>CM075851.1:70734195-71484195 GCA_037975125.1 Latrodectus hesperus | reverse complement strand
GTACGGTTTTAATACATTTTCTTGTTCCTTTTTTCAGAAAAGCAGTCATGGATTGCGACATGTGGTTACTTGTTCGATCTTGATGTAGGTTGTTTGATGTATTTCAGATTGATTGCATTGTTGATAATTATCTAGAATTCCATATTTAAAAACTGGAGTTAAAATATGCTCTTAATAGTATTGAGAGTATTAGTATTAGGCAGCACTATAAATACATAGATTATAGTCACTTATAGATTTCAGTAACATTATGAAGCCATGGGTTTGTCAAGAACTTAAAAAATTCTGAAATATTCTTTTAACATAAAATTAAGAATTTAATAACACACAAAAGGACTATTTGTATTTTAAATAATTTAAGGAATTGAATACATTTTAATATGATATAATGAAATTAGAGAATGAAATTAAAAGCAGAATCTAATAACTCTGCATAATTTACCATTTTTCATAAAGAATCCAACAGTTTTTAAATTTCCATCCATTCCTTCTCCAATGCTGAATTCATCTTGATTTCGATAGCATTCAATTATAGGCTATAAATCAGTGAACTCTATATATTGGATACTTGCAGTTTTACATAAATTTTAAATTATTAAAGAAAGTAACATGAATCACTCTACTTACAGATGGAAGTATTTTCATAACTGGACATGGAAGACTATTCATTTCAAATGCAATAGGCAAATTCATAGTGCGAAGCTTCTTGCCAAATGACTTCAAAATGGTGAGGCTCCATATATATTTATACTATGAAATAGCATATAAAACATTTTACATATATGTATACATATACACAAGCACACATATAAACACGAGAAACACAATTTTTAATTGGGGAAGCCTAATTTAATAATTTTAAAAATCAATGCTACAAAACTGCAATAAAATTTTCATTTTATTTCTTTCGAAAATAAAGCTTAACAAAAATTGGAGCCAGCAATATTTGTGTTGACATTTATTATCCCTCGATGAAATTAATTCATTTCATGAAGCAAAACACACAATGATAAATGATAAAAATAATATAACTAGTACAGTAGAACTCCAATTATCTGATTCACTGATTACCCAAATCAGTTTCAGAATTTCAGAAAAATAATTAGACTGAAGTGAAAGAAAATGAGAAAAGGAAAAGCTCAAGAAAAGGAAAGGTAAGAGAAGGGAAAAGATAAGAATGATATATAACTTGAGGAATTCAAAAACATTCTTTTGAAAATTCCTGGACGTTTAGATGTTAGTGCTGAACATATAGGAGAGTGGATTATGAGTCAGACATTGAATTTCAAATTGAAGATGATGATCAACTTATTGAAAGTGTCAAGGAAACAGATGATCTTAATGTACTAGCTGAAGCAGACATGGGTGATATAAAATCATCAGTTAGTGAAGTATTTGCTAGTTTTGTAACTGTTTTTAAGTGAATTTAAAATTGATAAAGGATCACCCCGAGCATGACCACATGTAAATTCTCACTAATATATATATATATATATATATATATATATATATATATATATATATTATTAGTTGTATTCAGATTTGTTTTAATTGGAAAACTATTTAGTTTTAAAGCAAAACTAAAAAGAACATGAATATTACATTTTAAATGAGTTTGTTATTTTTTATGCTATAAAATGAAAACTTTTTAATTTGATTGCAATATAAGCCAGTAAGTCAAAGTCATTAACAGATGCATTTTATACTAATAAGACTCCAAAAGAATATATCTAAAAGTAAGTAGAATTACTTTATTAATATTATGTAGAACATATATAAAAATTAATATATAATTATTATTAATGTACATTTTAGAATTATTTATGAGCATAAATATATTTTACATAGTCATATTTAATTGTATGGAACATGTTCTTTTAGGAAACAAATTATTAAATTTGCAGTTATTTGAGGTTCATGAAATGCAGGGATATAGTATTAAGATTTTTCAACCCTAATGCAAATGTGACAAATGATTCTTCAACAAAGTCATAATGATTAATGACATAGAATTCCCTTGATTTGTCTCATAGAGTCGGAAAGGACTAAAGATAACTTTTTTGGTCTTAAACATTTAGACAATGTTTCTCAAAGGAAATATAATAATTAGAAAAAATAAATTCCATTTTCTCTGAATTGTAACAAACTAAAGATAATAATGTTTATTCTCCAACATTTATATTTATTGATAATACCATATCTGTACTGTATATACCTATAATAAGCAGATGTGAAATTGTTAAAAACATATTACATGCTGAAAAATAAAGTTGACATTTCAAAATTTAGAAAAAAGCATAAACAATTGTTTATTACAATAATATGAAAGGTGCTGCAACTATTTCAGATAAAAGGATTTCATATAGTATTTGTAAAAAAACTAATAGGTGAAAATAAATTTTTAAATATTCTTGATATTTCAGTAGTAAATGTGCACATACTGTTCTAAACAATAAATCCAGATCAGAAATATAATCACAGAAGGCTTTGGAATTTTTACTTAAACAACCCTATACATGGACATGGCTTTACTACAAAACTGTATTTCTAGAAGATATGTTCCAATGACAAAAAGTTGAAACTAAAATTAGTGAAAGATGCACAAAAACAATCAAAAGTTTTAGTTATTTTAAAACCAGAAACACAAGAGTTTATGAGCTTTAGGGGGAAAAAAGATGATGCTATGTGTTAAAATCCAGTATACATCATCCAAGAAAAAAAAATTGTATAGATGAAGTATAGTAAAAATATTATAAAATTTAAAAAAATTTGCTAACACTTAGTTTTTATTTAATGCAATAATTTATGCAATTTATTGAGTATGTAATAATTTAAGCAATTTATTGAGTATTGTGTTGAATTATTTCATATGCATTTTGTTTTAGCATAAATTGTGAAGTTTAAACTTGAGTTTACATAAAAATGTATGCTTAGTAATAATACAATTAGAAACTCGAATTTTTTCATAAAAATGCATTTTATGTACATATTGATTTAACTATACTGCCCAGTTCTCTTTGGAACTAAGCAGCATTTTCCCTGATATTTTTAAGGCCTGACCAGTTAACTAAAATCTAAGTTTTCATAAAAACATATGTTGCTTAAGTTATTATTTAAGCTTTTTGCATAGTTGTCTCCAGGATACATATCAAGACTGATGTTTTTTAAGGTGATTGCACTTCCCAGCAAATTAAAAAACAAGTTTTTATAAAAATGTATATTCTCTTTACTGTCCAATTGTCACCAGGGCAGATAGCACTACACTAAAGTTTTTTTACAGCCATGAAGAAAAAGTAAATTTCTTACTCTTATAGGTTAATCAACAATGCATGGTTAACTGAAATCCAGGTTTTCATAAAAATGTTACTTACATAGTATATTTAACTTTATTGTCTGGATGTCTCCCACTGTAGACCATATGATATATAGTTTATATTTGCTTTTTTAATATGTAACCTTTGAAAAAATCAGTTTTTTGTTGCTAATAATACTTCTGTAGTAAGTAATTATAATGAAATTTTAAAATTTTGATATTTGAAATTTAAAATAGTGCAAGATTTCAATGTCCAAGTTTGGACATGTTTGAGATTTTGAAAACCAGGTATTGCATGATGTGATTTAGGTTGGCGAGACAACTGTGCAGTGCTTGGCACAAAAATTGAAAACTAAACCTTACTTGAGTTGACTCCTAACATTTTAACAAAAAATCATTCATAGTAGTGTGTGTAGCCCTTTGTAATACTCAATACATACTTATTAATATACTTATAGACATTAAATCATATAAAAAAATTCAAGATTTGAAAACAAATTTTTATAGCAGATAACAATAAAATTAGTAGTAGCTAAATACATTGAATATTAGAGTACATAGAACATTAACATAATTCTGTCATAATTTCATACCTACCTTTTCATACACTGTAAAACAAATTATAAAAAGATTCAATATAAAAGAAAAATTGTTGTAATTTAGCACTCAATATACTTGCTTTATTTATAAAATAATAATTCAGTGTGTTGTTGTTACTTATGACACTTTGAACAAACCAAGTTCGCTATGCTGTTGGCTATTCAAATTTAAGTCAATAGAATGTGTCTTTTGTTTTAACCACAGCACCACAAAGATGGAGGTACGACTTTCGCCTTCATGGTGCTCTCTTTACTATAAATCAATGTAGATGATTTAAAAGAGCTCAAATAAATACGTTGACAAAGAGCCAAACCAACTGTATCTTTACAGTGAAACACTAACTTAACATATGAACCAGAACAGTAAGTACCAAGATTTGAAAACAGCCATATTTATCACAATCAATCTGTGTTTCATTAAAATTCATAATGTTTATTAACAGAAGCCCTACATTAAATTATTTTAAGTAACAGAAAAACTGTATAGCCAACAATTAAGCAGTAAGACAGAACAATTTCCAGAGGAATTAATCAATAATAAAATGAAGAAATGTAGATTGAAACTTTAAAAAAATTATAAGTTTTACAATAATAATTGAAATTTGACAATATATACAGTGAATATGATTATTACTTTATTGGTAAAAATCTGACTTACCTCAAGTTGCTTTACATAAGTTTCTTTCTTCAGAGCAGTGATTTTTTCTTCAATTCTGAAAATTTCAAAATGATATCAATGACAGGGTTAAAAAAAACTATACATATAGAATACAGCAATTCAATGAATAACAAAAAGCAATGATTATTTTTTATTAATTATGAGAAAGGATAATTTTTTTTTTATAAATTAAGATTAAGAGAAAATTGGCATTATAAATAATTCACAATAATTTTATTTGAGATTTTATCAGACATCATTATAATCAAAAATTTTAATTTTTTATTCAGATTTACAATCACTACACATTAAATATTGGGAATTATAACAAAGAATAAAAATACAAATAAGTAAAATAAAAAAACACTTTTAAAGAAATTATTTAAAATAATGTATCAATGATATCACCCCAAAACTAAGTTTAATTAATAATTTCATGATTTTGATAATTAGATGTTTGCAATTGGTATCATCACTATTTAATATGTGATATGTATAATATCTAATTGTAGTAAGATATTTGTAGAATTTTGTTTTTAGCATGAAAATTTATATATCAATTAAATAGTATTTCAAAAGGTAAACAATTTTTGTAGGCTATAAAATTAAGAAATTTCTATAAAGCATTAGTTATCTTACACAGTTTAAAAATCAAAAATTCAATTTCTTTAAAAAGGAGTTCAAAATAATTAGAAATTTCTCTCATAAGTACTATATGATTCCCATATGAAAGTAAATAAATTTATGGGTTATTCAAAGATTTTCAAAAGCTAAAATAGATTGTAAGGATTAATTTTAAAAAATTTTTTTAAATTATATTCTTTTTATGAAAAACATGATATTCTTTTTATAAAAAAATACACAATAAAGCTTTTATCTAGTCAGATATAATATCAAATTGTTTAAAAAAAGTATATTATTAAACCACCTTACATCTATAAATGAAGTGGTAATTTTATAAAGATTGTAATATTGCAACATGTATAAAAATCTTAAATTAAGCATAAGATTGGAATAAAGATAAAAAAATTTAATTTACTCAAAATACTTGTACTAAAATAAAAAAAAAATAGATAGAGAAATGAATATATATTAAAATGTGAACAATTTACACTTCTTAATTATAGTTTAATTAAGCAGCAGTATTTACTCTTTGTTATTTTTAAACTGCAACTATCAATTGAAAAAATTGAAGAGAAGTTTTTAGAAAACTATATTTATAAAATTTTGAAAAAAATAAAAAGATCATTAAAGATTTGAACTAACAAATTTTATTAAAACCAGACACTTCCAATTGAAGAGACAGATTTTACTGAAATACCTAATAATTTTTTAAACCAGGGATGCACAACCTATGGCCCGTGGGTGAAAATTGGCCCGCGTCGCCTTTAAAGCTGGCCCGCGAATGTTGTTAATAAAATAAGACTAATTTAAAAATAAATGAGACTCTTTCAAATAAACAAAAGAAAAAATCTGATAAGAAAACGATTCTACATCAGAATAAATATTTCACATCTGTTCATTAAGTTCATTTTTTTTATAACGTGGATTTTCTGTTTGTTCCCTTCATGGCTACCCGAGAGTATGAATGTTCGTATAGGAGTTCAAAATGCAGCTGCATGTGCAACTTTCTTTGGCAGCACTTACATTTGTGAGCAAACTTTTTCTTTAATGAATTTAAACAAATCAAAAATAAGAAATAGAATAGCAGATGAGGACCTTTTTTCTGTTTTACGTATTGCCACAACGAATCTTCAGCCCAACATAATATCAATAACTTCAAATATTCAATCACAGCCATCACATTAAATTTTACTGATTTTTTTTTCAAAATTTAAACTGTGTTCTTTGTAAAATTACCAAAAAATTTTCTCCTGTTATTCAATTTCAAGTTTTTTTTTCTGGAAATAAAGTATTTTAAGCATATCTATAATGTTTGTGTTTTATTCCTTTCATTGTATAATGTTTGCATGAGTAAAATAAGTAAATTAATAATTGTAATTCATGCGTATTGTCACAAAAAAAAACAGTGTTTTTACGCTTATAACATGTTTTAACATTTACGTGCTGCTTTGGCCCTTGACTTGATCTTTTTTCATATTTTGGCCCCTCATTCTGAAAAGGTTGTGCACCCCTGTTTTAAACTATATTTATCATAAGAAAAAAAAATTAAGGATAACTATACAACTCTTAGCTTGTTAAAGCATTTCATAAATTTTCAAAGAAAAATGTTCTAAATTTTCAAAGACTTTAAAATGGAAGTTATTAATTAGAAATTTTTAAAAAATGGCTGAAGACTACCGTTCTGCGTGGTCAATAAAATGTGCCAAAAGAGCTAAACACATTTGTATGACGTAACTTTTATCATGTACATACGCGAATTTTGTTTTGTCATCTAGTAACCCTTGAAGCATTTGATTAATAATTTTTTAAGAGTTTGATAATTTAATGCTTTTGTTTCAAAAATTTATTAAAAATTTATTTTATCATTTTTGAATATTAGTTAGTAGTGAATTTTTTGTTTTAAAGTTTTTTAAATAAAATTTATTGTGAAAGTTAATAAAATAAATTAAATTTCATATTATTTTCTTCATTTTGAATTATTATTTCAAATTATTATTTTACTCGCAGAACACTCATGGCCATGTAATCATTCCAAGAACATCGTGGCAGAATTTTTGGGAGCTAGAAAATCTCTTGTCCAATATAAGCTAATGAATGTGCAAGCAATGATTAAGAGTGTTATTTTATGAATTTAATTAATATTGTTGTTGCATGAAATATTTTATGTCACATTTTAAATATATATATATATATATATATATATATATATATATATATATATATATATATATATGTACATTACTTAAATATTTCATATATTGCTATTTAAATTTATTTAGTATGGAGTAATATTGATTAATTTGTTTAGTTTTCATAGGAATGTTTGTTTACATTTTAGATTTATTGTCTGTATTAAATTGGAGCTAGATTGTACAACTGTGATTTTTTAAGGTGAGTGCCACAGCCCAGTTAATTAAAATTTGAGTTTTCTTAAAAATGCATGTTATTCAAGTTTGCGATTTAGCTTTACTGGTTATCTTTGTTGTAGAAAATGCTACACTGATTTTTTTTTAATTAGGCACCACAGTTAATTAAAATTAAGAGTTTTCATAAAAATGCACTTTTTTACATTAGAGAGTTAGCTTTGTTGCTGATATGTCACCCATTGTAGACTGTGTGATATTTAATTTATATTTGTTTTTTATTATGTAATCACATTGGGAAATTAATTTCTAGTTATAAGCATTTTATATACAATACTCTTGTAATAAATAATTATAATGAAATCTTCAAAATTTTAATATTTATAATTTAAAATAGAGCATAGTTGCAAAGTTGAAGTTCAAACATGATCAGTATTCAGTGATAAGATATTGAGTGTAGTGGTGTAATTTAAGTTGGCAAGATAACTATGGAGCAATTGGCACGAAAAACCAACACTGTGGCAAACACGCACAGTTCCATGGTTTTTCACCAAAAAAATTTTGGTAAAAGACTACAGAACTGTACAGGGTTAGCGCTATTTCCTATTTCCGTGCCAAGCGCGGCACAGCTATTTCACCAACCTAAATTATGTCACTAAGTGCAACATCTGCTTACTAAATACCAATCCCATTCAAGCTTCAACTTTAGAATTGCGCATAATTTTAAATTTCAAATTTTGAATATTTCATTATAATTATGTACTATAGAAGTATTAAAATTCTAATAACTAGAATTTTAATATACCAGGCATTGGCGTCCACCTTAAAAAAAGCTTCAGTGTCGTGCTACCTATTACAGTGACAACCGGGCAATAAAGCTAAGTTTCTAATGTTAATAAATAACATTTTTTATTAAAACTCAAATTTTAATATACCGAGCAGTGGTGCTTACCTTAAAAAAAACTTCAATGTAGTGTTACCTACTGTACTGACAACTGGATAATAAAGCTAAATTTCTTATGTTAACAAATTGTATTTTTTATGCAAACTCAAATTTTAATTAACTGAACATGCGACTCCTAGCTTCAAAAAATTTTAGTATGGCACAATTTAACACTAATGTGAAACACCCAATAAAACTTACTTAAAGATGCATTTACTTATGTAACCATCCACTTTTATAAAAGCTAGAGTTTCTAATAATTCCTTTGAAATGAAATTTTAATAAAAAAATAAAATAGCTCACCCAGCCGAGAAAGAATGTTTTTAAGAGCTTCGAAGATATATCCTACTGTATTTTCAATATGGTTCTATTCTTTAAATTGCAGGCAATAATTTTAAATTGGAGGCAAAATTTTTAAATTACAGAAGCCTCATACAAAATAACAAAGTCAAAGTATAATTTACTCAAAAGTTTTCCTAAATATAAATTTTTTTAATTCAAAAGTTATATTTATGTAAAAAAGAAGAAACATAATAGCATACTTAATGGAAATGAGAAAAACCATAAGCATTAGCAAAATAATTCCAAAAATAATCAGTTATAGACAATATTAATTTTAGATGACTTTTTAAGAAAAGTTATAATTCTTATACAGAACTTCTCATAAACATGAATGAATTTAAACTGAAGCAAAATGAAAAATCATCGAACAAATTTCAGGAGAAACAAACACATGCAGTTATTTAGTAAATAAGAACAAAGTGCTGAAAAGACTTTAAGACAATAAATATAATTCCCTAGTTGACATAGGAACGTATGCGAACAAGAAATCTTAATTGTAGTAGTTTACTAGTTACTTTTTTATTTAGATTTTTGTGAGAAATCTCTGGATATCTAACAATGGAAATAAAAAATTTTCAACAACAAAGGAAGACAACATACGTCTCTCGGGTGTAACTGAGCAAACCATTAACTTGCTCCGAGTCTTTGATGTTCCCATTATGAGATGAAACTTCTTTAGTTGGAATATGACTGTTGGTACATTCATTAGATTTGTTCAATTTTTCCTTCAAGTACTTTAAAAGGTTGTTAAATTTGAGTTCCTCTTTATTTCGATATCGCCTGAAACATAGATGATTAATGAAATTTTTCACAATATAAAATTTACAGTAAAGAAGCATAAATTACATATAAATACACAAAGAGTTTTTAATAAATGTAAATATTTATCAATTTAATGAAAAAACCTTTATGTAATTGAAACATATTTACTTCATATTAATTATTACAATAATAATTATTTAGACATAAAACAATACATATAACAATAAAATTACTATTCTTTAATTATACCTCATTTTTAACTTCCATTCTTTATCACAGATGTTCAACAGGACAATTTAAGTATTTGATATAATCAAAATTAAGAATGTTTCAATAGCATTTATTTAAAAACTAAGATAGTATGTTTTATTTTTTTGCATAAAAAAAGGCTAAAAAAATTTATTTTATAAAATGAAGATTTATTTAAATTTAAAATAAAACTACAATTATAATTTAAAATATTTTAAGTAATATTTCTTATTTGAATATAAACTCCAAAATCTGGTAAAACTATTTGAGGGTGCCTCCTTGGTGAACTCTGCGATTTTTGTATGGTGCCATTCCTGTTCGCGCTGAACACCATACAAACAGGTATGTTAACCAAAATGTAATGAAAATGCAATAAAGACAATATAAGCAAACTTAATAAACCAAATTAAATGTATTTTGAATTGAAACAAAAATTAAAGGAGTAAGCACAGAAAGAAAGGAAAAAAATCAATTCAACATCCTCACTTTTAGGAGTGCAGAATTCTCTAATGGCAGTTAGATATTGTTTAAATTTATCTTGAGTGGAATCTGTGAACCTCCATCACCACATAAATTCGGCCAAATAGGAATCAAAAATGGCATCTGTGGTGCCAGACTGGCGGTGACATATTTTTCTTAAATCTCTTTTGATGACTGACCACATACATTCAATCTTATTAGTATGGGCCCTGGTTTCTAGATCCTTAAAAGTCTCAGAGTGGTTAGCTGAAAAGTTAATGAAGCCACTATCCAAAAGACAGTCGTACAATTTCCAGCAGTCGGAGATAATCATTGTTCCAGGTAAGATATTTTGTTAATTACACTCAACAAAGTTTCTTTCGCACAATCTGTAACAAATGAAAAAAAGCACCTTCTACTCTCTCTTTCAACACACCAAACACCCACTTTCCTTCCACCTGTTTACCCTATTGTATTTTCATTTACCAAATTTGCTTTCATCAATTTCTATAGTCATGCCAAGTCCCCTAATCATTCCATGCTTTCGCGTACATATATATCCACACAGACATCCCTACAAAAATTCTTCCAATCCACAATAGTTTTATCTTCCAATCCAAAATAGTTAAAATTTGTTAATATTGAGTTCCATTTTAATTATTTTGCTATTAGCTTCATGCATCCATATCCACATAAAAATTAAAATATCTATCAAATGACTCTCCTGAAACCATAATATCTTTCTAATGGGTTGTTTAATGTGGTGAGCATTTGAACCTCTGATACGACAAATCCATTCAAAACTGTTTGATCGATCTTTTTGTTCAACCAAAGACATATCTTTCATACAAAAAGGGCATTTATATTGATTACTAATTAAACCTTCATTCATACACCAGTCAATCAATGATTTTCCATTGTTATTCAAATTGTACATTAATTTAAGATTTATCTTACTTCTGAAGTCATTTTCAGCACCAAAAGATCTAACATAAAAATAACTAATGAAATTTCTTATACCATTGAATAGTCAATAATAACACTATGTGATTGGATCTAAAAAAATAAGAGCCATGACTGGATCTAAATCAATCAGAACATGATTTGCCTATCTTGGCAATCAACTGCGATCACAATTTGGCAAGAATCAAGGGGGCAGCTTCAAGTATTGGCTAATCATATTTTTCTTTTCTTAAGTTTTAAAAGAAATATCTTTTGAAAATCATATTACATCAATTTTTATTTTAAATTTTTATTACTTGAATTGTTATTTCTATTATTATAGTTTAAAAAATCCATGTTACTACAAATTCAGATAGTCTGTACTACTAATGTCCAATGAATAGTAATTTTTTCAATCATTAACAAAAGATTAAATTACAACTGAAAAAAATGTCTATAATTCAGTAGCCCAGAAAGTAAAAGTTAAATAAATAAAGGCATTCCTGTAAATGTTATAAAATGTGAATTCCAATTTTTTATAATATATATCAGTAATTTCATACGCTACAATATTAGGAGATTTCTAAAATAATTTGAAAAATAATAATAGTTTTTAAATATGAATTATAAATGCTATGGTTCATATTTGGAAAACAGAATAAGAAAAAGAAAAGAAACAAGAACTTTTAAATTATTTAATGAAATACTCTCTAATTTTTTAAAAACTAATTTGATTTATTTTTTTTCCATAAGCAATATTTTATTTAAAACATTTTTTCATTAATTTATGAATGTTTTAATTTTTCATGTATTGATATGAGAGGTTTGTATTTTCATTTCATAAAACCATAAAATAATAACTAGACTAATTTTCACAAGATAAAAAAAATTCAAGTCTGAATGATTTTGCTTTTTATAAAACTATTAACGAAATGGTGGTTTCTTAATTAATTTTAAACAGTTTATTCAAGTCACAATATTATTACTGCCTTTTAATTTTAAAGGTAATTTTTGTATTTACATCACATGGTTGAACTACTATATGGATATTGACGAAAGCTTAAAGTACAATTCTATGAAAATAATAAAGGCATGTAAAAGGTTCGACCTGTCTAAAAAAGTACTTTGCATGTTTTGTTAAAATTAATGGTAAAAATCAGTCCAATATGGAATGCTGAGCAAGTAATTGAATGGTTATTACTCTGGTGTTCAGTTCAGCAGTATGTGAGTTTTATTCTTACTAATGTGGGTTTTATTCTAATGATTATAAATGCATGTTTATAATCATTTCAGAACCATTTTAAACTATTATGTTCAATCTTTTAACTAACTGCACACAAAAAAGGAACCATAAAGTAACAGACAAGATAAATTGGAGTATTTTGAAACTTTTTATGATAAAATGTGGCACCTATTTAAATTTTTATGGTAAAATCCTAACACACATAACCTATTAAAAGGATTTTACAGAAATGTGAAATAGTGTTGACGTTTCTCATAAACAACAAAATGATGTTTTTATGATGGTAGCAAACAATTATCATTAGCATGTTAAATTCTGAATTCTTTTTGGAATGAAGAAATGTAGCCAAGATTATGTAATTGTGCATAATACCACTTAGGTGTCACAATGAATTTCTTCCTGAAGAATTTTATGTAATAATAATAAATTTCAACCTAATAAATAAAAAAATTTAAACACATATTTTTGTACAATTAAGGGTTTAAAACAAATAAGGACATTAATTTAACAAATAAATATAAATAAAGAAAATATAGAAACTTAGATTTTGAAAATGTAAATATGAATTCCAGAAAAATCAGAACATAAATTCTAATGAAAATACAGGAACACTATTTTGGCAAAATTATTAAATACAATAATATTTTATTTTAATGATATAAATGAAAAAATGCCATAAATAATACTTAAGAATGAATAGGTTGCTACAGAATAGTTAATCGTAAAAATACTGAAAAAATTAATAAAATTAAAAATTATTAATTAAAGTAATGAAAAAAAGCAACTTAACCCAGAATGGAAGCATCCAAAAGTTCAAGAATCTGAAGAACACAATAAAAAATGCAGACAAAGCATCCTTGCTAAAATTCTTAGTAAAATGCAAAAATAGAATGATATATTCGAATCTCCTGGTAACGACAAAAATACTACGGTGAATAAAGTGGAATTTTCTACATAATTTTTATTGGTCTCTATCTTTATAACATAATAAAAAAATAAAGTTGCCAAATAAAGAAGAAAATTTACAAAAAAAAAAGCGAATTCGGAATTTGGCATGCTGGATTATACGCCAGCTGTGCCAAAACGGGAAAAACATAAATATAACATGAATAAGGACGAAAATCATAAGTGAATAAAGAGCAAAATGGCTAAAACCAACAAACCACTGAATCATCAAATCAATTTACCGATCGCGAACTTTATCGTCCTCCTAGTTACAAAACCAACCATTTTACATAGGCTATAATTAAATCAGAATAGCATAGTTATATAAAAAGTGACATGAATTCCATGCTTCCATTTCAGAATTATTTGGGGATTATAAAATTCATACTTACCATTATATATATTAATTTTATAATAACCAAAAAATTAGCTGTTATGATCAAAATAGAAGTAAAAATGGTTGAAATAAACAATATTACTCTAATATTTTTAACTTGCCATGGAAAATAATGTTTGTTATTTACCCAGATCGAGATCCTCGTAAATGTCGATTAAATGTTCTAATGATTCGCAAACCATTGTTTTTACAAGTGAAACCAATAATAATTGACCTGTGTAAATTAAAAATACCCGTGGAAAACGCCATTCTAAACTTCAACAATAATCAAATTTAATTAACAATACATATTAAACTTCAATTTCCCATATTAACAGAGCTCAGAGTAATTATGGCGGATACTTTTGAAGCTCAATGCTAAGATGCTTGTAGCTTTCACTGAAGAAGCTACTATCGGAAGTTCCTACTATCGGAAAAGGTAGCTTGTACCACTATGATCTTCTTTTAATTCATAATTAAATACATGAAATATTTTTTTCTCTTCTATCATCAAAGAATGAAATGTGATTATTGTGAATAAGAATATTCCTATAAATGAAAAATTAACTTTGCATTATTTTACTTACTTTTTAGCATATTCTACCAAAAATGTACTGTATTAAAACTGATCAAAGCATCAAAATAACTTCCCATGTCCCATGTCATGATGAGCAAGGAAATGGAGTTTTAATTTTTGGCAATTATTGATATCAACTATCACTTTTTAATATATGTTCACTATCAATTCATTTTTAAAAAAAAGTTTCTAGTACATATGTAAATACTTAAACAAGTGCTTTTCTTAATTTTGTAAGGATGTTGACTACGTCATATTCGTTCGATCATAAAAAGTCTATTTGGTTGGTTGTATTCTAATTAGCGGGGATAAGCAACCGAAAACAGCCATACAACAACAAATGTGTGCAGAGTTCAACACGTGAGTGTCTTGCTGCTAAAACCATTGATCAACGAACTTCGTGAATGTGGGTACATTGAAGAAATTTTATTTCTAATGATTTTTATGAGAATATCATAAGTCTCTAAGTGAACAACTAAACTAAATAATCTTTCATCATGACCGACGGTTTATTTTTAATGCAAAGGTAAGTTATAAAAAATTCATATTACATGTCGCTATTTCAATTTTTGTTTGTTTTGGAAATTTATTGTACCAGTATATAACATTTCTTATCATGTAAATCGGGGAATAACTTAAATATTTGTCTTGAAACTTTAGAAAGTACTGTTCTATTATATATCTCGGACAATATATGGAAGTAAAAAAAAAATTGCTCTCTAAAATTTTTACTCTAATTTTCTGTCGCTGTACATGTTAAGATTTCGTAAAATATATATATATTAAAAATAGCTCATTAGCTGCCATTGTAAAGTTAGTGTTAGGTATCTCTATGGATCTTTTTATTTCAGTTACAAATTAAAAACTTTTAATTAGCAAATCTAAGTATATTCAGAATAAAGGTTGATTCGATTTAAACATGCTCTATTGTTAGGAGTTTTTTGCTTTTTTACGCTTTCCATAGATTTCACTACCTAGGTATTGCTCGTTAATAAATGCAATAAATTTATTTAAAGCAAAAGAATTTTTTATGAATAAGAAATAAAGGCTAAAGTGAATATTATGATCACAGCTCGCCAAGTGCAATAAGTATATATTTGTATTTTTTTTTCCTTACCAAATTTAATTCAAGAAAAGCAATTAATCGTCAATTGTAGCACCTATATGTGTGCCAATAAATCAAATTTTCATTTTGGATTTTTCATTGGAATAAAATTCTATGGTTTCTATTGCATTTAATGTAATTTTAATAAATATTGCCAATGGTGAAATTACAAGATTTCTAAATGCAAAATGTCTAAAATTTAGTAACCCAATGAATCTTGCCAAATCAACAACAGGCCACAGTAAAATAACTTTTAAAATCACACTCCATCTCCAACTCTCAATACTACAATATTGCTCTATTTTCGACTTCAAATATTGATTATTTTACTATACTTACTTAGTAAAGAACTAACAGACCTAAAGAGTACAAAACTTACATATTACAAAACATATATCAATCATTACTATTATTTGTAATCGGATAGTAAATATAATCACAATCAATTTTATTTTGTTTTCTAATTAATCAAAAAAATGAAAATTTCTAATTAAAAAAAATTTCTAATTAATCAAAACTTTAAAAATACACCATATGAAACAAAGCAGATATTAATATCTGCATTATAAATCTAAATCAAAAACATAAAATACATTTTTATGAAAACTCTGCTTTTTAAAGAAGTCGGGATTAAATCATAATTTTCAAAATTCTGATCACATTCTATCTCCAATTTTGAATACCACAATCTTGCTCTATTTTCAATTTTAAATATATCGAATATTTTATTATATTATAAAGAACTACAAAACTAAAGGCTACAAACTTAACTATGCATGTTTTACAAAATTTAAATATTACAAAACCAATATAAATCTAAAGTTAATACTATTTTTCATAATCTAACAATAAAAATTTTTTTATTAATTAATCAAAAGAATAAATCCACTTTAAAAATACACAGTATCTAACAAAATCAACCAGCTATTAGCAACTGTGTCATAATTCAAAAAAGTAAATAACTTACATTTTTATGAAAACTCGGGTTTCTAATTAAGCAAGCACTGATGCCCATCTTAGAATAAAACATTATTCTAGTTTAAATATATTGAATAATACATTTCAACAAAAAACATCTCAAATATTTCTACACAATTTTGATAAGTTATACATAGTTTAATGTATAAGATAGAATAATACAAAGTAAAAGTACTTATATCGAATCAAGCTCACTCTTGCTCCTAATCAAAAAAAAGCTTCCGAAAAAATTAAATTTTTATATAATAAACTACAAATTCAGCAACTTAAATAATTATAATTAACTTTTAAATTGTACAAAAATAAACAAAATTTTGCATGCACATACATTTAAAAATAAACTTAGATAAGATGATAGACAGCACAAGCTTGGAGGTTTCTTAAAAAAAACTACAAATGAATCACACATATTGTAATACATCATAGAAGCGGTGAATGAATATATTGACATGGTAATCTACAGATTTGGGTCCATTACTGACTCAGAGGGTGAAGCCTGTATCACCAACTTTATCGCAATCCTAAATGTAGCCAAATCCATCATTACATAAACTAAGATTAAGCATTCATTGGATGTAGCAATCTCATAAAATTGCAGAAAGAAAATATTTTTTTATTATCTTTTTTTTTAATTTTATTTCATTGATAATTCAAATATATCCTCCTAAATATCATGACACAGTCATAGAAGAAAAATGAAGATGATAGTTTTATTCTAATTACTTTCTGTGGGCATAGAGAATTCTTGGAATTGTATTTTAATATTCTTTTCTGTAATATTTTTTCATTATCTATTAAAATTTTGAAAATTTATTCCATGTTTGTTTTTTTAATTTAATAGTTATCACAGAACTTCTTAAACTTGAGGAACTGCATGAAATGATGCTTTTGTATAAACCATATTTTTTGGCAAAATGTAATTCTTAGTGTAAATGTTTAACGGGATAATATTGTATATGATTGTTAAATTAAATTTGAAAATTTGTAGTTTTATGTGTTAATGATTTGTAGAATTCTATTAAAATCGTTAGATTTATTGAAATTATTTCATTAAATATATAAAAAAATTCATCCACTAATTCTGAAATTCTTCACTTTATTTTTAACTAGATGTTATTAAATATAATTTCCTTCGAATTTTTTTTTATTTTTCCTACTTTATTTCCTCATATTTCCTTTAATTTTAGTTCTGAAATATTTTTAAATAGAATATTTTAATCGTTTCTTAATATGATTACATTGTTCTTAATAGTGTCAAGCTTAGCAATTTTAAATCAAGAAAAATTCCAATTTTTTATATGGTTGTTATTCTTTTCAAAGTGTCACTTGGCACTTATTGTAGGTTGATAATCGAATTTCAATACCTATGTCTCCTTCCCTTGGTGGAAAAATTTTCACCATTTAGCGAGACTGTGACCATAATGCGCACTCATACTAAATTCAATTTCATTGCTCATTTTTCATTTGATGGTTTGCTTTAAAAAATTTAGCCAACTTTCCCCTGAAATGGAAGTGTACTTTTTTTTTTATTAATAAAAAACTTTGCTTTGCATAAATATAGCAAATTTAAATAAAAAGAAATTTTTTATAAAAAGTTAACTAGTTTTTTAGATTGATAGTGAGGAATTTTAAACAAAATTATATGTTTGATTAACTTATAAACTTTTGAAGAAAATATATTGAACATGGCATTTTTTATGCTGAAAACATTATTTAAAACAATTTCTGTGTCTACTGCTTTTGACGCAGTCATGAGAGTATTATTATTTTTAAAAAAAAACTAATATTCTAGTCAAATGTTATATTTTCTTATTTGAAGTTATTAGTGTAATTAATTAAAAGGTAAATGTGTTGGAAATGGTGTAATCAGCAATTAATTATCATTTCTGTAATGCAATGTGATAATGTTCTGTTAGATTAAGCATACATAATTATGAGAGCCTCTTAGGCACATTGACCTTTGATTCAATATTTCATATATTTGTTCCCGTATCAGGTAAGAATATTTTTAATGGTTTGGAATTCAATTTAAACAGTAGATTCTGGTCTAATTTGGCCTTATATTAAAAAATACAGTCATTCTATGACAAATAAATCAAATTATGATAATCTCTTAATTAACGTGGTATTGAAAACATATTAAAACTATTTTTCTTTTAAACTGTATCATCTTCAATAATATTCATTAAATAAAGTATTTGGTATTTCTATCATATTTTACACCCTGTTTGTTTATTACACTGTGCATATAAAGTCAAACAAGCAACTTCACATTTACAAAAGTAAAATTTTATTTTAAAATTCTATTGATAAAACTATTTTTTAATGTATCTTTAAGTTATAAACAACAATAACATATTTTAACTTTAATTGTTTGTTTTTATGAAATCTTATCAACTTAGTAAATAGTAATTTGTTGTTTTTTATTGTTAATTCACATTAAATATCTCTGGATATTATGGGTTAATGTCAAATCATTATAATATGACATGTTATGCCATGTGCTGTTTTGTGTTTACTTTCACCTTCATGGTGCTCTGATTAAACAAAAGATGCTCCCAATTGACTTAAATTCGCATAGCCAAAGCATAGCGAGCTTGGTTTGTCCAAGTGTTTTAAGTAACAACAACAACAGCTGTTTTGTATTTGAAAAAGTTTGCATATTTTTAAATAATGATTAGTACTTTATCAATACAAATATAAAATCAATCTTGTTGATTAGAAGAAAGTTTGTATGAATTTCTTTGGACTACAGTTTGTAAAAACATTGCACAAAAAGATTGCATTAAAAACATTTCATTAAATATGTTATAAGCATTAAATAACAGGTGGTTAAATGGTTGCAATTCTTTTTAATTTAATATCCACTAGACTATTAATGTGAGGAGAAAGTGCAGTAAAATATAATTTTGAATTAGAAATTGCGTGTTTTTTTATAATATGTTATACTAATATATAAATTAAACTGTTACAGTATTACAATATGATAAATAAAATGCACAATTTCCTTATTAATAAAGAAATAATATTTAAAAATATCTGTGTAATCAATTGTATATAAAATATATTCATAAAAATTATTTTATTAATCATATGCTTCTGAAATATGATCAAAGAAAAAAGCACATTCATTGAATTGACATTGATCTAAAAATATTCAAGATTATGGAAAATACCTCCTAATTTATAATTCATTGTATCTTAACCATCAGATAATGCCACATCTTGTTTTTTAAGAGATTTCAACAAGAAATATATTACATTCACTGTTAATAAGTTAAAATCATTCCAATATAGGGCTTTCAACACCACTTTCTTCAGAGCAAATGCTGAAACTTGTTTTAGAATATAACATTAGAATAAGTTCCTTTTCCTCAATTCAAATATATTTTTATAAAATATATTTGAATTCTTTTGTATTAGAGAAATGTTTTTAAAAATGTCTTAAATTTATACATTTTCTTAATTTTGGGGTATAATATTTGGTAACTTAATTTTTTATATTTGTTACAGTTATCTTATTCAAACAAGATACTTTCAACAGCTGTGTTATTATTTTCTATCATCTCTTCAAGTTATCATTCTTTAAAATTAAAGCTTCTAAATCCAAATTCTGTTGCTTTTATATTTTTTATTTTATTGATATAACTCACTGAATACTCCAAGTTAAAATCCATGCTAACTAATCTGCTTCAATCAACTTCCAATTTTTTATTACTATTCCTTCTTCAGATGCTTAATGGACAATATCTGCATTCACAGATTAATCCAAGCTTCTTCAATTTCTTTTAACTGTAGTTTTGTGTTATAGCTTATATGGTATTTTAATGGACATAAATGAATTTAAGATTTTCTTTTCTGAATGTATATTTAAATATCTTTGATTTAATACATCAAGTCGTATTTTTTTTTTTTTTTTTAAGGTTACCATTAAATTAATTTTAACTGGTCTTTCAATGTTAACTGGTTTTGCTACATTTTCAATGTTCTTACAATTAATAATGTTTTCAAATCATTTGAAGTGCAAAACGCTGTCGATTATCTGCATCATTTTGACTAAAACTTTTCATTTAAGCTGTCATTTTTTATTAAAGTAATCCATAATTTGTGTGGTCTTTTAATGTTTTTCCTTTATTGTAAATTAATGTCTTACATGTACATAATTTACATTTATTTCTTACAAAATGTTATACTTTTTTAACATGCTTTATTTGGGGCCAATATATTTTTATCATGTAAATTGAAAACTAGAACAGTAATTTTTTATTGGCAGAGGTTTTATATCCTTTAAAATCATAATTATTTCATAATGATAGATAAAATTCTGATTATTATCTTACAAATGTAAATATTTTGAAGAAGATTGTTGAATACCAATTTGGGCAAACCTTTCCTTTAGTTTAACTTATATAAGTTAAACTAAATCCTTAAATAAAAAAATATTCAATTATATATAGCTTATATCTGAAATATCAGTAACAAAGCATAAATAATTTATTTGATCAAGCTGCAAATAGACAAATTCATAAAATATCATAGGAAATAAATTGTATTGCTTATAATTTTAAATTTCTTGCTTTGCAGGTAAGTGAAATTAGTTTAAATAATGATGACACAGTTAAATTTTGTTTTCAAAGAAAATTTCGGTGATGTAGGGAATATCAATTAGAAATATTTTTATATTTCAGGTTATTTGGAGATATGATAAAAATTAAATAGTTGTTAAATTAGTAGAAATAAATAACAGTTGACAGTTCAAAAATCAGTATCTCTATTTTATTTAACGAAACTCTTCATGAATATAATTGGTTGTTAGTATCTTTTTTTTTTTATAATATTAGACTTTTATCTGAAAAATAAATAAAACTTTTCCACCTGGTTTTCTGTATCAAATGTGTCGAATTCTTTTATTTATAAATTGAAAATTTAGTGTTCTATTCTGCTGAGCATGTTTTTAGCTGTTTAATTTCAGTATTCTGAAATTGCATATTTTATAAATTTTAATTTTATTTATTTACTTTATTTTTTGACGAATTCTATTTATTAGCTTTGTAAACTATTGCTCTTAATGCTGAAAGTGCAGAGCTGGTAGCCAAATGGTTAACGCTCCTGCCTTCAGTTCATGGGTTCGAATCCCACCTTGGATGTTTGTAGTGGTTTGGAATCCACTTTAAACTGTAGGTTCCAATTTAATTAGCCCTCTTGGGCACAAAAATGATCGTTGAGCACAAACAAGCAAAGTTAAGGCTGATACTTTTTTCTTCCCTCTTTGCATAAGAGCATAACTATTTTAATTTCCACCTTGATACTGTATTCCAGGAGGGCTTTTCCTGGATTGTGGGACTCATTCATATATTGCAAGTGAGGATATCCTTAAAACTCCTGAGCATCTACCCCAATAAATGTATATGCAAAAGACAAACGCAATATCTCTTCTGTTGCTCAACTGTGGCTGAAATCGAACGTAGGGCCTTTCGCTCTAAAGAGCAATAACCTACTACAAGGCTATACATACACAGCAGTTTAGGGTAGTCCCGGACTGTGTATTTAAGGTTAACGGTTTGAAATACTCGCCCATCACCAAGTACTTCATAATTTTGAACTACGGTCAGGTGACGAGGTGACACCTGATCTGGCACCCTCCTCTCTTCAACCACGCCATACTAGCGGAAGGACTTCGGACGTCACATATTAACATGGACACGTCCCCAGTTACCCAGTAAGCTAGAGTATGGTGTGGTCACCCTCCCAATCACTGCCCTCGGAAAATGATGCTTCACTTTGCTGATCTTAACGGGAAGCGGCGTGAAGCTACTGAGCCACTGGAGCTCGCTATTAGGCTACAGTGAGCTTAGAATTTTTATTCATACTTTAATTTTTGGAGATTAGTTTAAATTATTATAGACTTACATTAACAGACCGGTAATTTATATATATATACTTTTTATCATCTTGCCCATTAAAAATCTAAGTCATGGAAATTAATAGAAGCATGAACTAAATCTAAAAGATTCTTATTTATTTACCTCAACCTAATTATGTTAGATCTTTTTCATATTATTATCTCACAAATGAGGTAGTTGTTGTCTTGTGTCAGCTAGGCTGGCAACATGAGGTGCGCTGCTCAAATTTTCCAACTGAGCCATATTGTGGTAGTTCGACTTCCTTAGTACACACATGCCATATGTACCAGTTTAAAGGGTTGGCAACCATTCATACAAGGAAAGGACAAAGACATGATAGAGAGAGAATGTACATCCATGCCCCCGAACCAGGATTCGAACTCAGGACCTCCCTATTCGCAATCAGGCACTCTGACCACTAGACAGATTGGGCGGCTACATATGAGATGCTAATTAAATTTGATAAACATATGCTTTAAATTTTTTACCTTATTGTAATTCACCTTAGTTTAATAATACATTATTAATCTAAAGTAATGCATCTTAATAAATGATTTGGGGCAAGGCTGCAAATTTCGTTAACTATTTCTTACAGTTACTTTTATTTCCATATGTAATTAAAGAATTTTTTTTAATTTGACCATAGATAAATAAACATAGTTTGCGTTAAATTTATTTATGTAATTTGTACCCACACTCGCGCACATATATTATTATTAATCTTATTTTTAGTTTAAAATGTCCTTAATTTCTTGCTATGTGTAGAATCTGAAAATTAGAATTGTTCCTTAGTAAAAATTGAGTTTTTTTTATCTAAGGATAAACTTAATGGATTGGCCATTTTAAAAGTCAAGTCTTATTAATTTTTATTATTATTTAAATCATTAATTTAAACTTTAAGAATTTCTTTTTTTGAGATCACAATTCCATCCCTGCTGTAAATAATATCTAATATTATGCTTTAAAACCATTCGAGATGATTCATATATGAAAAAAATATTTGAAACATTTTTCTTTTTACCATACATTTAATACTGTTTTTATGATTGAAACAGGTATTATGGAAGTGATGACGATTCTGACGAGCTGTCAAATCATGAAAAATCTGCTGAAAATGGAGAAAGAAATTTTATCTTTGATGAAGACATTTCAAATTCTGACAAATTAAATCCTGTTAATTACGGCTGTGAATTTAAACATTCAAAATGTGAAAATTTAACATTCACAGATAATGTGGATTCTATTTCTATCATTGATAATGACATTGGGAAAAAAAGAAAAAGAAGGAAGTTAAATAAGGATGAAGTGCAGTCAGTTTCTTTGCTTGAGGAGCCTTTCGAAGATGAAAACGGTCAAAATTCAAAAATCTTAAACTCTGTCGAAAATAGTAATAACCAAGAAGGATTCTTTTGTGTTATAGGTGAAGATAAAAGCCAAAAGTCGGAAAAAATTAAACCAATGTTACCAAAATGGCTTAGTAATCCTTCAATTATCGGAATTGACTTGAAAGAACAAGAAGTTCCCATATCAAAACTAGACTATCTAAACGATGTCTCGAAGAAGAATTTGAGTGAATCTGGAATAAGCTTTCTGTTCCCTGTTCAGCTAAGCGTCATTCCGTGGCTCTTGCAATCCAACCGGAGGCAACATCCTTCTGACTTATGTGTCTCTGCTCCTACCGGAAGTGGCAAAACGCTTGCCTTCGTTATTCCTATCATACAGTCTTTGAAAGACAGAATAGTGTCTGCGGTAAGGGCTCTTGTCGTTCTCCCTGTCAGTGAGCTAGCCATTCAAGTTTACAAGGTCTTTAAAAACTTTGTGCGAGGCACGGATCTTAATGTTGTTCTAGTGACTGGTCAAAAGTCTTTTGCTGCAGAGCAGAATGCTCTTGTAAGACGGGGAATTCGAGGCACACTTACTCTAGCAGACATAGTAATAACTACTCCAGGTAGAATATTGGATCACATTCACAGAACAGAAGGATTCTCTTTGCGTAACTTAAGATACCTCGTCATAGATGAAGCAGATCGTATGATGGAGGAAATACAAAAAGGCTGGTTAAAGCAGATAGAAGATGCAGTTTTTAAAGATAATCACATGTCTGGCTGTGCGTGTCGTTTAATTAATGGTAAAAGGATTTCATCGACTCAGTCAACAACATGCAGTTTTGGATACCACAGTCAACCATTGCAAAAATTACTTTATTCAGCTACACTTTCACATAACCCAGAAAAGTTGCATTCTCTTTCTTTATACAGGCCGAAATTATTTATTACCAAGGAGGAATCTACCGACGACTGGATTGGCAAATGTCCTCTTCCTGAAAATTTAATTCTTCAACATATTGTTTGTGATGCTGGGTCAAAACCTCTTGTTCTTTGCCACTTAATAAAACAACAGCAATTCAAAAAAGTGCTTTGTTTTACTGAGAGTGTAGAACGGACTCAGCGCTTGCATTTAATTCTAGAAGAAATGAATTTTCTACGATCTAAAGAAATGTCTTCTAATTATAGACCTGTACAACGTAAAATCATTTTGGAACAATTCTCTTCGGGAAAAATTGACATATTAGTCTGTTCGGATCTCGTTGCAAGAGGCATGGATATCGAAGGTGTGGACTGCGTCATTTCATATGATGTTCCGCCTTTGCTGAAAACGTACGTGCATCGAGTTGGAAGAACAGCGCGAGCTGGTAAGAGTGGTACTGCCATCGCTTTGGTTTCGAAGGATGAACTTTCAAATTTCAAGAAGTTGCTGGCATCTGCAGGAATGATTCTGCCTGATCTCATCACCGTCAATGCTGAAGATTTGAAAAAATACGTTGATGTTTTCCAATCTGCTCTGAGAATGGCTGATATCAAATTCAAGTAAGTGTATTAACTATACAAATGAGTAAATTTCGTTGCGCTTGTACCGTTATATTTTCATTTTGTTTCAAAAACCATCCTTCCTATATAGCGGTATCATAAAAACTAAAGTTCTATAGAATATTGTCAAAAATTTCCTTGCAAGCTATATATACTTTGCCTGTAAGCTATGAGCAATGTTGTGTCTAAAAGTGAATGATTAAGTATTTAATCATTCGTTATTAGACACGACATACTTCGTTATTAATAAATGCAAACAATTACAATGATAATTTTTCATTTGTGTGTAATTTAGCTTAATTTAAATGCAACTAAAATAAAAAATGCAAAATTATTTAGTAATTTTATTGAATTGAAAATATTTAAAATATTCAAACATAACAATATAAATTGAAACATCTAAGCCATTAACCTTGTATAGGACTAATGAACCGTCGTTTTCAGCATTGGAAAATTACGATTGGGAAAAAATGTTAGTCTTTAACTATTTGCTTGATTTTATTCGAAGCGTACCTTTGGATCACAAACTGAGGCATTCTGCATTGTTTATAGCATAAAAGTGGATGTGGAATTCTTGAAAATTCCCTTAATTATAAGAAATCACTAAATATTGAAGTCGAGGGATTTCTTTTTTCTGCCTTATCCAGAACATTTTCAAACAGCAGCATGTTGGAGAAACTTAAAACACGTTTCCTGCAGTTAGGAAAATAAAAATTTAATAAAGAGATGTTAAACATCGTTTTTTTATTTTTTTAAATTAATTTAAATTAATTTTGAGTTTAATTAGGTTAAATATTACATTGTGGAAATTTAGAAAAAGGGGGAGCCAATGCCCTACATAAGTACTCTTTCTTTTCCCAATTGGTTACACATTGATAATTTTAAAAAAGGGAAATGAACCGTGTGCCTCCGCTGTGTTATGGAACGTTGTTTTACGTAGTTGAAATGAATTACTAATGCTGTAATTAAAATTTCGAAATAAAACAGCTTTAATTTAAATTAGTCTTAGATCAACCTCCTCTGATATTCCATTCTATGCAACTGTTCTCAATTCGATTCAGACAAAAATTCGCCAATCAAAAAAAAAATAATAAGAATTTATATAGATTAATTATATAGATAGATTGATTGTGTGACATTCACCCTTCAAATGTCTTCGTTGTTCTTATTTGTAAATTATTCTTACGTTGCTTGGTAATTTTAATTTCTGATCATCATTCATTTTCAATAAAACATTTCAAAACAAAATGTTTCCACCATGCATTCTGAATATGATTCTGTATTACACTGGCCTCCAAAAGTTAAAGAACAACCGGTTTTTTGTGCCTAAGTTGCAAATGAATGAATGTAGAAACACCAAATTTGGATGACATGTGCACAAAACAGGTATTTATTGACTGCAACATAGAAGTTTACATAAGAAAAAAGGATTTACATCAAAAAATGCTATCTCGCTGGAAAAGTCCATTTTTGGAAAAAAGAATAATCACAATTTTGTGTGGTAAAATGTAATAGAAGCATAACAAAAATGAGTTTTAATAAGGGATATGCCCACCCCTAGCTTGCATGCATTAACGGCATCGACTTTCCATGCTGTCAATTAAGTTGTCGGTTACCGAAATGGGAAGCAAAGACCAGACAAGCTTTGTTCCAGCTCTCCTAAAGGCCTTGGAGAAGGATTTAAAGCAGCAACCTGTCTACCAAGATACTCCCACACATGTTCTATTGGATTCAGGTCTGGAGATCGATTTGGCCATTCCATTCACTCCAAACCAAGATCCTCAAGATATTCCTCAACAACTACAGCTGGGTGAACTTGTGCGTTGTCATCCATCAGAATGAAATCATTGCCAATTGCACCGGCATATGGGCGGACATATGGATCAAGGATCTCATCCCTATATCTCACCCCAGTCACAGTTCCTCCCTGGAACACATGCAGGTCAGTGTGACCACCGACTGAGATCCCAGCCCAAACCATCATTCCACCGCCGCGGTAACTGTCTCTTTACACAATGTTGGATTGGTGGTATCTAGTGTTTTGTTCCCTCCAGACCACAAGACATCCTGAATCGCTCCAATGTGAATCTGGACTCGTCTGTGAAGAGTACAAAAGCCCATTGCTGTCTGGTCCAGGAAACGTGTTCTCTTGCCCAAGATAGGCGAGCCCTTCTTTGTCGTCCGGTAAGGGGTACACACACACAACTGGTCACCTTGCATAGAGACCTGCATGGTGAAGACGCCTTCGTACCGTACTAGCGGATATTCTTCTCCTCGATGCTACAGAGAGGTCTGCAACAAGTTGTGGAACAGAAATTCTTTTCCTTCGGACCGAAAAGCTATAAAACGGTCTTCTGCAGGTGTTTTGACTCGTGGTTGGCCTGGAACATGTCTTCTGGATACAGAAGCTTCAGTTTGATATTGAATCCAGAGGCGGTGGACCACACTGCGAGACACATTAAGGCGTCTAGCAGCATCAGCCTGTGATAACCCCATTTCCATCCATCCGACCGCCTACCACCTTAACAAATCGGGCAAACGTCTTCTCTCTGACATTGCGGTACCCCACTGCCTATTGTCAAGGAAACTGCTAACAAAAGTTGTAAATCAACAAAAGTTACACGCGTAATTAAGAAAGGCTTATATTTGCATATTTTTCTCTCACTCATATATACCTATTCTTAACCATAAAATAAGTGATAGTTACCGTTTTTGCATAAATTTGCATAAAGTTCGCTTTTATCATTATATAAACTATAAATTGTTTTGTTAGTGTCATTTTTTTATGGTGAACTTCGAAAAACATGTTGTTCCTTAACTTTTTAAGGCCAGTGTATCTTGAAATTTTTTATAGCAAGAGTCTCTGTTCGCATTTATTTGTTAATGTATATAGTACATTTTCTTATGATATTTAAATTTAATATTAGTGGACTTTTTGTGCAAAATATTAAAAATACTTTTATTTAAATCTAATTGTATTCTATTTCATTTTATCATTTATTTATTTACTTGATTTAAAATTTAATAATTATTTATTTTTCTGTGTTGAAGCTCTTATAATCGTTTTTGAAGGTAATTAGTAATTATTACTAATGATTAAATACTTAAAAGTTCTTATTCGCCAAAAATCAAGCCAAAAGGATTTGTGCCTGATCTCAAATAATGAAAAAATAATGTTAAACATTGAAGCTAGGAAATAATGCTGCCGTTCCCTCAATTAAATTTTGAAGTTGGTAATTTTTTGTAAAAATAGTTCTTAATAGCCTAAATTCTATTGAAATAATTTAGCAAAAGAATTAACTGCTTATTCTTCGAATGTATATGTTTTTTGAAATATTAACAAAAATATACGCATAATAATTCATAAGTCATTAAGTAAATAAATTCATAGTTTCCTATGTATTTTCTTTAGCACTTTATAACATCAAAGGCCTGAATACATTTGAACAATCTTAAGATTAAAATAAGAGTTAAAAAAAATCAAGACAGTAATTAAAAGTATCTACTTACTGTAATAAATTAGATTTTTTAATGTTTATACAACTCTAAATTTTGCTCTAGCCTTAGGTTCAACAGTTTGTTATTTCAGTTCCCACACACACTTCGAGGATCGTTCATCGACAAACAAAGCAAAACTGTGATTTTAATGAAAATTAAAAAACAAAATTGTTCAAGTTATAGAAATCAAAATTTGTTTAAAATATAAGCTCTTTTAAGATTTTAAATGAATAATTTTACTGTTTTACTATATGGAAAAATTACTACCAGGTCATCTTTTTTTAATTTTTAAGTATTGTTTTGCTTTTTCCCTTCCCGTGATACTTTATCACGTTTTCCTTTCTTTGAAATATTTTTATGATTGTGGTAATGGATGTGTATAATGTGGTAGCATATTCGTGAATCAAATTCTCATCTCCTACGTGGATAATTAATTGTGCCATCTAATTAAAACTGTAGTTACCGGTCTAATAAGTCTTCGTGTGTGGAAATTATCAATAGAGTAATCATATCGCTTCATATCCAATTATATATTAATATGCATCAATTGGAATGAGCACCGTGCAAGAGGTGGTTTGGTTTGTTTCTACACAAGCTCTATGTTGACCAGGTCGATTCAACTTATATGTATTTCTAACCATTACAAACATCTACGTCCGTCGAGGTGAAGATTACAAACTATTGAACTGAAAGTCATAATCTGCTTGTTCAGACTTACAAAAAGTGAATGATTGTAATACATGCAGTTCACACAATATATTAGGTTGGTGCGTATGAAATGTCGGATTCTCTTTACATGCGGACGTTTTCCTCCCTGTTTTCGTTATACTTTTGTATTTGGCATAACCTCATTCATACTCGTATTGTCCATTGCCAGAGACTCATTTCAGCAAAATAGGTTTTCTCGAAGGTCTTCCCTTTTTTATTTCTTTTGAGTTTATTGCCGATATGAATTCTGCCGACATTCGCGTCATTTTCTTATATGAGTACAAACTTGGTAATAGTGCTGCAAAAGCTGCACGCAACATAAACCAAGCGTTTGGGGAGAATACGGTTAACGATCGGAAAGTGCAGCGTTGGTTCGAAAAATTTCGGACTGGCGATTTTTCACTGCAAAATGAGCCGCGCGGAAGACCCAAGAAGCGGATCCAGCCGTATCCACGAGGGAACTTGCTATCAGGATGAAAGTTGACCATACAACGATATTGAAACACCTTTCTGAGATTGGCAAGGTTAAGAAGATGAACAAGTGGGTACCGCACGCACTGACAGAGCGAAATAAGCTGGATCGGTTAAACGTATGCTCATCATTGCAGCATCCACCATATTCACCGGATCTCTCGCCGACCGATTTTCATTTTTTCAAGCATTTAGAGCTTTTTTTAAGGAGCAAACACTATGAAAATGAAGACAGTCTAAAAAACTCGATATCAGAGTTTATTAATTCTAAAGACCAAAATTTTTTAAGACAGGCATCTACGCTTTAAAATCTCGTTGGGAGAAGTGTATTGAAGCGAATGGAGCATACTTTGATTGAATAAACAGCTTTTGAAGAAAGATATGCAGTTTTATACAATCACTTAAGAATCCGACATTTCATACGCACCAACTTAATATATATGTATACATTTTTCTTAATCTTTCTATTTACATTACTGAAAATTTATTTAATTCTTCATTCTGAAAGGCATGTCTTCGAGACTATTTTATTCTTATGTACATATTAAATACGGAATTATATGTTTACGTGAACCTGACAAACCAAGGCGAAAGGCAGTCTCGATAAAGTCGTTTTCAATTTATTATCAAATAAAATTCGATAGGCAAGCAAAAAACACATTTTATTTATGTGGATAAAAATTAACATATTGTTTTAAAAAAATATTTTGATTTAATATATTTAACTGTGATTAATTATTTTATACCTTCATTCTTTTTTAGGAAACTCAAACAGAATAAAAACAAAAGAAAGAGAGAGAAGAAAATAGCACAGAAAAGTAGCTTCTCTTAAGCAATATTCTTTATATAGATAATAAATTTGCTTTTATTGTTGCATATGGGTAAAAAATTTTCCTTCTTCACACACACACACACTCATGGAGTAAATTATAATGCAATTTCTGTCGAAACTTGCTAAGTGAGTCCGTTTTAAATGCGCCACTTATATAACCAGTTGATCAGTGTAAACGCAAGTTTTCACTAATAAACTCATTTTGCGTTGCTTGTGAAAGATGATTTTCACTTAATAAGGGGCATGGTCTTAGTAAATATTGAGAAATAGTGTGTCCGTCTGACTAAAGAAAACATGATCCTGAATTCTATGAAACATTAGATAGTTGCAACAAATATTAGAAAGGTATAATTGTTTATGAAAAAAATAATGTGGTTAATTAATTTATTTTTTCCATTCATGAAAAATTCCATACAGTTTAACTCCAACTTAATCGGTTGAATAATATACATACAGTGGAGACTTGGTTATCCACCATAAGCGGCCCGGCAGATAATAAAGGTTTATATTAAAGAAGAAATAAACTTGTGAATCAATTTAATGTCATTCATTTAATACGGAAATTTTAAATGGCAGTGTTCAAATTAATTTTTAAAAAAAATTGTAATCTTCATCTGCCTTTCTGATGTATCTCACTTTGCTGCCATCTTTTGCCTCCTCTGTCACATGATAATATCGACAACTTTGACTTTTTGCTGTTCAACGTATGAAAAGGCTGTGTGCTTCAAAATTTTTAACTCCTTTGTGAGCTACTTTATGGGGGTCAATAGTCGCAGATTCTTCAGAATCACCGTTTATGACAATTTCTTTGTTGCTAATTACATACTAGACATCTGAAAGCCGCTTTATTCTTCAACTGAAGATGCATCCTAACGTCCTAGAATATGTTGTTTTAAGGCAATATATTTTTCTGGGTTTCATCCGGTTTACATTCAGCGGTTTTTCCGTCCTCACCCAACAACTTATTTCACTGCATTGCAATTGTTTGTGGCACGATATTTTCTCAGATACTTGCCATCCAATAGACCATATCCTTCAAATTTATAGTTTTCAACTTCTGAATCAAGTCTTGATCATCATAAATTTCTTATGAGATTTGACTGAAATATTCTTCGATAGTTCCTCTTAAGTGTTTTAAAAACATCTTGGTCCATTAATTGATGAAGAGCAGTCACATTTGGAGGGAGAAACATGCTCCTTATATTTCAGCAACACGAGAAGTTAAGACATCATCTTGCAGTAAAAATGGACATTTCTGGGTTGGTTATTAACTCTTAAAAATCGCTGTGCATGGTTCAAACTCTAAAAAACATTAACGCTCATCCATGTACTTTTCTGATTAAAATATTTTACTCGCAGAGCCTGTTTTGAAATTGTCTTAATTAACGCCCGTTTCGTCGCAATTAATTATTTGAAAACTTACGAAGCTTTCAGTTTTAATAAACATTTATAATTATTAAATTGCTCCATTCTTCAGTGAGATGTTTTCACCACAACTGTTCAACATTTTTCATCTGTCTAGCAAGCTGTAAATTCATTTTTTTTTTTTTTTAAGTTCAGAAATAGCCCCTTTATCTTTACACTGGACTAACCAAATGCACGAGGCCCAGTTTATTTTCTCAAAATCACTTTTATTTTCAGTATTAAGCTTATTTTGAAAACTATTCTAATCGTTTTTGCTTCTTATTTTCCACAGAGAGATGACGAATAACAAAGTAATCAGCGAATATCTAATGATTCCCCTTTATCCAATCTTTTAATGTGTCAAGCTTGTCTTGCCTTGATAAAACAATATTTATAATCATCATTGTTAATGAGACTACAATTAAACACATCGTATTCAAAATCTTACTGAGAGCGAATAATCTCACTGAACTCTGAAGAACAGTAGTTTGCTGAGTGAGAACGTACAAGCTACTGTCGATAATGGATGGGAATAACGATGGTAAGTGTAGAATCCTATGCACATTAGTAAAAGAACTCACTAACAAGCGCAAGTTATTGACAGACTATTTTTCAACGTTTTTATTGCATTAATAAAACACGTAAATGCATTGGTACGACGTATAACTGGCTCCCTTTTGCTTATATATACTATTTGATAGACAAAGGATAACAAAACAGTACCGGATTACATTAGACATTGCTATCACTGCAGTGACACATGGTTTGACCCTTTGTCCGATAACGTGCCCTCATATTTGTATCTCATCAAAGTTCCAGCTCAAATTAATAATATTTGTAAGTACTACATTTTTTAAACAAACACTACTTTTCTCTATATCTTAAAACGTTATAGTATACTTTAGTCTGAATTGGGACACATTAGCGAAAATACCTGATTAAAATCTCGACATTTATCATCTCATTTCTTCAAACGAAGCGATATAAACCTATTTGCATCAACATTTACTTGATGTAGTTACTTCTGACTATTTAATACTTATTCTTAAAGGGCGAAAAATGTCCTTATAACTAAAAAGCGAAATTAGAAAGATTATTCAACCAGATGTACGATTCCATTCCCAAGTAGAGAAAAATCATTGCGATTATAAAATTCTTATCATTTGTCATGATATTGGTTGTGTTTATTCATATATAGTTTGGTTTTGTTTGTCGCTCAACGGTCATTTTTTGCACACGAGGGCTAATTAGACCGGGACTTACGGCTTAAAGTGGATTCCGAACCACTACAAACATCCATGCCCAAGGTGGGATTCGAACCCACGAACTGTTGAACCGAAGGCAAGAGCGCTAACCATTCGGCTACCAGCTCGGCATATATAATATAGATAGATAGAGAGAGATACATACATACTGATGGCCACCCAAATTTTTAACAAGAAAAAAAAAATAGATATCGCAACAAAATTTATTTTCTAAATAAAATGTTGACCACAAGTATCAAATGATTAAATTTATATAGACTTCTGTGAAGTGTGGTTCCTGCCAAAATCAGTAGCCATTGTTGGAGATCACCGCTGCCATATGCCTCGGCATTGATTCAAAGAGACTCGTCTCGTAGTGGAATGTTCTATAATTGCTGCAGGATTGGACCTGTCTACACGTTGAGGCCGCACTCGTACGCGGCGACTATCACTGAAGGAACAAAAATGTGACTCCTCTGAAAAGACGATCGTGTGCCATTCTGTCGTCAACATCGGTCTAATCCGGTAACATTCCAAACGTTGGCGTTTGTGCTGTGGGGTCATTGGCAATCTTCTTAACGTACGCCATCAGGCCATTAGCACCCAATCGAGGGCAAATACAGGGTGATTATAAAAAAACTTTGCCAACATCTGCACTTCTAGCGTCCATTCTATTTAACCGAACAAGATGATACTTCAAATATATTTTTTTGAGATATGCGCTCGAGATTCTGCGAATGGCAACACAGTGGTCCTCACGGTTACAGTTATAGTGACAAACTCGAAATTTTCGAATGGCAACGCCTACTTTTTACCATCGCAAAATGTTCAGCACATGCGAAAACCCTAAATAGCGTTGAAACGGTACCGATATGTCCGAAAACCGACGTGTTATACACATACAAACAGTTCTTCAAGGCGCAGGGAGGAATAATGCATACGACAGAGACAAGACACTGCTCAATGATGAGAACACATAGAGAAAAAAAATATTTATTAATTTCAAACATTTTCCACATGAGTGCCATCACAGGCAATTACGCATTGCACGCAACATGGCACGAGGGATGTTTCCAATCTCACGCCGTATAGAATCCTTTAAGTCCGACAATGTTTGAGGATTGCACAGATAAACTCTGGATTTGAGATAGCCCCAAAACCAGAAATCCATAGGCGTCAGATCTGGGGATCGCGCAGGCCACGGAAAAGGATAATAGCGTGAGATGATGCGATCACCAAAATGCTGATCCAGGAGCCTTTTAACTGACCTCGCTATATGTGGAGGTGTGCCATCTTGCATCCAAACAATGTCATTGAGTGCATTCAGCCGACGCAACTCCGGTAAGACATAATTTTTCAGCATGGCTGCATACCGAGGGCCCGTTACAGAACATGTTGCAGGGCCAGTCGGGGTCGTTTCTTCAAAGAAGAACGGGCCCAGAACAAATGTAGCTGTAATGCCGCACCACGCAGTCACTTTGGCGTCAAATAATGGTACTGGCGCCACAGCATGAGGATTCATCTCTCCCCAGTGCACACAATTCTTTGTGTTAATGCTGCCATTTAAGGTGAAATGCGCCTCGTCCGTCCATAGTATGTGAAGTGGCCAGTCGTTATCCGCATCATATCGTAACAAAAATGCATTTGCGAAGTCCAGACGTTGTTGTGGGTCACCCGGCTCCAACATCTGGACGCGCTGGAACCGATAGGGAAACATGTGAAGTACCGAGCGCAAGAGCTTGCGGACCGTTGAGTTCGGAATATCCAACACGCGCGCTATGCCTCTTGCGGTTTCTGTGTGTCCTGCAGTCACTGTATGGTGCACTTCCATGACAACGTCCTCAGAAACAGTTGGCCGTCCGGAGCGCTGTTTGTCACAGGTGCAGCCTGTATCTTCGAATTTCCGCACTAAATCACGCAGAGCTTGCAGAGTACATGGGCCGCGTCGTTGTCGATGATTGCGGCGATACACACGCAAGGCTTCCGCAGCGTTCATCCCATTTTGGTAATAGAGTTTGATCAATTCACCGCGAACTTTCCTAGGAAGACTCATATCGTCGGCATGTGCGAGTTCCCGAATGACGACTTCGCATACCCGCTTGGTATTTTATAGGTTTCCTACGCTGAATATCTGGCGACCGGCGTTCTGTGATTGGTTTCTTGACTCTGTCACATGCAAATTTATTGCGTGCGCCCAGATCGTGTTTTATTGGCCGGTTTTCAGAACTCTTTTTTGTGTTTGCAGAACACGTCCGTTTTTAGACATATCGGTTTCCGTTTCAATGCTATTTAGGGTTTTTGCATGTGCTGAACATTTTGCGATGGTAAAAAGTAGGCGTTGCCATTCGAAAATTTCGAGTTTCTGTCACTATAACTGTAACCGTGAGGGCCACTGTGTTGCCATTCACAGAATCTCGACCGCATATCTCAAAAGAACTATATTTGAAATATCATCTTGATCGGTTAAATAGAATGGACGCTAGAAGTGCAGATGTTGGCAAAGTTTTTTTATAATCACCCTGTATTTATACTCGCGATATGGGAGCATCCAGAGTGTCTTGCACATGCTACAGAATTTTAGTAGACTGAGAGGCCAACAACGCCTCCCATCGGCCGCGTCGATCCAAGCTTGCTGACGCCACTCTGGCTGCATCAGCACCTTGCAAATGTTAGGAGACAATAATTACATTTTAGAGATTTAATTAAAATAAAGTAAAACCAAATAATAAAGAAATAATAACAAAAATAAAAGCCAATAAAAATTGCTAAATTCATAACAAAAATATTAGGCTTTTCTTACATTTAAAAAAAATGTGATATATTTGAAAAAGAACGATAATCACTAAATTATCGTGAAACCCAATCGTTTGCCAAGAAGAGCGAGTTAATATCCAAGAAGAGCGTTAAATATCGTTTGCCAAGAAGAGCGAGATTTGGCGAGGGGGCGTGTTCAATGACGAGAGAAAGTAGAGGGAGGAATAGTTTGTTACTGTTCCTCCCTATTTTCTCACGTCAGTTTAACTGATATACTACGTACAGACCCATAGCCAAATATTTTCCAAGCAAAAATGAATAAGTGTAAATATTGTATATAGAGATTTTTCTGCCTTTTTTTTATCCGGAATATTATATTCCTGAATTTATCATTTAATAGTGAAACATGTATTATTTTATTATACACAAGAAAATATATTTTATATTACTTTAGTATTTCACACGTTGAGTTTTGCTTTTCTAAGCCACACCTACTAGTAGCTCTCATAGCTGATTGGCTATCATACGCATTCAAGCTGGTGCTTTCCGTGAGTAAAGACGTTTTTTTCTAAAGGAGCAAATACACATGAAAAAGTAAAGGCCTGCTTACAGGCCAAAACTTCGAAAATATTTTAAATCCAAGATTTGAAACTTATTACAATTAAATTCATTACCGTTTTTCATTGTATATTTAACTCAGACGTGTACCGAGCATATTCAGCGCACGGGTAAAATTCCTATTTGACTCCCCCCCCCAAAATGCTTTAAATACAAAAAAACTCATAATAAAAATACAATACAAATAACAAAATAATGAAGCACCTACTTTAAAATATTAATTATTTTAAAGAATCAGGTTATACTTTTAAATTTGAGATTTTAAAGTTGAAATTCGAAATGTGTCATTAGAGTAATCAGCCTTGTAGTAATTTAAAATTATTTAAAAAGATTATTTTGCGTATTAATATAATTATTTTAGAAAAAGCAATTTTTAAAAAATGAAAAAATATTAACATATTTCTACGCTTAAAAATATTAAGTATACTCTTATACAGCATTTGTATAGCATTTTTTAACGTTCTGCGCTTAAAAATGCTATACTTAAATATGTCAGAATTAATTTTATGACATAATGAAGGTAAATAGCTTCAATATAGTTTACTTTTTTAAAACAAACTCATATATGTGTGTGTGTTGCATTTTTAATAAAATCAGAACTATTTTCAGCGAAATAATATAAACTTACAGTATTTTTTCCAAAAGTTACACACTCATTATTTTTTTAAAGTCTCAATAACATATGTTTCTTATACGCTGCTTGATATTAAAAGTGGATCTATAACCTTTCTGATGATATTAACGCATTTAAATGATTTTTAGGAAATGAAATTGTTACTTTTAGGAATATTTGATCAATATAGGTGTTTCTCAAATGGTAAATATAGTAAATCCTGAGATGTAGCTTATTAATCTAAAAAATTCACGATGCTAAAATTCTATTCTCCTATTTTTATGGTGTATAATAGAAATTATAATGAGTAAAACATGACGTAAATTATATATTTATATAATAATAGTAATTATAAATAAAAATAATTTATTAAGAAATGGGACATATATAGGAAATACCTTACACACATTCTTTCATTTTATTCGAAAATAATTTCTAGGAAGGTTATAGATGTTTCTTATTGATTATTAAGTAGGAAAATTTTAAGGATTTCAAAAGAAAATTTTTATTTATATTTTAATAATATTCTGACAAGTTTTCATTAAATCTTTTAAGATATTTTCCGTAAATGTACTAAATTTATAGTACTAAATAATGATATAAAACTACAAATATTGAGTAAATTACACAAATTTTAAAAAAAATCACGGTAATTGAAAACAATTTTAAAAAAATTTAAAAATCTTAAAATTTTTTAATTTTTAAAAAGTTTTAAACGTTTAAAATTTAAAAATTTTAAATTTGGAGGACATTGTTACCACGACAAATTTTAAGTGCCCTAGATAACATTTTAGAACTCAGTGGATCTTCGGTTTGGTCGAGATTCCAACTCGCTATCTTCCTAAAACGAGAGCGAACGCCTAAACCAAAAATTAATTATTGAGATCCATTAATATTATAATTTTAAGTATATATCCGAGAACAGAATTGCAATGTTTATGCAATTTAATGAATTTAAACAATCTCAATAAATTTCGTATTTATAAATAAATGGTTATTTAATTTAAAAATTTTAAATTATAGTTTAAAAAATAAATCGCTTGTATATTTATGTAAAGATATTACTTGTTTATTTCTGTAAAAATATTATCTACCAAACGAACTTTTTTTCAGAACAAAAACGAAACATGTTTGCTTAAAATATGAGAAATATTTCATATTATTTTTAAAGTACTATATCAAAAATTAACTTTTTTGGCTGATAGAAAGCATATACTTTTACTCTTAAAGCTAATTTATAGCAATATATATATGGGGCAGGATTATCTATTTCCATTAAATGGTAAAATTTGAGTTACATTTTTTAAATCTGTTTTAATTCCTACAAATTGAAACGTATTTCTGCAATTCAAAAAAGAAACAAAATGTTTTCTTATTTTTAACACTGGCAAAAACACCAAAATGTTGCAGGAAAGTAATATAATTATATTGGTTGATTTTCTCTATTCCCACACGTTTTATTTCATTTAAAATGGAAATGCATAACACTGTATTAAGAAATCAATTCTTTCATTGAGAATGAGTATCTTCACTATAAGGTTTTGTGTTTATAATAAAGTTTCTAATTAAAATATTGTAGAGATATTAGAACTAATAACTGCAGAAACTAAAATCCAAATAGAAAAAATTTTAAAATCCGAAAACTTTGAACCTCCCCATATGGTGCTTTTGTAATAGTAGTTTAAATGAAAGGAGAAAAGTAACCAAAAAGATTTTATGTTGACTGTAGAAAAATTAACTGAATGAACGAAAAAAATTTCTTTTTGTAAGTCTCTTTTCATAGGATATTTTACTATATTGTTAACAAATAATGATAAAGCCTTAAAAATATTCTAGAAAAGTTTAATATTTTATACTTCCTTTTATAAATTATACTGTGTAAGTTTAATTTTATTTTGACTAGAAATAACGCAATCTCTCCCCTAAATAAAGAAAATTTCATAAGCTAAAATATATTATTAATGAAAACTTGTTAGAATAAAATTATATACATATATATATATATATATATATATATATATATATATATATATATATATATATATATATATATATATATATATATATATATATATATATATATATATATATATGTATGTATGTATGTATATAAGTCTTCATTAATCAATAGAAAATGTATAAAGCCTACAAAAAATTTCGAAATAAAATGGATGATTATGAATAAAATATTTCATGTCACATCTACTGATAAGCTGCTTTTTTATAACTACTATTATTGTAATAGATGTATAAGTTATTTATCATATCAATTTTACTCTCACTTGATTAAATAAAATTATCAATTTTCACGTTATTATCTCCTAAGAAACATTTAAATGTGATGACAGCATGAAAATTTCAGAAATTCAGTATAAAGAAGCGTTACACGGAAAGATGAAATGTTATTGAGACATATTAAAGCATCTATGTGAAATTATTGTACGCTGCTCCATAATAAAGAAAGGCTGTTTCTATAGCAAGATTTGTTGCAGCCTCCTAAGCCTTACTGTCGCATTATAATCGTGAGAAAATTCGCACCGAAACGTGTTTGTTATTAGCGGCCTCTTTTGTCCAAAATATTTGTGTCCAGATGTAGACTGACCTTCAACGAAGAAGAAAAAATTATTCTCAAAATTGCACTGCAGTATCTAGGATAGATAAATTTCTCCCTGGTATCGCAGTTGGATACAACGGTGGAAATCGAATAATAATGACCGCCAAATTTTAAGAAAATACGTAAACTCTTTTAGCCTTTCTTTTTGTTCACATGGCTGCTGTATCATTTCTTTCAACATCAAAATTTAACTCTCACACAAATATTCTTTTTAACAATGAACACATTATTTCGCTGAAAAGGAAAGACCTCGTCAAAAACGAAACTTAATTTCTGATATTATATATGTATATATGGATTAGTTTAATACACTAATAATACAACGAATTTGCATTTTAACAATAGTATATTAAACATTATTTACAGTTATTTACAATTATAATTACAAATAAAGGATTATGAATGTTACATTTTATATTTCGGAACCGTTAAGGTTCAAAACACGTCTTAGTTGGACCGTCTTCTGTTATCAACTATCGTTGTTTTGCTAACCATTGACACCAGGATCGCTTTTGAAGCAGCAAGCACTTGATGATGTCATGTTGAAGTGCGTCATCAGGTACTTCATATCTCACACTCGGCCATTCTAAACGCTCAGGTCCTCCTGGCGACGAGAGTAACAGCAACTGAAAAATACAAAGAAAGAGAGGAAAGCGCAACCAGCAAGAAAAATAACTAACAAAATAGAATTTTGTGTTTTCAACTATTCAACCGTAAATGGAGGAGCCACGTCTTTCAATGTTGTGAAGATTCGTCTTAACTTCTTGAATGTTCCTCGTAAGCTGTTTGATGAATCGTCTTCTTCGTCTTTTTAATTCTCACTTGCTCGCATTTTCCTTCCGTCGTGCTTATTTTTATCATATGCAAATGTACCACAAACATCTTGATGTAACACACAAGAAAAAATATTTTAATTGATACTCTAATACTTGAAATAATGCTAAAGAAAAAGGTTATATATAAAAGAAAATTTCTTCTGGAATAACGATATATATAGGAATAGTACAGCAATCGACACAATATATACAGTAAGACCCCGCTTAACGCTGTTTCGTTTAGCGCTGTTTCGGTTTAGCGCTCTTTTATTTCAACCCAGGGATTCCACGTTTTTTTTTTTTTTGGGGGGGGTTTGTCGCTCAACGGTCATTTTTTGCACACGAGGGCTAATTAGACCGGGACCTACGATTTATTGTGGATTCCGAACCACTACAAATATCCATGCCCAAGGTGGGATTCGAACCCACGAACTGTTGAACCAAAGGCAAGAGTGCTAACCATTCTGCTGCCAGCTCGGCCGGGGATTCCACGAAATCGCTCGCAAAATACGGGGATTCCCCGAAATATTATGCAGCGATAGGCTTCAAATACATATCCGAAAGAGTGTACTTGTGTTTCTTGTTTGGTGCGGTATTGTACAGATATATTTTTATTATTGGAAACTTTTTTTGACATTATTGTAAGTAGGTATTAATTTACATATTTAATACTATATTACAGTGTCAAATATTTTGATCTTTAGTTTTTACTAGGGTGATAATGAAAAAGAAAAGAAAGCAACCAGAAAAAGCATTTCACTCAAAACTAAAATGGAAGTGATTAGAAGATTAGATTCTGGTGAACGTCAAACTCTAATTAGTGCTTCATTGAATTTGCCAACTTCAACAATAAGGACCATCATGAAGAATAAAGAAAAAATACTGACATTGGCAACTACAACTACGTCAAGCTCTGCAACTAGAATTACCCGTTCTAGAAATAATATCATAGAGGAAATGGAAAAACGACTGTCTATATGGATTGACGACGAAATTGACCGCAATATGCCATTAAGCCAATCTATCATAATGGAAAAAGCTAGAAGAATTTTTAATTACATTCAGGCTGAGACAATTGACACAAGTGAAACTTTCGTTGCTAGTCGAGGATGGTTTAATAGATTTAAACATCGAAATAACCTTCACAACATAAAGATAACAGGAAAAGCAGCAAGTGGTGATACAAAAGCGGCGGCTGAATTTCCAGTGATATTAAAAAAAATAATTGAAGAAGGAAACTATCCTCCAGAATTGGTTTTTAATATTGATGAAACAGGGTTGTTTTGGAAAAGAATGCCGAAACGAACATTTCTATCCCGTGAAGAGAAACGGGCACCAGGATTTAAAGCTGCAAAAGATCGTTTAACCCTTCTACTAGGTGTTAACGCAAGCGGAGATTTTAAATTAAAACCATTACTAATTTACCATTTCAAAAACCCAAGAGCGATGAAAGGCATATCTAAATCAATTTTACCTGTAATTTGGGAGTCTAATAAAAAATCATGGATAACTGCGAAAATTTTCCAGGATTGGTTCACTGAACATTTCTGCCCGTCTGTTAAACGTTATTGCGAAATTAAAAAACTTGAACAAAAAGCACTTCTGTTAATTGATAATGCTCCCAGCTACCCAACAAATTTATCAGACTTAACAACATGCATTCCAGTCGAAGTGGTTTTCTTGCCGCATAACACAACTGCCTTAATTCAACCAATGGACCAAGGCGTTATATCAAATTTTAAGGCTTATTGCTTGCGGCGAACTTTTAAGCAAATGTTTGAAAAAACAGACGAAGAAGAGAACCAGTCCATAAGAGAATTTTGGAAAAACATCATGAATGCTGTAGAAAACATAGGCCTTTCTTGGAATGAGGTAACAGAAAGATCTTTGAAAGGAGTATGGAAGAATATTTGGCCGGATTTAAGTAAGAGCGATGACGTTGGACACTCTGTCGATGTGGATTAAATAGTGGAAGAGATAGTGAAATTATCGAAGCAAACCGGTTTTGAAGGGGTAAATGTGGAAGATGTCGAAGAAATAATTCAAGAAGCAGCGGCTAGTCTTTCTAATGATGAGCTCAAGGAATTAACTGAACAAGAAAAAAACAAAAATGTTGACAGCAGTGATTCAGAAGAACAGCAAAAAAAACTTTCGATGGCTTTTGTAAAAAGGAGTTGGTCTACCATAACTGAAATAATGGATCAATTTTGAAAATGATCCGAATTTTGACAGGAGCTCAAAAGAAAGGCTTGGTGTTGGAGATACTCTATCCGTTTATGAAGAATTTTTAAGAGAACAACGCAAAAGAAAAAGGCACACAACATTAGATGCTTTTGTCACAAAAAGGCAGAACACTGAAAACGCGGAAAGCTAACTAAATATTACTGACTTAGAATTTTATTTGTTTTTTTTAAGAATATTCGTTTTGTTATTTACATTTTGTTTTTATTTTTGCAAGAAATAATAATGTGGTATTAATTTGGGCTTTAAGAAATAAATGTTTGGTTTTATTTTTATTAAAAAAACATTCTTTTTAAATTTAATACCTAACCAATTTCCTAGCCATCTTCCCCTAACCCCAATATTTACATGTAAAGATAGCCTCGTTTAGCGCTGTTTCGCATTACGCTCTACTTTGATGGAACGTATCCCCCGCGTTAAGCGGGGTCTTACTGTATTATACACAAAATAATAGTTTGATAAAAATTATTTACATCTTCGACCAAGGTTTCATTATATCTGCAGAGGAAGATGCTGTATTGGGACTTTCATGATTACCAACTTTTTCTACATCATATCTGTCTTTACCTTTTACAGCTTTAATTTTGTATGGTCCAAAATATTTCAGCTTAAGTTTTAAACCTGGTCTGAACTGTGTTCTTTAGATAGCGACTAAATCACCAACTTCATATATTTTGGGAGGTTTTTTCCGTTTATCATAATAACATTTACTTTATGTTTGATATTGTATAAAATATTAGTTTTAGCAATATTACGCAATTGTTTTTTATCATGTACTACATATTGAAGATGTTCTTCTTCCAGTAGTTGTTTAATGTGAATGTCATCTTTATTTCGCATTTTAATGCCAAACATTAATTCGAATGGTGAGAATTTTGTTGTTTGTGAGGCAGTACTGTTCATTATGCGTTGGACATTAGACACATGTTTATACCATTTTGTGGATTCTTCTATAGATAATTTAGTTAAAACTGCAACTATGGTTTGATGCATACGCTCAATTTGTCCGTTTCCGCGAAGTACTCCAGTCGTGATAGGTAGGTGCTCAATACCTTCTTCATTACAATAAGATTGAAATTCTTGGGAGGTAAAATCAGATCCCTTATCTGAGATTATTCGACGAGGGTTACCAAAAACTGTTTGCTGTAATTTTAGCTTATCTAATGCATCTTGTGCCGAGGTAGATTTAACAGGATATATCCAAATAAATTTTGTAAAAGCGTCCACTACAGAAAATAAATATTTGTAATTTTTGTTTGTTGATGGCAAGGGTCCTAAAAAGTCAATGTGATATGTATCGAGAGGAGTGTCACCTTTTGGAATTGGGTAGAGGAATACTTCAGGTTTACTTGATTTTTTGGAAAACAAGATACATGTGATGCAATTGGCGATGAAAGTTTGTGTTAACTTATCTAAATTTGGAATATAATAGTCTCAATAATTTCTGTAGTCTTTTGTACTGAAAAATGACCTTTAGAATGTGCATGTTGAATTAATTGATTGCACATGGCTTGTGGGACGACTAAAAGTTCTTGATCTTGGACTAATTTGTATAAAATGCCGTTTTTAACTCTAAAATCAGAATTAAGTGATTTTTCGACTGCATTTTTCATAATTATGATAAATTCATCGGTAGATTGCGACTGTATTATCTTCTGTGTAATATCATCAGGAGAAATAATCATAACTGGATAAGGACTTAAAGCCTCAATATGTTGCATTTGTTTACCTGACCTATGAGAAATTACATAGTCAAAGTCTTGTAACAAAAGAGCCCATCGCGTGATTTTTGCGCTTAATTCAGCTTTATCCATTGTTTTTTGAAAAGCCATACAGTCTGTAACTATTTTAAATTTAGTGCCGTGTAAATATACGCGGAATTTTTTAAGAGCTTATACAACAGCGAGTACTTCCAATTCATAACTGTGTAATTTTTCTTCGTGGGGAGATGTTATTCTGCTCATATACAAAATTGGGTGAAAGTTTCCGTTATCAGATTTTTGAAGGAGAGCTGCGCCAAATCCAAGTTTAGACGCATCTGTGTGTACCTTTAATTCTGAACCTGGCACAAATAAATGCAAAACAGGATGTGTTATGAGAAATTCCTTTAATTTGAGAAATGCCGTCTTTTCAGCGGAACCGAATACAAAAGTAGAAGACTTTCTTAGTAGATCACTAAGAGGTGCATAATTTGTATACAGTGGCACAAATTAATAAACAGTGGCATAATTTGGAATATATTTTCGAAAGTAGCCTGCTAAACCCAGAAATGATTGCAAGTGTTTGACGTCTTTGGGTTCAGGGAAGTTAATTACTGCTTTTATTTTTGATGGAGAGGATGAAATAGTGTTGTTTTCTATAACATGACCTAAAAATTCAACTTTTCTTTACAAAAATTGGCATTTTTTAAAATTAATATTTAGTCCATAATTTGAAGCAGTTTCGAGAACACGTTTCAATTTAATAAGTCCCTCTTCTTCAGTTTTAGATGGTATGGATAAAATCATCCATGTACATAATTAAAGTACCATCTGCTATTAATTCTCTGAAAACACAAGATAAATATCTATTTAAAACAGCTGGACTAATTGTTAAACCAAACGGAGCTTTAAGGAACTCGTATTGTCCGTTATGGGTAATGAAACTAGTGTATTTGGTACAATTAGGGTCAATATCCACATGAAAGAAACCATTTTTTAAGTCAATAGAAGTGAATACTTTTGCACTTTGTTACTGATCTAATATATCATCAATGAGAGGTAATGGATAATGATCTTTAATAATTTTCTTATTTAATTTACGAAAATCAATACACAAACGTGTAGAATTATCTTTCTTTTTTACCAAAACAATTCGACTAGCGAATTCGCTACAAGAAGGTTTAACTATTCCTTCTTTTAACCAATCATTGATTTGTTTGGATACAAATTCTTGTTCTGGTATGTACATTCGACGTGCTCGTTGGCAAACTGGGATATCATCTTCTAAAATAATAGACATTTTCATCTCTGTTTTTCGCGTCTTATTGGGTTTGTAGTTGTTAATTAAATTTTTTACTTCTTGTTTACATTTTTTGTCAAGTATGTGATTTAAATCAATGTCTGATGTGTTGTCAATAACATTAACTAAATGCAAGAAAAAATCGTTCTTTTTCTAACCATTGACACCAGGATCGCTGTTGAAGCAGCAAGCACTTGATGATGTCATGTTGAAGCGCGTCATCAGGTACTCCATATCTCATATATATATATATATATATATATATATATATATATATACACACACACAGGAGTATATTGAGGTTTATTTTCTGCCTACTATATATTCTTTATATTTGATCACTTAATGCAATTTTTTGGTATATAAACATTTATTAACATGAGTGTATAGTTTTGAAAATTAAAAATCAAATTGCTCATTGTTTAAAATTATTTATTTGTATTTATTGAACTATTTGAAAAAAAAAAAAGAAAAGCAATGCCATTGCTTGAACAGTATATTCAAAATAACTCATGATAAGATCAAGCATTTATTTTACTGATAAGAAACTCTTATATTAATAAAGAAACTATTATTAGTATTTTAAGAAAATAGTTTCAGTATAAACGCATTGAAAATTTGTAAAAATTTTTCACGTCTAAAATAACCGATTGAGAATAATTTTCTAAATAAAATGCAAATATGAAGTTAAAATCTCTTTTTTTATATGAGCACCCATAATTTATGGTAATAATTTAAATCAATGAAAAATTTGAAACAAGAAGTTTTAAAGAAAAAATTTAAAATTTAGATATAGCACTAAGTTTACGCATTTTATCTAAGAATATTTTTCATTTCATTATTAATATATATAATTGAATAATTTTATTTATAAATTTGCGTTTCAGAAGAAATTTATTTTAATTTCTGATTTAAAGCTATCTAAAATGTTTTTATTGTCTGCATGAATATTTGCATTGATAATACCATGACATCATTTGATTTTTAAATTGATTGCAGATGAAGATTTAGAAACGAGTATTCTGAATTTGATTGATTTTGCGGTTTCAAAATGAAAATCATTTATTTACAACATTACGTTCTTTAGTTAAGTGTTTTTATAAAAAAATAATTTTGGTTTATGAATATAAATTAAGAAATTATTTTTTAAATGCGTAGTTCATTCAACCTCTATTGATTGACAATTTGTAGTTACATTAATAAAATATTGCACCATCAATAGAGAATACAATATTTTAATTATTTCAATTGGTTAATCCCATAAACCTTCTCAGGTTCAACGAAGAATCTTGTTTAAAATTTGTTTGTGGTGACAACATAGTTTGTGCTTTCACCTCAAAGCTAATTCGTTCCCCATAGCACTTGTTGTAGCGTACCGAGGGGCAAGGCAATTAAAGACAATTTCAATTTAATTTAATTTAATTTATTGATAAGGATAAATTTTAAAAGTACATAATTTTTACTATTTACAACTATTTTAATACAACTTTCAACTTAATAATCATGACAATGTCATTGGCGGACTCCACCACAAGAGCACCACAAGTGCGTTGTCTCTCTGAAAATACACTCTACTAACTAAAGAAATAAACAAAAACAATATAATCGGAAGGGAGGAGGCGGCAGAATCTAGCGCGCATGCGCTTTACAGATCCTCGCTTTTTAGCTCGTTACAACTCCTTTCCCCTCCGGAAGGACTTTTCCATGAGTAAAAGTCTTATAATTACTCAAACAAATAACTAATTACAAAACATAATAAGCTTAACCACATAATTATAAAATAACATGAAAAATATAATATATGTTACTTTTATTTTTGGTATAATATTTTAAAGAATAGAATTTTTTTTATTTTTGAAATTAAATATGATACAAAATAAGACAATATGTATTAAGAGAAAATGTTTGTAAAAATAAAAATTGAAAATTTTCTATTTACAAATTCCACTAAGAACATCAGCATTCTTACGCAAAACCCCTTTTCGGTGGATTAATTTAAAATTAAAGGGCTGCAATGTGATAATGCCTAACGCATTAACCTAGAGAGAGTTTGAACTAATATTGGAATTTAACCCTGCTAATGGGTTATGATCAGTTTCAATTCTAAATTTTTGGCTGTCTAAATAGCATTGTAATTTTTTTACTGCCCAGACGATTGCAGCACATTCTTTCTCTGTAGTACATTATTTTTTTCTCTGTTTCGGTAAATTTCCTACTAAGGTATAAGATTGGATGTTCTTTTACCTCTTCCTCCAGCTGAGAAAATACTACACCGATTCCTTCATTGGATGCATCAGTTTGCAATATAAATTCTTTTTCATAGTCAGGAGCGTATAACACTAGTTTGTCACTCAGTTTATTTTTCAGTTCTTTAAAAGCCCCGTTTCACATTCTTCCGATCATACAATCTTTTCTTTCCTTGACTTTTCTTTTAATTTATCTGTCAAGGGAGCTGCAATAATAGAATAATTAGGAATATATCTTCTATAATAACCAGACAAACCTAGAAAAGCCCGAATTTCTGTTTTAGCTGTCGGAACTGGAAAATTTTTAATTCTGAGGGAATTCTTTTAGCTTGACCAACCATATGGCCTAAATATTTGACATATTTCTGAGCAAAAACACATTTAAAAGGTTTGATTTTTAAATTTGCTCTTTCAATTCGCCGAAAAATATCATCTAAATGTTTAAGGTGGGATTCCCAAGAATTAGAAAATATGGCAATGTCATCTAAATATGGAATCGCAAAAGATTCCATTCCTTGTAACAATTCGGTTATCATTTTACAGAAAAAATATGGTGCATTCTTTAAACCAAATGGCATTCTAAGTGGTCTGTAACAACCAAAATTTGTTACAAAAGACGGCAATTGTTGAGCTTTCTTAGTAAGGGGAATCTGCCAAAAGCCTTTTGATAAATCGATTATTGTAATAAATTTAGCACTTGAAACAATCCTTTCCTCGATATTAGGAAGGGGAAATATTCAGTTTTTGTAATTTCATTCAATTTCCTGTAATCAATACAAGACCTTGGTTCTCTACCGGGGACTTCTACTAATATCATGGGAGAAGTATAATTTGACATTCCCACCTCAATAATTTTATTAGCTAACATTTTATATGGTCTAGCACGTACTGGTTTATTGGAAATCAGTTCAATATCGTGCTCTATAATATTTGTTAATCCAGGTTCATTCGAAAATATGTCCAAATATTTACATAGCAATTCACTTAAGATTCGAATCTGTTCTTTACTTAATCTCTCTTCTAGATTATTTTTTTGAATTAATTCAGAATAATTAAAAATATTTGGGTTGTTTTCAATAAATGGGAATTCAATTTCTAAATCTGGAGGATCTTTCATCTTATCTAACTCAACAAGATTTATAATATTGGATCTACTGTAATAGGGCTTTAGTAAATTCACATGATAAATTTATGATTTCTCTTTCTTATTAGGAAAAGAGACAATATAGTTTGTATCAGAGATTTTTGATTCAATTGTTCCTGAGCCATGCCATTGAAAAGCTAATTTATTTGCAGGAGAAGGTGCTAAAACAAGAAATTGGCTTCCTTCTTAATATTCTCGTTTAACATTGTTTCTATCATAATAAGTTTTTCGATTTTCTTGAAATTCTTCCATTTTTTCCACAGCTAGATTTTGACATCGTTTTAGTCGATTGATAAGATTTAAAACATTCAACAACAGAATTTTGCTCTTCTTCAGGCTGTAACCAATGTTTATAGAGTAAGGTTATTGGTGTTCTTAAGTTTTTTCCATAAACTAATTCTGCAGGGCTCAATCCGGTTGACTAGTGAGTTGTAGTTCTTATAGCAAACAATGTTGCATGAATATGCGGCTCCCAATCTGGGTAAGATTCTAAACATAATACTCTAAGAATTCGTTTGATAGTTCTGTGGAATCTTTCTACAGGATTACTTTGTGGATGATACACTGAACTATGTATAATCTTTATTCCAAACCTGTCAAGAAATCCTGTAATTAGAGCGCTCATAAACGAGGTTCCTTGATCATGTTGGATCTCTTTAGGAAAGCCCATTCGGCTAAACATTTGAAGTAATGCATCAACAACTGATGTAGAGGATATATCTTCTAAGGCAACAGCATTTGGATATTTGGATGCAAGACACATAGCAGTAATATATTTTTTTCCTGAAAGTGTGACAGGCAAAGGAACTACCGTATCTATATTTATCTTTCTAAAAACTTCAGATATTATTGGTACCACTCTCATAGGAGCTTTCTTTTTCTCTCCAACTTTTCCGGCTCTTTGACAAGGAGCACAAGATTTTACAAATTCTTCTAATTCTTTGTAACAATTTGGCCAGCAAAAATTACGAGATAGTCTGCCTTTTGTTTTAGTAACTCCAAGATGAGCAAATGTACCTTCATGATAAGCTATTTTGAGTTTATCTCTTAACTCCTTAGGAACAACTAATAAAAAATTTTCCTGTCCTAATTTATCAACTTTTCTTTTAAGTAACAGTTCTTTTTTTATTACATAATTTTGTTTTGTTGCCTTCTCCAGACTCGATATTCTCAGCCTGTTTAAACAAGAATTTGAGATCCTCACTTGTTCTTTGGCATTCTTTGAATTTTTCTTTATCAATCTTAAGTAAGGAAACTAAGGGATCGTCAGACTGTTCTTCTGGTAAAACTGTTAAGTCTTCCTTATCCACAACCTCTTCATCAAAATTTGTTTCCAAATCTTCTATTGTTGAGTTCATCTTCAACTCCTTCTATACGTTTCTGACTTCTAGTCTGTACATTATTTATCTCATCTGCCAAATTCTTTTCTTTCTTTTCCTCTATTAATGAGGCTGTTCAGTTTCCTACTAGGTATCTACTACGATCCAATTCATTTGCAACAATAGCAGCCTTTGCAATAACATTTCCTAATTCACATTCCAACACAATTCGTGCAATTGGTAAACAAATAGGATTCAAATCTAAGGGTTGTTGCACCCAAATATGTTCACCAGTCATATCATCAGGCAACACATACTTCCTACTAACAATACCTATTGTGGCTCCAGTATCTCTCAAAATTTCACATTTAATTCCATTGACTTTCCCAATAATTGTATATCGTTTGAGTAATTCATTAACAATTTCTTCTCCTACGTTATTTATAGAATTAGGAGAGTGTCTTTTAATTAAAGGGCATTGTGATGTCAAATGATAAGTAGAATTACATTCTAAACATTTCAGTAGTCTTCTATTTCAAAACTTTTATCTTTAAATCTTTCCTTAAGATCTTTCTTCTCTGCTTTAAAATTTTCATTCCTGTTTATTATCACGTTTCACAAACCTGTGAGGTGGACTATGTGATCTTTGATTTTGATGTTGAATAGTTTCATTCATTACATTACACTATTGTTACAAATTTATAAATAATGATTATATTTGTCTTAAAATATCTCAGACAGATCGGAAATTCTCACATTTTGGGCAAAAATTGCGGTATTTAGACGTGTTGTACTTTTAAAAGTGGATTTCCTAATAATTTGGCGACTTGGCGAGATTCTTGGTGACTTGACGGTTGGCGAGATTTTTGGCGACTTGGCGAGAAATCGATACTTCTGGAAACATCCATCACCTAAGCTCTAGGACCAATATTTTTCGAGATAGCCTAGAAGCTTCCAGAACCTTGGCGAAATTGGTAGATTTCTCCGCCAAGTCAGGTATAAATACCGCAGCCCGACATGGAAGAGTCAGAGTTTTGTGAAGACAAGAGTTTTGTGAAGACAGTCAGTGAGTGAAGACGATTAGTTGTGACTGCTAGTTGTTCTCTGTCTGAGGTATTTGAGACCTGTGATTGGAAGCTGTTTTTTTTATTATATCTGACGAATTGTAGCTGTATAATTGTGATTGTTACAGCGGGAATTTCGTTTATTTAGTGAAGTTCTTACGAATAAAAGTCTTGTGTTCATTAAGTGGTTGCTTTATTCAACTCTCAATCGACACGAACCTGTGAGGCTCGGTACACTATAATACATTGCATGCACTACATTACATTATAATTAACTATGGGTTTGATAGTTTTCTTAATGTATTCAAATTCTTCTAATTTTTCTGCCAAATGAAGTGGATTGTTTATATTACCCCATTCATCTAAATATAATTCTTTAAATTCTTGTGGAGCTCTCTTCTTTATCTGATCCGTTAGGATTAAATCACTTAATTTTTCAAAAGTATCAACTTTAAGTTCATTGATCCATCCATAAAAATAATTATTAAGTTCATGATAATAATCTATCCAAGGAACATCATTTTCCTTATGATGTTTTACAAACAATTGTCTGAACTTCTCTGGGGTCAATTCAAATCTTTTCAAATAAAACTTCCTTAACATAATAATAATTCTGTGCTTCTTCTTCTGACTCACGTGCAATTATTTGTGTGATTTCATAAGGCAATAAGCCTAACAAATATGAAACCCACGATTCTTTAGGTATTTGGGCACGACGTGCCTGGCCTTCAAAAAGAATTAAATATAGACTAATATCTTCTTTTACATTATATCTATGAATCATTCCTTGAAGATCTTTACGAGAATGTTGCGCATATTCACTGGGGGGTCCATTTGTAAGTTTCAATTGAGCTTCTAATCTATAATTTTCTAACTCATATTCCCTTTCTGCTTCTCTTCTCCGTTCTTCAGTTTCTATTTGAATTCTCTCTTTCTCAATTTGTTCTTTTTTTCTTTCTTCAGTTATAGAAAGGAATAATTCTTTCACAAAACCCTCTTCATAGTTAGGGCTTTTAATAATAGCTTGTTTAATAGATATATTAGATAAATTTGAGTCAATACTTACCTCGAGCTCCAAAACTAAAACTAACAAGTCCTGCTTTTTATCTTTTACCAAGAATGACATAGTTAATTGTTAATCTAAGCCTAATTTAAGTCGTTTCTAACAAAACCCAAATATTTAACTAACAATATTGATTATGTTTCAACTTCACATAAAATTTTAATATTTAATAAATTAATTTTTGTTTCCAGTTGGAAAACAAAAGTAACCTACCATTATTATGCACACAACATATATCAACATTTCTAAACAATGAAACAATATTTGGACTAAAATATTGTTTGTATTATATTCAAACTTATGGTAAAATTTCAATACTTAATAAAATAATTTAGTTTCACTTTTGGAAACAGAAATGGTTTAAACATATCATATACCTTAAAAATAAAAAAACTATTATCTTAGCCAAATTTAATTCTACAAATATTCGTACAAATCTGTATTGTTCGTCTATGATACTCTTAGCACATGACAAAAACTTGCATACTATAATAATAATAATTTAAATATACTATTTTCTAGAAATAAACAAATTCGGTATCAAAATTTAAGAGCAATAGTATGCAAATATATTTATGATATAAATACCAACTATTATATTTACTTAAATTTATATGCCAATAAAATTAAAATACTTTTAGGACAGAAATTTTCATTTATAACATCACAAATCAACACTAAACTTGGATAGAGGGTACCCAATAAGAAAATAATTCTAACCAAATATTTCTGCAACTGTGCAAGGAATTTTAAATAAGAATATTTAAAATTAATGAAATTATATATCATATACAGAATATTGAAATTCCAAACACTAATGTAAATATGAAAATATTTTCACTGATCATCAAAAATGAAACGTTTTCACTGAGTTTTAAAAAATAACAAACACACTTTCTCTGGTATTTTAAAACCCAAAAATAATTTTTATCAAATTACTTCAACGTTTAAAAAGTGAAATAATTTTATTTAAATATATATATTTTCACTCATTTTCAATTTTGCATTCAATATCGAAATCTAACTTGCACACGAAATCTCACTTTCTTTTTCATTTAATTATTTTCTTTTTTTTCCGAGATTTCACCGAAAGAAACTCACGCGCACAACACTTCTTGATTATAATACTTTTATTGATTCCAGGAACAGGAATTTTCAAGCACACAATTCCAAAACAATATATTTGGATAGGATGGGTTCGAAAATCAGAAGTAGCGCAATATTTCTTAGATTCTCAAAGGAAGTTTTCGGATGGAATTAAATCACAAACAGAAGGCTATTTTCTTTTTGTTCCAAGAGCTGGAATCAAAAAAGCATATTTCTATTCCATTGGTCAGAATTAAGCATAATCGGAAACATTCTTTACATCAAAATAGCAGGGTGCTATGGATTGAATTAATACTTCAAGCTGGATGTTACTTTTTCCAAGGGTTGAAACTAACTGTTTTTCTTCTATTTCACGAGTGGGAATTTAACTGGAAACACTTTTTCCTTTCCACTACAAAATAGCGGGAGGCTATGCCTTGTGTATCCAAAGATTGGAATCGAAACCACCAAATCAAACTCAACAAAAATCAATCAATAGCAGGTTGCTATCAATTTATTTTCTGTTGTCGGGATGACAACACTTCTCAGAAATATCTTTTACCCAGAATCACTCATTAATTCTTCAGAATTATTCGTAACAGTTCCATCCGCACCGATGGCACCATTTAAAGCTGTACCGTACCGAGGTGACAAGGCAATTGAAGACAATTTCAATTTAATTTAATTTAATTCATTGATAAGGATAAATTTTAAATATATATAGATTTTACTATTTACAAACATTTTAATACAACTTTCAACTTAATAATCATGACAATGTCATTGGCGGACACCACCACAAGAGCACCACAAGTCCGTTGTCTCTCTGAAAATACACTCTACTAACTAAAGAAATAAAAACAATATAATCGGAATGGAGGAGGCGGCAGAATCTAGCGCGCATGCGCTATACTGATCCTCGCCTTTTAGCTCGATACATTGTCAAAAGTACAAACGGCATTAATTCACGATGAGACGTCTATCGCTTTTCCCCTCATCACCTCAGAAAGTGTCCCCTTGATGATTGATTTAAAATGGGGATGTCCATCAGCCTATGTCATCGAAAGAAATCAACACATGTTTATAGTTTACTTTGTGAATGTTCTGCTTAGAAAATTGTATTTGTCTTTGTTGCAAATTTTGTTAACAAACGCTATGAAATCATTTCTTTAATATATTTTATATTAACAAAACTTTATGTACAATTAGAAATAGAAATCATTCTATTTGAAACATTTCCCAAGGAAATATAGATTCAAAATCTGAGTAAAAATTACAATTGTATTCTACTAGAATATAATTACATTTTCCTAATTAATTAAATTACCCTTCTTTAAATTATAAGAAATTGAATGAATTCACACTTTAATAGAATATATGAAATTTTTTTTCACATATATGTGTTGAGGCAAAATTAAAAGAAAGATGCTTTATTCTATTCATTTTATAATTTTAGGATTTACTCCGTAACATAAGAAGCATTTTGTTGATTTAAAAATATGCTTGCAATAATTCAAATTAACAAACAATCAAACAAATTGTCTAATTTACTTACTGATTAATATAACTATTTGAAGTCATTGCAATTTTATTTGGGAAATTAAATGAAAACTAGTTTTTCCATTTTCATTATAAAAAAAATCATAAAAGTAATTGAATTCGGACAATGTTTAATTATCTATTTTGTTAAATAGATTTTTTATTTTTAAAATTATGAAAAAGAAATTATTAAATGAGTAATTTTTAAAAAGTACGAGCTGAATATCTTTCTGCTGTCCACCAACTTTTCAAATCAGCTGAATGCTTGAACTTAAATCGATGTTTCAATTATTTAATATTAACAAATAGAACTGAACAATTTACATAAAAAATATATGATAATAACATTGATTTGGTTAAAGTTTTATAATAAAAATATTTCTACATGTATAAATGTAGAAACTCTTATAAGGAATGTTCTACTGGCCAAAAAGTATTTAATTAAAGTTATTGGAGCAATATTATTTAAGTGTTTTTTAAAGTTTAATTTGTTTCCTAATATTATTTAAATTATTACGTATTAAATATATTTTATAAGTTGACTAATAGTTTTCATCTTTATATATTTTAATAAAAATATTGGAATTCCAAAAAATTAATTTATTTTAAATTTATAGTAAATTAATTTGTTTTGTCAATAAAAATAGTATATATATTATGTTATTTTACTTAATATAAATATATAAAAATCCTGATTTCAAATTGCTTATATATGTTTTAATTTTAATTTCTCAGGATAAATAATTTTAAATTTCATCAAATTCTTGGTAGTGAAAATTATAAAATCATAAATATATCTAAAAGCAAAAGACATCTGAATAATATATATTTTTTCATAATATTGTAATAACAGATTTGCTTGAGATCTTGAGAATTCAGATCCTTGAGAAATACCTTTAACCTGAATGCATAATGTATCTCGATAAATAATATTATTATAAATACAGTATCAGAGAAAGAGCGAGAGAGAGCAAATATCTTTTTAATAATTAAAATTAATGTCTAATAAAGATCCATATTCATAAAAATAAAACATTTATTCCACAAAAAAGTTTATCTATTGGGAAATTAGTAAAAAGAATCTTAAGGTCATATGAACAATAACACGCAATTTATTTGTAGACATAAAATTAATTATTTATTTCTCATTATTAAGTATCCAATTAAAATTAATTATTGGTTTCTTATTAATTATTCATATATTCTTTGATTTTATAGTATTTTTTAAGATATTTGAATAAAATGAAATATTTATTTATATAAGTATTACAACTATAGGTACTGTATTGGAATTTTATTGGATTCTAATGAAATTTTGGATTTGGATAAATATAAGGAATATTAAAGTTTTAATACATTTTTTTGTTTTTTAGGAAAAACTAGACATTTATTTTTAAATAGTTATTTTAGAGGAATAATATATTTTAGATTTTTTTTAATTTGATATTTTTTTTAAAGTTACAAGTAGAATTTTTTTATAACAAAATGCATAAATGGTAAAGTTTTTATCATGGAAATAATTATAAATTGTTTTTGAAGGTCATTTATAAAATTTGTAAAATATTTTAAATTTCAAAATTTTTTAAATTTTGAAAACTTTTTATATAAGTATCATTTTTTATAAAAAATATTTCATTGCCGAATCAAGTATAAATTAGAATTTTTAAACATAAATTTATCTATATGAGTGATAAATATATACTTGATATTTATATAATTTTACGATGAGTGGATTCCTAATTCTATACTTTCTTTATAATTATGTATTTAATCTTTCATTTCATATCATATTTCTAATTTACTCTATATATCATGATATACCAAATTATTTTATGGTATGCTCTGTATAATATTTATTATATAATAAATAATATACTGTGCATACTATAATCTTATATAACAGAGAGCATACTATAATACTTCTCGTATACTTATATAATGTTTCAGAATTAAAATAAATTTTAGGAATTTCAGCAAAATTGAAATTTTATGCAATAGAGTGTTGAAAATTCATCTATACTTCAGTTTGTTTTATTTACTAATGCAATAAAAATCTAGTCTAATAAAGAATTAAGGATCGGAAAGCAGGAAACATCAGAGTGAGATGACGTCTGATTGCGATGACGTCAAGGACCCCATCTAGATTTTAACGTCATCCACCCAAAGTACATCCTCAGTAGATGAACCATATTGTTATTATAACGCTTGGACTCTGCAATCAGTTGGCGAGATGAGATCCAGATTTGCAATTTAAAGGAAAACGGGTAGTCAAATGGGTATATTCATTGTTTCAGGACTCGTTTATTGGAAGCACCCGGTATTTGGTAAAAAAAAAAAAAAATACTGACCACAATTTGCTACATTAAAATACCGATTACAAAATACCGGTTACATGGTATTTCTTCCCATCCCTAAACAAAACAATTTTTAATTCTTCAACGCATGCGCAAGATCTCCAATAGTCTTTTATTTGTGTTAGGAAAGGAAGTATACGGCTTTTATAATAATGATATTGTCGACTTGGAAATCGAAATTCTGTTGCAAATTTGTTATTCTTTATTTTTAAATTTGAAATCTAGTATTTCAAAATGGCTGAAGTACAACAGATAAAACTGGATGAAGGCCCTTCATCTTCAACAGTCGTGATAGAAACCGAAGAATCTGAAACTGCTGTAAGATTCTCCATTTACTTTCCAGTTTTGTAATACCTCAATACAATATAATTTAAATTTTTCATGGAGGTTATTTCAATAAGTTTTTCGCATATCTTGCTCATGTTTTTATGCTAAATGTCTTTTATGTAATCTGTCTAGCATTTTTGATTTTTATGTACCATTTTCGAAAAAGATAATACAGTAAAAATAATCAAAATTATTTAAGTCATATATAATATTAAAACTCATAACAGAGTACAAAATTTAAATTTTATGAATAATTTTCTATATATTCTGTATTCTTATTTTCTATAGATTTTGAAATATATTATGATTTTTAAAAAAGATGTGAAATCCCTAATAAATGACCCCATGAAAATATAAATAAGTTTTGAATGTATTACATCTATGTGTATATGTATGTATATATATCTTTGTATTTTTATTTAATAGTTATATGGTTGAATCTTGTTTGGACCTAGAAAATCAGCAGATAACAATTCCAAACTGGATTATTTAATGTAACCAATTTCATACTGCATGTTTATTGTGTGTGATTCTATGACAGTCAATACCAGGAAGCATCTTTAAAATGAATATACAGTTAAAAGAGAGTTTTTTGCCAAAAGAAATTGAAATGACTTCTTTAGTGGAAAAGTTTAAAACTAGAAAATTAAATAGTTTGAAAATTTAAATAAAAAATAATAGTGCCTTTAATTTATTTGGCCCATAAGGGCTAAATATTTTAAAAATAAGGAAATATTCTGGGATATATATAAGAAACATTTTCTATTTAGAAGTATAACAAGCAAAATTTTTTTATTCTAAGCTATTGCTTAGAATAAAAATCATTATAATATTTAGACATTATGTTATTCTTTGTCTATTAAAAAATATAAGAAGAGTTGTGTTCTTTGGAAAAGTAAGAGTTTGAGTAAGCGAAAGGATTCTGTGAATGGATTCAAATATAATGAGAATGTTTTTATTGTCCAACTTATTAATTCTGAATTTGAAATTAATTTGGAATGTTAAAAGTTGTATCTGTTAGTGTGTTGCAAGCAAGTGTTAGGAATTTATATTGATCCATATCATCCATCAATTTAGCATATTTTTTTTATTATAACCAGTTGCTCTTTTAGTCTCTTAAAAATATTTTTTGATGGCTGCTCTTCGTAAGGGTTTGATTGTTAAAGAAACTAAAAAGTTATTGGGTGAATTAGAAGAAGAAAATTATGCAGAAAGTGGTGATTCTGAGTGCTGTGTTTGGATCTAAATCTTGTCAGAAATTGTTGCTAATAAGAAAATGAAACTTTCACAATTTTCAACAAGAATCGCCATGACTAAAAACCAAGAAAATGGTTTATCTCAAATATATAAACATACCTTAGAAGAAAAGTTAATCATAAATGGAAAATGATAAAAAAAATTTAATATTGCATTTTGTTGTTGTTGTTGTCTTGTGCCAGCTACAGGCTGGCATTATGTAGTGCACTGCACCACTTTTTCAACTGAACCATATTTTGGTGGGGAGTCCAACATGCTCAGTACATTTGGTCCAGCTGGTATCCGAATGGTTAGTGCTTCGACTTTTGATTGAAGTTTGTAGGCTCAATTCTCACTTTGGCTTGGATAATTGCTGTGGTTTGGAATCCACTTTAAACTGTAGATTTCAATCTAATTAATCTTTGTGTGCAAAGAACAACCATTGAAACAAGAAATAATCAACCAACTACCTATTCTTTCTTTGTACTACTGTATTTTTTCCTATCTTTATTCTTTGAAATTCTAGATTTTAAAACTTAATTTTGATATCAGTCCCTTTATTACTTTGTTAAAATACTTGTCACAAAAATTGGAAATCCTGCTTAAGTTTGGCAGGATTTCCAATTTTTCATGCCAAGTGCTGTTCAATTATCTTGCCTAGCTAAGTTTGTCACAACAACCAATATCTGGTTTCTGAATCCTGATTCCATTTGAACTTTTCAATCTTACCTTATATTTTCAAATAACAAAATTTTGAATATTTCTTTGTAATTACTTACTTAGAAGTAATAAAATGCTAATAACTGGACACTAATTTCACAAAGATTACATTATAAAGATGAATAAAAATCTTCAACTGGTGACAACTGAGCAATAAAACTAAATTAATTGTGTAAATAACAAATATATTTTTTATAAAGACTCGAATTTTAATTAACCGTGCAATGGCATCTACCTTAAATGAACTTCAGTATGGTCCAGTCTAGCCTTGGAGTGAACCAGCAATAAAGTTAAATGTATAATGTAAACAAACTAGAGTTTTTAAATATATAATTAAACACATATATCTTTGTGAAAACTATAGTTTATGCCTTAAAATTCTTGGTAAATCTGATGTATATCACATATTTTTTATTCAATTCTCAATTAATTATTACATACAACAGCAATTTTAATCAAATAATACATTAAGTTAAAATACTCACCTCTTGCGGAGTTTAAAAAAATGTAATCTTCCTACACACTAATAAAATAATTTTTTTTCAATTTGATGGACACTTTCAATACAAAATATAACTTCAAACATGTAAATTTATATTCCATATACTTTGAAAACAAAACATTTTTGACACACTTTCCAAATAACTTCAAAATTTTAAATTTCAAGCATAAATGAAAAATGCTTTAAAGATTACTCACTTTTGTACATACTTACTTCAGTTTTTGTCATAAAACGAAAGTTACATCATAGAAATGCAACAAAATATTTCAATGAAGTTAACCAGTTTGATACATTTTATTTCTGGACTGGTATCTAGGACTCAATTTGTTTTTGTTTCAATTTCCGATTTTTTTTATTAATACTTATTTTAATTTTGAAATTTTGTTCTAGTAGATTTCTTGTTAATTTTGAAAATACTTACATTTTAATTCAGTTCCAGATTTTGGTCATTATTACATTATTCAAACTAGTATTTCATTTATCTTAGGCAAGCTATGTTTTTACCAGTTGTAATTGTAAATAAATAATTTATTTTGTCTTGTTAATAATAAATTACCTATTTTTAAAATTAAACTGAGCTAATAACAGAATATATAAACTCATGCCTCTGGTTCAATGGTTTGTAGATTACATTTTTCCTTCTGGCATGTATGTTTGTAGTGATTTGGAATCCATTTTAAACTATAAATTCTGATTTAATTGCTTCCATGTGTGTAAAGAAAAAAATGCAAGATTGGCTGCAGAACTAAATATTGTTGAAAAAATGCTTTTGTATTTGCATTAAATATCCTTCGCACTCAATTCTTTATTTTGAGATTGGTTAATTTTATATTTATAATTTAAAATTGTGCATATAACTTAGTATTTCTCAAAACCTAGTTTTTTGTAACTGTGTCTATTTAATTAAATATTTGGAAAAAATGGATAATTTGTTTTATACAGTTTAGTGGAAGTGTTTTCTATAATAGATGTGAAAGATCATTGAGTGACAAATTGATATTTGTTATGCAAATAATTTTTCCCCTTCCTTCAAATTTTTTAAAATTTATAATAAATAGTGTTATGTACAATTTATATTTTAATAATTTATAATTTGATTTCAAATGTATAACTTTTTTTGTTCAAGATTATTGCTTTAAATGTCATTTTATTTCAGTCTTTACCAAGTGTGCGAATGAAGTTAAAAAAACCAAAAAAGAAAAAGAAAGTTGCTTGGACTGCTGATACTGTGGATAATGAAAACATGGATAAGAAGAAATCCAAATGTTTGTATTATTTAATTTACTGATTAAAGCATAATTTTGTGTTTAATGCTATTGTAAAAACTCTTCATAATAACTAAAAATTATCCCATATTTCAATAATTTATATTATAATTTATTCACATCTTATTTAATTTGGATATTTTTAAATATGTTTGCTATATTTTATTAAATTTTGTAATTTCGTGAAGATGGGGAAAAAGATAGTTCTAGAACTGAGCATTCTAAAATGAGTATTTCTGACATATCTTGTATGTATATGTTGGCAAGAATGCTCTACACATTTTTTCCTATTAAAATTTTTTTCTATGGAAAATTTTGTTATTCTAGTCAAATAAATGCTAGTATATATTTGATTTTAGTAAAAAGAGTTAGATTTAATTAATTGGTGAAACAATCTATATATATCTAATATGAATGCTTTATTTTTCTGACGTGAAATTATTCATTATTATTTTTGTTTTTAATTTTAAACCATTATAATTAAAATTGGTTTTAAATTTTTTTCATATAAAATAATTAAATAAAGGTTAAATTAATTGTTATGCTAATCAAGAAATTTAGCCATTTTGTTCCTATGGTAAAATTGTAGCACCATGAAAGTGAGTGCCTCAGAATATGGCTATAGTGCAACAGTTGTACCATAGATTCTCCCCTTTTCGAGCATTGGACTTTTTCCTGATCAAAATTCCATTAGGCAATCGAGGGAGACTTAATTAAAAGAAGTTGTTAAATTATAGAGTAATTAGTGTAGAAAATTTTATCAAAAAACAAACTGCCATGTTGGCTCATTTCTTTCAAAAAGGAAAAGCAAGTTTGTCTTCTATTTAGCACAATTTTTTTTTCATTATGTAATAATAGTTATTCACTGCATTGAGAAGGTTTGCATGATAAAGTCAAAAAATAATTGGATAATTAAGAAAAACATATTACTGATATTGGTGCTGGTTGCTGTGATGAATCTGAAGTAAATTTTTTTATGGCAATATAGATATATATTCATCAAAGACATTTAATTTTGATTGCCATAATGGTAAGTCAAAATATTCACTTTTGTTTAATTTACTCAAATTCAAGTATATTACTGCATTAATAAAATATTTTATTTTTTATTTGTTTTATCTGTTTTACTTCCCAAAAAAATAAAAGTGAAGAAAGAGTAAATTTGTATCGAAATGGACTGGTGTTTATGGATTAGAAATGTAATTTCTTTTGATTTATTTTTCTACTTGAATAGTTTGATAAAGATAATATTCATGATTAATGATTGACTGAATAGTTATTTGAAATTCATGGTTTATGAAAGATTGTTAATGTAATTGATTTTATAAAATTACACGATTTTTAGTAAATAAACTTACCAAAAATTATAAGATTTGTTATGGATATAAGAGTATATTTATAAAAAAATACGATAGATTTTGAATAAATTATTATAATTTAAGGAAATGACGAAAAATTTGTCTTTTCAGAAACTATTTTTAAAGTTTGCTTTTTTAAAATATTTTAATTTTCCTGAATTGTATCTAATTGATACAGGTTATAAAATTCATTTGGAATTTGATATTTAAAGAATATATTTCTAAAAAAAATGTAAACATTAGAGAATAAAACATAAATGTATTATTTATAATACATCTGAAATGTTAAATTATAATTCACTAAAATAAATGTAAAGTTTATCATTGCCTGCATGTTTATGCATACTAGAATATTACTAGTAGTTTTTAAAAACAATTTAATTTTATTGCATTGATGTCAAACTTAAATTAAGCAAATGTTTTCAAGATTGTGAGAGTCCTCTACATCCCATTTGTTCAAATATTTCACCATGTCCTACCAGGTATAAGTGCAAAGAGTGATGGTGAACACTGTCTAAGTTGTATAACATCTTATATAGGAGAGAGATCCTGTTAAAAAATTTCCCATATGTAAGTCCTGGGAAATAATTATTATCCCAACCATCATGAAAACTGACATATGTTTCAATTTTTGAAATTATGCTTTTACAAACTAAGCTACATAACTTTATAAGAAATAACATTAAAATCAAAAATTATTTGTGAAAACAAAGAATATCCCAATTTAAATGTTCAAAGAGTAAAGATTTTAAATATTCATTCACTATTTTATTTAGTTTTATTTGCAATATTGATGTGTGTGTGTATATATATATATATATATATATATATATATATATATATATATATATATATATATATATATATGTATTATAATTTTTCTTATAATAAATAATTTCAGGGTGTTTTCTATGATAAATAAACCTTTTGAAATATTCAAATTTATTCCAAAAATCAAAATTTTATGAAGCTACAATAAAATAATTTCAAATAAATTTAAAAATTGTTCATGAAACAAAGATTTGAAATTATCAAATTGATAAACTAGAAAAACATCGATAATATAAAATGTATTCCTGAAAATTCTGTAAATAATATAGATGAAAAACTCAAAAGCTATGTTAATAGGAGAAGAATAAATTTTTTTAATAGATTTGATGATTAAAAATTAAAAAGTATATAAATTTCAAAATAAAGATCTCATTCAGAATTTTTTTGACAGTTTCAAATCATGTATTTGAAAAAGGTCATTATTACAAAGCATAATATTTATGATAAACCATCCACTTTTTCACAAAAATTATGGCAGACATTGAATAGGAAGGAGCCTGTCTTCAAAAGAAAGATTTGTAATGATTCAATGATAAAGTGAGGAGAAATTAGAAAACAGCCTTCTAATTCTTTTAAGGGAGAAAGAACTATTTTCTTTTTTCTTGCTCTCATAAGAGCATTTTTTTCTTTTGAAGATGCTGTGTACAAAATGCTTAATATTTTTATTTTTGAAATTGATTTTTAATTTGAATTTAAATCATAATGAAGAAAATAATATATATATTTTTTTAATTAATGTAAGTTTTATTGAAAATGATAGATGCACAAAAAATAAATTATCCTTTTAATCTTAACCTGAGTAATATTAAATTTGGTAATTTTTAACAATATTAATTTCCTAAACATTGGATATTTTGAAAATCAGAAGCACCTTGAGACAACATTCCAGTATTACTTCTTCTATTCTACCACTCTTCACAGCTGCTAAGGAAAAAGGTAGGATAACAGCAAAGTTTTTTTAGTTTAATTTTGCTGGGGCTATATAGGGAGGATCTTACACTGTAATAACATTTCTCTTAAGGGCTCCCTAAACCTACTTTTACAGGATTATCATGCTTGTAGAGATGCCAGTCTCCTGTTATTTAACTAACTGATCAATTAGTCTTAAGCATTTTATGAATAAGTGTTTGTAATTAGAGACATCAGTTTCAAAATTGATTATTAATTGTTTGAGCTTAAGCCAGCTATATATATAATTAATGAATGTTTGAGATGCCAGTCTCTTGTTAATATATCTATGAGCTTCTCAAGCCATATTGATTCTGAACATGTTTTATGATACGTAGAAAATAAATTAAAATTAGCATTTGTAATTTTGTATGCGATTCTTTCCCAAGACCTACACAAAATTTAACTTATGGATTACCATTTCGAAATAGAAGAAAAGAGAACTTCACTGATATGTTACTGCTTTTAGCATTTTTTCTTTGAAATTGAATCTTTCATACTTAATGATTTAATAAATGCTAATTTAAATGATCAAGTAACTTTATGACTTTATATATGCCAATTTTAAATTAAACTGAATAGTATAAAGATTATAACATTTTGTCTATGGTTTATAATAGAGGGTTGTGCATTGTTGCTTGGGAACTAACTATAAAATGTCACTTGATTAAAAATAAAATGTCACAGCAGAAGGAAATAAATTGTCATGTCAATTATTTTGCTGCAAAATTTCAATCAATGAAAAATGTATTATCAAAATTTAGTAGACAATAGTTAAAGGTATAAAAGACTAAATAATTACCTATTAGTAGATTATTAAAGATGTACAATAAAATGACATCGAAGTTAATGGCTGGAAATTATTATATATTTAGAATTTACAGTTGCTTTAATATTTTTAAAGTTAGATTATGTAATAAAACATAACTTGTAATATTTTTTGCTCTTGGCTTGGAAAGGATGCTTGAAATAAAAATGTATTTTATGTTATTTTTGAACATATTTTTAAGTTCAAGTTAATCCCTTTAATTTCAAATGAAATAAATATATTTGAAGGATTAAAAAGAGACTATTTTAATAAAATTAGTTTGCTCTATAATATACTTAAAGAAGTTTTAAAAATTAAAATATTTACATTAAATATATAAATTTTTTTATTTAAATTGGAATACATTGATTATTTTGATTTTTACATCTTAGTAAGTATTCAATATGATAATTTTTATTCTAAATGATTTTAGAATAGCTATATAAAACAATCATAATTTCAGTACAGAAAATTCAGTTTCCCCATATATTTGCTTCCACCTTGTAACATATTATTTTTTCAGAAAGTCATATGTTATTTTACAAAATGCTAACTTCAAATTTTTTTCGTGCTGCTGGTGCATTTTTTTCTAATTGAAATTGTCAGTTTTGCGTTTTTCTAAACTACTTCAAAGTAGAAAGTATCTTTATATTTAGAAATTTGGTTTCAAATGTATATTAGTAAAAAGATATTCTTCATTTTTTTGTAAGAATTTTTATCTAACTAAACTATAAAGTAATTATTACACAAATGAAAATTAATTTTTATAAATATATAAAAAATGTTATGGTATTTTGTGAATATTGTTATATGCATAATTCTGATTTTTTTCTCGTTGAATAATATTAAACCTAAATGTGTAAGCTTAAAATGTAAAAAAAAAATTAGTACAATTCCATTATAATAGTAATGAAAAGATACAAAATTGCAGTTACTGTTGTAAAAATTTGTTTTTGTATTGTTTGGAAAGGTTTAAATTTTTAGAAACCACTAAAAAATAGTACAAAAACTTTATTTGCATTTTATAAAATAAATAATTATCATTTATTGACAAAAGAATTATTTAAATGCTAAAGTTTATTTCTGACAGAAACTACTTAGCAGTCGCTTCGGTGATCAATTGCAGAGGTATAATGGAATAGTGCCAAAAATTTGTATTTTATTTGTCAATTTATCCTGCTAAGCATTTCTTTATGCAAATTATTGTACATTCTATTTTTAAAATGACTTATGCATAAAAGGTGTTTTAGTTTTAAAATTTAATGAGCTACTGTATTTAAAAAAAAGGCTTTGAGATTAAATAATGTTTGCATTTAATTTTTGCTAAATACTTTAACAACTATAAATATCTTTTCTCACTCTTATCTCGAGTTTTTCTGCTGTGATTTCTGTTTTTTAATATGTATATAGACTTTACGCACAACATTCCCTATATTGTTAATTTAAATAGTGTTGCATTTAGAAATGTATTTATTTTTAATATTTATTTTCATCTTAAAATTTTATACTTTGATATCATTTTAGAAAGATTTTTTTATTTAAAAATTTCATCTTTCACACTTGGTAAATCAAGAAGTTTAAAATACTCCTTAGGTTGTTGTATTTATGAAAAGCCAAAAGAATTTGGAGAAAGTTCATCAGAGTCTGAAGGTGAATGTGAGCATTGCAAAGGGCATGTGGAACACAAACACCAAACACCACCAGTTTCTCAACATGAAAATAATGATCATTCTAATGGTAAGATTTCTGTGCTATATGTAATATATTAATTAAAAGTGTATGAATTTATTAATTCAGGAACTACTATTAAAGCAACCTGTCTCATTTGCAATGAGACTAATGTTTTCTCTCTCTCGCTCTATATATATATATATATTACATTCATGACCTAATTTTTTTACTGTTTGTGACAGTTATATATCATTTGGACTATTTGAGCCACATCATCTAGGTAGGTTCAATATCGAACAGTGTAGGTGATTTTAATGTTTATGTTTTGTAGTGTACATATATGTGCATATTTTGCATTTCATTTATGTTTATAACTTTTTTTTGAGACAATTTTATTGTTTAAAAAAAATCTTTTTGAAATAATTTCTTACTTTTTCAGCTGAAAATTGAAGATACAAATATATGTATATTGTATTGCAAATTAATTTTTTCCATTAAAAATGTTGAATATAAAACTTACATGTATCAGAATTAATTAACTGTTAGACATAAGAAAAATGAAAATTAGAATATTGCAAAATAAAACATTTATGACATTAAACATAAATAAAACAGTTACATTCCAATACAGAAACAATAATAAACAAAGTTATTCCTAACTCTAAGATCTGGATTGTGTGTTAGACTTCCTTTCCTTTAAGTCTCCTTTTTTTCCTCTATTGTCTTTTGCATAGTTTTTTAAGTTCACTCTACAGGGCACAAACAGATCTCTTACCACTTAATAGAGTTATTATCTGCAATTAGTTAGTGGAATTATTATATATATGTTACAAAACCCATTTGCTTTGGTATTCATTTTGTCATTCAAGTACAACATTAATGAATGTGTTGTACATTTTAAGATATGTTAATAGCATTTTTAAGTCAAATTTCGCATTTTATTTTAAATGTATGCCATAAAATTATAAATGTAATTTATATTATACATTATAATTAAATAAAAAAGAACCATATTAAGAACTAAAAAAGCCATAATTTAAATCAGTAAAAATACCTAAACTGTCTTTCCTTCTGACGATTTGGAGTTTTTAGTTAATGTTTCTTTATATTATAAAGTTATGTGTATTTTATAAATTTTCATTCTATTCAAATTCTGTGAAAGCTACCATTTCTAAGTCAGCAAAACAGAAATTCAATTGAACCATTTTATAAACTACTGTTGGTTGGAAAAACTTAAAGTATTAAAATGATAAATTTAGGGTGAAAAAAGCAAATTACAGTAGTATTTTTTATATGATTACTGAATTTTTTTCTTTTTTACAAATCTTGACATGAGTTGCAAGAACTGAATTTTCTGAGCTTGATTATTCCCATCTACAATCACTTCTGCATATGAATTAGAAACATTAAAAAAATTTCCAGTTTTCTGAATTCTAAATTATGTTTTCTTTCTCTACGTCTTTACTTTTTTTTTAGTTTTTCTCACCTAATTTTTTCCTTTTTTGTGCTTTTCTGTAAATTCTTTTATTTTAATATGCCTTTTGACTCATTTTGTTGGAGTTTTCAATAGCTAAAATTAATTTTAATATATCTGCTTTCAGAGTTTGGAACTGCTTCAATGATCACTTCAATAACTTCAGTTTAGTCACTTTTCTGACTTAAATTATTTACACTGTTAATATAAACCAAAATAATAATATTGGAGAAAAGAAATCTCCAAACAAATCAAAGTGTAAGTTTGCCAGTTTCAATACATTACATTAATTCTCTTAATTTAATTAATCTCAAATTTTAAGAAAGCTTTAAATCTTTAAGTTTTCTTTGTTTGCTATATATATATATATATATATATATATATATATATATATATATATATATATATATATATATATATATGTGTGTGTGTGTTTTGACATGTTCTCTTAAAACAAAACTTTAAAAAATTTATTGTATCTGGAATAGAATGATTCTTATGCAATTAACATTATAAATCCAGATTTCATTCTTTTGGAAGCAACAAACTTAATTTTACACAATTCTCTTTTTGTGTCCCTTTAAATTTTTTAACATAAAATATATGTTAGTTTTAACATGTAAAACATTAAAAAATGGGAATTTTTTAGACGCTGTTATTGAATTTCTAATTTCCTCTAAACTATGTTTTTCATTTTATTCTATTTTTTATAAATAATTTATAACTTAAAAATGTAAGCATTAACTTCAGCTTTTATTTCTATTAAACTGAGTTCAAATTTGTGATCTACAACATTGAATATAATAAATTAAATAAATTTTTAATACCATACCACAAGAACTTTTTTCTGAGGAAAACAAGAAAAAACATCATATAATCTGTGTTAATTTTTTGCTTTGAATTGTCGAAAGTATATACTGCTGATAATGTGGTGTAACAAAATAAAATATGTACTAGTAATAAAAATTTTATAAATTGTACCGTAAACATGAAAAACATCCACATGTTAACTTCTGAAATGAGAATTGATATATTTAAAAATATATTTCTTTCATTAATTAAATTAAAACAATGGATTATTTTTGAAATGCGCATTTGATGCATTTTTTGTACTGTAGAGGTTTGTTTTTCACTTATATATAATATATATACATCAAAACATTTGTCACGTTTTTTTATTTGCCTTCTCTACAGCTTTTAATTAAAAACGTGCTGTGTAATTATACGCTTTCGCTTCCACATGATGATACACAAACTTGAATATTTTTTCAGAATGTAACAGCTCAGGTCAAGACAAAATGAAAAATAGCTATAACCAATAACATCTGGGATATCTTTTTAATATCTTCACTTTAATTCATTCTTGAAAGTAATTGGACAAAGCTGATTACGGTTGAAATAAGTCAGTCTATTTGTAGCACCATTTGTTCTTCATTTTATAAAACATAAAGGGTATTTCTTTCAAAACTTTATTGTAAACTCTCTGTTGGAGAATGTTTTTATTAGATTACCTGTGGCAGTATATATTACACACAACGAAGTTCAAAACGTTTTTAACACATAATCCACAGATTATTTGCAGAAAAATGCATTTTAATTTTGTAATAAGTGATACACTATTCATTCGGAAAGGGGGTAACAGTTATTTGAGATTCTTGCACTGAAGGGTTACAGGAGTTCCATGTTTGTTTGAATACAAAGATGTTAAACTTAGTATAGTTTGTTTCAAGGTATGTTTTCATAGCTTCTAGTGGATTTATAAAGAAAACTGGGCTCAGTGTGTTGTCATATGAAAGAAAGAAATAAAATCTATTATACAAATAAACCACAAAACTTTTTTTATCAAAATGTGGCTGCATTTCATATTAATGTTAGCTAATTTCAATAAATTCCTGCAGTTTTTAATGAACATTTACATAAATATATAAAAAAATATGCAAAAAAAAGAGAGAGGAGTTTGATTAATTTTGTAATTAGAATGTGATGGAAACAGTGTTGAATTAAAAATTGGGTTGGCAACTAAGTAATTGCGGATTTCACTCATAGATGGATTCAGTTGAATTTTTAGGTTTGCAAGCGTAGAACAAATGTTAAACACATTTTGTTATTTGATAGTTGGCAATTCTGCAGTCAATCAGTAAAAAAATTTTTTTGGTGTGTAGTTTTTGTTTGGCATTCGTTGCAAAATGGAAAACCAAAAGAAACATTTCTGTCCTATTTTGCTTTTTATTTCCGCAAAGGGAAAAATGCATCGCAAGCTCATAAAAAGTTATGTGCTGTTTATGGTGACGAAGCCTTAAAAGAACGGCAGTGTCAAAATTGGTTTGCCAAATTTCGTTCTGGTGATTTTTCACTCAAAGATGAAAAACGCTCTGGTCGTCCAGTTGAAGTTGACGAAATAATCAAAGCAGTAATCGATTCAGATCGTCACAATACAACACGTGAGATTGCAGAAAAGCTTCAAGTATTACATGCATGCATTGAAAATGACATAACACAACTTGGCTATGTTCAAAAACTCAATACATGAGTTCCTCACGAACTGAAAAAAATGCATTTAATGCAACGCATAAACAGCTGCAATTTTCTAAAGAAATCTAATGAAAATGATCCATTTTTAAAACGACTGATAACTGTCGATGAAAAATGGGTTGTCTACAACAATATCAAACGGAAAAGATTGTGGAGCAGGCCAAGTGAACCAACTCAAACAACATCAAAAGCTTATATTCATCAAAAGAAGATTTTGTTATCAGTTTGGTGGGATTACAAATGAATGGTCTACTTTGAACTCTTACCACCCAACCGAACGATCAATTCTGATGTCTACATTGAACAACTAACGAAATTAAACAATGCAGTTGAAGAAAAACGGCCCGAATTGACAAATCGAAAAAGTGTTGTATTCTATCATCACAATGCAAAGCCACGCACATCTTTAGTCACTCAGCAAAAATTATTGGTGCTTGGTTGGGATGTTTTCAACATCCACCATATATGCCTGACCTTGCACCATCTGATTACTTTTTGTTTCGATCTTTACAAAACTCCTTGAATGGTAAAAATTTCAATAATAATGATGATGATGATGTCAAATTATACCTGATTCAGTTTTTTGCTAATAAAAACCAGAAGTTTTATGAACGTGTGATTATGATGCTGCCAGAAAGATGGCAAAAGATCACTGATCAAAGTAGGCAATACATTACAGAATAAAAATATTTAGTTCCATGAAAAAAATTGTCTTTGATTTTCTAAAAAAATCCGCAATTACTTAGTTGCCAACCCAATATATTTTTCTAAAGTTTCTAATATGGAAACAGATTCATTTTAATGTTTCATTAATAAATTTTTTATGTATAACTGCACACTTTTTATTTATATGATTTCTATTTCTTTTTTTTTCTTTTTTTTTACCAAGAAAAATGCCTCACTTGCTTTATTTAGTTATCTAATTAATAATTGTATTTAATAAACAAATTATGTAATCTTTGTTTAAAAATTATTTTACCTTATTAAAGTGTATATATTGTGTTTTTTAATTTAAAAAACTGATAAATATTTTAATTATAATAAGAAACTCAGTTTATAATGTTTTTAAAAATTAACATTTATTATTATACTAATAACATTAAAAATAATTAAATAACATCTTGATTTTTTATCTTTCCAGGTCCTGATAGCAAATGAATTTCAAGGAAGCTTCATATATTATTTATTCAAGACATTGTACATATTTCTGTATATAAAATATTCATATTTGATGTAGACTAAGTTGCTATTTGTGTATGTTAAATAAGATTGTTTAAGTTATACAATTGAAGAATATTAAAGAGTTTTTTAAAACTTACTTTGAAGCATAAATTATTTAAATATGCTTCTAAAGTTGGTTCAAAATTTTTTAATGTTATTTGTCTAGGAAAAATTTACAAAAAACAGCTTATATTCAAACAATTTATTACTGTATACATTGATATTTAATATTGTATTACATTAAACGATTTGTATCAACATCTATGTTTGACTTATTTGTATACTTAACTATTTATATTAGTTTCCACTTTCTCATTTAGCAATTACAGTATTTCATTTACTGTACCATCTATAAGTTGTTTCAAATGGTATTCCTTTCAAAAAAGAAAATTTTAAATTACTACTTTGCAATAAAATGCAGCATTGCTATAATTAAATCATTTATATTTTAAACCAATTGTGGTCATTAAGAGGGGAGCATGATCGATCAGTGCACATTTTCTGATACTAATTTTTATGATCTGCATGGTTAAAAATATACTTGTTAACCTCTGATGGTCAACAAATGTTATTGCAAAACAAATAAAAAAAATAGTTCATTACTCAGAAAAGTTTGCCCACCCCTGGTTTAATTTGCTTAAAAATTGGATTTTCTTTCTTGAGCATATCAAGGTGCAATATTACTTTATGCATGTCTGATTATTTTCACAAATAGCTAAAATGTAGTTTCCATAGTAAGAGAATACCATGTAAAACTCTTTTTTTTATTATTATTATCAGAACACAGCTACTTTTTCATACAAATTAAAGAATTTTTAGTAAAATTTAATTTTAAGTCAATATTTGAATAGATTATTCTCTGAATTTGCAAGAATAGTTTTAATTTTAGAATGTATAAAAATAACAATAAATTAGGTAGTCTTAGTGTATTATAAAAAAAATTGCTTATGAGGAAGTAAATTCTTTTATTTGCAGTCTTAAAAGGAAATGTATCTGCAAAATTTGGCTCTTCCATTTGGCCTGAAATTCTGGAATTCACAAATATTTCAAAATACATATTTTAACTACATGATCATTCTCAAAATGATGCATTCCTTGCTTTCATAGGCGCTTTTTACCTGTTAGGTCAAGAGGCATGCATTCACTAATCATAGGCTAATCCTTATTACACTTATGTGTATATATATCCACACATATAAGTGTAATAATGCACACATGTATGTATATACACATATGTGTAATTCTGATTAGAATTTTGATTCAATTCTTGCTAAATATTTTGAATCAGCATAAGGAATAATTGTAAATATATAAAAAGGAAATTGACTCTTTTGTAATATTCGTCAACACAACACTATATCATTATCTTTTAAAGAAGTATCTTCATGATGTTTTTATTATTTATAATTATATCAGAAGTATCTTCATAATATTTTCATTATTTGTTTTTAAAGATGTCAAAAAAAAAAAAGAAAATTTTAACTGGTCCATTCTGATATACCTATTTGAAATGCGAACAATTCTATCAGAAATAATGCAAATATCTACATTAATTTCATAGATATGCTCTCAAAATTTTTTAACCCTGCAAGCAATTTTGCATCTGTTATCGATAAGAAAATATCTTAAGAGTGAAAGAAACTAAGGATAATCAATAAAGTTCTTGGCATTGAATGAAGTGAGAATAGGTATGCAAATTTGTGTATGATGTGTTTTCTAAACTTTGTTTGATAGTTGCAATACCAATCACAAAAGCAGGTGAAACTGCATACTTTCATGAAATGTAGTTTTATTAATGATAGCACACTTTCATACTTCAAAAATAACATGTGGGAGTGCCCAAGGGGCTGGTTCAGACTTACTGTGCACTAATCAGCAAAACTATCAAGTAACCCGAATATGTCAAGCGTTTACTGTGACTGGATAATTTCAAATCCAGTGATTCAGACCAATAAACAGTTTTTTTCTCCAAGAATTCACTGACTTCTTTGCACTGCCCTTCTCCCCAATATTATATGAAATGGGATTTCACATCTATAGTCATAGAGGCAGCAGATGCTGAATGCTGATGGAAATTACTTAGAGGACTAACAATAAGTTACACTTTCTGTAGATCATTTTCTTTTGGGCTTTTAAAAACAGCAACACAAATTTATATTAAAAATATTTTTCTCGATTATAAGATATAAAAATATTGTATTGTACTTAAACTATTTTGTTATTGAATTGTGTTATGCTATACGAAAGACAATAACATCAGAAATAATAAAAATATTTATTTTATTTCTCTGATGTTTTTTGTCCAGTACACATATTATAAGTATATACTATTACTGACTAGTAATAAAGTACATAATTACGATACATAACTAGCAAGTAATATAACCTTATAATAATATATTTTAACTTACATATGTATCAATATATACTTACATTTTATTAATGTATATTGTTGCCAAGAAAAAAAGGACTTATATAGAGAAACTATTATGTTATGTTGTATATATAATACAATAACTTAATAATATTTACATATACCTAACTTACAGAAATAATAACATTTTTATAAATTGTAAGTATATATTATTACTAAATAGAGAGCAATGTATGTTTACATTATATAACTTGTGAATAATACATATTTTTATCATTGAATATATGCTCAGATGTTAAATAAGGAAATCATGAGAGTTAAGGCGCACTTTTTACATTATATTACTGACAGAAATAATGTTGGTATATCAACTTAAAAATTTATTTACACACTTGATATAGCTACACAAAATTTAAGCAGAATAATTAAAAATTTAAGCAGAATAATTAAAATTCTGTGAGTATAAAATTTTTTTGCTTATAATATTCAGATTGAAAGAAAATAAAAAGATTTATTTACAATCAATATTTCTGCATAAAATGAAAATATTGAGCATATTTTATTTTCATTATTTATGAAAATAAAATATACAATGTAAAAAAAATATAATTAAGTATTTGATACATTTCTTGAAAAGAAAATATATTCAATAAAAAAAATATTTTATTTTCAGGAAATATGCCTAGGAATGTCCTGAATGAATAATAATACATTTTTAAAAATAATTAAATTCACTTTAAAATAAAATATTTTAATCATACTCAACATTTCTATGTATATAGAAAACAGTTAATATATTTAATTTTTTCATTAAATATGTTTAAAATACAGAGTAAATAATACAAATATTTGGTATTCATAAATGAAATTTAATGTAATCTAAAATAAATAAAGTTCTGCGTTTTAGAGAATTATATATTTCATTTTATTTTTATTAAATGTAATTGATGGCTGTGTAAAACTACAAAATTATAACTATACATGACAAAATAAAAATTGTATAAAGTTTTATAATTCAGATATAATTTAAATGATAAAAACACTTCTAGAAAGATGTTAATGTTAAACTCAATTACATTTTAAATAAGTTTTTCTCGTTAGTAAAATGTATTCAGAATAGAGGGTGATATTACTTCTTAACACTAAAGTTTCACTATCGAAATAAGCGAACCCAAACTGCTAAAACGGCGATTTTAAAGAAAAAGTACTAAATCAAGCATAAAATAATTTACTATAGTGGTTTAAATGCAGCCGGTTTCATTATTTGGCACAGGTGCCGTATAATCCATGATTCTAAATTCTGAAAGTTTTTTGGCGATGAGAAGAAATATTGCCAAGATGACGTATCGTGACGTGCACGATGAAGTAAATACTAGGGTTACCAAAATAGAATGTTCTGCATAATTCTTATAGGTCTCCATATATAAGGCGAGTAAAATTTTACGTACGGTCACCCTTGGCGAAATTTTCAAAAAGTCGCCAAGCTCATTGTAGTGTTAGGATACTCTTCACATGATGGCGCTGTAGTCATTGGGAGAGAGGAGAGGAGCGAGTCAACACCTCCTACTACTCTAGGAGGTGTTGAGCGAGTCCGCTCCGGCGGGGAGGGAGAGATTGTCTTTGACCAGCGAACGAGGAGGTTTGGCTGGCTCTCCTTGGGTGTTTATTCTGTTGGCCGTGTAGGGCCATAATCAAATTTCTATTAATTATAATTTTAATATACAATATTATTAATTTTAAATTTCAAATAAATGTTTGTATTTGTTCGAGTTGTGCTTTCTTCTACAGAACAGACACTACAGCCGTATGACGAGAGACTGCATGACGAATTTCCGATCGGGAAAAACGGTGGGAGGAACATGGCTGAAATAGTGACAAATATTTCATACATTGTTGGTATCTATCAATATGCTCAACTAATTTTACAAAATTAACAAAAAACGCAAATTCGTAGATTTCAAACATCAATAGTAAAATAATGAAGTTGATTTGTTAAATTATCCATAAAATTTTTTGATTAAATTTTATATTAATGAATTTAAATCAGGAAACATTCATAAGAAATTAATTTCATGAAGACCATTTAATTTATTATTAATTATGTAAATAATGAACAATAAAAATAGCTCTCTCCAGCTCCTAATTTGCTGTCGAAGCTGCTACTGCCTGCTCTGGGTCAGATGTTTTTGGCGGGTAGACTCGTATAATGGAATCGATGAGCGCAAGGAATTTATTACACATTTTATTGTTTTTTTTTCCTCCACACATATTCTGCAAGATAATAGCGGAAAAAAAAGCAACGCACAGCAAACAACCTGTTGAAATAAAATCTCGGCGACAAAATTTTGCTTACTGGAAATTTTGTTTATTTTACTCTACTCAACAGAATTTTATTTGCGAAGAAAGGTTAGAAACGATATCTGAAAATTCGTAGATGATAGCATGAGACTTGTCTCGCGAGACAAACTGAGCATCTCGCGAGAATCGCATCAGACAAAAATAAGGCGGTCCTAATGTTTGCCAAATTTGGCTTAGAAAAAGGTGCCAAGGGTGACCGTACAGTAAAACTGTTCCGTATGGCGTAATAAAAACGAGGTTACCAGATACACAAGAAAATCCGCCAAAAAATCGCCAATTTCGGAATTGGCATCGTGGATTATTCGGCACCTGTGCCCATTATTTAAAGCCATACAAAATAATCTAATGGTTTATATCCAACGCTTGGTAGCAAAAAATTTGTTTTAAATTCCTTAATTTCTCAAGGCAATGAGCAAAAAACTCCATAGGGATACCTTACGGTCACCAAGATTTGGACAGCGTATATCTCATGTGCCGACCTGGGTAATTTAAGTGTCCTAGTATTGAGATGGTATTTGTCCTATGAGACCGCATTGCTTTTTCGACTTGTCGATGAATTTCTTGCCATTTTAATTAATGTTTCATGCTGTGGAAAACAACAATATCAATCGAAATAATAGAAACGTTGAATTGATATTTAACAAAAAATATCAAGATTTATTCCTCAGGACGGACAATAAATTTTGACATTCTTGCTTTTTCATTATAAATTAGAGAGAAACTTAAAAGTTTTCTATAGTATCTGAAAATTTTAAAAATTCTCGTGAGCTTTCAAAATTTTCAGTAATTTTCACAATTTTCGTGAAAAATAACTGGATTTATTTCGTGGAATAAATTCGGATTCTCCACTTTACAACACTTTAGTTATAGTATAAGCTTAGTTAAATATGACTTTTGTCATTAATTACAATTTAAATTCTTGTAACTTTTCTTTGCACAATTCACGCTTGAACGGAAAATTTTTATCAAAACTTTCATTCACATGCATTTAAAATATGATACAACGATTTCTTTTTTTTTTTTTTTTTTTTTGGATGTGTCATACTTGTGCAAATATTAGCATTCATATTTTTTAAAGAAAAATAATTGTTCTCATTCTTTATAAAAATCATGTACTTTTCATTTTTATAATATTATTTTCGACATTTCTTCCCTCTTTTAAAATAACAAATTAATCTTTCCAGTAAAAAAACACAAATAACGTAAAATTGTCAATTTGAATGATTGAATAACTAGCCATTACTGCTCTTGGATGCCTTCAATGCAGTGTTCATACGTGAAGCTAAGAGAATCTTTTACCGATATCAATATATTAAATTTGCTGTATAACTGAATGTGTAATTAAGAACTTTCTTTGAATATATACTTTAAATAAAATATTATTTTTATTAAAGCTCTTTTTTTTACTGGTTAGATTATTTAATTTTTCATATATTTTTACAATTGTTATTTTTAGTTAGAAAATGTGCAGCATAAATATGGAACTTTTGCAGTTAAATATTTTAATACACTTGATATAAGTTTTTTAAAGTATTCCAGATAGTAATGAAAATTTCAGAATGTTCATAATTGTAATTAATAACTATATATATATATATATATATATATATATATATATATATATATATATATATATATAGTTATTAAATATTATACAATAATTTATCATGGTAAAATTTGTTAAATTAAAATACATCTACTAAACACACTTTTAAGACTCGCCTCTATCATGCAGAAAAGAGAAGAAAACTCTTCGGGTCTTCGGTTTTCTTCCCTTTTTCTGCAATAGAGAGTTGGTTTCTCAGGTTATAATAATAGGAAAAAAGGGTATATAGTACACTACAGGCCATTAAAATTGCTACACCAAGAAGGAATGCAAATAATAGAACGATATTTATTGGACACATACATTATAGTGGAAAGAACAAGTGATTAGATTTACAGGAAATTAGGATGTATAGATCTTGAGAAATCAGTACCCAGAGCAGCTACCTCTGGCTGCAATAACAACATTTATCCGCCTAGGCATGGAGTCAAACAGGGATTGTATGGCATGTACGGGGATCTCAGTCCATGCAGCTTCAACACTATGCCACAGTTCATCGACAGTAGTGGATGGTGAGTGATGGCGTGCCAATCGCTCGGCAACCATTGACCACACGTTCTCATTTGATGACAGATCAGGAGAACGTGCTGGCCAGGGAACCTGTTCTGTATCAAGGAAGTTCAGAACAGTACGAGCAACATGCGGTCATGCATTATCCTGTTGAAACAAAGCATTAGGGAGGCCTCGAAGATAGGGCAGAGCCGCGGGCCTTAACACATCGGAAATGTAACGGTTGCTGCTCAAAGTGCCGGTAATGCGAACAAGAGGTGATCGAGACGTGTATCCAATGACACCTGTTATCGGTTTCATTCTATTTGTCAGATGACGAGTGAGTAGCTTAGGTGAGGAAGGAAGTTCTTATAAATTTACTAATATTTAAAGATTTATTTACAGAATATTTACAGATTACTTTAAGGTAGCTCCTACATCGCGAGCTCCTTCTTCTCAATTGCTTGTACATACCTCTCAACATGACATATTAAACACTGCCATCTAGTGGCCACTCATTTTATAAGTAATAATACAGCTTGATGCTAACACACCCCATATCATCACTCCAGCAGATGGGCCAGTATGGCGATGTCCAATGCAAGCTGGCAATGCGCGTTCTCCACGATGCCTCCAAACATGGATGCGGCTATCATGGTCCTGTATACAGAACCGAGATTCATCTGTAAAGATGACGTGATGCCATTCCCACGTCCAGGTTCGTCGCTGATCACACCATTGAAAGCGCTCCTGTCTGTGATGCAGCGTCAATGGTAGCCGAAGCCATGGTCGTCGTGCAGACAATCCATGCTGCTGCAAACGTCATTGAACTGTTCGAGCAGAAACTTGTTGCTTTGCAAATGACTCCATTTCTCGACTCAGGGTTCATGACGTGGCTGTACGATCCCTTGTGACCAGGCGGATAAGATGTCTGTCTTCTCTGCTGTTAGTGGTGGGAGGTCGCTGAGATCCTGCATGACGTTCCGTATGATTGTCCTGAACCCATCGATTCCATATTCTGCTAACAGTCATGGGGTCTCGACCGACGCGAGCAACAATATTGCGGTACGATAAGCAGCAATCTCAGTAGGCTATAATCCTTCCTCTATCAAAGTCAGACACGTGCTGATAGGCATTTCTTCTTACACGAGGCATTACAACAACTTTCTTTGCCGAAAACAACGTTGAAACGGAAATTGAGTATGAGAAAACTGCTGTCAAATCTGTCATGCAAATTTAACGTTTGTGGTGTGCCGCTTTCCTCGTGTAGCAATTTTAATGGCCAGTAGTGTTTATATAACATTCGCCTGTTACATTCAAGTCTGCAGGTTTGAATATGACAGGTAGAACCGGCTTTGCAGAACTTTCATCCGATTACGCCATAATTTATTAATAAATTAATGTTGGCGGCAGCAAGAGTATAACCTTATTTGAAAAATTTGAGCATCGTATTGAATTGATTGGTTGGATTTTGATTAATTGATTCCGGATTTTAGGTAAAAGTAAACGCCTCTTTTATGAATTTCAACTCTTGTATCTGGAGATGACAGTAAATGTAAATATGTTGCGTTTAAATTTGGAGTGTGTTCTGTGATGACTATAAAATTCATAAATATGAGATTTGTATATTTATATTGATTGTTTTAGAACTAATTTTATGTTTAACGTATATAATTAATTTTATTAAAAATGTGGTTTTTATAATTTTAATGTATATATGCTGTTTTGAAAGTGCGTATATGTAATGAAAGAAATTGTCGCAAAATTAATTTTTTTTATCCAAATTTGCCCGTTATTTTTGTTTTTTGTTTTATAAAATTTTATGGTGATTATTTGGAGTAAAAAATATTCTGTTTAAAACAAAAAAGAAGGTTTGAAGAATATTAAGGATGAAAACAAAATATTTACACTGCGGTTATATTGGCAGCATAAAATAAGCATTGGAAAATTTTAATGTTAACCTTTTATAAGTCTAATTTTCCAGCATAGGATCTTATAAATCACAATTTTTCTGGAATGTTTGATTTTTTCTTACTGGTGTATATTTCCCTTGCTGAATTTTTTTTGCGAATATCCTATTTTTAAAAGTAATTACATTTGTTAGCTTTTGAAAATAAAAGTAAACACAATCGAAAATATTTTTTCAAATGTGGTGATTAAGACATATTTAGTAAAAACCATGCTAATGTATGATCTTGTTTAACAATTTTTTTTTATTAAAATGACAATACAGCTTGGTATTGCTGCAAAAATGTCATGTAAGTAATTTCTTAAATGAAGAAACCTTGGAAATTTCTGTTATCACAAAGTATAAATTTCTTGTTCTATGTTATGCTAGTGTGTAAATCTTGAATTATATTATTCAGCCCTTTTATTTAAAATTGAAGCTGTCATCCATTGTTTGGAAGTGTTCAGGCTCATTTACCTGGTTTGATACTACTGTCAATTAGAAGGGATAAGCCACTATAATATATAAAACTATTCCTTTGTTCCATTTTTTCTTGTTACTAGGTTTTTTAAAATCAAGCTACTGAATTAGGTATTGGAAAACAAATTTTTGTTTTTTAAAAATCTAACTATAAATGTTTATTATATATATCAGTGCGCTGAAGATGTTAGGTCTTAAAAAAATGATAGTGTAGGTAAATTTAGGTTGATATGCTTTATAATTATTTAGACATCAATATTGGTCAAAGTAAAAGCCAATGAAAAAGTTAGGTTACTATGATTGAAAGTTAGGAAAAAGAACACTTTTTTTTTCTAGAGAAGCTGATTTGTCATTAAAAATTCCTTTTAATGTATGTTTTAATAGGCTTTTTTTTTTACATGTATGCATTTTTAAATTTCTTTTATGTGTTTTTTATAGATCAATAAGGAACACAATGTTAAAATTTCCTTTTCATTCATGATTTCTGAACTGCTTGAAATTCCTTAAGTAAAACAGGTACAATTTCAATGAATAGCTAAATACTTTTAGATTTTATCTTGCAATTCCTTTTGTAATGTATCAATTGAAGCCTCTTGCTGTATGCATTTTACATGATCACACACAATTTTATTATCAATGACAATTTCTTTATTAAGTAAATATGATACTTTCTACATTCTGTGAGAATATTTAATTTACATTATTACAAATAATTTAAGTTTATTTATCTGATTGTGATCTCTTATACTTTTCTTTTCTATGTTTTATTTAAGACATTATTAAGATATTGTAACATGTGGAGGTTGTAAAATATAGATTAGGTTGCAATGTGACAAAGATAATGTTACTTCTTACTGAAATTAAGGATTAGATTTATGACCTTAGAGAAAAGAATTATAAAATAAGGAATATTATTTATAATTAAAAAACATGGAAATATAATTACTTTATCAGTAAAATCACCAAAATATTACAAACCTTTTCTATCTTTTTCTATATTTTTTTTGATGAAATATTTCAGTATCCTTTTGCAAGTTTTCTCATAAGTTTCTAAATCAATGGCTAAGCAAGTTTTGTGGTTGAATTTACTACAAAAATTAATGCTTTTATTATTATTAGATTATTGATATCAAATAGATTAAGAAAAGTGAGCCACATTGTTATATAAGAGAAAAAGATTATATCCTTATAATTGCTCATGAAGTTTTTGAAAATACTAATTTTTCTTTTCTGTTATTCTTTACTTCTTCAGTTTATTTAGCAAATCCAATGAATAAAATGAAGCCTCTTTTTTATTAAGGTTTCATTTCATATATTTTATTACTATTTTATTATTGCTATTTATTTTCATAATTTGTTGATTGGCCTAGAAAAGAAATTTTGTGTTTTAATTCCAGGATGATTGTCAATGAAATGAGATGTGTACTTATACCATTCTAATCTACATATTTTGTACTAAATTTTTTTTCTCTAGAAATCTGTATTAACCCACTCAGCGGCTTAGAAAATTTCAAGAATCTGCAAAAAATGTTTCCTCTTTAAAACCAGATGTACCACATTTTTGTTCCACAGCTACTTTCCTAAACTATACAAAAATCGTCGACTGTTTCCCATTCTCATTGGGAACATTTCCTACCCCCTGAAAACTGTCACATCGCTCAATTTAGAGGGAGGGGATGTCACTTACTACTAACTACCTATCTAGGGTTGTATGTTTTTGCCAGAAAGAATTGTACATCCCAATAAAAGTGGTTAAAATGAAAACATATATCTTTTTTTTTGTATTAAACTTAAAAAGCAAAAATTATTAATAAATAACTGTTTTTTGTGTAATTGAAAATGATTGAAGATATTCCTCAGTGTTTTTAGGTTGACTTGGTAAATAATATGAAATTCAAAGAAAAACGGTATCCACAAATTATGATGTTTTAGATTTCTTACGCAGTTTAATTAAGAAAGTTTCTTGTCACATTTTCTTGTATATTTATTATTTTCTGTATAATGGAAATTTCTCTTTTTGAATGAGACACAGAAGCTTTTCAAATTTTTACTACAGTAAGATAAAACGATGTTAGTAAAAATACATTTTCTCACATTATATTTTTCTTAACACAAACAAATTTTTACTTTATATGAATACATCTACAGTGAAACCTCGTTACAACAATATTTTACGGACCAAATAAATATATTGTTGTAGAGAGGTATATTGTTATATCGAGGGTCCACATATTTTGAGCATTTAATAAGAGTTTTTTTTTATTATTATTAGTTTAAGGTGCATAACATACTACTTTTAAGTCTATATTTAGAAGAAATTAATTTGTAAAATGCTAATAATAGTGATTTAAATACTAAAAAAATAAATAAATAAGATAAATTCAGAAAATAAGCACAGAAATATTCACATACCTAAAAACACTTTTTATTGAAAATAATCCAATATTTTTGTTTGTTTATTCATTTTTTTAACTGTTAAGTTCACCAATACTGTATGCATTGAGTTTAGTGCACGAAAATGTTCTTCATTTATCGACAGAAGGCTTGAAAAAATGTCCGTAGAGAATTCACAGATTGAAGAGCTTCATGGGATGACAATAAGGACTGCGATGGACCTGTATTATCATCATCATCTTCATCATTGTTTCCTATCTCATCAGTAATTTCAGAAAGAATATTTTCATCAGTAACTCCTGCGAAAACCATAAGATCATCATCTGCTGTTAAATAGTCTTCTATACTAATTCCAAACTTTTTACCGCTTGTTTCCTCAAGTTGGGATACGGATTTTTTGATGTGCAAAACACATTCTTGATCATCTAAGAGATCATTGGTTATGTAATTTTCATCATTATCAGATTTCTTATTTTCCATAACACAAAGACCGGCCTTTTTCCAGCAATTCCGAATGGTTTTTTCTGTTACTTCCCACCAACTTCCAGCAATATTGTCACACGCTTCCTTGACATTTACAGCTTTGAAAGGGTCTTCTACTTTATTTTCAAAGTTTACAAGTATGGAGTCCACCAACCGTTTTCTGTAATATCCTTTGAAGCATTTAATTATGCCCATATCAAGAGGCTGTAGAATTGAAGTGCAATTGGCATGGAAAAAAGCGATTTCGATATTTTGTAGCTTTGGAAATGACGTGTGAGCCCCGTAGTTATCTATCAACAAAACGATTTTTTTCTTTCTCTTCTTCATTTCATTGTCTAACTTCTGTAACCATTCGGAAAAAAATTTAGACGTCATCCAAGCCTTCTTATTTGCTTTATACTCCACGGGAAGACTTTTCACGTTCTTAAAGCCCCTTGGCTTCAATGATTTACCAATGACGAGAGGTTGTATTCTATGCGATCCTGTGCTATTTGTACACTGAAGAACAGTGAGTCTCTGCTTTGATTTCTTCCCTCCATAACATTTTTCACCCTTCAATGCCAATGTTCGATCAGGTAGGAGTTGGAAAAACAGCTCAGCTTCATCTGCATTATAGATGTCTTCTGGAGCATACTTTTCTAAGATTTCTTTCATCTTGTTTTGCTGCCATTCATTTGCGTCGTTTATCGGGGCTGACTTTTTCTCTCCGTGAACTTCTTGGAAAGTTATTCCATGACGATCTCGAAAACGCATTAACCAACCATTGCTAGCTTTGAAAGTTTCGTCCCCTAGCATTGCTGCAAATTTCCGTGCTTTTGCACATAATAAAGGTCCATTTATTGGGACATTTGTCGCTCTCATCTCTTGAAACCATTTTAAAACAGCAGCATCAATGTTTTCATTTGTCGCAACTTTCAGTCGTTTTCACTCTGGGTTAATTTCATTTGAAGTTACAGCATCTTCGATTTGCTTTCTCTTCTTTAGGAACGTTGCAACTGTAGATTGCGATAATCCATGTTTCTTAGCCGTATCAATCTGCTTCATTCCCTCACCAATATCATTGATAACGTTCAGTTTATCTCAAAAAGATAGTTGCTTTCGCCCTGCCATCTTAGGGAACAATATCGCGTGAAAGAAAGAAAAGTTTAAACCAAATGTTTCGTGTAGAAACCGTTCAAAATCGTTAAAGACTGTAGTGATCCCTTTCTCACGCTTTTAATGAGTTACGGAAATGGCATTTCCCTTCTCAGCCCATCTGGCAAAGGGTGAATAAATTCCCACGCTTCGAGGGTGGACACACAATTCGAACAGGAAATGCATTCCGACCCTCTTTTCCTCTTGGGAGAAGCAGTCGCGCAGGACCACGTGATAGTCCAGTGAGAGAGAGGAGGAAGAACGACCCAGCCACTGTGTAGGCGACCGTCTGATGATGTAGAAGATATAATAAACGTTCCTTGAATTGAAGTCTTGTGATTCTGTTCTTCACACCGAACACCACCATTGAATCCCAAAAAGACTACAAAACAACCTTTGAACTCACTAGTGTGTTTTAAAAGCTTTTTATTTTTTGTCCAAATAATATTGAAATTTAGATTGAAAAAATCGTTTTACAGAGGTTTATTGTTCTAGAGAATATCGCAATATTGAGGGGAGATTAACATTAGTTTATATGCAAAATCACCGGGACCACAAAACATTATTGTAGTAGAGGGAGTTATTGTTGTATCGGGTATCGTTGTAGCGAGAGTTTACTGTATATAGTAATTAGTGTGGTGTTTATATGAAAATAAAAGGCTTAATTATTTTTCAGTTTTTATAATGTTATTTTCAAAAACATTAATTAAAGCTTTTTAATTTATTCATCTATAAATGTTTTGAGTTTAAACAATTAAACATAACATTAAAAAATTTGCATAACATTGTGAATAAATGTGTGTAATATTCTTGGTTTATACTATATCTGAAAATTTACTTTCACTTTATATTTAAATATTTGGAAAAGTTTTTTAGCCCAAAAAAATTGAATATGTACAAAAAAGGATTAATTTTCATTTCTGTATTATTGTATATGAAAATAAAACTATTTAATGCAAAATACATGTAGATAAACTTGCATTAACATTGTTCTGTATAAGAAATTTTAACCCATTGTATTTGCTGATTGTGTACTTTCTTAATTATATTTCTTATATATTTACATTCTAAAACAATATTATAAAATCATTTATTACTTTTACAATTTTTTTCTTACATATTAAAGAAACATTATTTAGATATTTTTAAAAAGATATTTATTAAATTAAAGTTGTATTTTAATCGAAAAGAGTTCCAAGTGATGAACGAGAAATAAATTGCCTAAAACACATTATTTGTTAAGTATTCAATATACTTATTCTCATTAACTCAAAATAATATTCTATTATTATGAAGCAATCCGGTGAAATAGAAAATTCCCTTTCATTCCATCTGTAACTAAATAGAAACATCTTTAACCACACAGGAAGCCACATGTGCAATGAATTATCTTCCTTGAAACGAAGTCTTGATGTATATACAGGGGATATATGGGAAGCTGTTTGAAACAGTACTGTTAATAGTTGAAAACTTGTAAAAATTGTAGAGAAAAACTTAATACCTCATCCTTTAGTATTCAACTATCTGTAATAAAAAACTTTGCAAGGTTTTAAGGAAAGGAAATAATTAAGTGAAAAATGTTTGAATACTATAGGAGCTATTTATAACTACTACTGCATAGCAAAAAATATAGTAGTATGAATATGATAGAAACAAAATGATACAAAACAAATTTTGCTTATCAAATCATAAAAGATTACAGGAATCCTATAAAAATTTTCAACTTTATAAATATTCTCTTTTTTTATATAAGTAAGGTAGAATTTTGGATAGAAAATTTCCAAACAGCAATTTATTTTAAATTTTAAATATTCTGAAAGCAGAAAAATTCAAAAATTGCGCTAATAATTCAAATTTAATCTCCTTGATTGCATTTCAAGTATATTTTATTTCAGTTTTTGTTATTTTGTATTGTTAACATTAACATTAATAAATGATTTAATGACTTAACAGATAAATACCTAAATCCGAAATTAAGTCTGAAAATTTGAATTTAATCATATAGTTCCTTTTTCAAAAATTATCTCAAATGTTTTCAAAATTCAAATGAATTTTTACGTATAAAAATGCAAATATTCTTTTCTATATTGTAAGGTTGCTGAAATGTGGAGCCGGCGTACAAAAATTTATATAAAATGTGCTAAAACAGTATTATGCTTTCAATATAATGAATATCACAAAGTTATATATCAAGAATAAAAATCGAAAAATATTATCAAAATTGAAAAAGTAATCATTATTTAAATTGACAGAGGATATATTCTTAAGACTTGAAAAGCTAAACAACAAACATTTTAATAAGCATTTATTTTTCTATTCTTAATCTTTATCTATTACTAGTTTAGAAAAACATTAATGTTTTAGATTAACACAAATTTACTTAAGGCGAAAAAGTTATGTTTGATATCGAAAGATTACTTATTTATTTATTTATTTATTTTATAAATTCTGAGCACGCCTTTAATTCTAAATTGATCAGTTTTATGAACGTTAATGAATATTCAATAATGAATCTTTTTTTTTTTAATTATATTTTTAGATCATCATATAACTAATGTACTATAAGTTTGCCCTGAATTTGTTAACTTTCTTTTATATGGTTTATTTTTACTCAAATAAATAACACCATATTCCTATAAAAAAGATTAGCTAGCAATTTAAATATTATATTAATATTATATTTTATAATAAACAATGATTATTTTGCGAGCTGAAATTCATATGTATTTTAAGAAAATAAATAATTTTTTTCATAATTTGAACAGCTAATTAATTTATTTCTAAGCTAATATCTCATTTTGAACTTCATTTTATTTCTGTGATCAATTTTGTCCCTTTTATATAATTAATCACATTTATGTCATCTATATCTTGTTATCATTAATTCAGATTGTAACAACACAACTAAATTTAAACATTCTATGATTTCTATAGTCATATAACTTTAGCATACTATTTCATTCAGATTTTTCAAAGTGAATGTTCTTTGTTTTCAAAACTTTAATTTTTTAAAAAAGAAGTTTATTTGAAATATGTAATGCGTTTATTATATTTTTAAATTTAAATAATATAATCAATCATATATGGAATATACCATTTTATGTTTCAAAGATAAACCAGAAAAATTAATTTTTAATTCAAATAAGAAGAGTAAAGTAAATGTATAATCACATTTTACAACAAAAAATTCTCTGGTTAAGATTATTATATTTAAAAATTTCTTTTATACCTAATAAGGATCGCGTTAAAAGATAATTATTTGTAAAACTAACGTATTAATAATTTGCTTATTTTAAAAATAAATTTGGTTATAAAATAATTATTTTCTGTAGGTTAAAAATTTAATTGCTTAGATTGTAGCATTAATATGATTTCGATTCACTAATACGCTATATCGATAGGATCATTCCATTTCACACATCTTCTAAAATAAAAGAGCTAAAAATATTTTTTGCATTAAAAAGTCTAGCTCATCTTTAAATATAAAATTCCATTATTTTGCTTCTGAACAGTTTACTGCTTAAAAATTTGATTAATTATATTCCTCATAAATCTATTTTGTTTTAAATCTGCAATAAATTTCTAGTAAGGAATTTTATTTTATTAAATATTATCGTTACGTCATCTAGAAAAAGTATTGCATGTATGCAAATAAAAAAAATATAGAGAATAAAATGATTTTCTCAGCAGAACAAAGCTAATATCAGAAATATTGTATATTTTTTAATCGAGAAAATTTCTAATATAAAATTTTTAAGAAATAGTATCTTTTTAATATTGATATATTAAAATAATGACTTTATATGGTGCAACAGTAAATAGTGTTGATATATTTTTCAATATTATGTTTCATTAAAAAGAAATAACGCATGTATAATATTCTTGGCTACACACTTATTAGACAATTATGTTATACTATTGCCTTAAGATGATACTTCTGTTTTATTATCAACATTTGAAGTGTATGTAAAAAGGAATTAAAGTAATAACGAAATAAAAAGTAATATGCAGAGAATAAACTTATTAGTAAATTTTTTCCTAATGCACAAAAATAAAAACGCAAATTAAATGAATTTTAGTCATTAAGGTAAATGTTATTTATTATGGACGACACATCAATTTTACTATAACAGCCTTGAGCTCTTTCACTGGAAATTAAATAATTTCCATTTACGAAATTTGTTTATTTCAGTCATAACTAATCGATAAAAAATGCCGTCAAAAACAATAAAAACTGAATTAAATTAACTAAGATGTAAGAAATAATTAGCATAAGCAGGAAAATTATTAAAATTTAACTTAGAAAGGAAGGCAAGCTCGTTAGTAATTTAAAAGTACATATGGATTTAAAAATTTTGTGTAATAAAATTGTCTAATTCAATTAGCTTAGGAACTAAAATTAAAAATAATAATGTATAAACTTGCATCTTATTTCTAAAGCAACAAATTTATAGATTATTAAATTTTAAAGTTGATTCTTGGCGAAAAAATAATCAGTATTTTAGATATTTGGCGTAAAACTCATGCTGAGTTGTAGTTTTCAAAGAAAAGTCTCCAAGAAGTGTGGTTTGAGTGATTAAGACTGATCAATCAAACCACCGATTAGGGGGAAAGCAAAAATAAGTGGTTTCTACTATGCGAAAATATACGTCGTGGCCGCTTTCGGTTAAAACTCTGCGACGTATCTCTGCCGTCGCAGGCCGCGTTCGAACAGGAAAGTTTCGACGTATCTCTGCTGTCATGAGCCGCTTTTCAACCAGTTTATTGCGACGTAACAGATATGTCGCGGATGCTGAGTCGGTTAAAGAGCAAGATCCCTATTGTTATGGGGATTCATTACATTTAAAAGCAAGAGAATATTTATTGACGTGAATGAAAATGGCTTTGTTTTTTAAGGATTACTTCTCTATCATTATTAGATTTTTACTTGGATTTTAGAGGATTTTAAAATTTCTTTAAGTCTGCATAAATACCTAAGTTTATATTCCTGATTGCCTCTGTAGCTTTTCTCTTTGATCTGGAAAAACTAATCTTGTAGTGATCTAATAAAATTTCTGCAGAGAATGTAATTTTAAAGTGTCATTCTGGAGATACTGATATCAACAGAGCAAAAATATTGTTGCTAGAATACCTTGTATGTATATTCTTCACACACATTTTAAAAGCAATTTTTGCAAGCTTTGATACTTAATTTAGGTCACTCATTTTTCGAAGCTTTCCTATTTCATAATTTTATATATAATTTGTTAAATTGTGTAAAATCAAAGCTAGTTATAAATCATATTGTTGATTTTAGATATTAACCATGAATAACCTGATTCCACACTACAATAACCATTTTATTTATTTTGTTCAAGATTTCCAAATGTATTGTAACATTTCTTCAATAGCTTGCTTGATATTTCTCGTCAAACAAGTTTCAAACTTTTACTATGGTTATCCTGTAAGTTTTGAAAATTTGTGCCAAGATTCTGAGTAAATAGTCCTGTTTTAAAATTTTATTTTATAATAGTTGTACTAGAAGGATTTGAAACCTCAAGTCTAGTTTTATAAAGTGCTAATTTGCTGCTGTATTCATTTTAATTTTTCACTATATATAAAGACAAATATATCTATGAGTAATTTAAGATAATATTTCTTCAATAGCTTGCTTTCTTCAATAGCTAACTTTTAAGATATACAGTAAATATATCTTAAAAGTTAGTGACTTCATGGTGAAAAATTTGGGTCTTAAAAATGACATAGATAAAATTTGATTTTTTTATGTAATCATATTATTTAATTTTAATATTAGATATAATAAAATTTTAGTAATAACAGAAATTTAATCAAATTTCCATTATTGATTTAAATTAATTAAAAACATTCAATTAGTTTTATTTACTATTTTTTAAATTTTATATTGTCGTGTTAAATATATTCTCTTGTTAGCAAAATGACTGTTGTTTTTCATTCATGTAATTAATTATGCATACAAATATATGCATACATGTATGTGTTTATGTATGTCACTTAAATTTATTTTCAAGTTTAATTTGAGAAAATTTATTAGATATGTACTTTATTTCATAAAATTAAGATTTATTGAGAATTTGTTTGCAAATCTTAGTTTAATTTCTTCTGACCATTTTTGTTCCAAAATCAGTAATGATTTGCAATAAGATGACTTTTGTACAAGAGGCATACTATTTAATAATCCTAGGTTTATATAAATTATAATATTATTTTGTTATTATGAATTATTGTATAAATTTTGATAGAAAGCAGAATTCTTGTATGCAAGTTTGTTATTAATAAATAATTATTCTTTTTTGTTATTAAAATATTTATTTTATATTCCTTCATACTTCTGTATTTTTTTTAAATAGCATGGAAGAAAGTCCTGATATGATAGTAAAATATCAAAAATTAGCTCTTGAGTATTCAAAGGTATGTCTTTAAAAATGTTGATTACTTTTACTTCAGAATGTTTTGTATTAAATTATATTAATCAATAAATTAAAGGTTTTTTAAATTGAAACATATAAAATAATTTCAATGATCATGTGTATTTTATTGTATTTATAAAAATAATTGAATACAATGTTATCAACATTTTTGAGAATGTAAGGAAAAATTTACATGTAATAGAAAAATAAAGCTATCAGAAATATATAGATTGTTAGACAATTATATTATCAGTGATCATTTGGGATTATTTTTGCTATTAGAGATAAGTATAAAAAATAAAAAATGAAATCATGTATAAAATAAAAAAATATCTTATAAATGTTATGAGTTATCAAGATTTTATTCACAGGTAATACATCCTATTTTAATTATACTGACATGTTTCTTATATTATTAGTATTGGCACAACAAATTGTTACATAAAGATATAATTAAACAAAAATATTAAATTAAAAAATTGATACTTTAAAAATGAAAGAAATAAAAATGATTGTATTCTACTCATGTCTTGCTAAAATACTTTTTTGATTGTATAAAATAAATATTTTTTTATAAGTACTAGTCTTAAGTTATTTATTTGGTAATCATTTAAATATTCCAGAAAAATTTTTTTATGTATATTTATAAAATGGAAAGTAATTTTTTAATTAAAAACTACATTTTATTAATTTTAAATTGTATATTATCTAAACGATTAAAATCCTATTAATTGAATGTACTTTTACAAAAGGTGTTGATATTAAAAAATATGTGTTAGCCTGATTTTCTTAATTCTAATACCTTGAATTTCAAATTCATAGCTGAAGAAAATAGTTTATTTTACTGTATTTTTTTCTTCCATAATATGATTGATCTTTATTATGTGTTGTAAATTAGGTCTTGTAACACTGGTTTGTCACCTATAAGAAATTAACTCCTTATACGTTAAATATTTTAATTTATGCACTATGTTCAGTTTTTTGTGATATTAATTATGAAGTGGAAGAAGAGATATATATTTCTCAATGTTTATGGTAGGGGCCTGGCCTTTATGGTTCTTAATGAATCCTTTTGCTAGTTATAGAACTTGTTTTCTAATTAATACAGTAAAATGATCAGATTATAAAGGTTAATAAATGAATTTTCATGTTTACTTCTACTTATAAAAGAATGAGATTTAACATAAGAATTATTTTTGTGATTAATAACACAAAACGATATGGAAGATAAAATTTTATGAAATTCTTGAGACAAAAGATAGAAAAATCTTAAAGATTACAATTAGTCTTAGGATTATAATCAACATTTCACTTTGTTGTACAAGGCTTTTTTAGGCATTTAATTCTTGTAATAAACTTATTTTATGTCATTAAAATTAATGTGTAAATGTCTTCTAGAATTTTAAAAATATTTATGTTAAAATCAATTAAAATAAAAAGGGGAATTCTGAATTTCAGGTTTCCTTAAATAATTATTGGAATGGAGTGAAAAGGAAAAACATTAATTAATGTATTCAAAATAAATTATCCATTGTGTAATATTTAAAATTAACATTTTTCTTGATCAAATTGTTTATTTTGATTAAAAGTATGTAATTATGTGTATGTGTACATATAAAATATAGTTTTTATGTGTATGTGTACATATAAAACTATATTTTACATTTATTTTGACATAAAGTAGCTGAAATAAGATTATTATTTATCTTTTTTCTGAAATTTAATGTCTTATATTTATTAAGAAATTAATCTTAATAATAGTTTAAATCTATTAAATTACTTCCACATTAGATAATTTACAAAATTAATTTCTTAATCACATTAAATAGTTACCCAATAAATGCAGATTCTGTGACCATATTCACATAATTAACGAATAGTTTTCAAAATTTTATTGCTTTTACTTTCCATTACATGTGCAATTTTTATTGTATAATGGACACTGATTGTAATAAAAGGTAATAAATATTGAATATTTTTATAAAATGAAAGAAATCTAAAAAGCAAATAGTTTTAACTATTCATATAAATGCTCTTTGCTTCTTTTTAGGTTATTGTAATGATTCTTAATATAATATTTAGCTATCTTTCTATGAAGGAAAAAAGATTTTGTTGTATATTAGATTTAAAATTATAATTTTTAATTCTTATTTTAATCATTTTTAGAATATTTATTTTTTTAATATGCTTGTCACTTCTATATTGTTCCTTAACGCTTCAACATATTTTTCCTTTCAGCTAAAAGCTCAAGTATCTGTTTTGAAAACAGCAATAACAGATGAGCAAAATACAGTTTCTGATTTACAAGTAAATTATTTTATCTTTTTAGAATACCTGTTTATGCATGGAAAAAAAATTAGTTTCTATTATTTCTTGTGGAAACTAAATTTCTTCATATAACCAATTGAAGAAAATTTAGTTTCTTTGTATAGTAAGAATAAAAAACATTTAGATATGAGTGTTATTTAGAAGCTTTCATATAAATTGTAGAATTTATATTATATAAATACGATATGCTCACATTAAATGATTTCAGTATTACAAATGCAATATGAAGGAGCGAAAAATAATTAATTTACATATCCAATGGTTGTTTCATTATTTTTTGGCAAAATAGATTTTGAAAACTATTTGTGGAAATGCATCATTGAATTTCTTAACTGTGAAAAGTATATTCACTGCTGTTATATAATTGAGATTAAAAGTTGCTTATTATCAGTAATTGAGCTTATAATTCATTATTCAAATGTAACAAGATTTATATATTTTGTAATAAAAGGAAATTAATTATACTTATTTTTTAGAAATGTTAGTTTAATGTTGATGATATATGAATTTGAATGTTTTCAGAGTGAAACATTTCAGGTTAAGACAGATGGCAATTGCAATAATATTCCAAGGAACTAAATAGAACTCCATGGCATGACAGCTTATGTGGGCCTAGAATTACAGTGCTCATAACTATTATGACCGAGGGAGGGTTGCGAAGCATATATCCCAGTTAACGTGGTCAACCTAACATGAGACCCCAGTGTTAAGTTTCCAAGCATGCTTGATACTCAGTTTATTGACCCACTGAAGGGATGAAAAGCTGAATGGATCTTGCTCAGTCTGAGGATAGAACCTCAGACCTGTACCTTGGGAGCGTGAAAGGGTACCACTAAGCCACCGGTCTTGTGGACAATGCAGATTATAGTTCAAATAAGTCAGCCAAGCTGTAGCGCCACCTGTTATTTATTTTATGAAACATACACTGTATTTCTTTCAAAACTTTATGCTTTTCTGATGAAGAATGTTTTTTTTATCAGATTATTCGCGGCGGCATATAATACACACAACAGAATTGAATTGGAAACTTCTTTGATACATAATCTGTAGATTATAAAAAGGAAAATATGGTATTTTATTTACCTGTTTATCTTATTTCAGATTCTTTGGGATCAATTTAATAAATAAGATTTTTTTTTTTTTTAAATCAAAAATGTTGGAAATAAATCAACATTGAGTTTGGTTCTTATAAATGCAATTTAATTTTTTAAAGAATTTGTGATAATTATGTGAATAGTTTTCAGTTTATTCATATGTTTATTTTGTATAGGTATTAACTGTTCCTGAGAAATAAAATGACTCAAGTAGCAGCTACTATTAGAATTAATATTGTATTAATGTGAAAATATCAGTATTTTTCTTTTTCTTAATAATTTTTTTTTTGTATACTATTTTCTTACATTTTCCATGCACACAGAAATTAGAACTATACATTACAAATTGTATTCAGAAATTTAAGTTTGATTTAAAGTTTAATTCAAAATTTCATCCTAATTTAATCTAAAAGCAATGTAAAAATTGTGAATTCTTTATTAAATTATATTATTCAATATAAAACAGCTTTATCAAACCTAGTAATTAATGCAATACTATTTTTTATTCTAGAAATTTTCAGCAATTAAATGTTGATAAAAAGTGAAATGGTTAACTATGTCAACAATTAAACAAATCTATGTATGTAATAACCTGAAAGGAATTGTCTATGTGAATATAATTCTATGTAATTGGAAGGTTATTATTAAAATATTAATGAAATTTTAAGAAATATTAAATCTGCAGAATAAGTTGTATGGATTAGCCTTTAATATTACGTATAATTATGAATATACCTTAATCTCATTTATATATATGTAAGTCTGGAACCCGTGAGGGTTCCAGATTTACATATAACACGCACACAAAGAAATCATTGCATAAATGAAATTTATTTCACATTAACATTTAAAAGAAATATTGTAAAATGAGTAATTGAAATCTAAATTTAAAAAATAGAATACCTCAAAATTAAAAATTGTTACTTTTTAATGCCCCATGATAGCTATATAGAAATATTTGGATATATTCAAACAATTCTGTGGTATATATATATGTATGTATGTATATATATATATATATATATATATATATATATATATATATATATATATATATATATATATATATTTATAGATATAGATATATTTAAAGATAGGTCACTATAATTTTATTGGTACCCCCAGATTTCAACTTAGTCATCTTTAAAAATTTATTAATGATTGTTATGTTTTGACATGACTGCTAAATGTTAGTGTTTGGGAGTTTTCCTGGTTTTTCTCATACACTATATAATTATAATCCTTAGCTATGAAATGTTGTCCCATAGTCATATTGGACATGTTTAAATGTTTTATAACAGTTTTTAGGCTATTGTACTTTATCACCATGTAATAGGCTACTGAAAGATATGCTTTTTTGATATTTATTATATATTACTTTCCAAAAGAATTTTTATAGTTTCCTTATTCATGTATCACAAGTGAAAAAATTAAAACTTCCAAAGACAAATTCAGTACATATGTATGTTGTAATAACACCTCCCATTTTGAAACTCATATGTTATAATTCAAAGATTTTAGTCCTATATCTCAGGATACAGTAAGCTCCTCTCAAATATAAAGCTGCCTGCTTTGTGTTATTGGAAACATCTGTTGGAGAAGAAATTTATGTTTCTTCTCATGTAATGTTTCTCCAAATTATATGAAGTAAATAGTTTTAAATAAGAAGTAATATGTAAATTTAAAGTATGCACTTGCTAGAACACAATAAAAAAGTAGTGAAACAGTTGTTTTACTCCCATGGACAGATGTCTCTTATCAATGACATACTGTCGAATTATTTAACACAATTTTCATAGCATTTTGGGTTGTCACTGTCAAATCATATTTCTTCTACCCCTGAAGATTGCAATCTTCTCACAAGGCTACTGTGAACCTTTCTGTTGTCAAGCAGTATCCTTTGCAGTATCAAAAACATCTGCTATGAAGAATACTTGGAATTAAAATTTTCTCTTTCCTTGTGATAGATTTGCAAGCTATATGAAGTCAGTATGGATTAAAAAAGTATTTCTATATAGTCAACAAAAAAAAATTGATAGTAATGAAGTTTAGAGAATGTATTTGTGGGTGTAAGAACTGAATAAAAAATATTAAATTGTTTAATGCCATATTACATATCTTTCATTAATGACTTTATATTGAAAATTATTCAGTACAATTTCTGACATTTTGGTGAAGCCATTACAAAACCCATTGTAATTGTGTTGCATAAAACAAAAATTTAAAAATCAAGTTTTGTAAAATAAAATGGAATCTGACCCATTGAATATATTCTAAAGGATTGATGAACGTATATGAATGAAAATTTTGATGTTTAACAGATTATTAATATTTATATAAAAATTAAATCTGATAAGATAGAAACTTAATTAATAAATTAGAAATTTTGACATTCTCAGTTTATTCTGCTTAAAATATGAAATAGTTACTTTTTAAAAATGTACGAGTCTTTTTTATTTTATAATTTAGAACATTTATTAATTAACTCATAGTGGTATTTGCCAGTATAATACGTAAAATTTGCAACAGAAATTTAATATTTTTCCCTTCTGTATTAGGTTTCATCTATTGCATATGTAAATGAAATTATCACTGTATGAAAACAATTTACTATTCACTTTAGATATGTTGTAATAAATATATTGTAATAAATATATTGTTTATAAAATTAACATTGAATTGTAATAAATATATTGTTTATAAAATTAACAAATACATCAGTTCATAATTTAGAAACATATGCTTTAAAATAAGCCTATAATAAACATACAAATGCAAATATTTTATATCATATTTTCAAATGTCTCGCAGAATTTATGTTGAATTTTACTTATAAATCATTGCAAGCTTTGTAAGGTTAAAACTGAAAATCTTTTCATGGATAATTGTTAATTATAAATAAAAAATTTTGATTTATTTTACTAGCTTTTACTTAAATGATAGAAAAGTCCGATTTTTACTTCCTTACTAGAATTATTTTAATGCATGTTAATACACAAGATGGTTGTGTATTTAAAATTCTCATAATTGCTATTTTATAATAGCCAGTCTTATATTTCATTAATTAAATTTTACATATCCATTATGTTAGATATAGAAATTCTTTTTAACAATAAACATTGGATCAGAGGGCATTGCAAAAATGTAAACAAACAAATCATAGGTGTTATTGAAGATGCTATTGAAATTGGTTGTCAATTGGAATCCTTATAGTACTAGGGTAGTGTATTCAATTTGGAAATAAAAATTGCTAAGATTGAGAATTAACTCTGAGTTTAGCAACTTTTGAGTTACTCTGTTTAATGCAGCTGTAAAGAATAGATTACTATTGATCTAAATCAAAGAATTAAGTGAGAAATGTATTTGTTTTTAAAGATACAATGAATGATTATGGGATTGAGCACATTGTCTTGAAGCATAATATTTAGAATGCTAAATTATTTCTTTTGGAAACTTTTAAATGCACAAGTTTTTCATGTAATTATTTATAAGTTGATGTAATTAATTATATATTTTATAGTATTAATTTTGAAACTGAAAAATCACCAGTTCACCAAGACTAAAAAAAGAAAATAATTATATATTTCTTCATTCTGTCTGTAGGAGATTTTGAAGAAAAAAGACCAATTAATTAGGAAACTTGAACAAGAAGTAGAATGTTTAAATTTCAGAAACTTGCAACTTTCAAAAAGGGTATCTATTTTACAAAGTGATTTACAAGATGCTGATGCTAGCCAACTGACCAAAGTTAGTACTTTGTTTTTAATTTTTTCTATGTAATAAAATATATGTTTAAAAAGTTTATTTTTAAAATATTAATTAAAAAATGTTCAGTCAATATAAATTTTTTTATGTTCTCTTATTAATAATTAAATCTTTTATGCTTATTTATATGATATTTTTGTTTATCTTTTTTTGAAGAAAGATTCAGGATAAATGTTAGAATACATTTAATTATATATATATGTATATAAATGAAGATTAGAAGTATCATAGGTGAACTATATATATATATATATATATATATATATATATATATATATATATACACTATTAAAACATACAATATAATATGTAAATAAAATAACCAAAATTGAAAGTAAATAGAAAAAAAGCAGGGTTTTAACTGCTCAAGGTAAAAGATATTATTACATTTGTTGCTAGATAAAGGAGAGAAATTTTTTCTATTTAACATTTTATGCAACATTTTTCTGTGTTTAATATATATATATATTTCTAAATTATGATTAGTGTTTATATGAGTCCCATTTGCTTACGCAACATTAATAGCCTTAGTTTCTCAAGAGGTTTTATCATTTATGCAAGTTGCATTTCTGTTGTAATCTGATTTATACAGATTTCTTATAATACTTTTTTGTGAATAAAGAAATGTTTTAGACTATTCTTTTAGATTATTTAGACTGTGATATGCTTTGTTCTGCAATGAAACTCTGGATTCTAATCTAGCCTGTCAGCTGCACTGATATCAACAAAAATTGTCACGTCTTTCAAATGAGAAACTCCCCTGATGATTTTTTTCCACCAAAATTAACTCTGATGCAGCTTTGTGTACTGCAATTATTTCAGCCTCACTTTTTGAAGTTGCATTAATGCTAACTTAATCAAGGTATTGCACCTACTACTCCACTCGTAAATCTATCTTTCTAGATGCAACCTTCAAAATCAGTATCTCTGAAACATTCTCACCTTTGTCTCTTTCTAAATGAGTATATGAACTAGTCTACAGTCAGTCATACCAAATTGCTGAAATATATTTGTGGCATATGCTTCTTGTGTGATCTTAATACTTCCTTCATCAAATTTTCTTATTTCTACACTAAAAAATATGATGCTGGTTTACTTGTGATTTTGAATTTTGTTTTAATAGATTGATTAAATTTCTTGAATCTTCTACATGTGTAACAGCGAATAATCCATCATTGACATAAAGAGCTACATGTAGTTTTCTTTATTCCTTATGACGAATGAACACTGGTCTGTGCTTCATCAAGTTTAAATATTAAATTTAAAATAAATTTTCAAAAACATTTATTTCAGCATCAAAGAGCCTTTACAAATTCTTCTTGAGTTTGCAAACTTAATTGGATCCATCATTATAGTCTTTTGGTTGATGGATATAAATTGTTTAATTTAAATCACCATATAAAAAGGTAGTTGATACCTTGAATTACATTAGATAGATCTTCTCACAGATTACAATATTTCTGAGTGAACACTCAGTTCCTTTCTTTGTGACTGGACTAAATATCTCTTTATAACCAATACCTTATCTCTACTAAAAGCCTTTAATTGCAAACCTCACTTAATATTTATAGTATCATCTGGATTTTTCTTGATATTAAACATCCATTTACGAGCTAGAACTTTAGCTTTTTGTGGTAATGATGTTAATGAACATGTTTTATTCTTGTCTAAAAAATTTATTTTGCCATTCATGGTATTATTCCAGAAATTATGTTCTTCACATGACTCTGGCTCCTTCACATCCAATATAAAAGCTTCATCTGCCATTATTTTACTTCTTTAATATGTTAAATTTAAGTTTATTTGAGAGAAAACACAGAGCTCATACAAATATTATGTGAATTGTATTTTTGTTTTGCTTAAAGCTAAACAAACAAATTATGAACAGAATTTATTTAAAACAAAAACTATTCTTGGGTTAAACGCAAAGCAAAAAATGTTAAATCAAGGTTTCTTTATTTTAATGTTATTATAAATGCAATATTTAGGTACATGAATTTAAATATTTTTATTTTTCTACAGTTAAATATTTTCTTAAGCTGCGGAAATGTATGAGAAGAGTAAAATATAGCTTAATCTGATAGTTTTCTTTTTTTCTTCACTTAAAAAAATATTAAATATGGTACTATATTACGTAAATGAATATATGTGAATTATATTTGATACCCAAATGGTATTAAGTTGATAGCACTTTTTTTGTAAATAGTTCTTGACACATTTGATTTCCTTAATGTTCCTTGTGTACTATATCATTATTATTTGTAACAATGATATATATATATATATATATATATATATATATATATATATATATATATATATATATATAATTATTTTATATTAGATTAAATCTTTATTAGATAAGTGAGTTTCACTTTAAAGTTTTCATTTTATTTATTAATACACAAATTGCAAAACATTAATGTGAGTTAGAAAAGTAACTCATTAATTATTAATTGATTTGAATTTTATTTTAGTTTATTGACATAGTCAATATCTGCATGTTACTTATTCTAGATTGTAAACAATGTTATTTTAATATAGTTTTTAGCTCTTAAATCATATTTTTAATAATAATTAAAATATGATTTACAGCATAATTTATGCATATAAAACTTTTATATATATAAAATGAATTTAACATAAATATTTTTAAGTCTTTTTAACAATTAAAAAAATAAGTGTTCTAATATCAGGATTTGAAAGTTAGTATTTATGCAATCATATAATATATATTTCTAAAACTCATTTATTTTTGAAAAAATGTAAATTTGTGAGAAAATAGTTGCATATTTTATATAGTGTACCTTGCTTAAATATTAAAAAAAAACAAAGTTTTATTGAATGTTTAAATACATCATATACTATGATGTGTTATTCAGTTCAAACATGTTTAATTATAAATAATTCTTCAGCATATATATTCATTCATAGTATTTTATATTTAATCATTTTAATTTAAAACCTTCTCGTAACTCTTCTAATATTCATTTATAGATGCTTAAATTGCTCTAAATTTTCAAATTAATCATATCATAAATGTAAGCTGATTTCATAGCAAATAATTTGAATTTAAAAAAGATATGTCTCTGATTCTGTACAACTAATTTTTGTAATTATAGCCAGGAATTGTATATATATATATATATATATATATATATATATATATATATATATATATATATATATATATATATATATATATATATAGTGTGTGTGTGTGTGTGTAAATATGTATGTGTTTATAATATTGTATATCAAAAAATATGGAATACATCACTTTTGACTTTGAAAAATTAAAATAATTGAATATATTAAATATCTCTCAAAGATTATTTTATATATTTATATTATTTAATATGTAAAATATTCTTAAAGATATTTTGATTGTATGTTCAACATATATGCATCATCTCTTAAATTAATATTTTTATATCAATTGCTCTAATGAAAGAAGGAAAAATGAAACAAAATGAAATTTGTTTCTTTTTTAACTGCTGAATTAATTATCTATAACTTTAATATTAATTAAAAATTTTTACATATGAATCAAATGAGAAATTAATATATTACAAACTATGAAAATGACAATTTTAATTAATTATAATTTTGAATTAAAGTAACTACTCAAAATTGATAAAATTATCTATTCTAAATTATTATGAATTGAAAAATATATTAAATCAAATTTTTAAAATGAATTGTCAATTTTTATAGTTCAGCGAAGTTTCATTAAAAGTAACTACTGTTAAGTGTTAAATAAATTATTTTTAAATAAAAAGTATATCTTAAACATTCCTTTGAGAACACATTTTTCATTAATATATTTTTTTTGTTCATTATGTTATGAAATAATATATTATGTAAATTCTGTGAAACACTCAAACTAATCTTCTGTATTGTGCATATTAAGTTAAAATTATTACATTGTTAAAAGTGAAAGTTAAAGTATTAATTTTCATCTTTCTAATATTTAAATATTTAAGGAAAAATATGAAAATTGCTTTTTCTAATATAATTTTATTACTCTTAATTATGTATTTATAAATAATTTTTGATCAAAAAGGAAGTATATATTTGTAATATCCTTTAGAAAACTTATGGAAGAACCTCACTATATTTTGTGCTTGAAAAACTATTTAAGCTTCCTAAAAATTATTTTAGTAGTTAATTATTAATTAATCAATCTTCTCTCAATTTTTCTTACATTTATTTTTGTGTGCAAAATATCTTTCTTTAGAAGTACAGTTAAATTTATAATATTGAATATATTCAAGTTATTTTAAGTTAATATTAAATGCAACATCATAGATGTGATGTATAAATTAAAGGCTTTGGCAATTTTTTGTATTTTTAGGGCAAGTCATCTGGTGTTCAATCTAAACCTTTTTCTGAATCATACAATGTTTTGAATGCTGAACTGCAGAGTAGAATTGAAGAAAATGAAAGACTTCATCAACAGGTATTATTTCTTTTCATAAGAATCATATCTGAATAGTATTAAGAGTTTTTACTGAGTTACTTTTGGAATACAAAAAGAAACTCTGAAAATTAATTGAATAATTCCATTGTCGTTTGACTGAACATATAAAATACAATACACAAAACATTAATACTGATTTCTTTAATGATACTATTTTTCGACTTTATATGTTTAAGTAGTTTTAATAGCATATTATGTACACAGTAAACAATAAACTTAAAATATTTAATAAAAATGAAGAAGTACTTCAAGTTTAATGTTGAGTGCATTAATTGTGGTATTAGTTGCCATCTTATGAATTGGAACATCAACATCTTGTATAAAAAATTGCTACTCAAACAAATAGAAAACAAATTGGATTACTCACCTACATTGTGTACTTATCATTATTTAGCTTAATAATTGCTTAAAAAGCTGTAAAATATTAGTGTTAAATAAATGATAATTTTAATTTAAAACAAAGTAAGGGAATAATATATTAATGTTAAAAAATATTGAAATTGCATTCCAGACTAATGTCTTATTTTTTTAAGTGTATGCTAATAAAGAAAAGTTACATGGATAGTAAAAAGTTACATAAAAAATTCCTTAAATGTAAAATTAATCATTATTTGTTATTAGATCTATCATTTTTTTATTTGCCACATTAGAGATAAACTAATTTAATATTTTAATAGATACTGTATGCTGTAAAACTGTTTAACAAAGATTGTATTGAAAGGAAAAAAAATGCACCTAAAATACATCTTTTATGTGTTTTAAAACTATGCTGTGTAATTACTTTTATAAATTCTTGAAAAGATGCAAGTTTATTTCACAGATTTGGTTACCTTTTTTCTTTTATTCTTAGCAGTTAACAGTATTATCATCTTTGGCATTATGTAAAATTATGCCTTTTATTTTGATATGGCCATCTAAGTTTTTAACATGAATTCTTGATGCATTAGTGTCTTATAAGAAAGTTTGAAGGAAAATCTCTTTTTAGAGAAAACAGTATAACACAAACATTAGTACAGAAGCTACCATAACATTGTTTGGTTAGTATTAAATGTGAGCATCCCTCATAAATATGAGTATTATCTAACTGGCCACAAAATTTTTAGTATTCTGACATTTGTTTCAATAGTTTGTGGATTTGATTCTCATCACTGGTTAAGTCTGGTTGAATTATCTGCTTTTAAACTATTGATCCCAGTCCAATAAGCCTTTATGTGTGAAAAATGACCATTGAACATAAATCCAAATCAAACCATAAAAACAAATTTAAATTTGGTTGATGAAACTATACTGGAAATAAAAGATGAAAATATTTCTCAAAACTTTTAGAATTTCAGTCATACACTATTGAAGAGCATATGAAATTTTTGCTGAAATTAGTGGATTAAGTAATTTTTTCTCAAATATATTTAATTATAGTTTAACTAATTTTCTTCTTTTTTTTATTTGTTTAATATACTCAGTGCTAATGTTCTTAGTAATATGTCTAAGATTTCCTAACCCTTTCCCACTTATTGTTAATTGTTTCATTATGCTTTACTTATATTTACTTAACATCTCAATTTGTATTTCCACTGATATTATTTTATCAATATTCTTAATTTGAGCATTTTTTAATTGTTAAAACTAAAAGGAAAAGTAGAAAGTTAAATTGATGTGAAAATGCTAATTACTGTTTAAGCATTAAATTCCAAAGAAATTTGCATAATTGCATCTTAAGTGGCCAAAAAAAAAATGTTTAAATATGTATGGGTAAAAGCCCTCTCTTGTGATGTATGAATACAGTCCAATAATTGTGAACTGTTCTTTTGGAAAGTAATATGTCACATCTTCATTTATCTTATTACAGCTTTCAACTAATAGGCTATTATTTATACAGCATATATCCTAGAAATAATAATTTAATTTTTATTTATACCATCATTCTAACTGTGGTTTATCTTCAACTGAAAAAATTATAATACTTGATATATTCTTTGGGTTTCCACTATCTATATTTCTTATTGAATTAATATTTGAAACTATTAAATTATTAGGATCATTGATAATTACTTTTTCATTCATCTTTAATTACAAAATGTGTATTATAAAAACTTATCGATTTTTAATTTTTTGTGAATTGTAAAGAAAAAAAATTCTTTAAATTTTCATTGAAAAATATCATAGTTAATATAATTGAATGGGATATTTTTAACAAACAACTTTTGATTGCCTTTTTATTGAGTGGAAGTCGTGAACATTAGATAAATTTAATTATTTTTGTATGAAAGTAAAACTATTATAATTGTTAGCAAGGAATCTTTGTAAATTTATCATTAAAACTTAATAAGAAGCATGTAATATTTTATGAGTTGATATTTTAAGGAAATTTGTTCATGCTTACAAGTATGGTATTCCTATAAGATCATGAAAATATTGATGAATAATATATGGTCACTTTTAATTATGAATCTAAATATTTAAAAAAATTGTACATTTTAATCTGTTTTATATTATCTGTTTTATTTATATTATTTGTTTTATATTATCTGTTTTATTATTATTTTATATTATCTGTTTAACATTCTATGAGAAATAGTTTATATTTTTTTAAAAAATATATATATTTATGAAATACTTATATTGTTAAACAGGTTTATTCTGCTGATATAGAATATGGAAAGAAAATTTCAGAATTGTCTTCAAATATTGAGCAGTTGCAGTCAACTTTAGCTGAAATGGAAAAGAAAAGTAATGAAAAAATAAAAGAACAACAAATATTAATAGACACTTTGCAAAAAGAAAAGATTAAGATGCAGGTAATATTTTAACATACTTGATTGTTTATCTTGATTTTGCGTATACATTAAAATGTACAAATTTTTCAGTAATGCCAGTGTTTGTTTATATTAATAAAGAAGGGTTTGTATAAATAATGATTATATTTATCTTATATTAATATACAGGTGATGATTCACATTTATGAAGGCTTTTAGCTATAAATTATAGTATAGTATGATATATTAAAAATGGAAATAGAACAATTGATAAATAGATATTTCCTAACCTTGTTAACCTTAGGTTTCTTGCCTCCTTTTCACTTTTAATATGAATGTGCAATTTTCGTTTTCATTAATTTGTAAACATCTGTTTGGTTAAAATGAAAATGTCCCCTTTTTTGATAATATATTACTTTTTCAGTTTAAAAACTAGTTTATTTAAATTATTTTTTTAAATTAAATAAACTTTTCTATTAGAGATCTGAATTTAATTTGATGTTCTGTATTTTAACTTTCTAATCTAATTGGGTTGCTTATAATAATACTTTTGCTATAGGTTTCCATTAAAAATCAAGAAGAAGAACTCAAGAAATTAAATTCTTCAGAAGATCTAAAGCAAGTTTATTTTAATACATTTTTACAAATAAATTTATTCAGAAACTTTGCACTTATTTAAAAAATGATCTGAAATCATGAAAATAATATTCTGTTTTGAGGTTTTCATTAAATATCATCCTTCTTTTTGATATCAGTTATTGCTACTCTATTATCTGTATTATCAATATACAGGTTGTATAATATATTGTATTAAATTTCAAAAGGAAAGTTAAAATGATTTACAAAAATTTATTGAGAATGATAGCTGTGGTTACAACTTATATTAAATATTTATTGACAGCAATTCTGTATAGTTCTGTCAGTCAAACCATTACTAAGCAGATAAATTCTTTCAAAAAATCTTAAAATCAGTTATATCTGTTTATATAAACATTACATTCTGTACTTATTCAGCCACATATATTTTAAACCTCTGATTTGCAAAACAAGTGTATTTTGGATTTTCTTATCTCTGGAATTTTAATCTCAATAAATTTCTACTGATGTTTGGGATAAAAAAATTGTAATGCATTTGAGTTTATGAATTGTTAAATCTTAATTAAGCATTGTGTAGTAATTTTTTTTACTGAAAAAATCAGTGATAATACTTAATTCTTGAATTGCTGTAATTTTTTTTTTTTTACTTTTTTATGATTATTATCATAAATTTTTTTATTTTGGAATTATATTTCTGGCAAGTCTCAGTATACTTTCTTGTTTGAGATACCCTTTTAATGCACTTATTTATTTTATGTTTAAATTATAATTTCTAGTTGTAGTTTGTATGCTTTTTTTTTACCAAATGATTAATTTCTTCGTTTTCTTCCGTATGTATTTTTCAGGGCAAAAAATATCACTTCTGAAAATGAAGAATTGAATATGAAACTTAGTGAAATGAAGAAAACCATTGCAGATAATATTTTGTTTAATGATAAATGTAAGTTTTAATGTCTTGCATTTGAGTTCCGATGGTGTAAACACTTCTTTCTTGTATAAAACATTGGTTAAATGTCAGTTTCAGTTTTATATTAATGAACTTTTAATATATATATATTTATAAAATAATTACCCTCTACCCATTTCTTGCAATAATTATTAATTATATTTATTTTATTCAGATGTTTAAAGAAAGTATTTGTTTATTTAGATGTTCAAAAAAGTGATCAAAGATAGAATATTAATAATATTTTAAATTTATTAACAAGTCATAAAATTCCTAGTTTTCATTTATGCTGTTATTAAATTTTCAACTAATTTATATTTTTGTAAGAAGTCTTATAAGTTTCTTTTATTGATATTCGTAAAACTCATTATGCTTAAAATTATAGTCTTAGGTATATTAATATAATGTACAATAAACCATTTAACAAGTTCATTTATCACTTGGATTTAAAGAATTCTTTCACTCATGTGCGTAGCTTTTTTCAATTTTGATGACTTTTATAATATTTTGTATTTCTTACTCTACTTTTCATTCAATCAAATTATTTGGTAAAATAAACGTTTCATTTTAAAACATGTTTCATAAATACTTACTTTTCTCATATTTTCTACTTTTCTCAAAATTTGTGGATAAGTAAGAAATTTTATAATTTTGAAATTTTTTTTATGTTGAAGGTTTCTTCAGTAAATATATCACTTTTTGATTAAACCATGTGCTAGTAGTGAAATATATTTTCTATCAGTTACTATCAATGTAATATATTCTAGCAATATAAAATTAAGAGCAAAAATTTTAATTAAAATTTTTTACTTACATTAAGCTAGTGTCTTTTTTATATTTTTACTTTTCATTGAAATTGTGACTATTATTTTAAAGAATAATTACATTTAAAAATTTATATATATATATATATATGTATATACATGATGCACTTCTTGCTTTATTTCTTGTGACACAAATTTAACGAACAGGATCTATATAGCTTCTGAGAATTCTGGGGAATTTTATTTTTTCTAGGATCAATAAAGAATCTGAAATTTCGATCCAACTTCTGGCAAATGGTTAATAACTGGAAAATTTTTGTTTCTTTAGCTAGAGAAAAAATTATGAATATTGAGAGATTTTTATTGTTTAAAATTTCCTTTGAAATATTCTGAAAAGGATTTACATATTACATTTTACCATTCCCATCAGATATAAAAAAGAAATACAAGAGGAAATCAAATATTCTATGTTGTGAAACATTTCATGTTTAGCTCTTCAGACTGATCAGTAACAAATTAAGTAATTGAAAAAAATGCAAAAGATGTTTTTATTTTTCTGAAATTAATATATCAGAATATGAATTTGTTTTAGAAGCTGAGCTGATAGCTATAGTTCTGACTTTCTATTAAAATATTTGTGGGTTCAATTCTCCTTATTCTTTAAGTAAACATAAGTGTCACAGTACTGAAGTACTGCCCTTATCATTTATTTTTCAAACTCTTTTCCCTTTCTCTTCTTTTTTTTTCACTTATTGTGGTTAAAGGCTCCCTTAGAGACATTATCTTTCCTCTCCTGAGGGCTTAATCACTGACATGACAGCTACTTATGCTCTTGTAAAGGAAGGTCATAACAATTGAGACTTTCAGAGACCAATTGCTTTGCTTTTCCTGCAAAACTCTTGCTTTTCCTTCAGATAAATGTGAGGTATGTTAGTTTTCAGTACTTCAATCACATTAAATTGCTTAAGCGATCATATTTATCTTAAATTCCTCAAGCAATCGACACCAAATAGCTTATTGAGTGCGAAGGTCATTTCAGGAGTGCAATGAAAGCATATAAAACTTGGCTAGCACTGGCCTTTATTCCTTTGTTGGATTTAGCCAATCTAGAGTTTTTATTATTCATATGGAATTAAATGAAAAAGTTTTCCTCAGAAACAACTGTTATCTTTTTGTGAAAGTAAAATTTAAGTATGAAATGGCTATTTTTGATACATTTTCTTTTTATCATTGGAAATGACATGACAGCTGTAATTAGAAAAATAAAAAGCATTCATGGAGACTTGTTAGTGCAAGCTGCTTCAGAGACTCAAACAGCCTTTATACACAATATATCTGTATTTGTTTAAACTCTCTCTCTTTTAGAAACCTTGTTGTAATTTTGGTTAGAGGTTTCTATAGTATGTCTATGGAAAAGATCTAAAGATATGTTCTGTAAATTGCATCAAAATTCATTATGTATATAATATATATTATATATATATATATATATATATATATATATATATATATATATATATATATATATATATATATATATATATATATATATTATATATATGATATTTATAACTAATGACACTTGGACAAGTAAAGCTTACTGTGCCTTGACTATGTGAATTTAAGTCAGTAAGGCGCATCTTTTGTTTAATCAGAGCACCATAAAGGTGAAAGTACAAGTTTACTCTTCAAATCCTCTAGTAGATGGCACCACTAGAGGATCCACTCCCACAATTTTGACATTGATCTGAAGGGGGAGGAAATTTTCGCTAAACCATTACACCCATGGTAGCTCCTCAATGTCTGACCATAGGACTTTCGATTGTACAGACTTAACAAGTACGTATATCACATGTATTGGTCTTTGGCGGGATTGGATTTAATGCTCAATGGTTATAATGAGTGAATAATGATTTAAATTATTAATTAGCATTCAACTTCCAATGCTAATTATTTAAATTATTTGTTAAATCTGTGCAATTGAAAGTCCTGTGATCTGTAGTTGAACTGATAACATGGGTGTTATCGTCTGGAGAAAATTTCCTCCCCCCTTCAGATCAATGTGAAAATTGCAAGAATGGATCCTCTGGTGGTGCCATCTATCAGAGGATTTGAAGAGCAAAGTTGTACTTTCGCCTTCATGGTGATCTGATTAAACAAAAGACGCACTCTACTGATTTATATTCACATTCCTAAGGCATAGCAAGCTTGGCTTGTCCAAGTGTCTTTTCACTGTAACAACAATATATATATATCTCCTACAAGCTGCTGAAAAAGCATTTCTATCATCTTGTATATTTATACTTTTGTGATATAACTTGCTATTTTACATTTCGGTATAATTCAATTTGCTCCCTCTATATCTTTACAGATTATAACAGCATATACCATAATTATATCTAGCAATATTATTAGCCTTATTCTTTTGTTTTTTCACTGTAAAACCATTTGTAACTAAGATTTAAGTTGAAATTATATTGTTACTTATAATTATTTTATTTTGAATTTGTAATCAGGAATTTTATTAAAGAATTACATGTAATATTGTTTGCAGTTAAATTAATATTAAATAAAGAAATAAAAAAATGATTTAAAATATTAAATTAAACTTTTTACTTGATAAATTTAAACCTCTTTTATTTAATAAGTACTTTGATATAATTGTATACTCTCCATTAAATTCTAACAGGAATGCCATTTTGTTGAATAAAATTCTGTTTTGGTTTTTTAAATAAAAAAATACATTTTTATTTGGTAAAGTACCTTTAGAATTTGAGTTTTATTAGAATTTTGTAGTTCAGCTTTATTTCCAGATATATTTGCAAAAAAAAAAAAAAAAAAAAAAAAAAGATTAATAAAAATTTATTTAAACTGTTTTCCCCTTTCTGTTTATTTTTTATTAAACTGGTTGCTGTAAAACTTAAATCTAATGTACCTTTTCTTAATTATCTTTTCCCATTATATTTTACATTTCGGTAATATATTGTATTATCAATTATAAAGTGCTAGTTTTTTTTATGAAACTCATTTAAATTAAGTAAAATATATTCTTATTTAATATCTAATTATTAAAATTTTTTACATTTAATAATTTAAATAATTATTTCCTGGAGAAATAATTTAAAATATTATTCTTATTCACAAGCACAACAGTCCTTTATAGGCCTTGGTTCCTTCAGTCACATGCTTCCTCCAGCGTCTTCTATCATCAGGGACTTCTCTCTCCAATCTTTATTTTTAAAATATTTATGTCTCAGTATCATCCAACCATAGTGGTCTTCCTTTATCCCAGGATATCTCAGGTTTTTTAAATGTTACAATGCTTGTGGGATTTTCATGTAAGCTTTTCCAAATATGTCCAAGTCATGCTAATTGGTAACTACAAATGATTTGTTTAATCTGTAGTTGTCTATAGAGCCTGTACAGTTCAAAATTGTATCAAGCTCTCCAATATCTTTCTACTTGCTCTGTGCCAAAGATAGTTATGGAGATTTTTACCTCAAACATATTCAGTGGTTATTGCATTTTTATTTAAGATCCAAGTTTCACTAGCTCAGAGTAAAACTGGTCTTATAAGTGTCTTATAAATTTTTTATTTAGTTTTATGGCTTAAGTTTAGTTCTCAATTGCCTTTTCAACTCAAAGTAACTTTTACTAGCCATTTTAATTCTGTTTTCAATTTCTGCTTTAAACTTATTTTTATCAATAATTACTGTGCCAAGATATTTAAATTCATTAACTTTTACTGAGGTGTAACAATTAATGCAAATAGGGTGTATGATATTGAGCATGAGTATGATATTTGGCAGAAGGTATACTTACATAATTTAAATAAAATATAAACAAAAGTGTAATATTTTCTTCATAAATCATTACATTAATTTTTTAAATATGTATTGATGATTAAATTGTTGAATATAGAAGCTTTATACAAATTGTATGACTGAAATTATAACTATATGCAATTTCTTAAATAATTGTCAAGTATCTGTTTAGAGTTTTTTTATTGAATTATTTTGAGTGCTCTCTGCTGAATTAAAGGTTATGAAATTTATGCATATATATATATATAACATCTCTTGCAAATATTGTAAATCTTTAAAAAACTTTCCTGTTGTAAGATTCTTCTAAAAAGGAGATGGATCATCTATAAACATTTTATGCTTCATTTCTTGTCAATTACAGATATAAGGAATTAAATTTCTTTCTTTTTTAAAATAATGTTTCTTAAAAAATAGTTTTAATATAATTATGCAAGATTAATTATTTAAAATTCTTATCTCACTTCTCTGAGAAAAAAAAAAATTAATATTATCAAAATTTAATTGTTATTGTAAAAAAATAAAAGAAGTAATTACAGAAATGGTTTAAGGCTTTAATAATTAACAGTTTTCATAGTCAGAAGATGCCCTTATAAAACCAAATTTATTTTGTGGAATGCTTAATAGATTTTTATAATATTTTAAATATGTAGCATAAGAGTAATTATAAATAAAATTGTAATTTTGTAATAATGGACTCTTTTCAATGAATGAATAATTTGATTGTGTTTAAATTAGTTTATTTTTATTTTATTTATTTATTTTTATTTTTTGCAGCCAAGGATAGTTTGAATGCTCTTAATGTTCCTATCATTCAGTGTAGAAAACATGATGAATTACTAAAGTTTATGCTCAAGATGCAAGCACTTATAAATGATTTTTGTAGACAACTATCTGATTTGCATACATTTATGATACAAAGACTATGCTTCCCTGTTAATTCCAGTAATGTTGTTATTTTAAAGGTGTGTGTGATTTTAGTTAGAATATGATATTATACTTTTTTATTTTATCCAGTATTAAATGTACTATAGAATTTCTGCTTTTTTAATATAATTTTAAAATTTTCCTTATCCTTCTGTTAGTTAGAAGTATGTCTAAGGGAAAGTATACAGCAACTAAAAGTAATTCCAGTAAATTTTGAGAACATAACAAGTGCCATTAAAGCTGAAACATTAACATGGGTAAGTAGTGCATTAGTTATGTAAAATAAAAATTCATTAATATCTATATCAATAAAATCCTTTTTCTTGTCTATGAAATTTTTTTCCAGAGTTAAATTGTGACTGCAAGGAATAGATTTAGGCTTTAGGATGTTGTTTTCTGACAAACTTTAAACACATGCTATATTTCAATTTGAATTGTTAAAAACAGTTTTAAATTTAAACTGTGATACACTCTGTTCTAGAATTCTGCTTCATAAACAGAAGCATCTAGTTCTTTCTATCTTTTTAAAAATATTTATTCAGGGATAATATTTGGGGATATAAAAATGTGTTTCTTTTTTTTCTACAAGCCCATAGTGTAATTTTTATATGACACTATATTTTGTACTGCCTAACAGCCAAAGGGTGAAAGCATTTCAATGTACACCGATTAATTTCCTTTTAGGAAAACTTTTCATAAGAGTGGCCCATATCCATGTATCACAAGAGAAAAACATGAAGTTCTCCCAATCACCCACCCCAACAAGCATTTATAGAATAGAAATCCAACATTCATCTGCAATAGTGGCTGGGATTGAACCCATAACTTTTTGCTCTTAAAAACGGTATCCTATTATTAGGCCACAGTTAAGGAAACTATATTTAATTTTTTTGAAAAATTGTAATTTTTACCTTTTTTAATATGTTTGTTAAAAATAAGAATAAAATTGAAACTCGTTTAATATGCAGTATGATTGAAGGTGTCCCAATTTTAATTTTTAATATGCAACAAAAAGTAATATTCAAGTATTTTGCTCCTCATTAGATTTGTTCCTAATAGAGCTGTATTTAACTTATCTCTCTGCAGAAAACACCATTTTGCAACAAATGAAATACATTGTGAGATCATTATTTTTCTGAAAGTGCAAGTAAACTAGGCACCCATTTTGCCATGAGAACTAGCCACTGCTAAAACTGGTAAACTTGCCCCACTAGTAGCTTGTGTGTGATAAAATTCTTTTTTTTTAAATTTTGTCTCTTGAAAGATAAGTGATGTCTGAAGTCTATTTATTGTGAGTTACAATATTTTTATTATTTTATAATTTTATGTTTGAAATTGTTAAAAATTCAGTTATAATTATGATATTTATATCACATTTTTATTAAAAATTATGATTTCATTGATTGCATTATTGAATTCTCATTTATTATATTAAGGATTGTAATATTTATTTAGGATAAATCTCCAGTTAAGAATTTTTTCACTGCATTCCAAAGATATGAAAAATATCTTAATAAGTTGCTTCCATTTTTAATTTTGAGGTATGTAAATTTCCTTATAAAAATATAAAATGCATAGTAATTGTAGGGCGTCATGAAATTTATATCATTCAAATTATGTGCTAAAATAAGGAACGGTATTCAAGTAAATATTAATCACAAATTATTACAATTTTCTTTATTTTAGAATTCAGAGTAAAGAATTTTGGTCAACATCATCACCTAAAATGATAGAATTAGTGCCAAAACTTGTTTTATCTGCAACAAAATTGATGTCATGTTTTAAAAAGTTGTATAGATATATACATCTACTTTCATGCTTGGGTAAATAATTTTTTAGTCTTATAATTGCATTTTGCAAATATTATTTTTGGAATTATTTTGGTCTGTTCAATCAATTTCTGATGTAAATTTTTTAGTCTTTTATTGATATTAAAATAATGTAGAATTTATAATGAAGAGTGAAAAATTGAATAAATGACTTAAATTATGTTTTGCAACAAATTCATGCCTGTTTATACTTTTTATATTAAAACCAAATGTGATATTTTAAGAGAAAGTATAGAAAACAAAAAATAAAGTTTTTAATTATTTTTTAATTTACATGCAATTATATTATTTCCTATTGAAAGTGAAAAATCAGTGCTTTCTTTCTGAAGCATATAATTTGATCTGATTGAGAAGGTTCATAGTGTAATATTCTTAAAATTGTAATTGATTAGATTTTAAAACGAGTAATCAATTCTCATCCATGCCAATTTTATAAAGAATGTCTTTGTGAACATCTTTACATATATAAATGAAACTAATATTCCTATTATTCTGAAAGTTAAATACATAATATGTTAATAATTAAATGTATTGTTTTGTTATTTTTCAGGGTCAGGTGACAAAGATACATTTTATGTTTCTCAAGCAACAGTTGTGAAGAAAATCATTTGTGCTATACAGTCATTACAGATGTTATTTGATGGTACTTTACACTATTTGTATTACCTTACATTTATGTAAACACAGCATATTATAATGAAACATTATTGCAGGTGCTAGGAAATTATTTGGGTCTAAAATTGCCTTGGATCATCAATTACCATCTCTAAGTGATTCAGAAAAAAGCACAGATGATTGCATTCTTTCCACACTTGTTTCAATATCATCTAGCTCTAAGAAAGTAAGTGTAATCTTTCAATTATTATATATTTAAATATAGGGTCAGTATTGCAAATTTTGTTCCTAATGTTTAAGAAATATTTTAATGAATATAGTCATGTATTTACCTATTTTATGATTTAGAATTTCATTATTGATTTGTGCATATGGTCACATTTTAAGTTTAAATGAACTGTACTTTCAACTTACATGTTTAAAGCTAAAAACGATTTCTATATAAAAAAAATTATTGATCTATAAAATACTTAAGTTTTATACAAATCTCAATTTTTATTGTCAACATTATTAATTATTATCAAAAATGCTTGAAAATGAAATTAGCATGATGATTGCACAAGTTTCCTGCTTATGATAACTGAATTGTTCTCTCAGTTTTTTATGCAGTGTAATGTAAATAAATTGTGAGACATACATACATAATGGTGCAGACGAGTCCTGGACATTAAGGTTAATGGTTTGGAATATTTGCCCATTATCAAGCACATCGTAATTTTGAACTGTTGCTGGTGACAAGGTCATACCTGAGCTGTCACCTCCCTTTCTACATCCACACCACACCTGGGGAAGGGCTTTGGAATTCACATATTAATGCGGGTGCAAAAATGGTCATCCAAATTTCCTATTTCTAAAATTGTTAAAATCCTTATAAATTACTTTTAAATTGCAATTAGAACAGATTTATTAAACCAAATAGTTATTGCATTAATATAATATTAAAAAACAATCTAACAAAGTGTTGCTTGGATAAGAAAATTATAATACCGTATTTTCCTGTATATAATCAGCAAATTATGTGTTAAAAAGTTCCGAATTTCGTTGTGCATATTATACGCCGCCGCGGATAATCTGACAAAAAAATATTTTTCATCAGAAAAGTTTACAATAAAGTTTTGAAAAAAAACGCCATATTGTTTCATAAAATAAATAACAGATAGCACCAATATTCAGATGACTTATTTTAACTATAATCAGCATTGTCCAATTACGTTCAAGAACAAATTCAGTTCTTCTGAACGATTATTAAAGTTGCAATTTGTTAACGTCATTTCGCATTCTGTTTTGACATGATCTGTTTCACTCTGAAGACATTCAAATTAATATATTGTCAAAGGGAAGTGCAAATCATTAATTTACAGAGTAAATTTTAAATTGAAAGCTATAGGGAAGGCAAATGAAAACAAGTGTCTACCAACGTGTAATGTAAGGTGAAAAACAAAACCTGTGCAGTACAAAAGAAAAAATGTATCCCATGTGCAGTAATCCATTTCTTTTATTTAACTATTAACGAAACAAATTTAGTTTATTTTCAAAATACAGTGAAACTTGGATAATTCGAAGCTCAAGGGACTACTGCAAAACTTCGAATTATCCAAATTTTCGAAATTTCGATTTTTTTTTTATTTACTGCATGTGACTATATGCAATTAAATACTAGTATTAAAAGAGTAAAATTGGTATGCATTTAACTAATACAACCATCAGGTTGAAACGATGTTTATTACAATAAAATACAAATGCACTCTGAATTACAATTTTGGAAAATATTGCGATATTTTAGATTGTTTTAAAGCGCTCAGCTGGTTTTTTTTAACAAAGTCTTCAAGAATATTTATGGATTGAAAGATAGCTTGATTTACGTTACATTGTCCTTTTGCATAGCGATGATATTCTGCTAAATGAAAAACTGCATCACATGAAGTTGGAATCGGCCTTTCTTCAACATCCTTAGCTTCTTCGGGGTCATTATCGTCCTCTGTTGCATCGCTTTTGTTGTTTAGAACTTCGGATAGAATTTCTTTGTCGGATAGTTCTCCACATATTTCTACACTTTCATCAATGTTAACGTAATCATGAAAAGGCATTTCGTTTTCCCATGCATCTGGTTGAGGTAGATCTTCAAAAATCTCGCCGGGGCTCATGTTTTCCTTAATAAACCCTGCTTTTCCGAAACAATTTGCAATTGTTTCTTCGCTGACTTTCGACTATGCATTCAAGCACATTCTTGCTGCATCAAGGACAGAAATGTTGGGCTTTTTGGAAGAATCAGTTAGAAGATGTCGTACGACAAGGCATCGATAGAAATGTTTGAAGTTTTTGATAATGCCCTGATCCATTGGTTGCACTATTGAGGTCATGTTTGGTGAGAAAAAAATAACCTTTACATTTTCCATTGCAGGGATCGACTTATGTGCCGTGCAGTTATCAATGAACAGGAGAATTTTTCTTTTTTCTTTTGGTACGTGTGGTCGAGCTCTAACAGCCAATCCTTGAAAAGGTCTGCAGTCATCCAAGCTTTTGTGTTTGCCCTGTATTCCACTGGCTTTGTTTTCACGTTCTTGAAACAGCTTGGATTGGCAGATTTTCCAATCATAAGTAAAGGAAGCTTTTCAGTCCCATTCATATTGAATCCCACTAGTAATGTTACACGTTCTTTGCTGTTTTTGCCACCACTGCATTTGTCTCCCTTAAATGCTAGAGTTTTGTCCGGCGTACACTTAAAGAATAGTCCAGTTTCATCGACATTGAAAATGTTACTTACCAGTGTATCTTTTATGATTTGTAAAAGTCTGTCCGCCCATTCATTGGCTGACTTCTCGTCTACACTTGCACTTTCAACACACACAGTTTTGAATGAAATTCCAATTCTTCCCATCCAACCAACCTGAGCTAACTTTGAAGTTGTTGTTTCCCATGATGGAAGAAAATTCTTCTGCCTTAACGCGTAGAAGAGTTCCATTCAGAGGGATGTTTCTGTCTCTCGATTATTGAAACCATTTTAATACACATTCATCTAGATCTGGATTGTCCGCATCTCTTGCTCTTTTCCTTTTTCCGTTTACACTAGAACAACTGCTTAGAATTTTTTCCTTATTTTTCAAAAAAGTTGAAAGAGTATTTGCCGCTATTCCGTATTCTTTTGCAATGTCGCATTTCTTTCTTAAACCTTTTTTAACTTCACGGATGACGGAAATTTTTTGTTCCAAAGTTAAGGTCTTGTAGGGAACGCGTGGTTTACTCAAAGACATGCTTGCTGTTCTGAAGTTTCAAGTGAAATGAAGACTAAAAGTTGCCACACACGAAAGAAAAAACATGTGACCACTACAGGTTTCTTGGAAGACAGGTGCATGCAACGTTAAACGCCTGTCGTACAAAAGAGGGGTTAACAGTGCAGTCCAGTCACACTAATTTTCTCCCATTCTTTCCTCCCGCCCTCAACAATCTTCCTCCCCCTTAATCCTGTACTCTTAGCCTGTAGTGCGTCTTCCCCTCCCTCTCGGAAAATACGGAAAACCTGAAAAAGTTACTGCATTGAGAGTGTATTTCTTCTGGAGTAAAACTTCCAATTAAGGAAGTTGGACTTCGAATTATCCACGATATTTTAACATTAGTTTAATAATGAGTTTCAAGTGACCGAGAGAAAACTTCGAATTATCCACAAATTCGAATTAAAAGTTCGAATTATCCAAGTTCCACTGTATTTCTAAACCTCGTTTTGAAAGTTATTAAAATCTAAAAATCGATTAAGTTTTACTAGAACCTTCTCGGACATAGATTGAAATTGAGCTTTCGTCTCAGTTAATCGCACTTTAATTTGATGTGGATTCAAACAGATCTTTATAAATGTTTTTTTCTGTAGAATTTATTATATTTTTAATTATAATGAATTTTTTATATTATTTGGCAACAAATTATCAGCAGTATAAATTTTTGACAATTTGTTTTAAAAAATGTTGCGGATTATACGCCACTGAGGATAATGTGACGTTTTTTTCCTTTTGCTTGAATAAAAGGGCTTGATAATACGCAGCTGTGGATTATATGCAGGAAAATACACTTAATAAAATATTAAAAATTATTATATTATATGTAATTATCAGGGATATTAAATTATTTTATTTAAATATTTAACTTTTGATTATGAATGTTTTTAATGAAAATATATGTGTTTCCTATGAAATTTTGATAAATTGTTTATAGAAAAAATTGTGTCTTTTCTTCATAATTATTTTTATTGAAATATTATGAGTTTGTCAAAATTTGCTTTAATATTTAATAATTTATTCCCTAAATTTTAAACATATTTCCTAAAAATTTTTAGATTGCTGATTTAATGGAAAAGAATTTTGATATACTTTCCTGTGATGTTTGGTATAAGCCTAAATGTCACCCATTCCATGGAAAAGTCTCTATACATCCATCTGCCTGGCAGTTTAAGGAGAAAGGTAGTAAATATCTGCAACACATAGCACAAGTGAGTTCCAGTTATATTTTACTTGCTTTATTTAAAGGAAAATCATTATATGAAATATAAATTTCCTTATTATAGGCAGAAGTAATTTCTATTCCGCATGAAGTGGCTTTGAAAAATTATCAAACTCTTTGCGATCATGCAGATAATCAAGAAAACCTTACTCAACAAGTAAGTTCTCAGAATTTTAGTTCATAGAAAATATTCATGGTAAATTAAAAATCTAATTTTTAATGAATTATTTAATAAAATATTGAAACATCTTTTTGCTCTTTCAGTTAGAAGAATATCAAAACAAGTTAATGCAACTAGAATTGGTAACTATCAGCTTTCTATATTGTATTCATTATTCAGAGTCGGTAAAAGTTACCAGACCCGTACGCGATTGGCGCGATTTCAACTTTTGGCACCAAGCGCTCTACAGCTCTGTCGCCAACCTAAATTACGTCACTACGCGCGATAGATGTCAACCAATAACGATCGCGTTCGAACTTCAGCTTTGAAATCACGCGTTTTTTAGAATTCCAAATATTAAAAAGTTGAATATTTCATTATAATTAAATACTGTAGAAGTTTTAAAATTATAATAAATAGGTACGAAATTTTTAAAAGTTGATTTTAAATATACCGAGCAATGGCACCCACCTTAAAAAAACATCAGTGTAGCACTACCTACTACAGTGCCAACCGGGCAATAAAACTAAATTTCGAACATTAACAAATTTCGCTTTTTGCTTAAACTCGAATTTTAATATACCGAGCATTGGCGCCCACATTAAAGAAATTTCAGTATGCGGCACATTCTAACACTAACATGCAATACACACAACTTAAAAATTCACATACTTACTTTCTTACTACCATCACGCTCTAAATAAAAAAAAACGTAAGTTCAATACATTCTCATCCATAGTTAATTTTCGCTAGCAACACACAAACTCCAAAATTCGAATATCGAAACTAAATTATAAAATATTATTCTATAATAGTTTCAAGGGTTACATACAAAATGTGCTTGTCATGCGATCATGTTACCCAATAAATGAAAACACGTCATACATACGTAATCCGAACCATTAAACCAGTTTGACGAACTTATCGCACCACTTTATCGCCTGCTTGGCGCATTTTACCCTCTGTACGGATCTCTTCACTTTAGCGTCAGAGTCTTAATTACTCAACAATAAATTGAAGATAATAATAAATCTCTTTAAGAATTTTGTCATTTATTAAAATTGAATTTTGTGATATATTCTTAAACAATATTACAAATAGTTTATTAATATAATATTAAATAAATTAAGTTAAAATTATAGAATTAAAAGGATTTAAAATAAAAATTAAATATCTTTAAGTTAATTAAATTAATTATTTTTTTAAATTAAAAATTAAATTAAAATTTTTTAATTGAATTAATTAATTGAAATTAAATCTTTCAATTAATTAATTTATTCATTACTTGCAAGTCTGTCATAGAAAATAAATTTAAAATTTTATTTTTCTTTATTTTGAAACATTAATGTTTTTATGTGAATAGATTTTTCCTTCTCTAGATTATAATTGATTTTAACCAAATATACTAATATAGTGATGAAATGATTGAAATATCATTTATGTGCAATATCAATTGACATTATTTTCTTAATTTTAATTGGACTTCTAAAAAATGTTCTGTAGGTCCAAGTCTAATTAGTCTTAATATGAAAAAATGACTATTGAGCAATATACAAGTCAAATGAATTTTTTAAAATTAAGCTGAATAAAAATCTACAATTATCAGTATCTTGTGTGCAATGAAAATTCAAATAGTTTAGTGTGTTTTCAATTTATCATTTGCTAAAGGAAACTATTAAGTTAGAACTATTTCATAAATCAATTAATAAATTTAGAGTAGAAATTACTTGGATTTTTAAAATAGTGATGCTTACAAATCCACTGTTTGACAAATACTGAAGAAAACTAATAATATATTGACTAGTTTTTAAATCTATATTACATTTTCATTGGTGCACACACCATAAAAGATTAAATGAATATGTCAGTAAACAGATTAAAATAAAGTATATTTTTTCATAATTTTTCTGATGAATAAATAAGAGATTCCATTCTTATTTATTCTACTAATGAAAGAAATTTATTTTGGCATATATTTCATGTTTTACATAAAAGTAGTAATTTTGCTTTAGAAATACATAAAAATTTAAGATTAAATCAAAAATTCAGTATCTCAGTTTCCAAAATGAAAGATAATGAGAATTAATTTTATCATTATTTTTTATGATTATTCAACAAAACATATATTGTGAGATTGAAAGTAAGAATTTTAGATACATTTTTAAGGTATCTTACCATTCTTTCAGTTTTAAAAATAGGTAAATGCATTCATATACTGGATATTTTTTGATTTTTAAACCATGATAATCTTATATCTTCAATCTTTATTTGTTCAAGCTGTTGATAAATGAGTATGGGATTAATTTTAAATTATAACTTTTAACTAATTGAAATTTAATCACTGATGCTACTAATATTTATTGTAAATTTATAATTGTATTTAAAAAATAAGATATTTATTTCTTATTCTATATAGAACAAAACTGTGTAAATTCGCTTTCAAGCTTAATTGGTTTGTGTTTTTATTCTTGTCAACAGAAGGTATTGAGTTCAAATCCCTACACAATCAAAGATCTACTGTGTTTGCTAAAGGTGGTTGTAACACATTAAATATGTGTTTGTCGTAATGTCCTTTATGTGAAATAATATCTTTAAAGTAGGTAGGTCAAGTTTGGAGGTTTTTGCTTAGTCCCTGATTCTAAATTGCAAGATTCCATCCACTTGTTACAATGGTACCTTATATAGTGAGTTCTACCTGCTATATAATGTGCACCATTGCTACTACCCCTTGTAATTTTGAAGATGATGAGAATTCTTGTAACCAGGCATTGTTTATACATAAATCTTGAAGAATAGCATAGAAAGCTACAACTGCTTTTTAATAAAAGTAATTATTCAAAATGCTGTTTTTTGTTACAAATAAAGATCTCTCTTATGGACTACTTTAAAAAAATCATAATATGTGAAATGTTAAAAAATCCCTTGTAATTAGGAAGCTATTAACTTTTGAAGTTGGAACTAATTTCTTCCAGGTTTCTCTGTATTCCAATTTGAGAGGTTATTGGGGAAAAAGATACCACTTTCAATGCAAAAAAATATTTTTTCCAATTACTGAAGAAAATGTAGCTGATTATAAATGTGTTGGGTAAAATAAAAAAATTATCTTTAAAACTTACATTTTTACAACATAGAAAAGGGAAAGACTGATGCTGTACTTATTTGTTCTCTGTTACCTGCTGTTACACATAGATGGTAGCTTTAAAAAGAGCAGGAAAGAACCACATGCCCATGAGTTCAAGTTAGCAATGATTATGATTTAATTGGATTATAAAGATTCCATAGTCAAAATTTTAAAATGGTGCAAAACCAATGTTAAGTTTGCCAGAAGTTTCATTTCATTCCATGCTACCATTTTCATTCAACTACATACAAAATAATTAATATAAAATTGATTTTTTTATCTCACTGACTTCCAAAATTATAACTGTTTTGGAATTTTTTAATTTACAGGATAAAGAAAATTGGATGTTAGAATGTGAGTTGATGAAGGTTAAAGTTTCACAGGTGAAATTCACTTTTGTAGTTTATTATATTAAATAAATCTTCATATTACTCATTTTGATATTTATTTACAGTTTGTCACAGTATGTTATAATTAGTTTCTTTTAGCTATAAAATTCTATAAAAATGATTAGAAAGATTTTTATCACCCTAAATCATAAGTTCTCATCCTTTTTTACATTTTTATGAATTGCCCCCTCTATTTTTTAAACATTCTTACAAACAAATATATGTTTTTGCTTTGATGTGCTATTAAGATAAACTGCTTCAAGTATGAATTATATAATTTCATAAAGTAATTTGAAAAGGTGTATTATTGCCTATGTTATGGTCTAAAAAAGCTATTTTATTATGCTTGATAAAAAAGAAATTTAATAATTGGCTTTTCAAGAGGGTTAATTTTTTGACAATTTCTGTTGACAAAATGTATTTGTGTTTATTTCACACAATCTTGATTTTATTTCTACATTATCAATATTTATTACTTATAAAGTATTAAATGTGTTTAAAATTTTATTCATGGTATCCAAATTTACGTTTATATTTCCAATATCAAACTATTCTTAATACCTTTTATAATATATGTGTATATATGTGAAAAGTACTAAGAATAGTTTGAGTATATATATATATATATATATATATATATATATATATATATATATATATATATATATATATACATATATATACACCTTTTTATGATAAGTATTTATTCTGTTATATGTATTGTAAAGAAATTATGCATTAAATTCTTTCTAATCCTTTTCCAATATTCTTTTTTGATCTTTACTGCTCTAATACAAATTCATAAACTTTTATTTGTCTCAAGACAGTTATCAAAGAATATTATCTTAAAAAGTTAAATTGTTAAAATTACTAAACTAATTAAATTTAAATCATTATGTGAGAAATTTAGAGAATTACTCCTTGTTTGAAAAACATAAAGTTACATATATTTGATATCTGCTGATAAAATTACTATGTTCTTAATATTTTAATAATTATTGTATTATGTAGATCAATCATATATAATATGATTGATCTTAATATATATAATAAGATTTATTTTAATAAATATAGTTTGATATAATTGTAGATTCAGTTCCCAACTTGAGTGTGGGTGTTTGTAGATATTCAGAATACATTTTAAATTGTAGATGTGCAACAAATGACCAAGTAATGACAACTCAATCAATTGATCAATAAATTTTTCAAAGTTATCTCTTAGAAAAAATTGCTTCATCAATATTATCACCTACTATTGGTTTTAAAGAATAGTCTACAATAATTTTTAGTGAAAATGTTCAGTAGAACTTGGTGAAATATAAAATCGTTCCTAAAATAAATTGACAAATGATTTTTTTAATTGCATTGCTTATAAAATTAAAAGCAAAAAAATATTGTAACTAAAAAATAAAGCATTATTTCTAAATCATAGCTTTCAAAAAATAATAATAAAGGCTGAACTGGGAATTAATCATATTGAGGAACTAAATTTAATAAAGTTTATCTAAACATTAGATTTTTATAAATCAAGTAAATTATCATGTAGTTAAAACAAACATTTTTCTCGTGTATTTGGCTTCATTGATAACATGTTATGAAATTCAATTTCAAATGGAACAAATCTGTAAGAATACAGATTTTTTAGTACAGTTGATACTTAAAAATCTGTACAATTGGGAAAAAATCAGACGTTGAAAATTAAAATGTATGAAATGTGATTAAGAAAGTTGTATGTAACACTAATTTAAAATAGTAATAATTTTAGATTGATCAAAAGTTGTTGGTGTTACAATTGTAGTTATTGAATGGTGTTTTTGTGTAATTATTAACTATTATTTTCTAATCAGTTTCAAACATTTACATTAAATCATAAATTTTTCTTTAATATACCTTGAAATTGAAATATCCATAATTTTCTACTTAGAAATGAATATTATATCTACATAAAAATTTAAAATCTGCTTTCTATTCAAATATTCTTTAAATTAATAAGAGGCTTATTAAATAAAGCAGGAATCATTTCAAATTTATTAAAATTATATGTACAGTTTGTTCAAACAAGCTTTTTCATTCAAAGTATGTGTGAATAGCTGAAAATTAATTTATTTTTGCATAATATAAAAAATTTCAGCTGAAAAAAGACTTAAAACTTTTTCCCCCGAAACTATAATCCATAAATAAAATATTCCCTCCACCCAAAAAAAAAAAAAAAAAAAAAAAAAAAAAAAAAATTAAGAACATTCTATTTTGTTTTGTTTTAAATTTATGTGGCTTATTATAATTTTCTTTCAGTTTGACTTTTTTCTGTATTAATTTATAAATGACAAATTCAGAATCAGATTTCTATTGTGTATAAAGTGTAGTTTTTATTGCCTATATATATATATATATATATATATATATATATATATATATATATATATATATATATATATATAATGTAATTCATTTAAAATTATTTTGAAATTATCGAGTATTTTTACTTCATGCCCCGTAATTACTTTGGTGTGATTAATTTACTTTAGAATATTATCTGTATCTGCTCTATTATTTTGTTCATTTGCATCTCATATAAAGATGAAAATATTGAACTTAAATATAAATGACTTAAATTTTGAACTGTCTGACTGAATGCTGACAAAGGGTAGTAAATATTGTATTTTAGGTTTCCAATACCATGTAAAATTAACTTTTTTATGGTAATTAATTTAATCAATATTGTTATATTATGCACTTCACAATTACCTCAAAAACAATTTATTATCCAGAAAAAGAAATAGTTATAAATTTATCTTATAATTAAACAAAAAAGTATTATTAAAGATTTTTTCAAGAAAAAACAATGAAAAAATATGAATGTGATTCATTTAAAGTATATGCTACTAATTTTTTAAATGAAACAGTTACTTTATATGGAAATATTAATATTCACATATCAGAAGTGATCTAATTATTTAACTAATTCTCTATATTTTTTTACATGTAAAAAACATTTCAATGACAGTGAAATTTTATATTGATTAAAATAAAATGTTTTAGTTAATCATGGAAATAAAGAAATTAATTAAACAATAATTAAAACAAGCATCACATTAAAATTTTTTGTTTCTTGTAGAATTATTTTCATTTCCTGTCTGTTTTGTTAATTTTATTTGTCCCTTCTATATTATATGTAAAAATTAACAATATTAGTCATCGTAAAGTAAAATTATGAAATGTTGCTGATGATAAATTTAAAGCATTTTCAAATCATTACCTGTAATAAACTATTTACATTTATTCAAAATATTACATTTTGATTCAGTATTTTTTCTGTTTACTGTGCAACTATTGATATTATTTTATATCTCTCTTATATTTCTTTTCAAATTCACGTTTGGATTTGACTTTTATATAACTATTTCTGAATACATTTAAAGTTTAATTACATTACATTTTATGGTAAAAACAAAGCAACAATCATAAATGTTTACTATCTAATTATGTATATATATATATATATATATATATATATATATATATATATATATATATATATAATATGATATTTACTATAATAGGAATGTAATGTCAAAGTAAATTGGTTTTAAAACTTATAAGTTTTTATTAATTTCAGGATTAGATGCTGATGTACTTAGTGTGCTTGTCAGCTTCTAATCTTATAACAGTTAAAGTTGCAATGATTATAAATCTTATAATTATTAATATTTAAAGATCATTTTAATTAAAACTACCCTTTTTTATTAAACATAAGACAGTGCCAGTAGTCATAAAATTAATTTTAAATCAAAATATAATTTGCAGGATTTATAAATTTTTAGTTAATGAATAAAATAATTATTTTTTCCAATTTGCTATTCTAAACAGATAACTTAAAGACTGCAAGAAAATCATTTTTCCACTTTCACTCTTGGATCTTTTTCCCTGAATTTGAGATGGGTTTATGCTGTATTTGCTTTAAATATTTAAATTAGAGATCAGTGATACCTCCTGATTGACATATATGTTTTTAATGATAAAATGTGTCTTCCTATGTTAGGATTCTAATGAGAAACATGGAAGTCTTGAAACAAAATTCCAAGATTATGATGAAATCCATTCTTATGTCAAAAATACTGTTAACCAACTGATTAAACAAATCCAGTTTGCTGATAGCAAAGCAATTACTTTTAAAAATGAGGTAAGAGTTTTACGCTTTTTGGAACTAGCTTAAAAATGGTTTTTACTGTTATGTTTTATTGACAACAAAACCTTTGGATATTATTTTAGTGTGAGACATTGCATCAAAGATTGAAAATGAGCTTGCAGAAAAAGGAATCCTTAGAAAATGAGGTTATAAATGCAAGAAAAGAAGTCAGTCGTTTAAAGGTATTTGATATTTTGTAATATTTAAATGTGCTAATCTCAAATAAAACATTTCAGTCTTAACTGAAATCATCAATAATTTTCAAAACTTAACAACAGCCGAATAAAAAGCTCTTTTTCTATATTTTTTGAAAGATATGAAAGTAGAGAATTCCTGTTCACCATTTATATTCAATTATAAAATCTTTCACTTTTTAAATATTTCAAATAAACAAATATTTTAAATAAAAATATTATGAAATTAATGTTACAAATATATTTTGCACACAAATACAAAATATATTTTTTTCCTTTGAAAAAAGCAACTTTTCCATTGCTTAATAGTATGTATATAATCAGTTGATAAACTTATCTATTTTTTCTGTTTCTAAATTTCATGATTATGAATTTTTTCTTTCAAAAAAATTTTTTTTTCTTTGCAAGTTTTATTTGTATATACAATTAAAGAGTGATCTTTTTTCAAGTTGTGAAAATAGCAAATTTTCTATTTCTATAAGTGTTAATTGCTGATCTTCTCTCAACTGCAATATTGCAAATGATGTTTTTGAAGTACATTTAAGTTTTCATCAAATTTTCCTTTAAATTTTCTTTAATTTTTCAGAATTTAGAAATATTTTAGAAAATGTTAATCTAAATAGTAAATGAAAATAAATTGAGCAATAACTTTTAGCTTTAATGACATTTAAGTGATCAGATTATCTTTCTTAAAATATAGCATACATATTTTTCTTATTCTGTCTTGGTATCTTCTATTTGTTATTTAAAACTTGCAAGATGATAGTAATATCATAAAAGTCATGCACTAAAATTAAAAATTATTTAACATCATGCAACTGTTGCTTTTTCAGTGTTTTAAATTTTCCAAGAGAAAGAAATTTATTATATTAGTTGGAATTTTTCATTTTTTTTTAAACTATCATCCAATACTCATTTTAATGATTTCTATTTTTGAATATTGATCCTATCTACTTTATTCAGTTTCTGCTAAATCTGAATGCAAAACTTTATTTCACTGTAAATAAAAATTTTATACTTTTTTTAAGTAATTATTATTGTTACTTTATTTTTTTCCTGACCTGTCCACAGAAAGGCTTCAAAATTCAACCTAACTGCTCTTTTATTACTCATGATTTTTAGATGAAATGAAATTTTGAATAACTTATACATTATAACTATTTGTTAAATATCCTGCTAAATATTAAGCTTTTTTATAATGTGTATTGAATAGCTTTATGAAATTATGTTTATATACAAAAAATATTAAAAATTGTCTTTATTTGTCATCTTTGTGTAACCAATGTATAGATTTCTTTAGCATTTTAAGTTTTTATTTTTAAAGTATTTTTACTATGTAGATGTTAAAAGAAGATTATCATACATTTTAAAACTCATTATTTTATTTAAAAATTCTATTCAATGTCTTTATAGGTGAAAGAATTTACTCTTAAATTACTTTTATTTGCTGTAAAAAAGTTTCTAATATTATAGTTTTATTGAAAATATTGTTTAATTTTGTTTTAAATTTTCTTTTGCTAATGTTTTGTCTTAGTTTTTAAAAAAATTAGTATTTGAAATTTAGTTGTGAAAGTAATTTAAATTGGCATCTAATTTCTCTGATTCACTGAATTTTCTATAAGATAGCCATCTATTTTTTTATTTTTTATTTTAAAGTGTATAATTTTTGTGTGAACAATGCAAGTAATAGAAATATACAATATTAAGATTATAAAAAAGAAATAATGTGATAAAAAAAATTCGATTTTTTTTTTCACATTTTGATAAATTTTTACATTTGAAAAATTTTCAGTTTCATTGGTATGATAAATATTATCATTTCCAAAGCATACTTCCCTTAAAGTTCATACTTTCGAAAATAATCAGAAATGAAAAAGTGCTTAGTCAATAGTGAGTTCCTCATTTTATTATTGAGATTAATAATGTGGAATGATACTTAAAACAAAACCATATACATAGTATTTTGCAAATTAAGTTCAATTTGTGATTGTTTGGTTTAATTGTATTAAATAATATGAATTTGTAAATTATTGATTCACATTTATTATGTGTGTATGCACACATTAACTTTTGAAACAAGTGTAATGTGCAGTTGCAGAATACCACAAGTTCTTGATCAATGACTGGAGATGGAGTCCGGTTGTACTAAATGACTAAGCTGCACTCATACAATTTCCAGTATTCTAACATGGTGATGTTTGATTTCTGAACTGATTACTTTTATAAAAGTCTAAATGTGTTATAGAATTAAGATATGATGAATCAAGTTATCAGAGCTTTAATAAGAATTCTTTATTCTCTTCAAAAATTGCAACAAAATTTTTAGCCTTGTGATAGAAGATATATACATGATCCATGAGATTCCTGAAATCTTCCAACAGGAACTTCTGTTGCTTGTAGATTCCAGTTGAGAAATGTGAAATTTCTTTATAGTTTTGTTCATGAAGTCTAGCTTTCATAATCTTCCCTACAATGAAGTGTTCTAAAGTCACCCAGTATAATATGAGCAGTTCTTTACTTGGAAGACAGCCTTCCCTTGACATGTATAAATGTTGAAATGAGAAATGATTGTATGTCAGGTCTTAGCAACTTTTTTATTCACCAATGCTCTAGTCTTGATGATACTGAGCTCATTGTAGACATAATTGACAATCACCGACTTAATCAACCGAGGAACAAGAGTAAGATGTCTACTGCACAGTCCATGTTCAACAGTGTCTTCTGAACTGTATGTTCTGAAACATTCACAGTTGGGCTTTCAGCTGAGCCAATGACTACTGATTTTGCTTTATCAAGCAGGACAATCTTCAACATTTTACTTTGATGATATGTGGACGTCTAATATTTTGCCATAGGTAACATTTTCATTTGCCAATTTTTCATAAATACTAATTATAGCAGGTTGTAAACAACCTACAAGTCATGCAGTTTCATACTTTTCTGAGTCTTCAAGCCATTGCAGTCTGTCTTGCATCATACTTGCTTAGATTAGCAGCCTTTCTCATCACTCACAAAAATTCCTTATTTTTGCAAGTATTTCTTTACCATCTCCAACAGATGTTAAATACATTCCCATTTAATCATGTGCTCTCATATGTATGTGAGCACATGATTAAATGGAAATGTATTTATGGATGGATGGAAAATTATAAAAATATTTTTTTTTTGAATCAATCATAAAGGTGCAATTTTTTAGGGGAGAAAATGCATCTGGATATATAAAGAACCCTGTTACTTCAGTGTGTTTTAGAGCTTCATAAAATTTTAATCTGATTACAGTAATTGAAAAATAACTAAATGTAATAAATTTTTACAGCCTATCTAATAAATATTAAAAATTTGTTTTTTGATTTTTTAAGATAACATTATTTGTTTATGAAATATATTCTGATAGATAATTATCTATCAGAGCAAATAATAAAGCAAATTTGCTTTAATATTAAAATTATTTTATAAAAAATGGCTCTTGATGATGAAATGAAATTACTAAATGCCATACACACACATTACAAATTCAATATTTTGCTATAAGTGTGTTGAAGTTTTATTTAAAGACATTCATGAATTTGTGATTTTTGTAGGAAGAGCAGAAAACTTTGATGCAATCATATGATGAGCAGCTGAACACCATGAGTGAACATTTGGCTAATTTGAATGAAACTCTAACTTCACAGAAGGATGAAATCGATGCATTAAAACATTCTGGAAATAACAAGGTCAGGAATCAAAATCAACGATTACTTCTACAAAGTTTTATACTTTTAGTTTGAAATTTTATCATATATCATTCAAAAATGTGATCCTTACTACACTTTAAATAGAAATTTTACAAAATATTAAGTGAATTTTTTTTTTTAAAAAAATTTAAATATACCAATTGGGAAAAAATAGATTTTATTAAAGAAAATCTCTTTTCATCAGATATTTCACTTAATAAAATGTGCTGCTTGCATCAATTATTTCATTTAATGCATATTATATAATGCATTTGATGCATATTATTCTGTGTTGGCAATTGAAAAAAAAATTGACAGAAGTCTAAATCATAATGAAAATAACATCTTGATTGGTAAACCACTTAACCTATAAGAGCTTAAATAATGAAATATAGGTGCAGAAATATCTTTTCAAATTTATTTTATAAATCTATGATATTTTACAAATTTGTCAACGATTCATAATTTAAATATATAGTAACAAAAATAGGCAATTTTAAAATCTAATGTACACTTATTAACTAAGATATACTGTAACAATTTCTGCTATTGCTTAACATGAAGAAAAAAATAAAAAATTTTCTTCATGTTAAGCAATAGCAGAAATTGCTACAGTAAAACAAAAGAAATGAAGAAAAAACTGATTTTAGAAATCTAAGATTTATCTCTTCACAAAAATTAATATTCTTATACTTGTTTTAAAGAAAATTCATTTAATTTACTTTAAAACAAGTATAAGAATATTAATTTTTGTGAAGAGATAAATCTTAGATTTCTAAAATCAGTTTTTGGCTTGAAAACTATTGAAATATTGTAAAGTCCCATTAAAGCAAGTTTAAATTTATCACTGAAAACTTAGAAAGTTTTTGTGCTCTAAAAATTTTCGTTTTACTCTTCTAATTACATATTCCTTAATTATATTCTGTATGTCCATATTTATTTCAGAATGATGTTACTATTACAAATGTGAATATCAATTTAATATTCTGCTCATAATATTCAACATTTCTGGTGAAAACTACTTCTAAATATATAGTTACAAAATAAATTTAAAGCATATTTGTAAAAATTTTTATAAAAAAAAAATAATACAAATTGTTATATGTTATAAATTAGGAGTTTACACCTTTGAAGCTCTGTAAATTAAATAGAATATTCCTTTGTTTTACATAAATTTATTCTTGATTTCATGGTTTCTATAATAGATAAATAGGTAATTTTTTATCTTGTTTTTTTTTTAATTTATCAGTATTCAATGAGATATTTTAAACTAATTTGTTTATTCAAATGTATATGAATTAGGATATTGAATTGACATATTGCATGTAAATAATGACAAATTATCAAATTAGTTGTTTTTAAACTGTAGATCTCTCATGTGTAAAAAATAATTTTTGAGTGGCAAACAAACCTAATCATAAAAGTTATCTACATGCAATGATAAATATTTCCTGCAATTAAATTTATCACATCCAAGAATATTTGTGTCTGTTGACTCATTTCAAAGCCTTTAAATTGTAATGCATAGGTACAATTAACTTTAATAACATGTATTAAAACATTCAAAAAAATTTTAATATTTATTTTACACAGTTATTGGTTGTCTTTTTCAGATTATGTAGTTTCTAGATAGTTAATAAATATTTCATGATGGGTTTATAAAGTAGAGGAAAGCAAAGCCATTGTGTCACATTGTTAAAAATAAAAAATTACATTCAAATTAAAAAAGTTTTTGCTAAGATTTATCTTGTAATTTGCGTTTATATTAGGAAAATATGGAGGATTTGAGAGGAAATAAATGATCTTGTATTTAATATTAATAAAAATAGATAGTGCTCATTGTTATAACTATCCTAATGAAAATATCAAATCTAATTTCAGTTTCTGATGCAAATACGAATAAAAGTTTTGTTTCCTAGACATAATTATATTATTTTTTTAAATCTTCTGAGAACATGTTTTCCTACCCTATAGATATTTGCAATATTAATTCAATGAAAATATGCAGTTTTTTAAATATTCAATAATTTGCTTTCCCTTTTAAATTTTGTAATTCAATTTGGCTATATTCTTCAATATTCTCAACTTCAATAACTTGATTAATTTTATACATCTATGATCGAATGGGCTATGTGTTTTAAAAATTGCAATATAATATACTAATCAAAATTCTACTCCATAACTTGGTTATTTTACACCCTGGATACTTTACATTTTAAAATTTTTCTAGTCAATGAAAATTTTTTCTCTGCACCTTAAAAATGTGAAATTAAGTAGTGTTTGACTTTGATCAAAATTGTATTTGTCATTTCAAAGAAAAATTTTTTGGTTTAAAAAATATTATGTGAAAAATGAAAACAGTTTACAACTTACAAGTGGAAAACAAAGTGTTTCAAAAAGTTAGAAATAAAATTAAGAAATACATTCAAATTAAGAAAGTTTTTGCTAAGTTTTATTCAGTACTGTAGCCTTGTGTTGGAAGAAAAGGAAGAAAGCAATAAAAAATTAGTTATTTTACATTCAGGGATTCAGATCCTAATTATCAGTATTAATAAGATGTAAATTAAAATTTCTGTAAGAAAATAATTTATTGGGTTCTACAATACAAATTTAAAGAACTTTTCCCAACAATGTTAATTTTATACAGATAAGATTTGATATATTAAAATATTTTTCTTATTTTAGGGTAAGAAAGGCAAGTCTAGATAAATGAATCCAGTAAACATGAATAGAAATTTCAAATGGTGATATTTTGCATCTGTAATTATAGTGAGATTGTAATAAAAGAAAATGTTTTAGCTTTTTTTTTAATTAAAATTCTATTTATTTACCATGTTATAAATTTAACTGTTTTTTGTTAATGTATTTTTTGTATTGTATTCTTTTCAAAAATTCCAGTAAAATATGAAATCTGTTAATAAATTGTAGTCTTTTCTTTTTGTAACACACTTTAAAAATTTGATTTCATTGCTTTTACCATTTATCTTACATATTTTCTCTGGTAAAGAAAAAAAGCTTTTGTAAGGTTAGTCCATAATTCATTTGCATGAATCTTAAAGTATTCAAGTTTTAAAATTTATATATATTACTTGTAATTATCATATACATTCTAATTGTACAAGGGTGGTTAGTCTCTTTTAAACAACATCCTGTATTTAAAGTGTGCAAACAAATAAATAACAAGTTTGGCATAAATAATATATACACATATGAGATGTTTCAAAGTTGTTTAGTACAAAACTAATAAGAGACGATGATTTGCATGAAAATTTTGGAGGAAGAAAAAAATAAATGAATAAATAATGTGAGCATTTGAGAACACTATTCGCAATAAAATGTATAACAAGTAACCTTCTGTGATGAACATGTCAGCTAGTTCCATTGCTTGAAAACTTTATTTGGAATAATTACAGCTACTAATTTGATACTCTATTTTTATTTATTTATAACTTTGCCTCAATAAATTTTATAAAAATGTTGGTAAGAAGTGAATTAATCCAGCTTTAATCATTATTAAATTTGTTTTGACAGCAATCTTCAAAGAAAGTAGTTCTATGTTCAACTTCAGCTAACGTTAAAAAATAAGATGGATGTTGTGCTTCTGCATATCTATCAGGGTAAGTACTTATACTGCAAGGAAGGCAGCTCTGAATCTCCCATGTATGAAAGTCAATCAATTGGAATTAGAACTTTTGGTTTTGCTATCTGCCAGGGGTAAAGACATAGACAGAGGAAGTATTTGTGTCGGAGAAAGAAAAAGGTTTGTTTTTGATTACCAGGGATAGCAGAAGTCCCACTTCCAGTTGATATATAAACATCTTTTAAAAAATATGGATAAATGTCTCTCTATATATATATACATTAATGTTTGTGTCTTAATATGTAATGTGTTGTCTAAAAAGAATGTTTTTTGCGTTATGCAAACTATCCTTGAGACAACAGGATTATGAGAACATTACAATATAAATATTACTAGATATTTATGAATTTCTCACAGATAGCAATTTACACAGTGGACATTAAAATGGTATAAAGATCTTCAGGCTGTCCACTAAATAGGACCAAATATAGGTGGGTATAATACATGGAATAGTATCTCTTTGCCATCACTTTCAATGTTTCATACTCCTCTTCTTTTGCTCAAAAAATGTAATTCAGTACAAGAGGAATTTTCTGATAAGTAAATACATTTAAATTGCTATTAGAAAACACGTATAAATCAACAAAGATAGCATTTGCTTAAAATTTCGAGGTTTTAAATAGTATTATGCATATATTAATTAGAATGTCTAAAGCAAGCATGACATCCATAGAAATTACTAATAAATACCAATTTCCTATAAAATTCAAGCATATTTTTATGTTTTTATTTGTAAATGATAATTACACTTAAAATAAAGAAATTGTGATGGATTCATCACATATAATAATCTATTTTAAAATCCAAAGGTAATAACTATAATAACCAATAAAGCTACAAAAATCGCAGAAAATGTTTTGCTTATTTATTTGTACAATCCACACAAAAAATAATGGAATTACACTATTTTCTTTTTTAATTTAAATATTAAATAACTAATTTAATATATTTCTTGGCAATTAACACATATATTTAAATAATTCAGCATGGAAAAAACTGCAAGTTGCTTTTATGTATCTGACTTAAAATAAAAAGTATTTCTCCTTGAGGATGAATTACTCAATGTAACAGACAATTGAAAAATCATTAATTCATATAATTGTAATGTATTTTATTATAATGAATATATAAAAGATGCATGATTTTTTTTACAAATTAAAATAAGTTTTTGAAACAATTAGGTCACCATCATTCGAGGGGCTATAGACATTGACATGAGTTCTTGAAAGAGAAGCTTGCATGCATATGGTATTGTTACTTGTGATATCTAAGGGAAGAAATATTAAAATTAATGCATAACAAAATTTAATTAAAAAAAATTTATGCAAATATTGAATGTATATACTATTAAGTATAAATCACATGATCAGTTGAGCAAATTAAAAAAAAAAATTTGAATATTACAAAATATTTACATTATTTTGTAATTAAAGAAAATTCTTTTTTTTTTATAAAAATTCAATACAAAATCATTAAAAAATCATGAATAACTTTTTAATTGCAATTTTTAATTCATAGCCAACAATAATGTAGAAATAGATGCAAGTATTTTGGAAAAGGTTAAGAAATTAAATAGGTTACCTGAGTTTTGTTTCTGCAGCCTCTACATTCAAATGTATTATTTTTTAGATTGGCAATAGCCATCAAACCACACAAGTTGCATACATGAACTCTGTATGGATCAGAAACTTCAAATAGTCTTTCACGTAAAAATTGTGCAGCACCATGAGCAATCTGACAGTCACGTTCCATTTCACCAAAACGCAAACCTCCATCTCTGCAACCAATCATTAAAATGTAAAATACAACATAATATATATTCTTCAAAGTGAGAATATCTAGATTCAATTACTAATTTATCATAAAATTTTTAAAAAACAAAATATAATTTATAAATTGGAAAGTAGCATTCAGAATAAAAATATTTTATATTAATAATTGAGATATTATTACATATATTTTACATTTTCTTCCAATAAAAATAATTTTCATTTGTATTCACACAGCTGAAATATTTTCAAACATGAAAGATAATGATTAGAAAGCATTTTACATATTTTAGTAAGTCATAAATTATGTATTGCAGAATTTCCCACACTATAAAATTAATTAGGAAAAATAGCAATTTATTTTATTTTATTTCTTTATTTCAATATTTGCTGTCTATGCTAATCTCTAATTTCAATACAATAATTTCATTTTGATAAATAAAATGTTTCCAAATGATTTTATTCCAGAAGATCAGGCTTAAATTACATACACAAGAATGTGTGCTGAGTCTATGATGATTAATTTGCAATGTTTGTTAAATACTAGCAAGTTAACTTTTTCAATACCAAATGCATTTTCTGTTAAAGAACAATATTATGCTTATATTAAAAATTAAAATTTATAATTATTAACTTTTTCATATTTTTTGTAAATGTGATGTGTTTGCTTTCATTACAGATATTTGGCCATATTCTCCAATTTTTCTTACTGGATAACTAACTTTACTTGATGACGAATGCATTATCTATCTATGAAGTTTCAGATGAAGGGATTAATGTGTGCTTCTATTCTGAATGTATTTTGTCATAAGTTTCAATTTCCCTTGCTTTTACTTTACTTTGACTTTGCCAAAATAGAAAATTTGAGGCAAAACATCTTTATTTTACCAGAATTGGAATTATCATGATCACTATTTTTTCATTGTAGAATTATATTTCTAGAAATTTTGTCATAATTTATATCCAAATTTACCAATAAATGAAGACGTTTAGTAAATACATCAGCATAGCTTACAAGATATTTTCTTTCTTGCACAACTAATATAATTTCGTTTCATAATAAAATTAAAGTAAAAGTTAACTAAAATCTAAATTCATGAGCATCTCACCATACAGATTTGAACATCTAAAATACCAATAAAAGGAAAATTTAGAAAGAAAGGATTACAACAATTAGAAAGCAGTTGGTCATATATACAACTAGTGAAGACATGGAATGCTTTTGAAAAAGTGGATGTTTCTACACAGTTTTAAAAACAGGTCAATGCATGTCCTCATAGGTGAATCACCAGCTACTCAATATTTAGAGTCAAAATTAATTTACTACAATTTGAATTATGATTAAAATAAAAATGTAAGAAAAAACGGGGAAGTTTTGAAAAATTGGTAAAGACTTCTAGAGTTGAAATAAATACACACGATAGAGAAGTCAAATTACAAAAAACACAGGAAAAGTTTAATGTATGAAGACATTGCATTCCTGTTTAAGCATGGGGAGTGCATAATATAAGTCTCATCAAAAAATAAAAGACAGACTATTTTCTATACCCATTACAATGTTAATTCAGCACAAGATGTAGTTATTATACAATAACTCTATTAATCTTTCTATAATTTTATCAGTGCTGAGAAAAAATTAGATTAGTACAATTGCAAACATTTAAGTTTAGTATTCACAATTATAAGAATTGAAGCAGATATATGAAATAATTTTATTTTTGACAGTCTAAGAAATTATAGATACAATAAGGGGCACTTTTTATCTAGAAGTGTGTGATCCATATCACATCATGTGAAAATGTGTGTATACCTATGAAGCAAAGTAAATGAAGAAATGGACAAAAAGTGTTCAAATATAATACAAGTTTGCATACAAGCAGTAAGGAAGCAAGAACCGCTTATACAAAAAAATTTACTAAACACTGGAGAATTTTCTATATATTTTTCATTAAGTTCGATTCTTTTGATTTTTCATGTGCGTTATCTAAAAAATTGAAAGGATTTTTTTTTCAGAAATTTCCTGATAAAAAATATAAGAATTCACTTGAAAAAGCATTAGAAATTGTTGAGCAAGTTATCAGAGAAAGAAACACTAAAATATTGGTGGTAATCCTCAAAAATACAGTTTTACCAAGACTACACTATATCTTGGAGGATAAACTACTTTTTTGGATACCAAATTGAATTTAATGAGCCTGAATCATAACTATTTTTATAACATATCATCTTTCAAAATTTTTCACCATAATTTCATGTTATGAAAGTTTTTGTAAATAAAAATGTATGTGATTAGAAAATAATAATAATATTGGTATTTACAAATACATATTGTAATTAATTTGCAATTTTCCTGAGCAATTGTGTACTTCAATCATTTGAATCATTGCTATTGGCTTACAATCAAACATTAAACAAATAGAAATCTAAACAAAATAATAATTTCATTTGCTTACATTTAATTTCTTTTTAAAATTAAAATTTTCTTGCTGTTAAAATAAAAAATAAATTCAAATACACTTTATATTTGTTTAATACAGTAACGATTGAGTATAGAAAATATGAATGTTTTTATTAAGTTTAATACTATCTAATTCAATGAAATTTACTTTTTCCACTGATATTAATTTAATGAACAATAATTATGAAATACTATTCATAGCTTCCAATTCTGCTGATTTTATCAGTAAAGTTTTGATTTTTCAATATTTCAGTCGATTTCCTTGAAAATCTACTAATTTTTGGCAATTTCAGTGAAAAACTTAAAAACAGCCAAAATTTTGTCAGTAAAAAAGTTTATTGAGTTATTTTAGGAGCTTAAACAGTTAACAGATGGAGGACTAATATGATGATAATAATATATATATATTTAAATATGTTTCTCTGAGTTTCTAACCCAACCCATTTGCAGTGAGAGGATGACGCTCTAACCACTAGGCTCCCACGACTCCTAAGAGTTGGCAGTAATTAACATTCAGAGTAAACACCAGGAGCCTGTTTACATAAGCAGTTCAATTAGGAGGAATATTACTAGTTATTAGTAATTTAATTAGCAAAATATTTAGGTTAAACAAAGTATTTGCCACTGAATTAAATTTATTTAGTAATGTACTTTATGTAATTTTATAAGTTTAATATTTATAAATTCCACTAGTGTAATAAAAGTTGCCCTTTAAAATAATTATTGGGGCATAAACATGGGATGTTTATTTTTTTACATGTAGTATATTCTTTTTTTCCATAGTTCCTTTATGAGGTTGATGAAAATTTCATTAAAATATTAAGATTAAAACAAATGTCACTAGTTGTGTCTCCTAATTTTTTCTCTCTAAACCAGTAGAATCTACTGATTTTTTTCCTCCAAGGTTGGCAGATATGTACTATTGTAAAATTTATATTATTGAAAGATAAAGCCTCCTAGTCTATTTATTAATAAATTTGTTTTATTAACAGAAAAGTAAATTTTGTTGTTTATTTTGGTATAATATTATGGGCAGCTAAAAGAAAAGTACTAATAGCTACAAATATTTACCTTGCTCTTCCTTCCATAGGCTGTCTAACAAGTATTTGCACAGGGCCTCTTGCTCTAGAATGAATTTTATCGTCCACCATATGTTTCAACCTTTGGTAATAAGTTGGACCTAAAAATATTTGTGCATTTACTTTTCTACCTGTGTGTCCATTGAACATCACCTGCAAAATATTTTTTGTTAAAATCACTCTATTTTAAATTTGAAATTACAACGACAAGAAAATGTAAGTGATTTAATACATTGACAAAGCACATTAGACAGTTTAACAGTTGAAAATTATTGTAAGGAATATGAATATATGTTCCAGTCTTATTTCTGGATATTTTATAGATAGCAAAGCATATTTACATACTGCAATGGAAAAGTCAAAGGAAACTCTAAAGTACCTGTTCTTATAGCATAGTTCTCAAGCATAAACGCACAATATCTCATTCTTCAACACTTTCTGGTATTGAATTTGAGATTTTCCACTCTAAATATTATGATCATACTATAATATTACATTAATTTCATATTAAAAGTTTCATTTTTCCTTATGTAACTCCTCAATGATATTGTTTCTATATTCCCTTTTTTCTTCTTATACTTTTATTTATTATTGTTGTAAAAAAGCACTGTTAATCTTACCGTATCTAAGAAATATTTTGAATTGTAATAACTGAATATAAAAACAAAACTTTACTAAAAATCATTATTTATCTAAGAAATATGTAAAAAAATATTCTTTTAAATATGAAATAAAGCATGTGACACAATTTGATTTATATATATATATAAAATAAAAATATAAAACGAGCATTCTGAAGATAACAAAGAAAGGGCATTTATATAAACAGCTAATATAGTTATGTAACAAAGCTATAAAACTTTACTTATAATTTATTCATATTCAAGGGTCTTCATTTTAATTTTTAAAAATTAAATGAAAAAGTATCAACAATTGAAATTAGGCATTTTCACTAAAATATATTTTATTTAGGAATTAAAATAAAACTTTCTTTTTTAGCTTTTCTTGAAATAATAATTTCACATATATTCTTTCTTATGATACACAGACACAGTAGATGTAACAAATTAATAAATTTTTTACCTATAGATTTTCTGAATTTTTCACATATTATATTTAATGGAGTTTAAAGTTCTTTATAATATTTCAATCAGCATAAAATTATAATTTTAAACTTTGGAAAAAGCAAAACTATTAATTTATTAGCATACCTCATTTCCTCTAAGATGATATCCATATTCTTGAAGAAGATTAGAGATTTTTTGGACATTAACAGTATCATTAAAAGGAGTAGCATCACCAATTTCTCCTTTGTTTGAAGAAACTTTTCCTTGTAGACATTCAATCAAATGGCCAATAGTCATACGTGATGGAATAGCATGAGGATTAATTATGATATCAGGAGTCAATCCTTCTGCTGTAAAAGGCATGTCCTAAAATTGAAAACAATTTTATTCCTAAATATACAGATTAATTGTACATGTTTCTTTAAACACAAGGAAAATTTTGAAGCAAATTATATTCTGAATAAATAAAAAACATTTTTTCTAGAAACTGATGATTAGGTTTGTCATATTAATTTGTTGAACTATCTATATTCTGTAGGAAACAATGATTCAAAATTTTTTTTTTTAATTTACTCTTAAGTTATTCTTTCATAAAATATTTGATCATGCAATGTCTGTTCAATAAAACATTAAGTTTTCAAATACTGAATCCTTATACTTAAGATATATAAACTTGTTTATTATTTTCAATTCTTTGCAATAACAAACCAAATACATTTACCCTTTAGAAATTCAATATAAATATTTTACTTGTGCTTTGGTAATCACTGGAATTGCTGCTACATTTTGACATTCAGAATTCAGATCCAAAGACAAATAATTTATTATCTAAACTGATTGATGAAATCATTGAAGCTCCAACATAACATAATTAAAAAATAAATTTTAATGAAAGGCATTGGACCACGATTCAAAACCAACAAAGAATAAAATATGTGGACATTTTGCATGCAGAAAGATCTACAATTATACTAAGAAAACAAAAATTACAACCTAGAAATTTACAATATAAATTTGAAAAATAAAATGAATTACAGGATTTAGTTAAAATTTCTGTTATTACTGAACCGTTTATTACTGAACATTTATTAGTTGTCTGAAGACAAAAATGTAACACACAAAAGAATTTTTAAAAACAAAATTATGTATTTATAATATAGTAGTGCCAATTATCTTGTAATTTTAAAACATGATTTAAAAAAAAACTCAAATTTCATTAGAAAGCTTCAAGTGAATGAGAAAATACTGTTCAATTCTTACATATAAGTAAAATTTTATTCATAAAGATTAATATCATGTTTATAAAAATGCTTGTTGAAATTAAGAAAATGCCAAAAAATTAATGTCAAAAATATTTTCATAAATTTTAACCATTTCAGGGAAGTCTGCCATTATCTAAGATGTGGGCATAGGACACAGAGGAAAGAGCAGTCCTATGAGGGTGGTTTTGTGTTACAGAGTCTCTCTTAACGAAAAAAGTCATATATAAATATGTTTTAAGTCTCAATGTCATAAATTTTAGTACCATGTTAGATGATCCTACATTCCATCATATATATCACAATTAGATTTTAATAATAATTTTTCTTTGTTTTATTTCAAAAGCTACAAAAATGATAATTTGGTAAATAATTTTTTGAAAGTTCTATTTGAAATATTTGGTGATTTTAAATATCAAAATTAATTAATTTTTAAATTGGTAAAAAAATAAATACTAGAGCAAATAATAAAATTTTAAATGAAAATTAAAGTAGAATATCTCAGAGCACAAAGAAATACAGATATAAAATGTATTTTCTTGAGCTTCTGTATCAGAATCATTATAAATATCATTTTTTTGCTTCTAAAAAGATGAATCCTCACTTTCATCTATGTAAATTATTGGCTCTTCAATCAAGTGAGTATATTCATATTATTAAATGAGCCTTTTTCCCATAAAAATTTGGCTTCAAAGTTTTTATAGTAAGAAAGAAAATACAGTACACACATTTGAAAATAATTTAAATATTACAAAACTTAGTTGAAAACTTAAAGGTACTCATACAATAGCATAAGTAATATAAAAAGTATTCAAAAAGCTGTTTGAAAGAATACATGTCACATGGAAAGTGAACAGAATTTTGTTTATTTACATTATGATTTTTTATCTTGCCAGCAGGTGAATAAAATTAAAAAGCCAATATATGAAACTGAAGATCAAGGTTCTAAAACAAATTTCATTTGAAATAGAATATGCAAACTGACATTTAATAAATGTTAAATAAATAAATCTAATTCAATTCACTTGGAATTTGAAAGTACAAATTCAAAAGAAAATGAATGCATGAAAAACATTGCTAGTTTCCTACATTCATTTCCTTGTGGCACATATATGAACTTTCAAGCCATGAAAGGCCTTCTCAGTAAGAGTGTGTTAAAAGAACAGAAAACAAGAGAAAAAGCTTGGCATATTAGTTGGTTGCTTTATCATTCTAGTCACTTTTTAAAAAAGAGAGCTAACTCAGTCAGGACCTACACGTAAAGTGCTTTCAATTAATATATATGTTCCACATGAGAATTGAATTCAAAACTATTGAAATAAATTCCAGAACATTGACCACATGATTACAAGCATTGCTTGCACTCCCAAAAGAATTCAACATTACACTATTAATATGAAAGCAGAAGGTATTATTGTTGAATTATTGGGATATAATTAAACAAGAAGCTATTGTTACAAATAAAATTTTTTAATTGAAACTTGTGACTTAACGAATGTAAGAATCAGAAAATTTATCAAGTTATTTCAGGTAAAATTTCTCGGTGCAAAATGCTTTCAGCAAAAGTGTGTAGACTGTGATATCCAATATATAAGATAGGAAAATTTTATATTACATACTAATATATTAGTATTTTTTCATTATAACTTATATTTTAGTAGATTCAGTGTATATTTTTGCGATAGAACATTAAAATTTTTCTAATGAAAAATACTTTAGAAGTCTTTGAGAATATTTTAATATAAATTAAGAGAAATTTGATACTTAAATTATTCATATTAAACAAAAATATTCAGTTTACTTCTTGCCGATATGTGATTCCACAGGTTCCTTTTTGGCCATGTCTAGACGCAAATTTGTCACCTATTTGTGGTATCCGTACAGAACGTACTCTGATCTTGCAGAATTTATAGCCATCTGAATTGAGAGTTAACATTACTTGATCCACTATTCCAGTTTCACTATTTCTTAAAAATGTACTTGCATCTCTTTTTACAAATCTTCTTGTTGTACTTTCAAGCTAAAACAAAAAAGGCATAGTTAAAGCTACACAAATTAGTTTTAAACATGTTTAGTGAGCAACAAAACAACATTACATATGTATATATATACACATATGTGCACATATACATAAAAGATATTTCCATTATTTTGGTAATCATCACACACAGAAATTTATGTGTGAAAATAAGTTCTATATCTATAATTTAACAATAATACTGAAATGAATTCAGAGCGATAACAAAATATATAAAGGAAAGCCCATGTAACAACAATAATGAAAGCAAAACTGTATTAAGTCTATAACAAACCTCGTCATCATTTTCTGGTAAAGTTATGGTCTTGCCAATGATTACATCATCACCTGATACTCTTGTTCCTGGAGCAATAATCCCATCGTCATCCAATTTATCATATATAGCATTACGCATTCCTTAAAAAAATAAAAATAGTGTCAAAATATGTTAAAAATTTTTATTTTCTAGCTTGAATAAACTGCAGAGGAAAAATAAATTTACCTTGGCAGGTTTCTCTGGTTGGTTTTTCAAACTGCTCCTCCTGATCACCAATTTGCTTTTGTTCAGCATCTTTATAAGCACGATAGAATACAGATCTAAATGAATATAAATTTTCAATAATTATGAATAACATTTATAATATCTAGATTAAAATTCATTACTATGAACATGTGACAATTAATTTTCTTATAGATACAAATTAATACTATTTAAAAGAAAGTTATGATTTGCTTATTACTCAAGCCATTTTTTGCTCATGACAATTTGACCAAGACTTAGTTTATAGTAGATTCTGAATCATTACAAATATCATTACTTGACATGGAAATTGTGCTCACAAAATGTAGAACAAAAAAGACTAGAGTTTTAAGCATTATTTTCCAGCTCAGAACAAAACAATGTGGAAATTTGATGAGTAATGACATTGGATTTATTAATAGCTTTCTTGTATGCATGAATTAAAAACAGTGCAAAATGAATTTTATAAAAGGAACTTATAGCAAAAAGTGTAAACCTATATGACATTTTTATTCATTTTAATGTAAAGAAAAGCAAATTTTATCAAAAAAAAAATTTTATAATATTTTTTCATCACACATATTATGTTTTTTAATGATATTTAGCAAAAGTTTTTCAATTTATTCTAAATATAAAAATAAATTTTATAAAATTCATTAAGTTTAATATATTCCCATTTATATTACATTTCTTACATTTCAAACAATTAAAAATTAACTGATATCAAATATATATATTACACCATGCTTTCTCTATTTTATTTTTCTACCTTTCCAGGTTCTTCCACCATAACTACTGTGCAAATGGTAGGAGAAGAGCAGTTGTCAGTTAAAAGAGATGATAAAGAAAAGCATATTGGATTTGGAGAGGACAGACAAAGAGTGAAGGTGAGATAGAATAGTTCGGACAAATTATCAACCATCTATTCAATAGCAAATTTAAACTACTAATCACCTCAGAGTTCAACAAAGAGATGGAGACCAGATGCATCAGTGCTAGTTAGGTTCTATACATTTACATCATCTCTGAGATGATCTCTCCCTTAAAAATTTATTTAGAAGAAGTAATGATTAAGATTCAAAAATCTAATTGATGTGCTGAAGACAACAGCACACACCTCATTTGTCTGAGGCAGACTCAAACATAATGTCAAACATACTGAGGTCCTCAATCAAGACTCTCCTTTAAGGGGGGCTTGGGTTCCACATACTGGAAACACATGAAAATCCTCAGAAGCTAATAATAGGACAAAAACATAACATGTTGGTCACTGGGGGCCTCAATCAGGACTCTCTCTTTAGGGAAACTTGAATCTCCACATACTGGAAACACATGGGTTAATGCCCAGAAGCTAAAAACAAGACACTAATAGCTGGTCAAAAAGAGCCCTGAATCTTTAACAAGGCAACCACAACAAGGAAGAAAAGGAAAACAATGCAGAAGAAAGATAGAATAAAGAAAGAGGACCAGATTATTGGAGTATGTTGGGATTATGACACTCATGTTCACCTAAATAATGTAAATCCTTTGAGGAGAAAATAGGAGCAAAAAATTGTACACAAATCCCATTATAATACATACATTCATTTTTCCTTTCATATGATCCAAGATTATATGTACTTCTAAAATACACTATTACTCTCATGCAAGAGACATAGAAATTTTGGTCATTAATTTTAATTTTTACTTTTTAACAATTATAAATATGGTGCAAAAGTTTATCAGTGGTATACATTACATTAGAGAACTTTTTAATGTGTACACAACCATACCTATTGTAATATTTTGATTGAAGAATTATTTACAGAAAACCATTGCAAATTTATTTGCTAACATTCTCTAGGCAAAATTAGAAGAAAATATAAAAAATAAGCAATAATTAAAAACTATTAAGACAAACATAATTACTATTGGTTAATATGAGCTGTTTGTTTTTATTTAAGTGTAAAGAAATTCAGTGAATTAAAGTAAAATTAAGAAGAATTCTCAACTTTCATCTAATTTTCAATAAAAGATAATTTACTGTGTGATATATAATTTAATAATATTTTGAACTTCATTTGAAATAATTTATTTAGCAAAAATATACTATCTTTTTTAGTGAATTCTGGAACATGACATGAGTAAGTCAAGGCAAACTGTTAAAAGCTGCAAAAAGTCAATTAATTATAATACAACATAAAAAACAAACACAGTTCAATATTTTAATTAAGCACCAAGTGTTTAAGGAAAATCTGTAAGTAGTAAATAACAAATAGCCATAAATAACAATATCTTTAAAGTCTTAAAAATGTTTGTATAGAACATATAATAAAAAATTATAACCAAGATTCATCTTACCTGAAAAATCCTCTATCAATGGCTGAAGCATTCAAGATGATTGAATCTTCTTGGTTGTATCCAGTATATGACATGATAGCTACAATAGAATTTATTCCAGCTGGTAACTCTCTAAAGCGTAAGTACTCCATAGATCGTGTTGTCACTAAAGGTTTCTGAGGATAATATAACACATGTGCAAGTGTATCCATTCGCACATGAAAGTTCGTAATATACACTCCCATAGCTTGTTTACCCATAGCAGACTGATAAGTATTACGAGGAGACTATAAAAAACAAATGAATTTTAAAATTATATTAGATTAAGAAAATGTTTAGAAATAATTATGTCAATGATTTTTGAGTACTTTACTGCTACATCGGGCGAAAAAAGCTTAATTTACAATTGTTGCATTATAAAGGATAAAAGGATTTAAGATTAGATGCAGAAATAAAATGCATAAAAAATTTCTACAGTTTGAAATACTTACCTTTTAAAATTGAAGATAAAATACTAAAAGTAAGTGAATTTTTTAATTTAAAGTTTATTTGTATGAAGCATGTCAACTGCATTTATGAATGTACAATTAAAATTAACTACTGTGAAAAAGCTATCTAATAATACTTTTAAAGTAAAAATTTCTTCAAAACGTTAAGGAATTTAATGAATAATATTCCAATCGTGGATGAAAAATATTAACTTTTACAATTATACTTAATTTTTATAACAGCTTTAATAACTTAAAATACCTATAACAGAGAACAATTTACTTCATTAATTATTAGAAAAATGACACTGAAATGAAAAGATTAAAACAGTCTTTAAAGAAAATTAACAAAAAAGTATATTTTCAAATTAAAAATCCTTTTATTACAAAAATGATTTTAATTTGCACATTTATTTTGAATCTTTGACTCAAGTGCCCAATTTCTTTTTCAAAACTTAATAATTTATTTAAAAATAGTAGCTAATATTTAATATTAATTTGTCATAACAATTTTTCAATAACTCATTAACAATACAAAATATCTCTTAACATTACAATTTACACTAGAGCAATAACAATCACACCAATATCTGAAATTTAGATATTAATTTATAACATTTAAAGTAAATTTATGAGCACTTAAAATATGAATGCAGAAAAATATTTAATTTCAACAGTTATGTAATTTCTAAATCAATATTAAATTTGTTATTTTAGTGTATAACAAGAAAGAACACAATTTTAAAAAATTATTATTTAAATCAATAATCTACTAAATACATTTCGGTATACAAACTTAAGTAAAAAAAAGGGATTATATTGGCTCTAAATTTTCTTTTAATTTAAGTAATTCAATAATTAAACATAAAAGATTTATTTTAAATAATTCGAAAAACAAATTTTGATAATAAAGGAATAATTTAATTATAAGATTAATCTTTAGATTTATAATATTATTACTACAAATAAGTTTACATTATTAAATGTACAGCTAGTCAAAGCAATAGTTCAACAAAATACTTATTAATAGAATCTATTAATAAAAAATTTTTCACACTGTCAAATTCCAGGAATATTTACAACAGGGAAAATAATTAGTAAGAAAAAAATATGGAATTTAAAGCACATAATTTATTTACCTGATTATGATCTGGAAATGGAATAATTGATGCACAAACTCCAAGAATCATAGAAGGATGAATTTCACAGTGAGTGTAGGTGGAGCAATATGCTTGGCCTTTATCCTCTAGCAGATCATCAGGAGTCATGGCCAGCATAACTGTCTCTTCCTCCAAAGTATCAATATATTCAACAACACCATTGGCTACAAGATCTTGCCAACTGTTAACATAGTTTGAAAAATTATTATTTATTAACTTCACTGAAAAAATAAAACTAAATAAAAACATATAATATAAATATTAATAATGCATATTATGTTATTTCACTTTTAATAAAAAAATTATTTTTTAAATATCATTCAACTACCATAAAGTAAGGAATCATAAAACTTGAGATTATTTCCAATATGTTCTATTTTATCAAATATTTTGATCACCAAGTTTTACTAAGCAATGTGAATTTGGAATGCAAAGTGTTTATTCTTCTAAAGATAAAATTCACTGATCAATTAATTGGATGTTTTTTGAATAACAAGAAAGAATCAGTTAAATAAAACTTTATGCTGTAGTTTAAAAAGTTTAAACAAAAGGAATAAAAAATAAGCTTTACGAATTTAATATCAAATGCAATGTCTTTCAATTTACATTCATATATAACAACTTTCTTTTATCTTAGTAAAATAAAAGTGTTTAATATAATTTAAAGAATTAAGTTCATCATTTAGAAGTGCCCTTTTCAGAGCATTTACATATCTTAGAGAAAGATGTCAATATGCAATTATTTTTCCAAGATAATCCTGTAAGTTCTGTATCAAGTTGAGATCAATAGACTTTGCTGGCAATAATATTCACTCAATTTCATAAATATCAATGAATTTTAAAAGTCACCCGTTTGGCGAGCACAAGGATTACCGTCCATAACTATAAATCCGCGCCATACGCACCTCTGAAAATTATAACAAAGTTTTAAGACCTTTTTCCAATATCTGATCAGTAATAGGATCCACGTTGGAAATATGTAAAGGCATATGTCACTTGATCATTATTCTTCCCTATACCATTATTTATAGACAAACAAAATGGTTTATGTACCATAATTTTTGAAAAATAATTTCTCATTCTTGATTCCTTCTAAGTGTAAATGCCTTTAGAATTTCCCATAAAACTAAACTTCAAATCATTAGTAAAGCAAACATGGGACCATTGATACTCATGACAGTCATGAAGTAGATTGCATCAATTAAAGCAACCCCTCTTTTTTGTGAAAACAATGAATCATATGCCCTTGACTTTGTTATAAAAGCCTTTTTCATTAAGCTTTTTATAAATAGTTTGACACTGTGCCAAAGTCAGATGCAGAATCTGAAATTAATAAAACTTCTTGTTACAATGGATAATTACTATACCTCAATTTTGGAAACATTTATCATTCGTCAACAATCTTATCTAGGCCTAATAATTAGAATTCCACCATTTTAAAATTGTTGTCATATTGTAGAAAAAAGTTATCTTGCAGTATTAAGATATCTAGCTGCTTTTGTGATCGGCTGCTATGCTTCTATCAATGTAATCCCACTTCACAAGAAACTTCTTTCAAGACCACTATTTCCAAGAGATACTTCAAATACCTAACTAATTTGAGTCCTTATACACTGAAATCAAATCCTGTGTTGTAGAAATTCACTCAGATATTCATTTTGTGCAAAGCACTTGATTAATTAAATTAACTAAATTTGTTCCTCACACATTCTGAAAATAAGATCAAACTAATTGGATATTTTGATGAATATGATTATTCTTTGACATGGAATATCATTATTTTAGGGTAAAATAAAATCGGATGCGAAAGTATCTAAAAAAAAAATTTAATTAGATTTCTGCAAAAACAAGAAGATATTGTACTATCACAAAATAGTCTTTGGAACTTTGAAATAATTATCACATGATTCAAAATATTACTTTTTCTTTTAAAAGTAATGGGTACATACATTAAAAGTATGGGTATTTTATTTATTTACAATCTCCATGGATCAAATCTTAAAATAGTGTGCCTTATATGAAAGACTGAAACAAAATCCAAAAAATTCACTCAGACATAATTTAACTAAAACTATTCAAATTGAGCCGATGACCATCAATAATACCTTTGATTTTAAATTCAAGTTTTTAAAAAATGAAAGAATATTACATTTGCAACTCAGCTGTTACTTTTTGTTTAGTTATAATAAGTTGAATGTTATTGCCCATCCTTTATTTTTTATTTTTTTGCAGTTTTTCTTAAACACTAAATATGAAATCAGATTTTTAAATAATATCAATAAAATAGCAATAAATAGGAATAATAAAACAAATAATTAAATATTTACATTAATGTATCATTTATTTTTATGTTGCACAAATCTAAATTAATATCTTAAATCAATTTAAGCCTTACATATCAAGTTTATCAAAAATGTATTATGTATTGATAAACTTGAAATATAATGTTTAAATTGATTTAAGATATTAGTTTAAACTTCTGCAACATAAATGAGATTTAATAACATTTAAGAAAACAAAATTTATAAAAACAGAGTGAATCAAATATTTAATGCATATTGTTAAGAAAAATGTAAACAGTGAAAATATTTGCATTAATGTCTTATATTCCTATTTAATTACTTGTTTTACTATTCATTGTTTGTGAAATTATTCTCTGAACAACACTTATCGTGTGTAAATAGCAATTTCAGATTTAAGGGAAAAAAATGAATGAAATGTGACATGATTTGGAGATAATTTTGGTGAAAAAACATAAATCAACATTTTTGAAGTTTAAAGTTGATAGAAAGAAAAAAAAGGAGCCCAGTTACCACAAATTTAACTACAGGAATGTTCTAAAGCTTCTAGGGACTATAATGAGTAGGTATAAATATCAGCTTTAGGCAAGCAGTAAGTTAGTTAACAGTGAAGCAAGGAGCCAGTTAGATACTTGAGTCATCAGTTAACTCTGGAAGTTGCTATGTTTAGTTTTTGTATTATGAAAACTAGTTTTTTATAACCTGTTTAAAAGTTTTAAGCTGAAGTAACTGTAGCCATTGTGAGTGAAAGAACTGTGAATAAAGGAGGCTTGTTTAGAAGAACTTTTATCTCATAATAAACACATTCTGCTCACTATGGAGGAAATCTTAACATATGATTTATCAAAATTCATTGTTACATTACTAATGAATTTTGACAGGATATAATACTACTTACTCAAAACTTATTACTAACCTGTAATTGTTATATTCTCTCTCTTTCAAGCGATCAACATGTCTCTTCTTCAACAACAGCTTTTGTTTCTCAACAATAAGCAAGGGTCGACAAATTCTACCTGCATCAGTATAGATTCGAATTTCTCTGTCTCGAATGTCTCTCACCATTGATACCTAAATAATGGTGAAAAGTAAAAATAAAAATCCAAAATTTTTTATTTTAAACTTTATATTAGATTATTGATATTTACAATTAAAAACATATTGATTTTATCAGGAAAAACTACCAATTTTAACCATACAAAAGTTCATTAATTAGATTGATAAAGATATAACTAAAAGTTTTTCATTTATGCAAGACCAAATTGTTATTGATCAAATTGAGATGAATTTGTAATTTCATCTTGTTTACAATTCAGCCTTTGAAAATTTAAAGAATGGAAAAATCAAAAATAATAATAGGAATATAGACTGTCATAAAAACATTTTTCTATATAACATAAACACAGCATTATTTAATGAAGACTTTTTGGGGGAAAATTAATGCTTGCAAATCTCTCAAAGAAATATTGAGATTAACAACATTAAAATAAGATAAATTACATTCCAAGCTTACCATTTGGTAACAATAATCTTTAAAACATTTTTTACATTTCTTGGCCAAGAAATAGATTTGCAAATGTAATTAAATTTTAAAGTTACATTCTCTGCCACGCCAAGGTTTCATAAAATTACTGGTATAATAAAAATGTTAATATAATAATACAATTAAATAAAATTTCAATAGTTTGTGATAAATTTGAATGTTAAATTGTCATCATAAGTTTCTTTTGTTGTAAAATTTATTATATTGTTAGATGTTATAAAAATATGATCTTTTCAAATTACATATATAAATAATGAAAGTTAAAAATATAAAAAAGATATTTTCTTTTAACATTAAGTATTTTATGATTAATTTTTTATTATGACAAAAAGTTTATAAATACATTTTTCAAACATTTTATTAAAAGTACCTTTCAATCAGAGTATCAAAAAAATTATCTTTCATTTACGACACTTTTAAAATAATGAGTAGTATATACTTAACAGTGGAAGATTTAATAACCAAAATGACAAGAAATAATTATCATTGCAAAAAAGAACAAATAAAAGAATCAATATAAGCCAAATTAAAAAAACATTTTTTCCTTCTTATTTCCTACCAATTTTCTTAATGCTTTTGTAAAGGATACTGGCAATTAATTTGCTAAAACATTTCTGAGTTCTTAAAATTCTTTTGCACAAAACAAATAACTTTTCACCTTTGTAAATTAATTGAAAATTTGTGATGAATATTATAATTATCATGTAAGGTTATGAAAATACAAAGTTTGAAAGTTTTGTATAAATTAATTTTATTTTATTTGTTCACTAATTTTTTTATGTTAAAGAAATTTATATTTCAATTTAATTTTTAAAATTTAAATAATATTTAATATATAAATATTTTTTTGTAAACACTCAGGCAAAAAGGTCGATAAAATCACTATTAAGGTGTTCAGTACAGCAAAATAGGTGCCCCTGTTTATTGGTTTTCTCAATTGAAAATGAAGCAAATCTTGTTTCCCCAGTAAGAAATGCACGGAAAAATTAGAAAGAGTTATTCTTATTTAGGCAAACAATACCAATTATACAACAGCTATTTTAGCTCAATATATAAGAAAAAGTATTAAAAAGTAATGATTTCTGGCTTCATGTATTTTTCCTTTTAAGCTTCATTTCTACATTGAGTTTTGTGAAGCACCAAAAATGTAATCTAAAACTTTTTCACATGATTATTATTGTGGTACAACAAAATCACACTTTTAAAAATAACTTTGCCAATTTTTTATTATATATATAGCTACAATTAATGTAAAACAAATCATTTATATTAATAAGCAACAAAAAATTTGATTTTAATAAATTATTTAATAAATAATATAATCATTCGAAGAATACTCAAACAAGAAAACCCAATTATTTATACGAGTTTTAGTATTTCAAAGACCATACTTCTCACAAACAAATTTTTGTGACTAAACTAAGCATTACAAATCACAAAAGCAAAAAATAATTAATCGTTGTTAGTAATCATAATTTCTGACAGATATTATTAATCTACTAAATAAAATCATTATATCATTTATTGCATACCATCAAAGCATACGCATAATTACAGTAGTCATAATATATTTGAGACAGTAAATTTTCTTGTCTTATTTAAGTGTTAGCAAAATACTAACAAATTATTAATTTTAATACAGTTATCTTGATATAATAAATCATTTATAGTCCAATTTTAAAAGAGTCAAGTTTAAAACAATCCTAAAAATTTGTGAATTAAAATAACTGATATTTAATTAGCATTTGATAATATGAAAAAAATGTTCAACTTCAGGAGATATTTTAGAATGTATTATTAGCCAAAATTTACAAAATATTTTACTATTCATAAGATGTTTATAAGAATTAAAATTTGAGATTAAACTAATCAGTCTAATAATTTGGTAAAAACAAATTTCAATTCCAAGAAAGTTGACTGAATAACACTTTAACAAGGGGGGATAATTTCAAATGTAATAAGAACTTACCTCAGACACAATAATATCCATCTGCCTTCTGAGTTTACGTAAAGTGTTCATCAGCTGGTCAGGGTCTCGATGAATGCCTACCCAACAACCATTTACAAAAATTTTTGTTGCTCTGTTAAAAAATAATAAAAAATCAACTTTTTAATGATAAATTCAACTGCTATAATAAAATTTGTGGAATTGTGTAATTTATGATTGATAGCAATCCGGTTCATAACATAATTGGCTTTAAGTTACATTAATTTATAAAAATGGATATATTGAATGAAAATTCCCTTTTATTCTTCTATTCTCAAAACTATTTGAATTTGGAATAAAGAATTAAAAATGCTAATGATTTTTATTACTACTTGCAATTCATTTTGAAACATAGAATTGGACACATAAATAAAAATATATATAATTTGTAAAGTTGCCTCTATTGTTATTTATGTTATTTCTAATGAAGGTCTTTAATATATCTAAACATGTTATGTACTTATAGTTTGAATATACAATAAATTAAATTAAAAACTATTTTGAAACAAAATTTACAATTTTTTTTAAATGCAGAGGTTATCAAATTAAATAATTTCTTCAATTTAAATTGAAAGTAATGCTAGAAAAATTTTATAAAACACTTGCACTTTACCACAAGAGCAATGATTTGGTTTGCTTTGTTTGCAACTCAATAATCATTTTTTGTTCCAAAAGGCTATTGGACTGGGATTCACAGTTTAAAGTGAATTCCAAATTATTACAAACATACAACTTCAATGTGGGAATTGAACTCGTGAACTACTGAACCAAAGACCATAGAACTAACCATTCATGTTTGGCATATATATAATAACTTTGGTAATAACATTACCAAAGAGCACCGTCCCACCCAAAGGTATATGGTGGAGAACGTCGTCGGACAGTAATCATGGAGGGAACCCAGGCTCAGCACTTGGCCAGGGCGTGTGAGTAGAGCTCTTGTGGACTGTCCAAACCGAAGTCATGTTTGGCATATAAAGGCAATGGAATAAGAGAAACAGAGCAGTTTTAGCTTTAATTAGATGTTATCAAAGCTAAACTTGGTATGGATTAATTTGTTTGTAATTTTATTGTCCCCTTTTTACACATAAGTTAGTTTAATTAATCAACATTTTAAACAGACACTGAACCATTATAAACCTTGATCCTGAGGTGGAAGTCAAAGGTAGATCTATTAAACTGAAAGCTAGATTGCTAGCTTCTTTATTTAGCAGAAACTCAACCAAAAGAAAAAGGAAGAAAATTACAATCTAACAATGCCAGAAATCTAACTAAATCGGGATTTGCCAAAGTTGCTGCATAAGGTCTCATTGTGAAGTTATCCAAGACATGACCAATATATGTAATAATCATAATAAAACATTTTTTACCATTTTCATATTAAAAATAGATTAATATGAACTTACAAAATGAGTTCACCAAAGAACTAATCATTTTAGAAGCTAAAAATTCTATAAAAATTTTGCAATCATTTTCAGATTTCTTAAAATTATACAAGATTAATGCTGGAATTCTTACTGTTAAATCTAGGTATTTCAAACAATTTAAATTTGATAATAAAAGAAAAATGCAAACATTGTAAATAATAAATAGATCTGGCAAAAATCCCCAACACACGAAGTTTAAAAAAATTTACTTATTAAACTATACAATTAAAAATTTAAATATTAAGTTATACAATAGAAAGCAATATACAATATGTAAAAAGGAAAGTAAGTACCAATATGGCCAACTTTATCAGAGAATGTTGATTATGTTGGAACATATGTATGATTTTTCTACCAATGATATAAAATAAAAGCCAAAAAAATATGGCATACAAATAAAGTTGAAAATAATGAGATAAATAACAAGTAATAAGAGTATCAAATAAATACAAGCAAATATAAATGTAACCATTAAAGATTAATTAGACATATAAAAAACCAAATAATTTAGTATTAACATAGTGAGTAAAGTGCAAATACTAAGTAGCATTTTCAAACTTTTTATAAAACTTTCAAGTCTTGAAATGGACCTTCTGCAGTTTAATAAGTATACCTTATTCCCTTTTATAAACACAGTTCAACTTGACAAATAGCAATTTGTATAAAATTTGTAGAGAAATTACAAAGAAGAATAATAAGTACTTAATTCCTTTCCTTTTATTATTTTAATGATTGCAAATTTAATTAATTCTTCCAGCTTACAATCACTCTTTTATAAATTTTAACAGAAAAGTTTACACATTCCAACATATTAATTTATTAATCTTAAAACTAAAAAAATCTGTTTTATCATATATGATAGTACAGTTAGTTTGGAATTCAACCTCAATATAGATACCAGAAGTTCAGAATTTAAATTGTTACTATTAGTTTCAATTAAGTTTAACTCAACTGGTATATACTGTTAGAAATTTCTTAAAAAAAATTAGGGAATTAAAAATTATAATTAATATACTTAAAAGCATAAGACATCTATATAAGTATTTTTCATAATTTAAAAATAAATTAGTAAGAAGACTTGAAAATTTATAGCCTTGTGGTATACCACTGACTCCTGGAACCAGGGGGTATGCGTACCCTTCTGGGGCTTGAGCTAGCCACCAGGCACGTCGGCAGGTGGTGGATCGCCGAACGTCCTGTAGGAATGACAGGATAGCCTTGAATATAGAATAAGAGGCCGCGAACCAGCTCCCGTAAACCCTGGTGTTATGCGATCCGTGCCTAGGGCTAATTGGCACCGCGGTATTGGTGTCTTAACGGAGCCTCTAGTTGCCTGGCAAACTTCTAGAGTAATTTGCCTTGCCCAGTATCTCAGGCAATGCTGGGTGGACTTATATTACCTGAGCTTATTAATTGTTATTTTGTGGCTGAAAAGACACCAGAAATAACAATTCTTTCTGCATTTGCAGGTGAAGCCTCTGAAGTAGACCTTGCTGAAAAAGACAAGGGAACTCAGAGGCAATCTTGTAAAGGGGCAGTAATGAATCTTTTACTTGAGGTAGAAATGACCTCCAAACCATCTTCTGGTGAAAGCCAGGAAGCTATCCTTAGCATGACTGACTTTCTGACCAGATGGGACTGTTTCAGCAAGACCCTATCTGCTGGAAATGTCAAACGCAAGAGGAAACGGCAGAGCATATCATTTATGAATGCGAGGCTCTTGCCCTCCCTAGATAAACTTCTTTAGGCATCATCCATACTAGAGAGTTACACCTAGGCTCCATTAAAGGGTTATCAGACTTTATTAATAAAGTGTGTGACCCGAGCAACTGGAACTAGGAAACATTGGGTTTGGAGTTAATGGTACAAAATGCTGATAAAAGCAGAGGTGCTCAATGACATACAAACCCAACCTTAAGAAGAAGAAGATACCACTGACTAGTATAAAGATTTCCATAATTGAAGATATAGTTATTGTAAATGCAAAAGAAACTTAGATTTTTCCAATTTTTATCCTAAATTAAACAAACTAAATTCATAAAAAATCAGTGAAAAAAATTTTTGAGAGGAAATTTGTGAAAATCAAATGAGGAAATTTTATTAATTATATGCAAAGATACAATATCCATGATTGTTTATTTTTACCCTTATTCTATGTATTTTTTTATTTCATGATGCTTTCAAGAATATTTTAGCAGTATAAAATGGGACTAATTGTTATGTAAAAATTATAACCACAAGTGGAATTAAATTAGAGTTTCAAAGATATGAATTTTAAATTAGCCACATAAAAATTTTAAATTTCTTTAAAAAGTTGGAATTATAAATTTTGAAATTTAATAGTTCATCATCTAAAAGTTGTGCGCAAATTTTTAAAAAAAATTAGGCATAGTTGTCAGAATTTTTATCTATCAATTGTATTTCCAACAGACAAAGTTTCTAACAATCATACCTTTATTTGTAAGTTTATTTACAACTTTTAGATGAATAACTATACATAGCTTGTTATTTCTTATTTTACAATTTTATGAACATTTTTTTTTTCTTCCCACTGTATAATTTCAAATTTGAATTTTGTAATTTATATTTTGGCAACTCTACTTTTATAAACTTTCACATTGGTTGAATTGCTAAATTTTTGCTTATATACTTATATGACCCTTTATTATATTTTATGCACGATTGCTATTTATGCTAAGCTATATATACACACAGAGAGATTGGCAGGCAAATTTAGAGCACCAAATTGGTAGCAAAGCAAGCTTATATTTCATCTATCATAACATAGTATGATAAAAGTAGTTTGGGAAAATATTGTAAAGTCGAATATTAAAAATTTTACCATTTTTAAAAACTTTAGAATATAAAGTTAAATTGATTTTGTTAAAATACAAAAAATTTATAAGTTGATTTTAAGGCCATAATAAAACTAAAAATACTACAGTTTATGATTTATATTTTAAGTTATTTGTGTTGACTGACATAATTTTTGAAGTGCAATCATACTTCTGAATTTAACTCTGATGTGAACACAGAATGTTTAGAAAAAAACTTACTCAGCAATTGCAGATGGTGCTATTTCTTCTAGATTATCCATACTCCATTCTTCTAAAAATTCTAGGATTGGGGATGGTTGTGATCCTACTGAAATATATGCCATGAGGGCCAAATTCTTGACTAATCCTACAGCATGACCCTTTATAAAATAAATTTAATTTATTTTAATCTGTAGACAATGTTAATTCAAATATTATCAAATGAACTAAAAAGCACTATTTACCTCAGGCGTTTCTGCAGGACATATCATACCCCATAATGTGTTATGGAGTTGTCGAGGCTTAGCAAGTTTGCCATCTCGACCAATGGGAGAATTCACACGTCTCAAGTGAGAAAGAGTGGAAGCAAAAGTGAGTCTATTTAACACCTATAAAAATTATTTGATTTTAAAAATTGAAAGAAATTTCAGTCTAAAATGAAACTTAATAAAATTAAGCAAAAATATTCTTGGGCAATAAACAATAAAATAAAAATGTATTATATGCATACATTTTAAAATGGTTTTAATAATATTGAAATATACATTAACATTCAAATTCCTAAAAATATCCAGAAATAAAATTTAAGTAAATTCTATAGAAGCAATTTGGTTGGATATGGAAAATAATAGGTACTCAACAAATGAGCTCTTAATGAATAATAGAACCTCTTAATGAACTTAAAAATACTTTTATAAGATATTTTATTCTGCTAACAAATTAATAACATAAACAATGATATTAAAACATATTAACTATAGAAATATATAAAATTAGATTAAAAATAATTAGATAATTGAAATTTATTTAGTTTACAACATTATAATGAAGATGATTTAAATAAAAATAACACAAAAAGTTTTTAAAAAATTGTTGATTTAATTTTTTTTTTCATGAAATGAATAAAAATAATTTTTTAACAAGACATTAGTAATGTAAAACTATAGGTAGTCCACTAAACATAGACAAATGAAGTAAAGAATTATAGTTAAATGACTGTCCAAATTTCTTTCTATACACAGTGAACCATATTCATATATTGCAAGATAGGAAACCTGGAAAAATCTCACAAGCTAGCTTTCATCTCAATTTATATTTATTGTAAAACCAAGATATTCTTCATATGTCCCACCTGATAGATTGCGATACTTAGATTTTTCATTCTTATGAAATGGCTCTTATATCCATTAAAAATATCTAACCTTTAAGAAATAGCTTATTCATTATAAACTTCATTAAGTTGGGAAAATAAGGCAAAAAGTGACAAAATGCTTTAAAAAGCTTTTATGTTTAAGGTAATATCAATAGGTTTTACAAAACAGGAGAAAAATTCATAGTTTTATTATATACTGGTAAAATTTAGATTTAAATAAACAATTTAAGCAGGACTGATGCCACATGGTAAAACTAAAATAAGTTTTCAAGAATAAAAATAGAATTATTAGTACAGAAAACAAATAAAGACCAAATCATAAGTCATTTCTTTTTAAAGTAAAATTCAATTGGCATTCCTAAGGCAAATCATTTTTTATTACAAGTATATTTGCCCACTGTATCATGTTATAATTTTCGTAAAGCATCATACCCCTTATAAACAATGATTATACCTAAAGTTAATATAAATGATTAAATTCACTTGATATAAATAATTCAATTAACTTTGCAAAAATTGAGCGAAATATTTTCCTCAACTTATAAGACAAATGCATGGAAAAATTATATAAAATTAGCAAAATTTTTGCAAATTATGATTTTTTTCACTGAACACTTCAATTTTATCTTAAAAATAAAAAAACTAGACTCAAGAAAATGTGATTTCCTATAAGACTATTCTCAGTGTAAAAGCTGTTTTTTTTTGTGAGCATACTTATGATATGAATAGAAATGATGAGAATGAAATACATTAAATATTCTCCAAAACAAAAATATAAGAAAGGAATAATTGAATCTGACTTATTTAGTTTGATTTGTTTTTCAAATAGTAATTTTTTGCACACAAGGATTAATTAGGCCAGGACCTATGGTTTAAAGTCGAATCGAAGCCCACAAAATCCAAACGCACTAACCATTTGAGGGCAGTTACTAATTTGTCATCAACTAACTCAGAAAATACAGATAAATTTATTTAATTGATTGATTATAACAAAATTAAACTTTCACAACAAAGTTTTTATTTATCAAAGTTATTTTAACATTAATGATTTAATATTTTGATTAGTCTGAATATTCATAGTAACTAAACATATACTTCAATACACTCAATTATAAATTACAACATTTAATAATGTCCTGATATAAAAAAGAAATATTTTATCTGAATCATCATATCATGGTCATCAAGAAAAGATTAATCATAAAAAGTTAAACAATATGTTCATCTCAATGCTATTTAAATCACATAGCTTCACTTTTAAGAAGCTTAATTATTAATTTTCATTATCATGCTCATATAAGTTGCTATGTTCAATGAATAATTCAATATATCTTTTTTTAAAAAGGCAAGCATTTTTTAATCTTATTTTATTCTTTTAAAACTCAATAATGTTACTGTAAATAATAAATATAAGCTCTATGAGTCAACTAACATAATTTAATGTTAGCTAGAAAACAATATACCAAACCCAGAGCTTAGCAATACTGTTTAAAGGAATAAACATTAACAAATGATACAAAGAACACAAATTTACCTGAGAGACACCTGCTCTAGCTTGATGAGCTTTTTTCTGATCACCCCAATTTCCAGTGGCTAAGGAGTATCTCAATCCATCAGTTATTATTCTTGTTTTAATGGCTAATTCTAAGTTGAAGTCTTTACCTCGATCAATAAACTTTTGTGCATAGAGTCTCACTTCTTTTGTTAAAGTACGGAATAAACCACGAAACAAAAAAGCAAGAAGTGGACCAGCTAAATCTAGTCGTTTATTTCCATAGTGATCTCTGTCATCCAATTCTCTCCTTCCAAGGGCAGCTAAAAGAAGGCGATGAACCATATATCTAAAGGAAATATTTGTATTAGAAAAAATAAATTATTTTCAATAAACAGAAATCTTGGAATAAAACAAAATACAATAAAGAAATGCATTTTCTTTAAATTAAAAGAATCACTTCAGGTTTTGTAAATGATGGCAAAAGATAATCAATGCAATTATACATTCAAAAGGCAGTTGAGTAATTTTTTGTTTATAATTAAATTACAAACAATTTATTTCAAATAATAAGAAATAAAAATGTAATACAAATCATTAAAATGTATTACGTGTAATTAGCAATTAGTTAATTATCATGTTTGCAGAAGCTTATTATATATTTTGATTTATTTCAGAATGCTAGAAGTGAAAAAAAATTTTAATTAGATTTTCTGGCAGCCTTCTCTAATAAGTACATGTGTTATTTCTTTTCATAATAGATTTTACGGTCAATTCGCCCAGATTTGAAACACAGAAGTCTCCCTGCAAACTAGACAATATGCATATTTTTACAGTAAACAAAAGACAATCTTTGTATGGCTTTTCCTTAGTTCACTGATCATGGAAAAGAAATTTTCCATCAGGCATATTAAGTAATTTAGTTCAGCCTTTATTTCACAGATAAAAAATCAAATTCATTTCGATTCACTGAAAGTACACACAATTCTCATAAGGAAAGAATAAAAACTAAATTTTAACTCAAAACTTTTCATCTAAATATTAATTTAGTAATTTTTTTTAAATATAAAGAAAACAGTAACAAATAGAAAAAAAATATATTAAAATCACCCATTCTAATTGCACCAAATGACAATCTTATATGTGATTACTTCACTTCATGCACAAATATATCTTTTATCTCCAGTCTTGACTAAACTGGAGCTTCATTAAGTTATTGTTGCTGAACTGGATTTTCACTTCAGTGAATAATTAATGAATACAAAAACAATTTGATCACTTCTATTGGTAACCTAATGAACTAATTTTCAATTTTGTTTTCAAACAATTTTATTAAAAGTTTTAAGCGAAAAAATTCAAGAAACTTATAATATTTTATAACAAAAAAATAAATCCCTGAAGAAAAGTAAAAGTTCCAGGAGTTTCAAGGGTTCTTAAAAATTATTTGATTTCTTGAAGTTTTCAGAAGTTGTACTATACTTGACATATTAAAACACAATTTATTTGCTGATTTGCACTTTAGCTCAACAAAAATTACTGAGGTTCACTATCAAACAAGATGAACTAAAATGTTACAGTGGTTTATATTTACAAAAATCGTGTTACAATCTAATACATAAACTAAATACACAATAAAGATGAAATTATCATTTATAATAAAATTATTTTAATACAATTTTCTTTGTCTGAAAATAATAAATCAAAAAATTCAAAGAATGTTTCGATTTTTCAGCAGACAATCAATATTTCTTAACAGATCCCCAATCGGCAAATATTGTGGATAATTGAAAATAATATCAACCATTTTATTAATAATCCCTAAACTATGAGTTTATAATGTTTTGAATAGAATAATAAGCATGTCTAATGATTTTTTGCACAGACTGCTTTTTAGAAACTACAGTTCAAATTGCAGAGTATAAAGCTTTAATTTAGTCACTATAAGAAAAATATTATTTATGATTTAAAAAATGGCATAAAAACTAATTTGACCACTAGTGAATAAGGAACAGGATTCTTGTATTTAAATTTAATAAATATAAAAGCTAATAGATGAATGTTTGGAAATTAAATTAATTTATTTATTAAATAAATAAGTTTATATTTTTAACTCGTTGTAAGTTATTAAAAGACTAATACAAGAAATATTTTTAAATAAAGTTCAATTTTAATTTCAAATAAAAATTACCCTAAATAATAAGCTTTCTTTGTTTCACAGAAGTCACTGACACCCACATGAGGTAGCATTTCTTTCTGCAGAATTTCTCGGGCATATTTTATACGTTTTTCTTTTGTGACACCAGGTCTAGCACCTCGAGAACCTATAAAATTTAATGCTACATTCTGTTCTTGAATAACAAAAGCTTCATCCAACGATGGCTTCACCTAAAAAAGAAACGTAAAAAAAATTTTATTCTCACATAAAACTTTTCCTCACTATGTGAAAGTTAAAATTCGAGATAACTGGAAAATATGAAGAATCTTGTTTCATTAAAATTAAATTAAAATGTCAAAACCTTTTCATATAAATATACACACATTTATTCAAAACCAATTATGATTAGAATAGTGTTATCAGTTTTTATAATATTTGCCATTCTTTGGCTTGTACAAATTTTCTAAATATTGGTATTATAACATAGAAAGTAAGATTAAAAAATAAAAATGTCAGAAATAATAAATTAATATTTTTCAGTTAATTAAACCTTAATCATGAGTATTTATTTATAATTTTAGTACATTAGATATATATATATAACACCTGGCTAGTAGGATAAGATATTAAATGAAATTATCAAATTACCATCTCCATCATTTCTTGGTCTTCAAAATCATAAATTATGTGCTCGAGAATGTCTCTGTCAGCAACAAATCCTAAAGCTCTAAATACAATCATTATTGGAATCTCTTGTTTAATATAAGGCAAAATAGCTATTATTCTTTGTCCAATTGCACTTTTTCGAACTCCCTACATAAAAAAGGAAATAGAATAAGAAAAAATGCTTTCAATCAGTAAATAATAATAATAACAATAAAAGTAGTCATACCTGACCACCTCTTGCTAACATATTAACCCATAAAGTACTGGTAGGGCGAGAAGAATGTTCAAGACAGGATCTGCATTCAGATTTATAAGCATATTTAGAGTCTTTCATTTGAAATACATAGACAGAATTTGTAGCCATTTTTTCCTGTGCAATAAGAACCTGAAAAATTATTCATTATTTCATTTAGATTCAATCGTTCATTCGATTGTAAATTTTAATCATATGATTTTGCAAAACAAGGTAGAAACAAATAAGAGTTTCAGTTAACAATCATCAACGGAATTAGATTTTAATAAATTTTCATCATCATATTTTTCGTATTAAAAATAAAAGCAGAAAAAAACATTTACAACAAAATAATTTCCTCATGTGAACTTATTATCCATAGAACTGATTGGACTGAAAACTTTCGATAAAATAGATATGTATATAAAAATGAAAGAAAAAATGTGTAAAGTAGTTTCTTTATCTTGAATATAAACTTTGAATCAAACAGCAATAACTGGTGGAAACTTATATTAAGTTACAATGAAACTTTAGAAAACTAAATGAAAGTGGAGATCAAAAGAGAAATGAATTATATGTTGTGTGTGATTGAAGGAAAATAAAGCAACATTTGTTCTGGTGAAAATGCATCCAATTTTGGACAGTGAAGAAGACAGTAATTTTCTTTTGCATTTTTTTAAACCTTTTGATTAAAAGAAAATGACAATTTTATTTTTCAATGGATTAATTTCATTACACTTCACTACATTTTAACTATTTTTAATATAAGTAAAAACAGTTTTAAATTTGGAACTTTTAACAAAACTGGAATAGCTAGCACATATAATATTGAAGTTGTATAGTCTATAATGTCTCATAGCACTTGAAATTTGATGAGCCTCTGATGGGGAGGGCGAGTAGGGAGACGGTTGGTGCCAGGTGCAGTCTGAAGAAGCTGCGTTTTTTTCTTTGTATTGATACTTACTTTTTTGTGTTAAAGCAGGTGTGAGAGTATTGTTAACGAACCCAGATATGACTACTTTGTAATTTTGTTTTTTTTTGTTAATTAAATGTGTTTCTTAATAAAATTTGGAGTCATTAGTTTGTTTCATAACTAAACACATGTAAAGAATGCTACAATAGAAATGAGAAAGATACAATTCCAAAATATTTTTGATCTCCAAGACCTTATGCAATAATGAAAATTTTAAAATGTATGACAAATATTTATTAAATATATTCATTACATATTTTAAATAAGATTGATTTGATACTAAATGAATATTCTAACTTTCAATCTTTAAATCTTATTTTTTTACCTTCCTTGACAAATTTACAATTTCTCAAATCATTTACAATGTTATTGTTTTACAAGAATTATCTGCTGATAAATATGCCACGAGAATTTGAGGATTTTAAAACATCTTCAATATATTCAATATGTATTATATTTCTAAGGCAGTCTATGCAAATTTATCTATTATTCAATTAAAGTTCTTATGGAATTGAGTGTTGAATAAGGTAGATTTCATTTAAGAATAGTAAGTTTAATATAATACATAACTGTTTTTAACCAAACAAACATAACACATTGATAGCTACTTAATTATTAACTAAAAGCTTACTTTTTCAGAACCATTAATTATAAAATAACCCCCAGGGTCTAATGGACATTCATTCAATTCAGTCAAATCACGATCAGTTAGCCCATTCAGTAGACAATATGTAGATCTTAACATAATAGGAATCTTGCCAATGAAAGTCTTTTGCAATTGTGTTTCTACAGGTTCCTCACCTTCTTTGATAACAGTTTTTGTAATGTCTACATACAAAGGAGCTGAATACCTGAAAAAAATAATTATTAAATATAAAAAATCTTTTTAAATCTTAATGTAACTAAATATTAGGCATAACATAACAAAAGAAATTTTTATGAAAAAATCATAGAACTTAATTATAACATAGGATCTATATTTTAACAGATTTTTTAAATTTTTTTTTCCATATTTGCAAATACCAATAGGTTAAATAAAGCAATAAATTTTATAAAAATTAGAATCTAATGTGTATGTATATCATACATTCAAAATATTAAGAAATAACCACTGTTATTATTCCCAAAAATTATTTTAACTTATTAGAATTTACCTAAGCTTTTAGGAGGAGAATTTAGAGATACATGTGTATTCTTTATTATGTGTATGTATGTATATATATATATATATATATATATATATATATATATATATATATATATATATATATATATATATATATATAGTATATAAAAGTACATATATATGTAAATTCTTCTTCGAAAAGCTTATGTAAATTCTGATAAGTTAAAATAATGAGTACCTTTTATAACTGAGTTATTGAGTAATTATTATCAAATGATAGCTGCACCATTAATATCATAGATATAAGCAATAACATTCACTAAACATTTATTTTTCAATATTAATTTTACTTACAATAAAAATAGTATATATGGTTTGAAATTGGTAACTAAAATGGAACGAGAATGACATTATTAGAAAGAAGACTTGTGATAATTCTTAAGTTTCTATAAAAGAATGAGAAAAAATTAAAATAATCATGAAAAGAAAAAATTTTATCTGGAAATAAAAATTTTATGTTCAAATTGGAAATTGCTAACTATCTAAAACAAAACAGAATGGTATTACTACACATTAAAAAATTTCTCACCATTGCTTTATAAATCATAATGTGATAAATAATAAAAAATAAAAAGAAGCTTAGGAATGCACTGAGATATTCAAATTTTGGAAGTCCATGTGCATGAAGATGTGCTGTAAAATGATAAAAGGAATGTTTTGGAAAATTAACATTAAAAAATGAGAAAATGACTTCAAGATATTGTATTAATGATTCATTAGATCAAAAACTTTAAAAAGAAAAGGAAAAACAAGATTCACAAAGATATCCTATGAATAAAAGTGGATATTTACCAGCAATTTGAGAGTTACCTTATTGCCGAAATAGAAAAAGGAAATTTCTTCCTTAGAAGCATTTTAAAAACGTTAGACATCAGTATTTTTCTTGTAAATATATCTAATGCTTTAAAAAAGATAATTCTTGCATCTTATTATAATATTTTCTATGCATAAACTGTTCAAACAAGTTCATTTTTCAGTTTGGCAATTATTGTCATTTAGTAATCATAGCACAACTAAAAAAAATAGCTTTCTTTTTCAATAGATTTTATACTAGCATTTTTAATTTGAAGTTTGGTGATTATTTAAATTTAACTTTTATACAAAAAATCTCGTTAAAAATAAAAAAAGAAAATCCTGCATCACTTTTTTTTATTATTAGTTCTGAAAGTTAATATAGAATATTGATTTTTTTAATTAACATGTTAGCTGATCTAGCTTTTAAATTAATCATTAAAAACTTTGCAAGCATTTTAAATTAGCAAATTATGATAATCTGATCTCTTCATATAAGAAAACTTCCTAATTTGAAATTAAAATTTTTTTCAACAGTCATAAATCTAAAATATGCTATTTTTAAAAAAAGTTTTAGCTTATAGTTAAGATTAAAACAAATAAACTCTATTATAAATCAATTTTTTTCAATTTCTTTCCTAAATTTAAGTTAATTATTTCATTAATACTAATTTGGCATCAATTTCTTAAGAGCATTGTTACATAAACTCAACATTTATTTTGGGTCTGAATGCTGCAAAAAATTTCTAAAGTAAAATAGAAAACTTTCTATTTTGAAAATAGTTAATAAAACAATAATTATATTTAACTTATAAAAAGATACAGTTAAGAAAACTTAGAAGCATTTGCACTATCTAAACATAAGAAAATATTTTTTCCATTTACAAGATAAAAAGAAGTGTTTTAAAAGATATTAGTATAAGTAACAAAAATTGCAGGCAGTAAATGTAAATATCCTCAAAATCATGGTAACAGATAAACAATGCTTACAATTCGCTTTACCCCAAACGAATAGATTTTATGATATTCAATATCATAAAAAATGATTATTATTATTATCCTTAAAAAGTTGCATATTTTAAATAAATAAACTTCAGAGTAAACACATTGTTTTTATTTCTCATTCAATAGTTTCAGAATAATATTTTTCAACATTAAAGTTAAAAATACAGCAGTTAAAAATTATGATTAATAATAAAAAATAGCACATGTAATAAATTATAAACACTTACGTTAGATTCCTCAATCTAGCTTCATTAGGCATCATTGGACTTGGTGCACCATCTTTTTCCCAATGTGTTGGTTTAGAAAGATATATCTGCTCAAACTTTACCAGGTAACGAGGCTTGAGAAAGAAATGCAAAATTTTAAATGATACAGAATAGTTAAATATAATTTTTAATAATATATTTGATTTATAGTAAGGATGTTAAACCATAAAAATATATGTTATTATAGCATTTACGTGATCTAAAATAGTAATTCATAAAATGTTAAAACTAAATAATAAAAAATTACTAAAATTTTGAAACTTCAGCTCAAATCTTTTATACGACTTAATTATAAAATATAACAATTTTAGAAGATAACAAATACAAATGGTAAAACACAGACTAGAAGCTACTATTATTGCAACTTTTATTCATGCACATTACACCACATTTAAATAATAATTTTCTTTATGATTTAAATGCAATTAATAGTTATTTATGCTAATGGTGGGGTTATGTGGCGCAAGGCCCAAAAATGGACAAGCTGCATCATTATTCGAGCTAATGGAAATTTCATATCTGTATTACTGTATTTCATTCCTAATATTAGTTAATATGATATATTAATAAATTTTGATTCTGTGATACAAAATATGGTTTTCTTTTCTATGGTAACAATTCAACCAACACAATTGTGGTAATACTAACAGCTATTTCTCAAGTTAATGCTTATTTTTAGCATTCCATTTTCAATTATTTAAGCATAAATCATATATCCCTGTATATAGACTGGAAATTACTTAAACAAATCTATAAAGTTTTGATAAAATGTGCAAAATTTTGACCAACACCATTGCAAATATAAAATACATTATAATTTTTTTTCTAATTTTGTTTAAAAAAATCCATTTTTGATGCATCACTTAATACATTCTAGATATTAACATTTAAGTGAATATTTAGAATCAAAATATACACATTTGAGTACAGCATTTATGCTAAATTATGCTTTGAATGAATTCCATGAATGTTTGAGGAACAATGAACACTTAGAAAATGTGCATTAATTGTTCTTTTTAATAAAAGTAGTAATTATAAAATAAAATAAGAAAAAAATAAAAAATACTTCTGTTGAATTTATTAGGTCTTTCTGATAGATTTTAAGTTAAAAACAGAATAATTTAATTAATTTAACACATACACAATTAAATTTTAAACATATAATATATGTTTAAAACAAATGTGAGTAATTTTTCCTATTTTAAATTGAAATAAAAAGGAAAAATAATGTTTAAATCTGTAGCATTTGATAAAATTAATATCTGCAGTAAAAAAAACATTTTTTAAAAATTTTTAAGATAACTCAATATAGGTTACTATTTTACCTTAATCGAATTCAAAAACATACTTGAAAGATGCTGTGTCTTCCATGAGGTGTCACTAAGCAACTTATGCAAAAAATTGTACAAAAAATAACTGTTTTTTAAACTCTAGCAATCTCTCTCACTTCTTTATATTTTTAGAATTTGCCAGGGGCACTAGTTTTTGAATAGAAAATCCTTCTTTCTTTTTTTGGTCCAAGATCATTTTTACAATAACTCATTAGAAAGTTCTTTGATGTATTTCTTAAATTATTAAGAAAAAAATTTCTTTTTTTTTATTGAACAGAAAATAATATTGAATATTTTCAAAGTTGTTTTTCATCTGTATCCCCTCCCTCGTTTTCCGTTATTTTCTCCTTTTTATCATACTGAATGACAAAAGCACTGGCAAAACAAAATTACAAAAAATTAAACCTGTATCATAGAATAATTTCCTTTATTAATAAACTTTTATACTATATAAAATAGAATAACTTAAAATAACAAACATCTATTAAATAAAGTATAAATAACCAGATAAAAATAAACAATTCAATGATAATAGTTAAGTTTCAAGAAATTCTATTGCTCGAAGTGAATTTAAAACAATTGAAATGACAAACAACATAAAATTTTACAATTTACAAAAAGAAAATAAAATCATTGTAATGCATACAGGATTTTCCACTTCTCCACTGGCATGCTGAGCTTCAGCTTGTAAATCAATCTGAGGTGTATCTTCAACAATTCTTTGAACTGACATTTGTATAAATTCATCAAAGGAATCAAGCTGCTGACGTACAAGACCCTTCTCATCAAAATATGCACTAATGACAATCCAGCAGGCTTCTTGCCATAAATCTGCAGTGATTTCTTCAGATTCATCATCTTCAAAATTTTCTGTCGAGATAAAAAAATTTTTTATCATGATTTCTCAAAAAAATAAGTAATAAAATTGAGTAGTGAATATTCAGAGAATATTAACATCAAATTCTTTAAGAAGACACTTTAAATATATAACTTGCAAATAAATCCATGGTTTGCAGCTGACAAGATATTTAAATATCAATATTAAGTTAAAAAATTTAAACTTTTCAGTTAATATGATATACAAAATGAATAATGCATTGACACAAAGTATCTAATAAAAAGTTGTGACTGAAGTTAAATGGAGATAAAATATAAGAGATGCGATAAAAAGCTATGTGATACTAAGTACACATTAAATACATGTTTGCACAAGATGACATAAAATGCAGTGTTTGAAATATAAACTTGAAAAAGTTTTTTCATTTTTATTTATAGTAAATTAAAAGGTTCTTTAAAAATTTTAATTTACTGCATTTGAGAAAAGTTGGTAATAAAAACATTTTACTCAAGGATTAATTAGCACACAGAAAACCGGTTGCATCATTTTTTGCTAATTTCTATCTTTTGAATTAGTCAAATGCAAAAAGAATTTTAGTTGCAAAATTTTTATTAAAATTTTTGGTTACAAACATAATAAAATCTTAAGAACAATGAGTATAAGAAATATTAACTATAAAAGAAAAAGGGCAGCTGCAATATTTTACATTCAAAACAAAATATGCTTAAAAGATAAATACTCCATTTCAGTCATTAAGGAATATAATTTTAAAACAAATTAGGATTACATAAATTTATAATTATAAATTACAAAACAAACTATGATTAATATGTTGCAAATGTTTCAGGAGTCAAATCAATTTCCAGACAAGAAATTAATTTAAAAAAAAAAAAAAAGTGTATTCAATAAATATTTAAGCCAATGACAAAAACAACCAAAATCAAAAATTCAAAAGCTTTTTAAGTTTGCTATCTTGTATATCCTTTAATTTCAAGCAGATCAAAACTATTCAAGAGGAATTTTTTAGTTATAGCTTAATTCAAGCAGTGGAAGTATTATGCTTAGCATAAATAAAAAAATTTAAAATATAGTTAAAGTCAAAATATGGTAATTGACACAGTTGTTAAAATAGCTGAGACTTTGAGAAATTAGCATAATTCAATGGCTGAACTGAGTATTGCAGTCAGAGCTCGTCAAGTGCAAAAAGTTGCCAAATGTGGTAAAAAAAAATTTCTCTTGGCAAAAAATCTCCAAAAGCGATTTATTGCCAAATACAGCGTTAGAATGTCTCACTCCAGTACACGCGGGAAATGCTTGCAGTCAATTCAAATTTTTGCCATTTTCATTTTGGACTTTTTTTAATGTAAAGCACAGCAATTTATGAATACTTTTTACACATTTATTTTTTATTTTGTTTTGACAGTACCATGGACTTTTAAATATTGTCTTTGATACTCATTTTTTTACTTCGCTTTGGCTATATTGCCAGAAATTCAATCCTGTCTTTTATATTATTTTGGATTTCGCCATGGTTGGTAATGGAAACATAATTTTGTCTTTTATACTCATTTTGGATATTGTGCCAGAAATTAAATTCTAACATTTATATTCATTTTGGATTTTACTTAGCTTGTAGAGTACAGGAAGAAAAATAAAGGTAACAACTTTATTCTTATTATTTTATGCAGGCATAGTATTCTTACAATTGTATTTTAAACATTTAAATTTTCAATAATAAATGAGATTACAGAATCTGTTTTCCAAATTCCTTAAATGGTATTTTATGTAATTAAATTACCAATAATAAACAAAACTATAGAGTTGTTCTACTTTTTAAATAATTACAGATTTGTTTCCTGAATTTAATAGTTATCACAGAAATTGTTAAATTTGAGGAATTGCATCAAACAATATTTTAGTATAAACTGTAATATTCAAATAAAGTAAACTGTCATTTTTAGTGTAAATGTCAGACGTAATGTATAAAATTGTGAAATAAAATTTGAAAATATTCTATCTTAAATCAGTACATTTATCAAAATTATTTTCCTCAATATAAAGAAAAATTCATTCATTCTGATATTCTTCATTATATTTATTTTTAAATAGATGTTATTAAATGTTATTTTCATTAAGATATTTTTATTTTTGCTACTTTATTTCCTTTAATTTTAATTCTGAAATATTTTCTTCTATATATTTCTGAAATAGAAACTTTTAATCAATTCTTATTACAATTATTGTTTTCTTATATGGATTGGTGCTCATTCTGGGTTGCAAATCAAATTCCAATAACTACGTCTCCATCGCTTGGCGATATAATGTTCGCCAATTTGGCAAAGTGGCTATTGTTGAATTAGGAAAAACTGAGAATTTTATTTAGTTGTCCATGATTTAAGAATATATATGCAATTTTAATTTTAAAATTTTAACTTTTGGAAATAATTCCTAAGAAAAATATATCTGATATTTTGATAAATTTGAATTTTAAGTTATTAGAAAATCTGGCAACTGATGGTGCACCTACTATGATCACTAAAAACATTTTTACAAGATTAAAAGAAAAATGAAAACTGCATGGTAATAATAATATATCATTTAGGAACAAGTATTATTGCTCTAAAGTTTTAAATATCAGACATATTTTAAAAATTGTCACCAAAATACTAAATTAGGATAAACCACATGGATTTCATTATTGTCTATTTGATTCATTTCCAAAAGATCTATAATGTACCAATCTACCATATAATATGAATTTGATAACTTTTGAATCAGTTAAAGTGATTCATCAAATTACTAAACAAAAGCACAATTTTTAGGGAAGCAAAAAATTATGAATGATGTATTTAATTAAAAGAGTAACAGCAGATAAAGGACCCTGCTTTCTCAGTTGATATCATAAGTAATAAAAGCAAACTAATTTTTGAATTTCAGAACTACGAAGAAACAAGTTCAATTACTAGGTAACAAGTAAGTTTAAGTAATATATTTGGTAGTATTACTTTTCTGAATTTAAAAGATTTTGAAAGATTCTGAATTTAAAAGATTATGAAAGTTAGTAAAGTTGGAAGTATATATAGGAGAAAAGGATGCATAAAGATTTTATTTTTATTAAAAAAATTTTGTGCAATCAATCAGCAATTCAGTATTTTCAGGTGTCCTGTTTAATTTTCAAAATCAGACTCATTGGCATAATAATTCTCATTGGCATAATGAAACAGTCAAAGAAAACTCTCAGGGTTACAATGATACAGAGCAGTTTATTTGGTCTTAAAACACACCACTATCTCCATATAAAATCACAAAGTTATATTCAAAATAGCATAAAAAACCCAGAAATTATTTCTTACAGTGTGAAAAGAACATAAAAAAAACTTACCATTTGCAACAAAAGATAATTTATAAAGAAAAGGTTGATAATTTATAAACAAAAGATAATTTATAAAGAAAGTTCTGCTGTCAATCCAACAAGGAGAATATGACACAAATGTTTCAAAAACTTTCCAGAATTTCAATATATAATGATTAGCAAAAAAAAAACTATATTAAATTGAAAATATAACAAAATAAATATAACAACAATAATATCTAAATAATTAAATCAAACTGTTTTATTTTTACTCTAATAAATGGATAAATCAATCATTAGAAAAAGAAATAATTAGTTTCCAGGACTATACAACAGCAACATAATTTTTTTATGAGACAATTTAATCAATCTTAAGATTTAAATGTCACAAGAACTAAAGTGATATTATGTATTAATAAAACAAACCTATTTTCTTCAGAGTTAGCAGATGCAAAGAAATTTGGCAAACATCCGAATTTTGTCAGCATTGATACATTGGCCATTTTTGCTAATAAAGAAGCAGAAGTATAGTACCAACACATCTGTGGAACTTCTGTCACACAACATGAAATAGTCAACTATTTACTATTAATTATATGGATTCCAAGTGGAGGAACTTCTTCAGAAAGTAAACAAATTGAGACAAGCAAGATTTTATCACCAGCATTCATTCTTGCTTAAGATCCCACTTTTGAAAATTCAAAAGGGATTACACCCTGACATTCAAACCTTCCTGCTCTGCCAAACTTGAGCCTCCCCCTAATCATAAAATCCCAACCCTTTGCCTCACAATCGGCACTTTAAAAAGAAGTGCAATGCTAACCCAGAGATTCTCAGAATCCATTTCCTAGCAACTATTGCTACAAAATACCCAAGTGATGAATGGCTTTACATTTACACAGATGGCTCCGCAACAGGAGACTCAACTGGAGCTGGTATGTACTGCAGGGGATTTTTTGAGGAATCTTTACCTGTGGTATCTGGGGCCACAAACTTTGATGCTGAAATTGAGGCCATAAAATGTGCCACTGTGAATCTTCTTGGACTGAGCTCTCTACTAAACAAAGTTGTTTTTTTTTATTGACTCCCAGTCTGCTATTGTGGCCATCACTTCATACTCAATTAGCGATTCATTTCATGTGGAAGAAGTAAAATCACTCTTCAAAATCACTCATTTTCGTCAGATGGGAGATTGTTCTTCAGTGGATACCTAGCCATTGTAATATCTATAGGAACGAAAAAGCAGATGACCTTGCAAAAAATGGATGCAAACTGATACAGCCTGATTTTATTCCATCATAGCAACAAATCTGCAACTTAATAAAAAACAAACTCCTCAAATACCTTCATAATTCATATAGCGAAATTACTAGAAACAAGGCTTGGGGTTCCCTGTTGAACTCTCCACTCCCCATATGCCTTCCACGCTCCATTTTCACAGCCAATTTTAGAATTTTGACTGGACATGACTTTCTCCAGGGATTTTAAGCCGTATCGACATGGCCAACACGCTCTACTGTACCCTGTGTCCTTCAGGAGCTTTTATGAACTTTATTCACTCGACAAGCTGTCTTGTGCTTTCTCTTTTGAATTGTTTACCCAACAACTTCCACAATAAAGCTAATTTTTATTGGGCTGCCAGAGGACTCATGGTCGATAAGGCTGCTGTCCTGACGTAGGATAAAAAAATTAACAAAAAAAACTTTTGAAAATAAGTGATAGTTTCTATAATAAACATTTTGGTAATAATGCAAGGACATGTAAGAAACAATGATCTTGTATGAAAAACTCTCAGATTCTGTCATATATGGAAAAAGAGGCATCTAAAAAAACCACTCCATTATTTATTTATGACAGAGACTGAGCAGAAGTTTTTAATTGATTCTGAGACTGAAATTACAATAAGACCACCTTCTACTAAGAAATTTCCGGTATTAAGTATTTTACTAAGGATAAAAGCACAAGATAAAACTTTCCTTGTTTGCACATTAAAATTATAGCTCTTAGATTTGTATTTTGAAGTTGGATTTAGGTCTCCGAAAACCTTTTCCACATACATTTATAATTGCTGATGTGATTACTATTATATTCTGCCATTACTTTTTTAATGATAATGATTTCTCAGGTAATGATTAATTGCTCCCTGAATTCCAAGAATTGGAAAATCTAGATGACTTTCCATGGGTACACAAAGCAATTAAGGAAGAACTAGAATTTCTTTTTTCCCAGAGTATAAGCCTAACCACCCAGTAACTAACGAAATTTGCCACTACATGTTGTTCTAAAATTAGTTAACTATGCGCTCAGTTGGAGATTATCAAAAGTTTAATTCCGTTACAGAATTTGATAGCCATTCAATTCCTTATTTTAAGAATATTGCTCACACACAGATTCAGTTGTGATATAAGCTTATCTTCTCAAAAGTGGATATTAGGGTTTTTCCTCCAATTTCAATTGCAAAGGCTGATATTCCTAAAAAAAAGTAGAGGGAACCCCCCAGGGATCATTATGAAGACACTCATTTGTTTTTTTTGTGGAGATGGGAATGATAAATGCCTTTTTAAATTTTTTACATTTTATGTACGAGAAACAGAGAAATTTTGAAAGACAATATACCATGTCTTAAATTCAAGCATTTGTATACAGTATTTAAGTCTCAATGCTTACAGGTTTAAGTTAAACAAGTTTTATCAAATATTTATACAGTCTATATAAAATATTACTTCAAATTTGCCAAATAAAAAATTTTATAAATTCATTTTATTCTGAATATTTCCTTTCTTTTATCAAGCAAAGATGTGTGACAAAATAAATATTTAATTTTATATAATTAATAAGAATATACATTATAGTATAATGAAATATGAAAAGCAAACCAATTAAGCAACTTTATTTATAACAAATACAATTGTTTTATGCTGTTTCAAAATATTTAATCAAGCAATAGCACACAATTTAATAAATATCTTATACTATGTTATTTGGCAGAAGTTAATAATTAAGTAATAAGACTAAATTAATAATGTGCATAATATTAGCAATTTTAAATTAAACAAGCAGAAATCTCATCCACAAAAAAAACATCTGAATCACATTTTTAGTCAGAGGTCAATAATAAAGCAATAACATATCAGTCAAATAAATAAAATAAAGGACCAAAATTCAAATGTTTATTTAAATAAAAATGGCGATTCTAAAAAATTTGACATTTATCAGAACTGCAATCAATTTACTCACACCAAGTTTTCATAAAGGCTTAATCTATTATACATAGTTTGATATTTGTCAATACAAATAAATTTGATATTTTTAAAATAGCTGAGCGCAAATAGTTTGCCAGAGTTAATACTCACTAAATAAAACATATATAATAACAATTTTGATGTATTTGAAGATTAATAAAAAAATTGGGTTGAGTTAATTTTGCCATTGCATTGACACTATTGATATATTTGGAAAATTTTCATTTAGATCAAGTTCAGGTTGAAAAATTTCTATTAGCAGAGGGCAAATGATTTGTTGGGAATTCAAAGTTAAAATAAACAACTTAAAATTTAGCATCAAATTTCAACCTTCTGTTGATATAGAACTAAATTTTGCAATATGGACAGCCAACGTAGAATTCACTTAAACTTTTAACAAGTAGTTATTGCATTTAAATTATTATGCTATAGAAAATTTGGCTGCAGGAAGTTTAAATTTTTTCTTAAATATTTAAGCATAGAAGCAACAAGAGTTATAAAATTTGATCTTTAAAGAAAAAAAATCATTAAAATATTTATTACGGAGTAGAAATTTTCAGCTTAACTGAAAGCAGACTATGAGCCATGAAAATTTTAATGTAAAATTATTACTTACAACTAGATCCTTTTGTCAGTTATAAAAGAAGAAATGCTGTTTTCTTTAAAATGAAAAGTGCATCTGTATTAGATATAACATTTTTAAGTCATCTATTTTCTATAAATATTTTGGTGAACTTTCATCCGATTCTTTTAAAAGCTCTCTCAGTGAATATAAGAATTTTTAAACAACTAATATAAGATAGTTAATAACTTATTTTATTTACCAGTGCATGTGATACAACCAACTTTGACTCTGAATCATGCATCATACTTTGAATTTCCTTTATTAAATTGTGTTATATTCTTTAAATAATAATTATGCAACAGTGTAAAATTTTCATTTTATACTAAACTGATCTATGAATATTTGAATAGCCATGAAAAGTTTCAATTTTACTACTGCAAACATAAATTTTACACAAGTCAGATATATTCTTCCCAAACAAAAAAATTATAATGAGTACTCATTCTAATCAGAATCCAAAACCAAACATAAATATCCATTTTATTTAATAATTATTGTCTAATACAGTACCAATAATACATCTGTATTCCTGATACTGAATTAGACATAATTTAATAAATTACAGAAATAATTCCAAATTATAAAATTTAGGTTTTTTTGTGTTTAAATACATTTTATTCAGAATAATTATACATACATACTTTGTACTTAATTAGATGGATTAATACATATAAACAAATATATTTATATTTAGTTTTATAAGAGAATGTTCAATCTACTAATTAGGTTATTAGACATTCAATGAGTTGCAAATATAAATTAATTTAACAATCAGATCACTTGAAAGTACATTAAGTTAACTTTAATTTAACGAAATTTGAGGCACGATAGGTCATGCATTGTTATAATGCACATAACTGGCTAAACGCACTTTTAATAGCTGAAAAATAATTTTTCCATTATTTAGGTTTGATGATAATTTTTTTATTGAAATGTTGTAGTTTTACGTGAGAATATAACACAACAATAATCATTGATGATAAACTCCACAACTGCATTAATTAGTTTGAATTCATTATTTACCAAAATATCCAAATGCGTATTATACTGTTAAACTGACATATTGAACGTTTTTTGTATCACATCTTTTACTATTTAAAACATAATTTGCAAGTATCGCAATGTAATTCACAAGATCAATAACAAAAATGAGAAACAATAAACAAATGAATATTTTTTAAACAGAATACAAATATACCCACCATCTTCAGCTTCATACATAATTATGCTTTAAAGATTATGAAAGTTTATGAATTATACTTCACAGATTAAAAAAGTTTAGAATATTTTATCAAAATATTCACAAATCAATAAATATATGTTCTGTGAAATATCAACGGCATATATTTTATGTTGTTATATATGAGCCAACGTTTCCCACAGATGCTTTGACAAACAGCATCTGTTGTGTTGAGAGCGTGAAGTAAAATTTTTTTGTTTTTCATAGCTCTCTTGCTGCCAAATCCTAACTGCTAAATATCATTCATGGTAATATGCGATAGGTGGCGCAACTAGAAAAGAGAACAGATAAATATTTTAATGTATTATATTAAAATTATTCTTTTTGCTATATTTGTTACCTTTTTTTATTAAATACAGACACGAAGCATATTATAATATGCTAAATAAAATTAATTTTGACAATTTATTAAATGGATCAATTCATCAATCAATCAAATTTATTGCATATTGTCCTACACAAATAGGATTGGAGGAAGAAAAAACAAGCGTCTCGAGACCGGGCCCGGAAGGTCGGCTCCAAATGGGAATTCTAACGCATGCGCACTTGAAGAGAGTAGTTGCAATAATTTGGCGGTGTAAAATGTGACTATTGTTCAGACTTAATATTAGTAACCCTATGTTTTCTTATTCCCCGGTCTAATTTGAAACGAGGTTCGTGTTTGTCGATTTGTTGATATATGTTTGCAAGTTTTAATATTTTTTCGAAATATGAAGGAAAAGCGGAATAGTTTGCTTATATCTTAGCACCATATTTAAAATAGAAATAGATAACAACTTTATTTGTATTTTATATGGTGCTGAAGACATTTATTTTTTCGCAAATAAGGTGGATGTGATAATATGAAAGTAACAAAGAAGTGTGAATTGCATTATCACGTTTCCTTCTTATTTCTGTATTCCCATGATAAAATTAATTTGACTAAATTGTTTTTGACACTATCATGCTTTAATTATAAATTAGCATCTCAAGTTTTTTTTCCAAAGCCAAAATTAAAATATCTGTTAATTCAAAATAAAAATTGCTTAAAGCATTTTTTGCACACATGATTTGTTTTAATAAACTTTGTATGTAATATAAATTTCAAAAAAAAAACCGCTAAATAAAAAATATTTTGCTATTTAGTGTGTACATTGTCTATTTTTTAAATTAAAAATTCAAAATAAGATATATCACAAGTTGTAAATATTGAACATCTGTAGTTCAATTTAAGAATGCGACTCATTTATTTGAAATACAAAAAGATTTATATTCTTTAAAAACGGGAAAATTTATAAATTTCATTTATATGAATAAAAAGACACTCAGTATAACATTTCATTCTGATTTTTGTGTTTTAATAAAGGTATTATAAATATAAATGGGAATAAAATATCGTATGTAAAAAACTGAGGGTGAAACTAAATAAATTTTTTTCACTAAGTTTCTCAGAATTCATATAACATTGGGATGACTCCGTGCCCAAAGCCACAATTATTGCTTCAAAACTTTTTTCATAAGCAGCTCAATTTTGAGCTCCAGATTATTTTCCTATTCTTGTTAGCCGTTTTACTTCTAAAGAATAATGTACAAACATAAAATTAACTGAAAATGAAAGAGATGAGTTCTCGAAGAAAACTATTTCAGCAGAAGATACCCAGTGAGGATGTACTTGATAAAAAAATATACTGTTCTCATGATGGTGGTGAATTTGAACAGAAATTAAAATAAATAATCTGAATTAGGAGAAATATTTTTGTAAAGAAACAATGAATCATATAATATTAACTACAATTCTTCTCTTCCTTTAGATAAATCAAAATATCAAGCTAAATAAATTTCAAAAAATAAAATTCTTTCTTAAGTAGAAACTTCGTATAAAATATTTTTCAGCTACTTTGTTTGCAATAATGTCAAAAGGGTTTATGCTTGATTATGCATAATCTGTTTAATAAACATAACAACTTACATATTTATAAACAATAGTAAATTATTTATGAATAAATAATTAATAGTTCTAATAATGCATAGACATTATATTCACAATGAATTAAACAAATTTTTTCTTATTTTTACGAAAATATAACAATACTAAGTCGTTTAATCTTTAGAGAGGAAAAGATCATGTAAACGCAATACACACACATCCATTGTTTTTATAATACAAAGAAATTATATTCCCGATGAATTAATTAACTAATAATTTGTTATATTTATAAAAATATAACAATACTAAATCGATACATTTTTCTAAAGGAAAACGGAAAGCGTAGCTGTGAAATCCGCCATGTTTAACAATGAGATAAACTTCCTAGCCAGAGAAACTTATCGCTTTCTTTACATCGCCAAGTCACTGAATCATAGCCAAAATCTTCTGGGAGCCGAGGCTCCGGGCTCTGGCTCGAGACGCTTGTGAAGAAAAACAGGTTTATTTCCAAGACTACTCCCTTGTGAAAACGAGCTCTACCCTAGTAGCAATTCAACACTGGGGTGGTGATTGGGTTAACGACTTGAACCGATGGAAACTCAGCGGCCCCTGTGTGGCAAAAGTGCATGGAACAGTGGACCTTTTGTCACCTCGGCCAGAGAGCGGCTGCGGTGCCGCCGCCCGTTCAGTTGAAGTGCACGGTGTGATGAGTTTATGGCGTATGGCCCGATGACTTTTTTAAAATTCGATGAAAAGGGAGTGAAAGCATCGATGATATTTGCCATTCAATTTTGTATTCTACTCGTGTACCTATGCTGTTTTTCCGGCTTAAATATAAAAAATACACTATCGTTAAAAATAATTTAACAATAGTGTATTTTTGATAAGCCTGACAATATTTAGGAAAACTTATTTTAAATATTAATATATTTATAAGTGTTTTAAGTGATAAAAATATTTGTGTTAAAGGATTTTTAATACTTATAAAGAAATTGAAAATGTAATAATTTATATAGTACAGTTATGTAAGTGAAATTAATATGAAATGTATTTTACCCAATATCTAATATTTTTTCACTATAGGACATTTCAGTATTTATCAAGTTTTCATTGCAGAACACAAAATTAACTTTCAATAATTTCAGTTTTATAGATTTGCTTTAATTTTTTTCACTGATATGAAAAATCAATATAAGACAATATTAAGATTTTTTTAAATAATTCCCAGTTTTAGAAAAAATAAATTAGCAGGTTGATTTTTCTAATGTTTTCTTACAAGTTTTACACTGGAAATTTAATTGCATAAATCAAAATTTTTTATTGCTTTTGTGAGATATATATTTTAACATGCGTGCACAGATTCAGTTTTAGAAATTAAAATCCTACAAATTCAATTTGTTTCAATATATCTGTAACAATAGGTATAAATTTATTTATAAAACCTTTCTACACTAGATACATTTGATAAATTTAAAATAAAACATTGATTCATTATTTTAATATAGAACACAGACAATATTCATTGAGATTTTATTTTAAAGAATAATTTCCAATTTTAGAAAAAATAAATTAGGAAATTGTTCATTGTTATGATTTTCAAAATGTTTTCTTAGCAAATTTAAATTTTTTTATTGCTTTTATAAGATATATATTTTAACATGTGTGCATAGATTCAGTTTTAGAAATTAAAATCATACAAATTAGTTTTAATATATTTGTAAAAATAGGTATAAACTATTCTCAACTAGATACATTTGATAAATTTAAAATAAAACATTGATTCTATATTTTAATATAGAACAGACAACTTTGATTCTATGGTCTTAGCTTAATGTTTATTTATATATATATATATATATATCTAATATATATATATATATATTGATATTTTCTATTAATAGTTGAAAAATTGACTTAAATATGAATATTCTAGAACATTTCTAAAAGCAATATTTGCAGAGCTAAAAGTGATAAAAGAAATGAGTTACAAATTTTTGGTAACAAGTGTATTAAATACATTATTGTAATAAGATTAAAAATTCAGTTATATATTCAGATAAAGTGTCCCTATTTTACAGCATTTTTGATTTTAATATTTGTTAAACTATCTACTTCAATATTTATGAATTTATTCACAAAAACAAAATGTTAACAAAAGATAAATCTTTATTATTTTTATAACATATGAACATTAGACTGGGCTTTTTCCAAAGCCCATTTCAAGCGCCCCCCCATCTCTATCAGGAGCACGCATCAGCCATTTCTTGATGTCCTGCTGTACATCCATATCTGTTATACGGCTGTCATGGTGGCGAGTAGAAGCTACAAATAAACAAATTTTACTCATATAAATGTTAAATAAAGTAACATCAGAAACAAAGTAAGGTTAACATTTTTATAATTGATATTATTAACATTACATGGAAATATCACAAAAATTAAATTTTAAGTTGTTAAAATATTAAAATTAAAATTTAGGGAAAAAATAAATTTATTAAATTTAATTTATGTACTATAATCAACATTTTGATCTAATGGTAAACTTGGCATTTAAAAATACAAAAGTAATCCATAAATGAAAATAGAAAATAACAATTTTTCCCAATTTTAAGTTACAAACACAATATAAATTTAAATTACATACGTTAAACCTAGAATAATAAAAATATGCAATTAAAATTATTTCAGAAACATGAAATATTATGTTCTTATGATTTGTTACAGTGATTATGATTTAGAAATATTTTGATTAAATTCAATTCATAAACTTTTACGTTTGAATTTAATGTTTTCATATTGCACTATATTACTTTTAAAATTTATTTCTACAAGCAGTTAGCTTTAGAAAGTTTAAAAACAAAATGCTAACCTGTTATCAAATTCATAACATTCTGAAGGGTGGAAAAGGGATGCTTTACACCTCTACTGCCCTTCCAGTTGTATTGTTTTGACAACTTGTTTGTCATCAGTTCCATCAGAATTCTTTTGATAACATCACTGGAACTTGTTCCACCTTTATTAGTCAAAATAGTCATCTGAAAATAATAACAAAATATCAGAAAAATAAATTCAAATGAAGTTCCAGTTTCCAAATCCATGTTAATGCTAATTTACCTGTCAAATATTTTTATATAGAAACTTAATGTTTTTAAACTTTATTTTTTTGTATTTCAATTGGTTTAAATTGCTAGGAAATTTAAATTATGTTGAAAAAAATTCCAGAAAAATTTAAAGCCAAATCAGCTTTCTAGAATTTTTTCTAAAAAACATATCACAGTAAAAATTTAAATACAGTTTTCTTTGCAAAAAATAGATCAACACATATTTCTTCAATATAATATTTGTATATTATTTTGTTATATATATTACAAAATTTGCATCATAACTTATATTAATATATTGCTTTGGCTTACTCCTTAAAATTTATCATTGATCAACTAGTAAAACAAAGAAACTGGCATTTCTTTTTTCATTTTTGGATAAAAACTTTATTACTCTTTATTTTATTAATTTTTTTTGTTATTTATCAAATAATACTCACTAAATTTCTAAAATTATCTTCATTAGCTAAGTAAACATTAAAAGAATCCATATCTTGTGTACTTTGCAAAGGCAAAAATTCACACATAGTAGGTAACCTAACATCACTGGATTTTAATTGCTGAATTTCAGTCTGAAGGTCTTTTATAGCCTGTTCTTGTTTTAAAAGTAAAGTTATAACCTTCTCCTGGAAAGCTAAATAGAAAAATAAAAGGATGACTTTTAAACAACATTAAATAGAACTTTAATGATAATTTTCTAAATAAAAACAAAAAGAATGCATTTAGAAGGCACTGCCCTCCAGTATTAAACCAATTAATTTTAAAATAACTCTCAGAATAATTTAAAAGGGATTTTTACCATCATTTTTTTTTTTTTTTTGCTAACACAAGAACATTTGACTATATAATGTGAATCCAGCCTTTGGTTATTGTTGCTGGATAATCTACCAGTAGGAGTAAATAATGGTGATGATAAAGGTTTTTGCCTCACAAAGAGACTCTTCATATTATAATCTTCTAATAATGAAGATTTCTCCCCAGTCGATATCAGTGACTGGGAAGGTGCTTCAGAATCAGATGATTTTGAAGAATATAAAGCTTTTTTATGTCGTATTGCTCTAGATTTTTTCAAATTTTCATAACTTTCAGATGCTAAATCTGAAGTATCTTCAGCATCCCTCAGTCTCTTGCGAGCTCTTGTATATGTATCTGAAAGTTTTCACAAGTTGTTGCTTATTATACAAAAATAAGAAAATACTAAAAAGAAAAATTATAAATATTAAAATTAAACTTAAAAAATCCACATCTTACAAGGAAAAAAAAACTATTAATCTCCTTATTAAATGAAATTTAAAAATACACAGAATTTTTCAAAATTGTAATAATATTTATGATGAACACAGTAATTACAAAATATAACTAACTTAAGTATGAACAAATCATAGCTAATAAAACCAAGATAATAACAAACCACAAGAAAACAGGCAACGACATGAGACCTTCATCCAATTTTCATTAGGAACTTCAAAGTCTTCAATAGCACGCCTAATTCTGTTAGGCGTCTTATAAGGAGGCCAGTAACACATATTTCCATCCATCCAATTAGATGCGACAACTGCCACACTTTTATCACCTGTTTCCTCTACGAATTCTACAACTTGAAAGCTATGTGAAAAATATTTAATGAATAAATTCTGTTTCTGTTTTTAGGATAAGTAGTTTTTTAATTGTAAATAGATTGTTATTGACCATTTTGTTAAAAAAATTTTGTTTTATATTCTTTTAATCAAAGTTTATTCTATAAAAACAATGATTCACTTTAAAGCTCATATATTTGGTAAAATTATGAAAAACACAATATTTATATGTAACATGAAAACTTTTTGCAAAATCCTGTCAAGGCATTATATATATATATATATGTGTGTATATATATATATATATATATATATATATATATATATATATATATATATATATATAAAGAAGAGTATGATTAAGTTTCAAAAATCTTATTTATTAATTAACCATTTAATATTTTTTAAATGAACCTATTTTTAAAATATTTAATAAAGTATTTTTACATGTTTCAAGTTTTAGTAAACTGGAAGTGTTGATCCCTAATGATTACAAAATCAAAAATGGAATACCTCTTTACAATTTTGAGAGATGCTTCCAAAAATTTCTATTAATTTTGAATGCAAGTCAAGAAATCATTACTGCATATTATTTCCCAAGTTTTATATACCACCATTTTCATTTGCTGATATGAATTTTATCATTAAATGTAAACTTGCAATGAATCTCACCTTGATTATAGAAGATTATAAAAAATAGATATGAATTAAATAAAGTATATGAAGATAATTATACTTACTCTGTAAACTTAACTTAATACTTTCTTATCAAAAATAGAATTTGATCATCTTTAAGGTCTCAAAGACATTTTATCTATTACTAATTTTGCTGAAAATGATAAAGTAACCCAATCAACAATTTAGTTCTCCAGTTATAAAATAGTAACACTCAAAACAATATTTTTTTACTCTGTTTAATAAAAGCTTTTACATTAGATTTTTACATTAGTCTTTTTACATTAGATTGGATTTTACGAAATTTATTCCGTCTGGAATAAATCTATTGATCGTTTAATTTATATGAAAATTCTAACCTGTTCATTTCCAAGCTTTAAATATTAATCTTAGAAACGAAAACAAAAAATTCATATTAAAAATAACACATACCAAAAATACACAAAAAAAATTGTCAACATAACACTTTATGGATGTTTTACCATGCGGTACGATACAAGTATACATTAAAATTTTTTTAAATTGTTATAATAACTGTAGATTATTAGTGGATATTATGGGTATTTATAAATTTAAAAAAACAATGAACAAATTAAAGCATAATTTCACAATAAAGTTATTTTGTATCATTTAAAATAGACTGTTTGCAATGTTTATTCTAACTTAATTGCACAAATACAATGATTAGCTTGATAATATTGTGACATAATTAATTTCAGGAAATATATTTAATTTTAAGGATATATACTTGTTATTTATTTAAAAAACTGATAGTACTTACCAAAAAATTCTGTAAAATATAATTCCTCGTAAGACAATTAAGAATAGATAACTACCCAGTGGAAATAAATATACAGCGAAAATTAAAGTAAACAATGGATTTTAAATATGGCCGCCACGCATGCGTAGACCTATTAATAAGTCTGCGCATGATTTTACTTTCCTTCAATCTCAATGGTAAATGCTGCAGCCGACGACCAGCGACCACTCTATCAGTGGCCGACGACGGTGTCGTTCAGAATAGGCGGTAGAAAATACAGTGACCGTGTCATATGTAAGATAATGGGCACGCACCGGTGAAAAAATCCGGTGTCAAGTGAGTTACCAATGAAACCGGTAAATGGCCACTGTAGTACCACTCAGCCTCTGCTACTAGGGTATTGTTAAGTCTATGGAGAAATTTAAAAACATATTTCTCAAGTTCTATTATAGCTAGACCTTCACATTTTGTAGGTTTTCCTAATGCATAAAAATATTCTGATTTGAAATTTATTTTTAAAATTATTTTAACTATTTTTAAATGGGCCCAGTATACTGAGCCCATATTATCAAATTATTATTTTATAATATGCTTAAAACATTAATAACTTAAAAAAGGCAAATAAATTATAAATTTAATATGTACATATATTTATAAATGCCAACAATTTTTTTTTTTACTTTATCTACGATAAAATTTTTTTATTTGTCTATATAAAACTTAAAATAATAAACTTAAGATAAAAACTTTAAGTCAAAATATTTAAATGGCTGATTCACTGACTGAATTACTTGTACAGAATAAATTTAATTACTTTACCGGATCAAGTGAGTAAGGAGTGGAAACAGTTAAAAACAGTAATTTTATGTTACTTAAATGGAAATTTATGATAAATCACTTTAAATTAATAAGCTAATTATTTTAAATTCAACATAATTTTTTTACAGAATAAATACACCTTCAATATTACAAGATTATATGAAATAAATTTCTCTTGTTTTCAAGCAGTTTTCAAAGTGGAAGCATTGGATATTGACCATTGCTTCTTTTAAATGTAGTTCATTCGGGTAATTTTGACAAAGGAAGTGAAAACTTCTGATTGGTTACGAAAAATAGATACCTGAGTTGGCTTCCGTCATTGGTTGGTTCTCAAATCAACTGATTGCTTTGTGGAAACACCAACCACAACACCTGTTACCTGTACTGTTTTCGTTCCAGAAAATTTGTTGTCGTCCGTGGCTAAATTGAAAAATATTTTGGTTATTGGGTGTGGTTATTTTGTACGATGACTGTAATTTTCTCTTAAAAGTTAAATTTCTGTGAATGGCTCGAAATCATAAATTGTATTCAATTTGTTATGTTTAAAGTTTCCTGTTTTGTCAACTAATTTAACTAGTATTCGTTAGCTAACTCTGTTCAGCTATATGCTGTGTTTCGTTTTTAGACATGAAGAACAATTTTCCGTAACAGTATAAGTTATTACCTTACAATGGTACGAATGGCAATGAATTCTGGAAAATTTCATCCTGTGATGCTTTTAGCATCTAGTATTCTGGGTATTAGCGCAATATTTATTATTATTGCTTTTACTACCCCATATTGGTTAGTTTCAGATGGACATGCTCCTGTAGAAAAATTTCAGAAATTAGGTTTATGGGAAGCCTGTTTTAAACGATTTGTGGATATATATTATCGTTATGACCGAGAATTCCATGGCTGCAAATGGATTTTTGATGAAGATTACAATTTCATTCAACATTTCCTTTCCCCACGTGAGTATAATCTAATTCACGCATGTAAATTGTTAATTAAAAAAAAATGAAAATATTTTATATTTAACATTGTTTTAATATTTATGTACACAATTCAATTCATGTTTTTTTTATATTGAATTTACCTTTATAAGAGATGAGACACTCTCCCTCACATGCCCACAAAAGTTATTTATAATTATTGATTTAATTGTGTAAAGTAAGGATTTCATTTTTTTTAACATGGAAATAAATGTTTTATTGAAAAATTCTCCTCCTTTCTTGAACCAAAATTAAGATATCTGTTTATATTTTGATTTAATAGTAATAATGAGTACCTTATCATTCTCTGGCAACATTAAACACTGTTAATAATTATAATGAAATAGGCAAGTGAAAATAAAGTAATTATCACCTAATAAAATTGAATTGAGAATTAATGAAACTGTAAGTATTTGCCATACAGTGAAATGAGATTATATGTCTGTATAATTCACGTATACAATTTGATAACTTTATTCATGTTTCACATAAATTATATTTCCTCATAAAACCATACATTATTATTAGGTTTATTGTTTTACTTTCGTTACATTTAAAATCAATAAGAATATCTGTTTTCTGGTGACTAAAATTTTGCATTTGTGTTCATATTCTTAAAACTTTTGTAATGGCAGAAATGTTTAATTTTTTGTTTTAAAAATAATGTTGAGTTCTTAATTATAATGTTTCAAGTATATGCTGTGCATGCAATTTTATATAAATTTTTGGGTAATTTACTAAAACTTTAAATCTTTTTCATTTTAATTTATTTTTAGAAAAAATATTTTTCTTTATTGTATTTTTTGGTGACATTAAATGAAGTTTGTGGTTAAGCCGTAATTTGAATGTAGTGATTTTTAAATTCTTGTTTTTTTAATGTATCCATCATTGAATATTAAATTGAACTGTAGAATTAACACTGGCATTTGCTTCAATAATTGATGGATTCAATTACTATCAAAGATATGGATGATAGTAGCTTGAGGAGTTCAATTTAAGCTGTTGGCCATCAGCCTGAAGATACAAAAAGTGACCATAGAATGATAGCTAGATCAACAAACCATGGAATATAATTGTTTCATTCAAGTGCAATTGATTCTAATATTTAGCTTGCTTTAATTGATTTAAAGATATTTATTAGAAGTAGTTGTTTTATTTCTATGTTTTAGGATGGGTAATATTTAGTGTTATATAATCATTAATTAAGCATTGTGTGGTAATATAAATTATGTTATTCAGTTTTTATTTTTAATGAAATTTTGACTTCATTTGTTAAATATATCAGTTTTGTATACATCATCTTAATTGATTAATTTTAGTTATGGCATTCAGTTTCTGTAATGAAAGTTAAGAGTATTTTTAAAATATATTACCAAAAATTTATACAGTCCAAGTTCAATAAAAATGCACTAGAGCTCTCTAAAAGCATTTATAAGGTTCATTTTAATCTTTTGCCATTGATTTATTAAAATCTCTGACCAATTGTTTCAATTCTGCCATGAGTAGTTTTTTATAAAGATGATTAAATAAACAATAAAGTTATACTGTTTGTGTTACAGATTTCACATGATATTTAATTTCACTGCCAACTTGAATTCAAAATGTCACAATTTTTAATTTTTGTGTGATTTGAAGTATTTAGTTTTTAGTTACAAAAACAAAACTAAATTTTCTAACAAAATAGTAAATTAATTTTTTGAAAGGAATTCTAGTTGAATTCTCAAGCACTTCAGAATTTTGGATAATTCATGAGCATGTCAAAGATTGTGAAATAATCCATTCTGATACATAATAATATACAGTTTTGGCAGTTATACCTAGGTACTAAGATTTAGTGATATAAACAAATATAATTTGGTTTCATTCATTTCTTTTAATTTTGTTATCTTAACAGTATTTGTGTTTCATAGTTTTCTATTCACAATCTTTATTTAATTTTTTTTAACATGGCAGTTTGTTGAATATAATTATGAAATTTTAATATTCTGTGTATTTTTAAGTTTAAAATTTTGATTTATTTTTGTTTTTATTTAATAAAAGCAAGTTTTCTTTATCTCTGCAATAAAATATTTTAACATTTATTTTCAGTATTGTTGACGTTAAATATATCAATTGTAAGGATTGATACAGAATGTATAATCCTTAAATTAATAATGTTTAAAATTGTGTGTGTGGGATAAATTGATTATTTTATAGTGATTTTATTTTTGCACTTCAAATCCTTTAAAAAGGAATATGGTATCCTTTAATAAAGAATTTTAGGACTTCTTCAGTTTAATCACTTGTTTTCTGTGCTTTAATCAATATATATTGTTTTAAAATGTTTCTTTGTGAAGAAAAAAATTCTCTATTTCATTTCATTTTGTTGGAAGATTGAAAAGAGTTCAATATTAGTCTCTATTTGGTCATAATCAACCAAGATTTTTTTTCTTCTGCATTACAATGCTATTCTTATCACCTAATTATTAGGAAATAAAACTTTTAAAAAATTAAAATAAATATTTTTTAGTTTAAATTTGGAATAAAAATGGAATTGGTGGTTTAATGTTGTACATATTTTTTTATCTTTTGAGGTTATGCATCAATAGCAATTTTAATAGGGGATTATTAGACATATGCTAAATAGTGTGCTTTAAAGCATGCCCATTTTACAATGACTTTATAAATAAGCATTAAAATTTAAATTATTTTACATACACTAACAAAAATTTTGAAATGAAATATAATCTAAGTAAGCTTGTGACCACATCCCTATATATGTTCTCTTTCATTCCATCCAGTTAATTTTAATTCAAAATCTTACAGAAATGCAGTCACAGTAAACAGAAAGGAGATTTTATGCATCTAGTTTTCTATTAATTCATTGCTATCAATAATTTTCAGTGTTTATAGATAAGTTTTTTTTTCATTTCTACATTAAATTTGTTGTAATACAATAAATTGATTATTAAATAAAAAAACCTATCAATATTTGTTCTTAATTTTATAGCTTTTTTCATTGCTGTTCAAGTTCTGTTCACATTGGGTTTAGTATGCATGATTTTCGCATGCTTAGTTCTGATGGTGTACACTTTGTGCCTTGTTTCTGACAAAGATGTATTTGTACTGAAGATGCTTGCAGCTCTTGTCTTCATTTCAGGTATGATGAATTCATGTATTTTTCACAAAAATCAATCTTTTTCAAAAGTTTGCATTTTAAAAGTCTAAATTTTATCTAGCCAGTTTTATAATAAAGTTACAAAAATGACATATATTAAAATGAATTTTTTGTGCAATTAAAACATTTTATTTTATTATTATATAACCTGTAAAATTTTTGGCAATTTGACTTCATTACTATAAAATTTGATTTTATAATAAAAGGAATTTAATTACCTTCTTTCACATTCTGTATATAACATAGAGCTGAACTGTCAGCTGAATGCATAATACTCTGGGATTCAATATCTTGTAAATTCAAATACCACATCAGATTTGGGTATAGTGGCTCAAAATCAATTTTAAACTGAGTCCTGGTCTAATTAGCCATCATGCATAAGACATGATAAAGGGACAAGCTAACTTAAAGTGTATAACTTGGGGAGAAAAAAAAACTGTTGGTTCTGGTCTTAGATTAATTATATCTTAGTTTTATTTTTTACTATGAAATGTGTGTGATTTAATTGCTAACAAAAATTATTCTCTTTATTCTCTTCTGATTCGCTGATACATTATTTCAATAAATTTAACTTATTTAGAAAGATAAACAATGTCATTCAGCAATTTAAAATTAAAATTGTTTCAATATTTGCAAGTTACATTCACAGTAATGAAAAGTTAGATCACAAGTCTTCAATTTTCAGCATATTCAAGTTATTCTTAACTATCATATTCAACTTATTTTTTAGCTTTTAAGAAAATGTATTACTGATTATTTTAATAAGTACTGTATTTTCCTGTGTATAATCAGCAGCATCTTCCAGTATATAATCGGTAAAGCCTTTTTCTGAGTAAAAGAAAGAAAAAAAATGTGGTATAATGATCAGTAAATTTTTTGGCAAATAGTTGAAAATATATACTGCTGATAATGTAGGTGTCACATAAAATAAATAAATACACAGTGTGATTTAAAATATAATAAATTATACAGAAAAAAAACATTTAATATGAAAAAATTTATTTGAATCCACCTCATTGTAAAATGCCATAAACAGTGATGAAAGCTCAGTCTATGTGATCAAGAGTGATAATTCTGGAAAGCTAATTAAACTTGTCTATTTTTATTTTTTAATCTTATAAAACAATGTTAGATATGTATTTTTTAAAAATAAATTCTGTTTTGTTAATAAATGTAAAAAGGAATTTTTTTTAATTGCTCACTGGGCACATTTTTTCTTTTGAACCTCACATGCTTTGTTTTTATATTTTACTTTAACACATTTGTATCCATTTTTTTAAATTTTTTTCTTCATAACATTTTACTTTAAAATGTACTGTGTAACTTAAAATTTTTGTGTCCACATGACAATATACAAACTTAAAAATTTTCAGAACAAAACTGTTGGTGTATTGCATGTATTTACATTCCAGTGTTAGCAGAGTAGCACAAAATGTGTTGCAATACAAAGTCTTAAATATTGTAAAAATCTGAAGCATTTACTTCTGAGATTTGGTGGCTTAAAATAAGTAATGAAAAATAACTAGTAGCATTTAACTATACTGGAGACTATCACTCTTCATTAAATACTTCAATCATTGCACATAACAGCATCTCTAAAATCTGACAGATGATGAGTATTTACAAACATGAAAATTTAATACTAAGCAAGCATGTAACTAGCAAAGCTATTTGGCACTAGTCATCTAGTGAGAATAAAATCTGGTTGTCAATGTTCAATGAATAATCGCCTCCAGTCACAAGCTTAAGTATGCAACTTAAGCACCGCTCTCTTCCAATAATTAGTTCATAAGCTGAATCAAAAACTTAGAAGGTAAATATTTCTGAAAAACAGTCAATTAGCGGCTAAAATATAGGACTTAATGAAAGACTTGATGAAAGCAGAAAAAATCCAAACCTTCTCCACTGTGACAGGAAATGGAGGAAACTCAAATTCAAGTTTTATTGTTTACACAGCAGTCTGTAAATAATTTCAGTGTAATTATTTCTGCTTTTGCTAAACAAGTTGCGGTTGATCATACAAGAATAATTTTTCGAATTAAATATGAAAAATGATATAAACTTTAAGAAAGCATAGCCAACAGAAACAAGTGAAATCATGACAAAATTTTAAATGATGGCCAATAGCAGTAATTCTTTTCCAAGAAACCAAATTTGTTCTTGAACATAATCAAACAAAGCTGATTATAGAAGCCAAGTCATCACGCCATCTATTATTTATTGTATGAAACATAAATGTCATATTTTCAAAACTTTATTGTAATCTTTTTAGATGGAGAATGTTTATCAGATTATCCATTGCAGTGTATAATATGCACAATGAAATTATTTTAAAACATAATCCGTGGATTATATACAGGAAAATAGGTTATTATAACTAAAAGAAAACAATGATAATTGATTGTGTATTATGTAATAAGTGTTACCTTTTATTTTATTGTTTTATGAAAGTGAAATTACTCATGAAGATATGTTATTATATATTGAGTTCTCTTAAAAGGTATTTATTAAAAATATGATATATTTAATCAACATTATCGAGTAATAAAGTAACAAGGAAAAAGTATTTGGAAAATTTTTTAAGAATTTTTCTTCCTTATCAAATTTTGCTTATTATTTATGGTTATTAAAAGCTCTTACTCAGATGATTGATAGTTTAGATTTAATATTGTATGCATCACTAGCTATAACAGAATCATCAATACCGATCAGACAACAGATATTATATAGCTCCCAAAAATTCTGGCACAATGCTCTTGGAATGTGATTATGTGGCTATACATACTCCATGAGGAAAATAATAATTTGAAATAATAATTCAAAATAATGAAAATATAAAAATAAATTTATAAGCTTTTAAAATAAATTTCACATAAACTTAAAATAAAAAATTCACTACAAATTAATATTAAAAAATTTTCAAAATGTAAACACTTAATCATCTACTTCAAAAGCTTAAATTCTAATCAAATAAAAACAAATTACTAATCAATTGCTTCAATAGTTACTAGCATCCAAAATAAATTTTGTGCATATACACAATCTCATACATCATACAAATGCAAGAAAACATTCCAACCTGGTAAACCTGTTTGGCACATTTTATCACCTATACTGCCACTCAGGATTCAGCCAAGGTTTATTGCAATCCAGTATTATTCGTAAGTAGTCCCTCTTAAAAGATGTTCCCCTGTCATTTCCATAGTATAACAGACAGGATAGAGAGGAGAGTCGGCTTGGCCAGTTTTGAACTAATGGATCTGCAGTTAATCGTGTCCGGTATCAGTTCTAAAAACTTGTAACTCCTTCCATCCTTGGGAGGAAAGTAAGTTGAGCACATCTCTGGCTATTGAGGAGTCAGACCCTTAGATTTACCATCAGCTAACCCTGTGAAAGAGTATAAATTTGTATGAGCTTGTTGAGAAGTAAAGGGAATATATTAGTTGATTAAAATAAATTAATGTGTAAAATAAAAAATTCTAAAAAGGATATTTCATCAAAAAGTATCTTTGATAAGAGAATTCTGAAATTTTTTCCCTTAAAGTCAAACTTAAGCATACTTGAAGAAATTAATGATTATTGGTAATTAAATATATTTTTCATTTTATTCATTATTTAAGATAGAAAGAAAATCATTATACCTAAAATAATCACAAATTTAATAGGCAATATTAATAAATTATTTTAATATGAACTTTTAAGATATTTCTGAGGTGATTTAAAATTTCTTAAAATTTTTGAAAATTTGATTATGTAAACGCAGTAGTTTTGCTACAGTTTAAATGTAATTGAAGCACTTTATGTAAATCTTGCATACTAAAAAATTTATTTCTGAGTAGTAAGTCAGTACATTTTTCACAATAAATTACTGTAACTTATAATAAGGCAAAAATTTAAAATGCTGGATAGAAATGTTTTGTAATATATACCTTTAAATATTATAGTAATTGACCATTTAGATTCAATTTTCAGTTGATGATGAGAGGTAGGAAAACTATAAATTTGGGAATGTTTAATTCATGTGGTTTTATTTTTCTGAAACTTCTTTTTAACTCAATTGCTTACTTATTTTTGCTTTTGCTTGCAAACTTTTTAACTCTTTAAAACAATTGCATTTTTTCAGAAACGTTTTTAAAAATTATGATTTTGAAAAAACATTTAAAGCTAAAAATATAACAAGGTAGTAATGATACAAAAAATTCTTTTATTGATACTCCAAAATCAGTTATAGACTATGCTTTTTTCAATAACAATCGGCAGCTATGATTCTAGATTCTAAATTACCATTTAAAATGTATTAGCAAATAAGAATATACTTTATTGCTAGATTATTTTCACAAAATGTTTGTGGAAAGTGTTTGGTATTTCATATTTTTATGTACCAACAATACCAGAAAAGCACAAAATGTGCTACAGAACAAAGCCTTAAATATTATAGACATCTAAAAAGTTTACTTCAGATATTTGGTAGCTTAAAATGGTTGATGAAAAATAACTAAAAACTTTTAATATGCTGGAGATTTATTACACCTAAATAAATGCTTTTACATAACAGCGTCTGCAGACAGATGATGAATATTTACAAAGATGAAAATTTAATATTAACCAATTGTGCCAAGCAGAACTATCTGTCAAAAGTTTTATAGCAAGAATGGAAATTCTTATCGTTGATGTTCGAAATATAACCACCTTCTGTTACTAGCTTAAATATGCAGCTTAAGTGTCACTCATATCCAAAAATTAGTTATTATCTGATGCCAAAACATGGAAGGTAAATACTTCTGAAAAACAGCCACTTAATGACTAAAAGTATTGAACTGTATGAAATGCTGGCAAAACACAAGTTTTGTGGAAATCAGATTAAGAAAATTTTTTAACTTCCTGCTTTCTGACTGGAAACTAGGAAATGAAATATTCAAGTTTCAATTTTACATAGCAATTAGTCTGTAAATAATTTTACTGTGACATTTGAAATTATTTCTGCTTTTGGAGATTCCTGAACAAGTGACCATGCAAGAATATATTTTTTAAATATAAAAAGAGTAATATAAAACTTAAGAAATATGTAGTAACAGTAAGATTATAAATTTATTTTAATTTCAAAAATGCATTCTTACTTTTCAGGGTTATTCAGTATCATTGCTGTCATTGTGTTTGGAGCTTATGGGGATGAGAGAAATTGGATGCCTGATCCAGATCATAACTTTTTATCGTGGTCATTTGCATTAGCTGTTATCGGGGCATTGTTGGAACTTGGAGCTGGAGTATTATTTTTTGTGGAATCTCGTCTTGCTCAACGGCGTATTCAAGACCGTAATCAGCAAGTTTTTACATTGAATCAAGTATCAAAAGCATAATTTCCATTTATAATCATTATATTATGTATCATTGTAATCTTAAAATATCAGTATATGTATTAAATAATAAAAAAATTTTATGGTGTGTTGTCAATTTCATTTTTTTTTCAATCAAATTTTTCATAATATTTTATTTCTTAAATTCTAGTTTTTAATAAAATTAAATAAATTTGTAATATGAATAGAGATGTGCTGCAAATTCTTGTTCTTGCTGTAAATTTATTTTAAATATAGTTTGAAGATAGCTCTGTTATAACAATATTTATTTAAGTCATAACTTCAATATTACAATTCATATCATTTTTCCAAAGCTTAAATTATTTAATAAAATTTTTTTTTTACATTCAAAAAATGTTCATCTGAAAGGTGCAAATTTAAATTACTTGTGAATAATTATTTGTTTGTGTAATAAACATTTTTTTAATTATGTGAAAAAAATTAATAAAAGTGATAAGATTTAATAGAAACAAAATTTGTGTTCAAAATTCCATTGTTCAAAAACACTGCATCAAAGGTAGTGATTAATTTTATTTTTAGAAAATTAAAAAATAGTATAAAGAAGTGAAAAAAAGCAGGTATATGATCATACATGCATTAAAAATTATTTGTATTGTGATATATATTTGGTGCACATTACACAATCATATATCTTCTAGAAACTCTTGGAAATCTGGAAAATTTTCATTTTAATTTATTGTGTAAAACACTCCTAGTTTAATATATTTTTAGTAATAAAGGGTAAGAATTATAAAAATTGTTTGATTAGCTTGAAATGTTTTACTAAATTTTGAAACTGGTGTTCTTCATATTTGAACATAAAGACATGAATATGGATTTCCTTCAATCTTTTAATTTTTTAGCCATGGTAAAAAAATTTCTTTTGATACTTCAATTTGAGATTCATCATAAATGTAATTTATTCGACATAAATAATAATGTTTGATTGTAAATCATTCTTATAATTTTAAAAATGTAAGGCTTCTAGAATATTATGTAAGTCAGCGTCCATAATATATTTGCCTTATTTATGATATCATTTAATAACTTTTCATCTTCCTATTGCAGTTTTAAATTTTAGTTAAATTATGAGTTAAAAAGTTTTAATTATGTGTATAGACTGGAAATCAGATTTTTTTAATGTCTGATAATTTAAAGATTGTAGAACATGATCATACAAAAGAGAAAAAGGAAGAACTAAATTGTTTTGGCTTTTATAAAATATTTTTAAAACTTCATTATAGAAGCTCAGTATGACCTGTAAAGATTTTTCAAACTTGCTAGTAAATTATAAATTTGATGCATTAAAAAAAGAAAGTTTATGGTAATATGTGAAAATTGTATCTTGCTTTTTAATTATAATTAAAAAATACTTTCTATTAGTTTTTTGCTGAGCTGGTAGTCAACTGGTTATGCTCTTGTCTTCAGTTCAACAATTTGTTGGTTTGAATCCCACCTTGTATTTGGATGTGAGCAGTGATTCGCAGAATCCATTTTAAACTGTAGGTACTGATCACTGATCTATTTAGCCCTCTTGTGCAAAGACTGTTGAGCAATAAACTAAACCAATTATTAATATTTTATTACCTTGATAGCTTTATAAAATGCTTAATAAAGAAAAAGAAAAACATGTTAATTTGTTAAACATGTGCCAAATATAAACCAAAATTTTTGCTTTCAAAGACTGATAAGATAGTTATTCATGTTACGAGTTTTCTGCTGAATCAACATTATTTTGTTTTTAATGGATAATATGTATATTAACATGTAAAATTTGCAGAAAATAGTATTTTTAGGACATTCTGTATATATGTATGGTAGGATTTAATTAAATAATTCCGTTGATAACAAACAATAACAATATTTATTTAAGCACGATAGCTTGAATCAGAACGCGGACTATACCGCTACAAAATACAATCCTTTTCTTTTTCCTTCTGAATCAGAGAGAAACAAGAGCGTAGGAGGTTGCCATAATTGGCGCACTTTATCGCCCTTTGAACAATTTTTCAAGGCGGCAACATCCCGGCCCCCGTGGAATGATTAACATTCAACAACAATCAAATAATAGCAAAATATGATTTACACAATTTTAAAGTAATATTCTAACACAATAATAAACATTACATTCAGGATTTGGGTTCAGAAATTAATATTCATAATTAACACACACAGGTTTAAGTACTAAATGGTAAGAACAATTATATTAATGCAATTAAACAATACAGAAAATAATAATGATAAATAATATTCAGAGACTACAGTGTTATGACAGTACAATAATTCTAATCAGTATTTACAGGAAGTATGCGCAATTTTGTAATGGATCTTTTAAAGATCCCATGAGCAGTACGAACTTTGACCACTCTGACACAATTGTCAGGACCATGATAAACTTCTAGTATTCTCCCAAGAAGCCACTTGCATTTGGGTAGATTAGGCTCCTTTACTACTACTAACATACCTGGGCTGACATTCATTTTCAAAAATTTCCATTTATTGCGATTTTGAAAATGACTCAGATATTCCAAGTTCCATCGCTTCCAAATAATTTGAGTCAGTTTTTCAACTTGTTTCCACCTTGATAAACGATTGATGGGAACATCAACGATATTTGGTTCAACAATTGTAGTTATAGGTCGCCCAATTAAGAAATGACCTGGCGTTAAGGCCTCTAGGTCATTGATATCTGACGACATCGGAGTCAAGGGTCTTGAATTTAGGATTCCCTCGATTTCCGTAACTATGGTAAGAAACTCTTCATAACTGAAATTAGCATTTCTTGCACCCCTAAATAAATGGTACTTAAAGGACTTAACTCCCGCTTCCCAGAGTCCTCCAAAATTAGGAGCTCCAGGCGGAATAAAGGACCAATTAATTTGTTCAGAGGTTAGGAACTTCCTAGCACTTCATCCGGATGATTTACTAATCCATGTAATTGTTTAAGTTCTGACTGGGCACCCACAAAATTTTTTCCATTGTCGGAGAACAGGGTCCTACATTTGCCATGTCGGGCAAAGAATCTTTTCAACGCTGCAATAAATGCCTGCGATGTTAAGTCACAAACTATCTCAATATGAATAGCCTTAGTGGCCATGCAGACAAAAATAGCAACATAAATCTTATGAAGTGTACCCTTTCTTTGATTTCTATACCTAATAAGGAATGGTCCTGCAAAATCTACACCAGTATTTGTAAATGGAGGATTTACCGTAACTCTCTCCTGCGGAGGATTTCCCATTAATTGCTCTACTACCATAGGCTTGTTTTTTATACATATTACACAATTATGTACAATTTTCCTTGCCAGGTTTCTGCCATTTATAGGCCAAAATTTTTGTCTTGTGTAATACAAGAGTGTTTGTGGTCCAATATGAAAATATTTTTTGTGCAAATGTTCCATAATTAAATAAGTTAGCTTACTTTTTGCAGGAAGAATAATTTGGTGTTTTTTCTGGTAACCTATATCGGAATTTTGAAGACTTCCTCCAACCCTGATGACACCGTTTGTATCACAGAAAGGATTTAAGGAATTTAAAGAACCTTTACCTGGAAGGGGTTTACTTCCCTTTAAAGCCTTATACTCCTCTCTGAATTCTTCTAATTGAACCATGGAAATTAATTTTATTTCTGCGAAATGATATTCTCCACTGGAGATCTGCCCATAACGCTTGTCCTCCCTTGTTCTAATATTATGAAGAAATCTGAAACAGAAACTTAAAATTCTAATTAGTTTAACATAGTTATTGGTAATCTTAAGAATTTGACCTAAAGCTGAATTTTCTATTGTAACAGTTAAATTAATGTTCTCGGGTTGTTGTTTCAGTTCCTTCGAGTACTCATTATTGTCCACAACAGATTCTGGAATGCTAGTCTCTTGTAATTGAGTGGCCTCCTTAAGAAATGCTGGTCCAGTCCACCACAGGTCCTTACTTATGATGTCATCTGGAGCTAGGCCTCTGGATATCAGATCTGCTGGGTTCTCTCTTGAGGACACATGTCGCCACTGACAGTTTGCCGTGAGCTCTTGTATGGCTGCTACTCGATTGCTGACAAATGTTTTCAGTTCGTGAGCCGATTTTTTGATCCAAGCCAAAACGATACTGGAGTCGGACCACAAAATTGTGGCACAGTCCTTGATGACTAAGGCTTTATGAACCTTCTGCATAAGTTCAGCCAGCAGCAATGCTGCACAAAGTTCCAATCTAGGAACAGTGATCTGTTTTGCCGGAGCAATTCTGGATTTACTGCACAGAAGGTCAACCGAAATAGTTCCATCTGATAACTTGCACTGCGCATAAACAACTGCACCATAAGCTGCCGTAGAAGCGTCTGTAAAACCGTGAATCGTAACATTTCTATCATTCCAACAATGTCTTGGAGTAACTAAGGTTTCTAGTTATGGGAGAAGTGACACAAATTCTGTCCACCTTTCTAAAAGAGCAACTGGAAGCGTAGCATCCCAATCTGCATTTAAGAGCCAGAGTTCTTTCATGAACAATTTTGCCTTTGTCACAACAGGACCAATAAGTCCTTGAGGATCGAATATCCTCGCAATGTCTGACAATACAGAGCGTTTAGTGTAAGTGTCTCTATGTTTAATTGTAACCTTGTATGAAAGGCAATCAAGTTGAGGTTTCCACAATACACCTAGAACCTTAACCGAATTAATTTTCTCAGAATCTTCGAAGGAATACTGTTCACTACTAGTGATACCTTCGAGAAGACTGTCATCGTTAGAATTCCATTTGTGAAGTGACATACCTGCCCGTGCAAGTAACTGGGCAAGCTGGAGTATTAATTGTCTTGTTGATTCCAAATCATGTGATCCCGTTAATACGTCGTCTATATAAAAGTCATCCCGTCCAACTCTAGCAGCATCTGGAAACGAAGTTTCTTCATCATCGCATAACTGTTTAAGCACTCGCGTGGCAAGGTAGGGTGCGGAGGCAGTTCCATATGTCACAGTATTAAGCCTGAATGTTTTAACTGAAATGTCTGGACCTTCCTTCCAAAGAATCCTTTGTAAATCTCTTTGCGATGGATGGACTAAAATTTGTCTATACATTTTGCATATATCTGCCGAAAAAACAAACTTATGCTTCCTAAACCGAAGCATTATGGAAAAAAGATCTTGCTGCGGAATTCTACCTAACTTTTGCAGCTGATTGAAAGATTTACCTGTAGATGTAGGAGCTGAGGCATTAAAAACAGCCCTCAGTTTCGTTGATTTGCTTTCAGGCCGCAAGATTCCATGATGAGGCATGTAATATACAGTGTTTGGGGTTCGATCCTCTGATACCTCCTCCATATGATTTAGATCCTTATATTCTCGCAAGAAATCTTCATATAATGATTTCATTTGAGAATTTCGCTCTAACCTTTTGCATAAGGATTCTAATTGCTTAGATGCCAGTAATTTTGATTCTCCTAACACATGATCAGTTTTAAGGGGGATTTTCACGATATATCGGCCATCAGGTGCTCTAGAATGCGTTTCTATGAAGTGTTCTTCACACTCCATTTCTTCTGGACTTAATATAGAAGTTGTACTTTGAATTGATTCAAGTTCAAAAAATTTGCTAAGAGTTTTATCTATGTTAATTGAATCTTGAATATGTCCGCAATAATAATTACTGGTCGTATTAGAAATGGAATTTGATCCGCTAACAATAAACCCGAAAACACTGTCTTGGAGAATTAGGCGAGAATCTTTAAGCCTTAATTTTTTGGTCTTTAATATATCAAAAAATAATTCTGCCCCAAGTAGACCATCGATTTTATTCGGTCTAAAAAATGTGGGATCCGCTAGTTTTATATTGTTAGGCAAATTTCTTAAATTAATATTCAACTGTCGGGTGGGGGTTATATTTGTGATTTTTGGAACAATTATAAATTCCGAAACTTTAATAAAATCCTTACAGGAATTCGAAATTTCCATTATTACTTTTGATTTTACATTTATTAGGGAGTCACTTAATCCTCTAATTGGCATATTTATTTTGCTCTCCTTTACCCGCAACAAATCTGCAGCCTCACGACTTATGGCATTTACCATGGAGCCACTATCAAGCAAAAAACGCAACACATGTGACTTTCCAAAAGCATCCCGCACTAAAACGTGAGCAGTAGCCAACACCACAGTTTGAGATTTATGTCCGTAAGTGGCGCTTGCACATGTATTTTCCGAAATCTCTGAGGGGGAGAGTTGACCTCAAGGTCAACTCCTTGCTCTTGAGTGTTGTTGGGTGGCTGCTCGAAACCTTGGTTTTTATTTTTTATTTCCGATTTCGAAAAGTCATGCAAAAGGGATCCATGAGACATCGACTGGCAGAATTTACACTTATACTTAGAATCACAAGAATTTAAATTATGTTTCGAACTATAGCATCTTAAACACAACTTGAATTTCTTAACTAAGAAAAATCTTTGTTTCACACTAGCCTTTAAAAATTCTGGGCATTTGAAAATCGGGTGATGTTGTGGTGAGTTACAAATTAAACACTGAAATTTGTTTACATTAGAGTCAACGAAAAAGCTTTTCATTTTATTGCCCACTTTCGGTTTTAACTGAGATGCGTGAACGTTTTCTAGGTACTGACATCTTCCTTTTAAAAACTCAATAAATTCATCCCACTTGGGTAATTCGGATGTTTTAAGCGACATTTCGTAGAGCCTTCTTGATTCTTTATCTACCTTTTGTAAAACAACATTAATCAAAATATTAGCACTTAAATCATCTAATCCCAAATTTAAAGATTTAAGAGCTCTAACGTGTTTGATAACTTTGTCTAGTAAGCATCTTAAATCCATACCTGATTCATAGTTAATTTTTTCTAAATTTATTAATCCCGAAATATTTGAATTAACGATAAGCCTTTTATTATCATAGCGCTCCTGTAACGCCTGAAAAAGCGAAGAAAAACTATCTTCTGTAGTTTGAATTTGTCGAGCATTTCCAGTTAAGGACGATTGCAAGTAAAATAATTTGTGGGCTTCATCTAAATGCTCATTAGAAGAAATCAATGTTTCAAACTGTGTTTTAAAATTATTCCAGTCCTCATAATGTCCCGAAAATTTTGGAAGAGGAATGTCTGGTAATTTTACTTTTATATTACTACAGTTCTTTTCATTAGCAAATGAATCAGCATGCAATATTTCACTTTTAAATGAGGATTTTAATTTTAACAAGCTTACCTCCAATTCTTCAATTTCTTCATCCATTTGATCAAAGATTTGTTCATTCTCCTCTACATCTTTTTCGTCTAGTAAAGCATGGTACTGTAAACGCAATTTATATAATTCAGTTTTTGCTTCTTGAACATTTCTAATTTTTACATCAAAGGTGACTGCATCATCATTCTTTGCTTTATCACTTCTAACATAAGCTTCTAATCTTCCAATTTTTGTCTTCAAAGTGCCTCGTCGGCGATTCAAGACTTTAAAGTCCGACATGATGCAAAACGAAAGTAATATCTTTTAAAGATATTCAACAATATAAGTTTCAAATTTTTTATGTAGCCAAAGGACGCTAATTCACCTACCGGTCGACTGACCAAAATGGTAGGATTTAATTAAATAATTCCGTCGATAACAAACAATAACAATATTTATTTAAGCACGATAGCTTGAATCAGAACGCGGACTATACCGCTACAAAATACAATCCTTTTCTTTTTCCTTCTGAATCAGAGAGAAACAAGAGCGTAGGAGGTTGCCATAATTGGCGCACTTTATCGCCCTTTGAACAATTTTTCAAGGCGGCAACAATGTACAATGAGATAAAAAATATGTTATTTAATACAAGTATTGAGTTTTAAAATCGGTTAGAATCAAGCATCCCCTCATTCTAAGTGATGAGCAGTTTTTCAAACGCCAAAAACTTATAAATATTTAAATTTAGCTAAGAGTGCATCAGTTTACTGCCTGGTATTAATATTTTATAATTTCTGATATAAAATAATTTTTATAAATTAAAAAATTCAGTACTTTAAATAAAAGAATAAATGCTGCGTTTTTATGTAAAAATGCCTAAAATTTATTAAATCGGTATGCATGCAGCTAAATTATACATATTAGAAAAATGGAATAAAAGACTTGAATGGTTGGAAAATTATTCATTGGAAAAGAGAAAACAAAAAGTTTTAGAAGTTTATTTTGCTACTTTATAAATAAATATCCAGTACACAAAAAATTTGCTATTTAAAAGATAGTTGTATTTTTAAAATAGTTTCCATTAGTTTTAACATTAAAAAGTTTGTAGTTAATTTATTTTCTCAATTTTGTACTACACTATGTGTTGTGATTTTTTATACTATCAATTCTTAATAATGTTATATATGTGTGTTGGAGTAATAAGATTAGACATTCTTGTGCATATGCAAATCAGAAAATAATTAGAATTTTAATAATGTTTTTTATTTTATTTGATAATAGTAGCAGATTGCAAGGATTAATGCATAATTTAATTTGTATGTTTTCCAGTAATTAATAAAAGTTGTTCAATAATATTTAAATATAACCTAATAATTTGAGTATAATGATCTAATTAATGCTTTTGATAATTATAAATTTGACTAGTTTTTTCTTGAAGTCTTCTAATTGACTGAATCAGAATTCCTATGCAATTAAAATTTTAAAAGCCCTTAAAACTTTGGAATTTTGAATTGATTTTTTGAAAATAAACTTGATTGCAAATTACATCTGGAATTTTTATTTAACTTGAGGCTCTTTTGTTTAAAAAAAATGTATTTTTAAAATTTTCAATCAAAATATTGTAAAAAACATTTAGTTTTTAATGTTAGCACTAGATAGCGACATGATGAATATCGAATTGTTAGTCTTGATTAGAAGACAGTTCAGTCAGCGTAGGGTGTAGTACATTTAGATTTTCTTCATCTATGTAATCTAGTCAATCGATTGAAGAATTCGGCTCGCTCCGACAAAATTTGTTCCATTGTCCAAGCCCTTTTCATGAGTCACTACCTTCAAAGAATGAAATCTTGGATCGGTATAACCATTAGGGACAAGCAAATATTCCACATTCGACAATTGTTACAGAAACGACGAATCCAAGGAAGTTTTCACACTATATTAAGATAAGAGGATCAAAAGTATCAATCATTAAATTTTTCAGTGCAATTGTGAATCAATAGCATAATTTTTCTCTTTTCAGCGTTTATCAGATCTTCATCTATACTATCTCTGTGTATTGTGGCCAATTCTCTTCAACATCATACAGTCATGAAGGTCCCTCCCACCATTTAAGATTAATGAGTTGTTCAGCTGTGTACACCCTCAGAAAGGATTATCAGTAAGATTTAGTTGTCTCCACTAATTGATATATGTGAAGTTGCATATCTCTGACTCAATTCTACGTAAAAGTTCCCCCATGGAGAATCTCTTTTTATTCAGCTGAATGCTGTCAGTGAAATACTTCAATAGAAGACCTTCAAATTTTCCAATTTTAAATCTTCAAATATGCTTGCTTGCACCAGTCTGGAGCCAATGCAGCACGTTAAGAGCTCAAGGTGTGGAATTGTTGTTTTTCAATGGCGAGATTCTGGCATTAAACGTCACAAATCTAATAACATCTTGTGGTAATGCTAGTTTGATGATTATATATATGTACATCATTTTTATAAGTTTTCCATAGAAAGCTCAGATACTTTCTGTTCTTTTTTATGATTTCAATCTGAAATGCTTTCTCAACATCTGATGTTACTCCAACTGAACTGGTTTCAAAAACCAAAGTTTTCGAAATTGGTTCAGTAAAGAAGGAACAAGTTCAATCAAATTAGAACCTGTTTCCAATCACGCATTCAATGATGGTGAACCCTTCAAGTATGTTGAAGCATCAAATATAAGCCTAACTTTAGTAATTGTGATATTTTCCTTGAAAACTGATCAAGGAAAATATCCTTGATGAAAATAATGCTGGTTTAAATCCTTCTCATCTTCAATTCCCTCAATGATACTTTCATCAATCCATTCGTTGAAGACATCTAAATATTCTTCAAGCTTACTTGTGTCTTTGAGCTTTTTATAAACAATATTCAGGCAGTTTTCTGCCATTTGTCTATAATCAGGTAACTTGGGCGGCTTCAACACTCAGAGCAAGGTAACCTTGTATCTATTTGTTTGTTGATAGTGTATTTTTTAAGTATTGAAGGGTATATTTATTATTTCAGTCTTCCTTTTTGATGCAGCAGGATCAGAAATTCCTATGGTTTCTAACTTCCATTGATCGCTAATGTTGTTGCTACCAGGTTCTAAACTGCTGTGTAATTTCCCCAAAAGTGTCCAACCTAACAACGTTTTTATGGCTTTTATTCCAGAAGGGAAGGATTTTCCTTGTCATGACCTTTCCTGCAATGTTAGCACCAATAAGCAAATGGATTGTAGAAGAGCGTCCTTGATCTGATAATCGAATTCCATTATCCTCCAATTACTGTATCAAAACATTTGTCATTGGAGGAATTTCTGAGCAAATCTTTTTCCTGGTCAAGAATGATGAAAGTGTAGTGATAATTTTTTGTAATATCACTCACATAAAGCCTATACTCTAAATGTTTCTACTTCTTTTCAATTCCATCAAACAAAGTATGTATCAGCGCTGTTTCGTTCAAAACAGGAAATTTGATTTTATCAGCAGCCTCCTTCGTAATATAGGATTTATGGTTTCCTGTGTCTATAAGAGCCCTCACAGCATATGATTCTCAGTTTCCCCTCAAAGCAGTACAATTAAAGTTTGAAGAAAAACGATTGAGGAATATATAGGATTGGACAATGTGTTAAGATGTTCAACCGTCTTGACATCAGTTGATTCTTTAGAATTGAGACACATTACTCTTTTCATTAGGGCACATAATAACGTGATTTCGATTCTTACAGTTTATTCTGACTCTGCAGAATTTAGAATATAGCTAACATTCAAGCATTTAAAACAACGACCGGGTCACTTAAGTCTTATGATTTTTTTCATTCTAATCCATATTTCGAGGAAAAGAACAATCTTTTGTTTCATGGTTTTCTGCGTCATAGAAAACACATTTCATCTTAGAAAGATAATTTCTATTTATTGAAAACAATCCTGTAACAGATGGAATGTTTCTTTTAATTTCAGAAAACTTTGTATTTTTTTTCATTGTGAAACCTTGCATAGCAAGAGCAATTTTATTTTAAATTTCAAGTTCATTTTTTAGGAAATTCATCAAACTTTCAAAATTCTTATTCAAAACATTTCCCCAACCCTCTATCGTTTCGCTGCAAATCTATTAATACTTCCTCATTTAAGCAAGATTCCACATGGAAAATAACATCGCAGCGTATTTTGCTGTTGTTACACCTATAGTCTCTAATGACCTTAATTGTATTTCAAAGCGGTCGTAAATAGTTAGTAGCTTAATTTGTTTATTTTTAATATTAAATGCTAAAGTAAGCTTTTACAGTTCTCAAACACAATATTCAATCTGCAAGTCATCGCTGCCAAACCGAGATTTCAAGCAGTCAATGGCATTGGTATAGTTTCCAGAAGATGGCGGAAAACGTTAAACTAATTCACAGGCTCTAGAATTCGGAATAGGGGCTTGAACTAAATATCGAAACTTATCACCATCATCCATATCAGTCTTCATCAATTTTTTGGAATTGACCCCAGAACGGAAGCCAGTCCTTAATTTCTCCACCAAATTTCTTTAATTCTAAGAGTGGAAGTTTAAATTTTCGCCTAAATTTTGTCAATAAAATAGTCGATTGTGCCTCAATATCTGTATTCAAATTAAGCGTTCGATTTTGTAATAAGCTCACCTTCTTAAATTTACGAGAGTACTCTTCAGCTGATCTAATTTCGTTTTCAATAGCATCCACTTAAATAATATTTTCAGATAATAACGTTGGAGTAGATGTTATTGAAAATTAGTTCATTTTAAAAATTTCCTCATTCTTGATCAAAAATATGCTTGATTTTCTCACTTAGAAGTTCAAATGTAGCTAAGCAATCTATATCCTCTGGTTTGTCAACTTTCAATTTTGCGACTTAATCAATAACATTTTACAATCGAGTAAATGCAGCTATGATAATTTCAAGACTTCCATTAGTGCTCCATAAGATCATTTTAATTTCAAAACTTCCAGAAGTGCTAATAACAATCAAATACTTCTTCAAAATATCGATAAAATTCAAAATGGTTAACAATTATCAAAAGTCACTGGTTTTTCTGAAGAATCAATTGTCAAAATCAAAACTAGTTTTTTCCATTAAATTTTAAGGAACAAATAGTTCTGTCGCAGACGATAAGTCGCATACAATATGTGACTATTTCTTTTACTGTTTGTTAGGAACAAAGTATTTAAATTTTTAATTCTACTAGTGGATTTTTTAAAAATAAAAATCACCAGAGCTGCTTATTCTATCAACTTTTACTTTCTAAAACTTAAGAAACTGTTACATCTAATTTTGAATTGAGTTGTTTTTACACAGTTACTATGCAATAATGTTTACAATCGTGATAACAATCATTTGATCAATGATATTCTTACAATCATTTTCAAACTGATGCGATAGCTTGCTTACTAACATCTAACGGTTGTTCATACAAACCTGAACCAAAGGTTTGAAGACATCCTTCACTTGGATACTCCCGACTGGGAATACTTCGCATAGACAAACTCAGATCCAAATAGTGATGAACCAGTACTTATACGGGAGCAACTTATTAAAATATCCACAAATAAGGAACCAATGTTTGAACAAGGATATTCCAAACACTTGTTTCAAAAGTAGAACCTAATTTTATATCCTGCATTATGAATTATTGTACAAAAGTTGACATCCTTCCTATCTTCCTATTTGGTAGAACGTAAATTCAGTGCCATTATGAACCTCATCCAAAAAACCAACAAAACATTAATGCTTGTTTAGACTTTGTGGTTGCTACTCATAAACATTGAGTCGGACATAAATATCCTAACATCTCATCAAGTTTATCCAATTCCTTTATTTTTTAATTTTATTTAAACTAAAATTAAAATTTCAATAAATACTTTTTCAACAAAATACTTTTTTAAAGTTTATATTTTGTGTACTATGAGTTTATGCAGCTTTTTCTCTTAGGGATCCATGGGGAAGTTTTGACATTAAAAAGGGCTCATGGATTGAAAAAGTTTGGACACCATTGCAGTAGATGCTTGTCTTTAAGAGCTCGTAAGAAACGATAAAGCAGTTTGCAAACTAGAAAAATAATGTATCAGATCATTAAGATCTGATTTTTTTTTATCATACTACTTTTTCTTCATAAATATCCTATTACAAAGAGTTATTTAATAAATGCAAAATAAGACTCATACTTTAAAACAACATTTTCATTTTATTATTTGTATTTCACACAATCTTCTAAAGCCTTTATAGCAAAGCAGTTGGATTTCCCTTTAATGACATTATCATCAAAACGGATGTTTGTTCCTTTCTTTTTTATCAACCAAACAAGATTTTTCCAGTTTAAGATGTTTTTCGAATTATCACTTTCACTTGTATTATTTTTTTCATATTTCTTTCGAGTTTTTAAATTTGCAGAAGTAGTTCTTTGTAATACCTTTTTTGTTTCATTTTGTATTTTTCATCTACTTGCAGAATTTTCTTATTAATTCAACTGATAAAGACGTTCGTTTCTTCAACTAGACAAAACCTCAACGAAATCGGCTCACACTCTCTCAACAAACGAAACTTCATAATTCAAATGAATTGTTCAAATGAAACGAAACTAAGTACAGAACAAGAGAGCACGTTTCATTGTCCTAGTGAAATATTTACAAAAAAGTGTGTTAAGGAAATCTTGTCTAAGATACGAAGAAATGAATACTTTCTTCTGTGTTTGTGAAACATTGTAAATTCACGACGCCTGACATACCTAACAGAAGACTATTTACACCCTTTAACACCATCCATGTTCCTCAGAGAATTTAAGAAAATTGGGCTTACAGATTTTGATCATTTGGAGGTGTCAAACGCAAGCAATATTTGTACAGATGCCAACTTCAGTCAGATATTGAAGCCGTTTTAGACTCTAAGATAGGCATGCCAAACCCGAGGCCCATTTGAAACTTCTTGACGCACGACTTAAGTTTTTAACGGTCTATATTATTTAAGACACTTGAACTTTAGACGTTTGAATTGAAAAATCGTATTTTGACCCATCTCCATTTCTCCCTGTGCAATATCTTCCAAAATATTTTTTCCCTTCATTTGACTTCTAAGCAATAAGATAGTAAACATTTGGCCAATGGTGAGAAAAAAAAAAAAACGTTTTTGTCGAACAGTGTAATAATTGCATTGCTTTCCTTCTTTTCTTAATGGACTTTCTTCATTGGAAATAAAATTTTTGAAACTCTAAATCTAAATCAATTTTTTTGCAGACATTCTGTAACACAAGAATAAAATTTGAAGATGTAACATAGATAACTGTTGATGGCTATCTACGTAACATCTTCAAATTTTACACATAACGTCAGATACATAGAAAATACATAACGTCAGATGGCTGCAAAAATCCACTTTACATAAGAACCTTGTAGGAGATATTATTCCGCCAACAAATGCAGTCTGGTTAACTTTCAACTTTGTTGTGATTGTGATCCAGGTAAAAGGTAAATTTACTTTTTTTTATCACTCCAATAATTATCGTATTTATTTTTATTAGATATTTATTCATCATGGCTGAAAGAAAAACTAAAAAGAAACTTCATGAAGAAAATAGATAATTTCAGAGTGAATGAGAAAATTTGTTGTTTATTATTCATGTGAAAGACATTGTTGTATGTTTGATTTGTCATCATTCAATTTCAACTTTAAAATCATACAAATTAAAAAGACACATAGAACAAAAACATGGAGAAGTTAATAAACTTACTGTTGGCGAACGAAAAGCTAAGTTACAATCTTTGAAGAAAAATTTGACATCTTAACAATACATATTTCATAAGCAAATTGCTGAAAATGGTATCATCAGTGCTCCCAGATTATTGCTAAAAATATGAAGTCTTTTACAGACAGTAATTATATAAAGACTGACTAACTGCAACAGTTGAAGAAATCTGTCCAGAAAAACATAATCTCTGTACTCAAATTAGTTTGCTATATCAAACTGTAGAAAGAAGAATATAAAATAAAAGTCAATGATCAAAGGAATATTACTGAAGAATTTCTCGAACTTGTGAGTTTGAAAGGAAGATCACCGAAAGAGATATTAAGGATGCTGTCATGAATTGCTTCCCTAATCATCAGATAGATTTGAAATATTTTGTAGACATTACAACTGATAGAGATCATTCAATTGTAGGAAAAAATGTTTGTGCTATTACATTAATTTTCGATCGCATAAGAACTTTGGGAAATAGTTCAAATAATTTTGAAATGTGCATTTGATTTGTTTTATGCACCACGAGAATCTATGTGCACAAGTGTTAAATGTGTCTCATGTGATGAAAGCTGTTGTTATGGTAAATATTTCATTTAAAAACAATGTGTTGAAGCATCGTCAATTACAAGAATATTTTAGAGAAAGAAGTCTGTTAATATAGGGATCTCATTTATTAAACCAAAATTCGATGGTTAAGTCGTGGAAATTGCTTATTGTGATTTTGGAAATTAAGGAAAGAAATTGAAACTTTCATGAACAATAATGGTCATAATATAAGGGAGCTTTCAGATGGTTGATGACTTCTAGATTTATGTTTCTAACAGATATAACAATGAAACTGAATGAGCTAAATCAGAAATTACATAGCGAAAATAAGTTGATTACCGATTTTATTAAGATGTAAAAGCTTTTATAGCAAAGCTTCAGCTTTACTAAAATCAATTGAGGTCAAACAATTTGACTTTTTTCCCATTGTTAAATGACTATAAAAGTAGCCATAGAAACTTTTAAAATATTCTACGGAAATCGGAAAATTATTTGAAGAATTCAACTCTGGATTTTCTTCAAAAGTTTGAAGAAATACTTATAATACTTTTTATCTCCATTTAATGTAGAGGGAGGATCAGTGCTTCCAAATTTACAAATGGAGCTAATAGAATTGCAATCAAGCATCGAGCTAAAAAGCCTGTGCGAAGGGAATAAGATTGAATACTATAAAAATATGTCCTCGAAGATAAACTTCAAAATTTAAAACGTTTGGCCATGCGCATCATATCAGCATTTGGAGTTACTTACACTCCGCGTGAGTCATTATTTTTCCAAATAAAACTTTGTAAAAACAAAGTGTCACAACAGGTTGCTCGATTAAAACATGACCAATCAATTGGGATGCACATCGACTAAATTATCCGTTGATATTAAAAAAAAAATCTCAAGTAAAATACGAAAACAGGTGTCACATTAATAGTAAGGTAATAAAATATTTCAAATGTTATACGACAATAAAATATTTTGAAAAATTTGTTGTCTTATTTTGATATGTGCTCAATGAGTACATTTTAACTTGGTCCACCAACCGATTTGGTTTAAGCCCCCCCCCCTGCTCTAATACATAGGACAACTGAACTTGTAAATTAAATAATACAAAATTTTGAGTTTTATTTATGTTAAAAAACTCAGAAGGTGGGATTGTCGCACCAGTTTGAAAATGATTATAAGAGTATTATTGTTCAAATGATTGTTATCACGATTGTAAACATTATGCTGTAGGGACAGTGTGAAAAAAGCTCAATTCGAAAACTCAAAACTCTATGTAACAGTTTTTTAACTGTTTAAAAATAAAAGTTGATAAGAATATGCAGCTCTGGTGATTTTTACTTTTGAAAAGTCCGCTAGTAGAATTAAATATTTGAACACTTCGTTTCTAAAAAACTGTATAAAAAAGAATCTTATAATCTCATATTGTATGTGACACAAGCAAATCTTCATCTCTATTTTGCAATTTCAAAAGATTTGGAAATTAAAGACATTTTCCTTTTCCCAAATTTTTTTTTCTACAGAAAACATTTTGGAACAAATACAGATATTACGGTGTTTGTTTTGATTAAATTTAACTGGTCAACTTGTAGTTTCAAATACGTTTCATTAAATTTGGAAAATATTTAAAGCTTTCAGAAATTAAGTTACACTTGTTCCGTCAGAGTGACTGTGAAAAAAGAGTGAAGCTTTCGCAGATGTTAATTGAGTTTCATAACTTCCAAATGCAGCAATCTCATTCGGATTGTTTTACCCTTGCAACATATTATGAGAAAAATTCCGCATTAGCTAGAAACTTATTTCAACGTTCATGTTCGCGGAACAGTAGTCTTTTAAGTCAAAAATTTCAACAAACTCATCGTGAAATATCAGCAGTGTATGGGCCACGTGCAATGTCACTCTCAGCCATTGTGAAATGGTGCCAGCAGTTCAAAGACGGTCGCATGAAATTAACCTATGCGGAAATTCAAGGAAAGCCCAACAGTGATGAGCATATCGGACATTGTGGAGTGGGTGGAAGGCATTATTCTCCTCAATCGTAGAGTGAGTGTCACACATATTACGCAGCTGTTAGAAATATCTGTTATGAGTGCACATTCCATCATCCGTTACAATGTGAGCTATCACAAATTGTGCTCACGATGGGGTTCCTTATTCTTTGAGTTCCGAACACAAAGAAGAGAAGTTTTCAGCTTTCCTGGAATTTTTTCAGCGTTATTCTGTGGAAGGTAATAATTTCTTAAGTCGCATCATTGCAGGTGATGAGATATGGGTACATCATTTCACTCAAGAAACGAAGTAAGTATTGATGGAATGGAGACACTCATCATTTCCTGTGAGAGTAAAATCCAAAGTTCCCCTCTAAGGGTGATGTCATGGTTTCTGTTTTTTCAGCTTTGAAGATGTTGTCAGCACGAAGTTTATAAGGCAGGACACAACTATTAATACTGAGTCCTACTGCGAAATACAAAGAGGTGTTTGGAAAACTGTAAAAAAAAAGGGATGTGGAAAGTTAAGTGAAGGCGTTGTCCTCTTGAATGACAGTGAAAGACCTCACAAGGCACGTACAGCACAGGATCTGCTTCTCAATTTTGGATGGGAGATATTTCTGCTCCTTGAGACTTTCTTGTGTTCGCAAGCTCAAAGAATATTTAGGAAGATATTTTTCCAACGTTCAGATAAGGTTCAGATAGTTGTTCTAAGATGACTGAAGGACCAAGGAGCAATTTTGTATTGTAAAGGCATCAAACGATTAGACAAAGTACGATTCGACAAAGGTCGGTAGTGACTGGGAGATTCTGTAGAGAAATAGTGTGCTGTATGTGTGTCATATTGTATTACGGCGCACTTCTCAGTAAAGTGTTTTTCGACCTGCATTCTTCGAGTGTAGTATACTGTTTGAACGCTCCTTATAAACCAGTCATATACGATGCGTCACTTTTTGAGTTAATTAAATTGTGCCGGGAATCATTCTTTGCTTTCCATGAATTCTAATAATAAATCAAAAAGCCCATAAAATCGATTAGACAACCAATGTATTTCTGTGTGAAGTAGCAAATGATTATAGCCTTCGTCATTTTTCAAATAAATAATCTTTCACTAAAGGCATTCCTTTTGATTTTATAAAGTGCTCTAATGACATAATCTAGTGGTCCATGCAAACGTTCATTAAGATTTTTTGCGACTAAATGTTGTCGATGAATGACATAATGCACTGAAAATACATTGGATACAGAAAGTAATTACTGGCTGGCAGTTTTCTGAGGTACCTGGTTCTATGAACCTCAACCCTCATTGGTTATCTGGAAATGGAACTTGGAAGCTATAACGTGATCTGATTGGCATAACAAGTAGTTTTTAAGTGAGCGGGGCTTGATAGAGTTTTCTTGTGAAAAAGTTAATTTTTAATACAGAACAATTAAGAAGTTAGTTATTAAATTTAGATTTTTTGTTTTGAAATTAATTTGTGTTATAACACATAAGCAATATTTACAAAAACATTAGTTATATTAATATAGGAAAGTCCTTAACTCAACTGTTAAAAACAGTATGAGTGATCGTGGGAAACAAGAGAAAACTCTAAGACATTGACTATACAAACACATAAAATACTTATTTATATTATTTATTTATTTATTATTAAATTTACTTGATTATTTATTTGTTTATTTTTTTTCTTTTTATATTATATTTATTTATGTTAATAGAATGATAGAAAGGTTAGTTGTTAGTATTAACAGGGACGTATTGCTTAAGTGTAAAGATCAAGGTGGCTGGTGAGGAAACTTTGGACAGAAGCGAAGTAGTGAGCGGGGACGGTGCCGATTATGGGTGCTGAGGTCATTATATAGCGGTAGATTAGTAATTAATGTATTTTATGTTTTATTTAGATTTTTGTGCATGTTGTACATTATTTTTGCAAAATACTCTCTTACAGTTGATAGTTTAAGTTCTCTTATTTTTTTATATCGAAAAAATCAGGGTGCTTTGGCTACTGTCTGATTATTTTGTTTTGAAGGATTTCTAATTTTTTGATCTTACTGTCATGGGTATAACCCCAGAGGGGGCAGGCATAGGACAGAAGTGGTCTGAGGTAAGCTTTGTAAATGAGCACTTTATTTTCTTTTGAAAGCTCAGAGTTGTATTTTAGAAGAGGGTATAATGTAGCAATAGTTTGTTTAAATTTATTTGTAATGTTTTTGATGTGAATATTCCAATTTAGTTTTTTGTCAAATGTCACTCCTAGATATTTGCAAGTTGGGGACCATGGGAGTGTTGTTTCATTAATTTAAATACTTTGACAAGTTATTGCTCTTTTTTGGTAAATAGGATTGCTATGCTTTTGTTTTCATTTATCAAAATGTTCCATTTTTTGAACCAGAGCTCAAATAGCTGTAGGTGTGTGTTTAGTGCTGTAGAAATAATGGATAATTTCCGGCATTGTGCTTGAATAAGTGTATCATCTCAAAAAGGTGCAGGGCTGTGTGATGTGATTTGCGATATCATTCACATAGACAAGAAATAATCTGGGCCCTAGCTTGGAGCCCTGAACATTGGGTACAGCTAGTTTTAAATACATTAGAAAACTTCAATATCTTCCTATCATTGCCGGAGCATCGTCAGTAGCAACAGAAATGATATTTATCAAGGATATAACTTTTACATATAGAATTTTTTTTTAATTTAGTAAATAATGCTTAACTTTTCGTATCAGTTTCAAACTATTTAGCTAACAACAATTTATGGCAAATTTTTTTTTTTTTTTTTTTGTAAACCTTGTAAGTTAAAAATAAAACTTCGTCTCCTATCAAGCTATATAGAAAATTCAGATCTTTTTAGACTCACATAAAATTCATAACATATTATACTCACATAAATAATTTTCTACGCACTGAAACCATTTCTTAAATTTTTCTTTTTATTTTATAATTACTTTGTGATATTGTTTTCTTAACTGTAGAGAGAAATTTGGTTTGTGTAACATGGTGTGTATTACCTCACTTAGAGTTGGTAAAATAAGCTCTTCACTGACAGTTCTGACTGTTTCGAGAAACATGAAGTCCATCGTTATCTTGCTTTGATATTGTCCCTGGGAATTGTTGCAGTGACCGTCTTCTCAAATATTTTCTTTTACTGTTTGAAAAAAACATTAAATCCTTATCTCTTTTGTCACTATGATTTTTTATTAAATCTATATTTAGGTAGTTTGCTTGAGCTTGGAAAGTTTTATTAAATCATTTGACATAGTTTTATTACATAGAAGACATATAGGTCAGGTACTGTTTCCTGTTTATCAAATAAAGTCATACTTCAAATATTCAACACTCATCATACAACACTATTTCGGCCAATAGAAGTAAATATGACATCATCAATGGGATATACTTTAAACAATACCTGTATAGACGTCTGTTTTTCGTCCTCATTGGATCCATAGGATGATAAATATCCACCCTTTTTGCGTTCATTATGCGTTACTAGACGTCGGCATTCGATGATGAACGAAATCTCGATGTATTCATTCACACTGATCCATACTATGATATTTTAGGATGCCTTTTAGATGAGGCTTAAGCACTGAAATAATGCTTTATCTATCTCTAAATGTCTCATTTTTTTGTCCACTAGACAAAATGAAAACTTAGTTTTTTTTATAATTGTATCAGATTTTAATTTATTTGCTATTAATTTCCTTAAATCCTTGCCCTCAAGAAAATTTATTTTCCATTAAGGTCTATTAAATGTTATAGAATTTTATCGTAACTAATAAAATTAGTAATATTTTAAACACGTTATTTTGCAAGTAATATTCTGAAAATTGTATGTCATATTATTTGTAATAATACTAAATCTTTTCTTTAAAAAAAACTGAAATTTGTTCTAAGAAAAAAGTTTCTCTTGAAAAGAATTTATAATAATAGAATTAAAAGTATCATTAAACTTGTAATATAAATGTAAGTTAATTCAAGAAAACTGAAATTAATCAATAAAATTTATTTCTCATACACACACACACACGCAAAAATACAATTTACTTTATTTATGCATTAAATAAGTTTATAGTTTGACATTTTTTATTTTTTCATTGAAAACCATCATTGATTATCGGCAATTTTTCTTCGGCTCACTCACACTTATTGAAAAGGGTAAAAAAGGATGTACGAGAATTTGCATATTAAATGTTTTATTTGCAACCCACTCTTAATTATTATTGACTTTTTAAATGGAATGCTGCAATAAGGCCCTTTTGAATTAAATATCTCACATAAGGATAAAATTTTATGAGTTTTTTGGCTGAAATATAATTTTCATTAACATCTTTCAAAAAACATCTGTATTTAAAGAGGTATACGATCTATTCCTATGAGTTTTTAATGAAAAAAATTAATCCCTGAACTAACGTTAAGAAATTACTCTATGTTGAAAAATTGATACATTATTTTTCATAAGAAATCAATTTTATTCAAATTCTAATCAACAAACTTTATTCAAATTCTACGTAACAAATATACACTATCTGCATAGCAATATAAAAATGGTACACCAAATCTCACTTCCAGCTAACAATACAAAATTTCCATTTGTCTAAGTGTGAAAAAGTTTGTTTGTATACTTCGTATCTGTATAAAACAGAACTAAATTGTTGATTAGATATGTGACTCTTTTATAGTTTGTTTATATTGTAGACAAATTAGTATATGTAACACCGTTATTGTGTTTCTGTATAAACTTAATTTTCGGCCATCTGCCTAGCATTGTACCATGCTTATTATTAACTGAAGTTGCTGGCACCATCTGGAACTATTAAATCACAAAGTCATGTTAAAAGATTTTTTTATTATCATTTTTGAGGGAGTATTTCAGTTTTTTAAGTTCGTTATTATTTTGCTGTTATATTGTTTTAGCGTGTTGATTTAAATTAAAAGCTTAAATTTATAAGTGTATAGAACAATAACCAATATTTATTAAAACTGTAAAAAAATGTATGCATACTATTGTTATTAAATGTTACAAATCAGTGGAAATAAATTTTGCCAATGTTCATTCACAAAAGATATTACATAAATATCAGTACTTACATAACTCTGTATTTTAAGCACCCATTTTTATTTATATTTTACTCGGAACATAAAATTCCTTTCATTTTATATACTATGTGATTTACTTAAACTTCTATAATAATAAAAATATATCACAATTTTATAATTTCTTATTAAACCTTGCGCGGACACTTTGACATTGTTCAGAGACCCTCAAGTAAATTTTCATTTTCCACGAAATCCCTGAATGATATCAGGGATCCCTAGGGGTCCGTAAGGATCACTTTGGGAACCACTCTTTTGTTGTATTTTATTTTTAAAAAATGAGAAGCTCAGAGAATTTGGAACAAGTGAATTACTCGATAAAGGCCTAATATTTTAGGATATTTTAAAATGAACAACATTTAAATAGCGTAAATGTCGAAATTGCAGCCGATACATTTTACACAATGGTTACAGCTATGGATATTCCTCCTTACCAGATGTTGAGGTGACAGCAAGTGAGGTTTATAGACAATTTAAGGACTCACCCGCTAGTAGAAATGGCTTTGGTACCTTTGGGAGAGGAGTAAAATTTTCTTTAAAGTTTTGAAAAGATTGGTTAAAAAGAATATAATTATTTTGAGGAGATTGCTTGAAATACACGAGTCTGAATCAAGCGTACCCAATTTTAACAGTTGATTAATGAACGTTAAGAGGGCGACTGTGGCCAAATTTGACTTCTGAATACTTAGTTTGACGATACTTTAGTGCTCTTGCGTCTGACGCGTTTTCTCTTTCTTTGAGATGACAAACGGAAAAATGACGTCACCGAAAGAGAAGCCATAAATTGTTCTCTAGTATACAGAATACAAATACGTAGCAACAGTGAAAAGAATGTTTCGAACAATTTACGAAAGAAATCAACTCCGGGCCTAAAAAGTGGCTTTTTTATTTTGGAAAGAGTAAGTGTGCAGAAAAGATCTGAAATGACCACCGTTCACATTCTACTGATACCCGTGTGAGAAATGATGTTCGATGTACTTTCGTTCCAATCAGGCAAGTAACTTCGGAATTATAGCATGATAAACTATTTATAATATATGCTGCGGAGATGTTATCTCGCATCGAAAATAAATACGATTTTCTAAATCCAATTGAAGAACCGTTAATATTGTAATGCTGAAAATATTTCAGGAATAATTATCTAAAAAAAAATGTGAAACGTTATTATTATCGCGCGTCATAAAATTTTCTCAATTAAACTTCCTCTTATGTAAAATACTACTGCCATTAAATTAAGTAAATGTACTAAAAACAGTATATTAATTACAATTTTTTATATATTTTGTAATGAAAACTCCATAAAGAAATACAAATATTATGAGAATACCTTATATTTTGTAAAATATATAAGGTATTCTCGTAATATTTGTTCTTACTTTCGTAAAAGTAAATTTTATACGAAAGATTTTTCATTCTTTTTCAATTTATGAATGGAACTTTCCTCTTGCATAACATTTTAAATAAATTTCTTTTATACATGTTTATTTTTATGTAATAATTTCTACGTTATATTAATTCTGTATGTTCACAAAAGAAAATTGCCTTTCTTTTCAAAAATTTATGCATGTGAAAACACGTCAATGAATAAATTTTTAATTAATTCTAATTTAGTGAAATTAAATATAATGTCTAAGGTTTTACATTGTTAATATCCGGTGCGTATATGTTATTTTTAACCAAGTAAATTTTTGAATTAAAACATGCGCAGTTATTGACAGTATCTAATGCAAACATGTATTAGCAAATTTACAAAAAAGAAGAAAAAATAACTCTTGTTATTTTATAATTTTAGCAATAAACTTTATTAAAATAATATTGAAAAGAAAACATCACACATATTATAAATAAAAAAGTAAAAAATGGATTATTTTGAACGGTAAATTTTCAATATGAAAAAATGTACAAAAACAATGTTCTACCTTTCATACCTTTTTACTAATTGAAATTTTATCGGATATATGAAATTAATATAAAAGCGATTTCTCATATTTCTTTTTTATTTTATTTAATTATTTCTAAAGTAAATTAACTTAATATAAACAATATTTTTCTGCATATCCTATATTAAAAAAAATGTTTTATCTTATTTTGGATTTTTTTCATGTAAATGTATAATTACTAAAATAATTTATGCTTTCATTCAATTATGACTAGCTAACGTTAATATACATTATTAAGTTATCCAATAATAATATTAGAAATTCTCAATAATTTTGCGAACTACCTTACTTTGAAGGTCATTTTTATCTCTAGTTGTATTTTCATGAACATAAAATTGCATACTATTACTTAAAATTATTATATTTAATAAATAAAAATATAAGAATTGATTATGTTTTTGAAGAGCAGAATAATTCAGAAAGAAAATTACAGAATCAGGTTATAAGCAATTATATGTGTGTCTAAAAGCAGAAAGTAAAAGTAATTAGGATAAAATACAGCAATATAAATTTTTAAGGAAATATATTTGCTTATATAATTAATAATGTTTAATATAACTATTAAATGCTTGATTTTAATTTATAAAAATACCCATAATTTTAAATATATTAACAAAGTAATATTATTAAGTTGAAAAAGTGAAAATATAAGATTAGAGCATGTTTCTATGTTTCAGCAGTTTAATTCAGAAAGAAAATGTAAATAATCATATTAATGTAAATAATCATCATAATAAAAATTATAAATAATCATATTTATTCTTCAAAATTGAAAATAGAAGAAACTAGACTCAGATATTGAAATATGAATTATAAGAGATTATTTAGTATATATTTCAAAACTAATGATGGTAAATATAAAACTTAAAAACATAATTTTATTTTATAAAAATGCCAGCAGTTTGTAAATTTTAATATTAATTAATTTATCTTTTTAAAATACGAGTTTATATGCTAATTTGCACTCAATGCTCTTATTTGATTTCCTAAAAACACTGACTTAATTTTTATTTTATTCAAATTAAAGGCAAATTTTTAAAAGTATAAGTTTTTCAAGTAGTTTTCTTACATTTAGTAAAAAAAAATAACTGAAGATTGTTATTTTTTAAGATTTCTTCTTATGACATAAAGTAAATTATTGGTATTTTCTATTTTATTGAGACATTATGTGTTGTTTGTATAAATTTAAAAAAAAATGTTTAACAAATTATTAACTTATTTTACGCGAACTTATTTACTTTAATCAAATCTTAAAAAATGATATTTTCTATGGTTAATTATATCAAAATAAACAAAATATTATAAAACTAGAGAAACTATTTTATTTTATATTTAAAAAATCTAACCTGTCCTCTCAATAAAATACTGGGATAAAGAGGATAAAATTTGTATTTACGTCTAAGTATAAATTTTTTCTTATTTGACTAATGTTTTCTTATTTACATTATACAAAACTTTTCAGTTTAATTTCATTCTAATCTTGCTTGAATAAAAAACTGAAAAAGTGTTTTATCATATTTGCCATAATATGTATTTGTTTTCTCTTCCAGTTCTCTCATTCACAACGACGCAATTTTTCTCGTTTTAGTAAAAAATAACTAAAATCACCTTAAAGAAAACCAACTTTTGCAACAGCTGTTACTGTCAAGATGTCTATTTTTCGTTTTTGTATTTTTTTCAGATAATGTGTTACCAAGGCTCTTCGGCACTGAATCAATTTTAGTGCTTTATTATTGCTGAATGCTGTATGAATTATATAGGCATTTATCATATTTATATCTAATGAACCTATACAAAATGGCCAGTACCACCATTTCCACCAATTTTAATGGAATAAAGTCTTGCCAACCAGTTCGTGGTGATCAACACCACTTATGTTTGTTGTAAGAATTAATCAAATTTTGGCATCTTTATATTAATTTATCTTTTTGTCCTCTAACTTACTTCTTCACTTCCAGGATTGGTTCTAAAGTGCTGAAATTTGTACCAAAACTAAAAGTGCTATTATTATATCATAGCACCAGAAAATCTCAGAATTTTCATTCAATGCAAAATCAGATTTAGTCCTTTTTTTTCTGATGCACAAACTTATATTTTTAAATGACTTTCGTAACTTATCCATTTTTCTCCTATGTTCCTCGTGACTCTAAAACCCTGTTCTGCAAGATCTTTTTTTTAATTGATGCTAGTAAAAAAGTTTATCGAAATATTAACATTTTTACTGGAATCAATTTATGATGAACTTATAATTAAACAACTCACGATATATTACTTGCTTGAGTGTATCACATGCAGTTGATTCAGTCAATGTTTTCCATTTTGCATATTGAGATGATTTACTTTTTATGACTTACTTTTTTAGCTTTGTTTCTGCTTTTTGTTGCGAAAACACTTGAGCCTATGTAGGGTTCAGGGTGGAAACTACTTAAAGTCCCAATATGCAGGGATAAGATAACATCGTTTATAATAATCTCAACAGTATTTATTTCCTTAACATCACACTTCATATTTTAATCATATTTTAATTCATTGGCATCTGGTGGACACACAGCAATTTTGACGACACTTACATCTGAAGCTAATTTATTCATTAACTATTAAAAACTACTTTGATTTTCCTCTAACTTCAGAAATCTTTGCATAAATATAATTAATATAAAAAATTAAGAGTTGAAACACTTATTTTTTATTTCACTCTTAGTAGTAAAAACAGAAAGAACGTCTCAATTGCATACTTATCGTTCTAATATCCCATTTAGAGAACATTTAAGCAATAATCCGATAAAACATATCTAATAATAATAATATATTCCTAATTAACCACCAAGATAATAGCCGAGTGTCCGAAGTAAACTGAAAATGAATTTTGAAACAACAAAGCGAGCATACAAACCACGCTCACTAATGTGATTAATAAACAAAATGTTAAAGGGAAGGAGAAGGAGGCAAGTTACGTTACTTAAACTCTCAGGAGCTAATACACACACCTGCATGTTTCAGTTGACAAAATATTCGCACTAGTGGAAAGTGGACACCAATTGGACAGTGGAATAAAATGCGTTAATATATTTTACTAATAATAAATTATCAGTTTAATCTTAACTTGAAATAACATCTTAATTTTAAGTAAATTTAATTTTCAAATGGTAATATAAACTTAGATAAATAAAAACATTATTTTTCCAAATTTATTCAGTCTTTTGAAAATGAAATTTATTTGAATTTAAGATGTTATTTCATTAAATTATTTTAATAATATTAAATATGTATTAAAACAATAAAATATATTTTTTCAACTGATTAATTATATCCGTATATGCTTTTTAATATTAAAATAATTCTTTAATGGCAAGTTTTAATCATAATATTTACTTTCAAAGCTCTGGTATTTAGTATATTAAAAATATACATAATCCAGAAACTGTATATATTATATATTGTTATCTCAAAATAATTATTTGCATAGTTAAGAAATTTAATTAAAAAGTAAAATTTGAACTAAAAATAAATTATAATTAAATTTCAGTTTTGTTAATATATAGCTTGTATTTCTTGTGGAAAAGTTCCAATTTTTTTTGTTTTCAGATTATAGAGAAATTGTATAAGAAACTGTATATGAAAAACATAAAAATAAGATGAATATTTATATTAATTTAAACTTACAATAGAATAATTCCCTGATAAGAAATTATTTGATTTCAGACTTGCAAAAATGATTTACCAATCATCAAACTAAGGAGCAATGATGAAATCTAAATTAAATTTGGAATTCTTTAAATTATTAGAATCAATGGTTGTTCTATACAGTGGTTAATTTCTAAGCCATTCCTAATCGTGGGATGCATTTTGTGAATTATTGTATTTCATAATTATCGTTAATTTAAATGTAGGTAAAAATGTATTTCAAGAATTACCATTAAGTTATTTTTGATGAAACATTATCTTCTAATTGTTTTCACATTATTAATGAGCTTTCGTTGCTAGTAAATTTTCATTCTAAAATAATTGTTAATAGTCTATCAAACCAACGTGAAAAATTACATTTTATGGCCCCCATTCTCTATTTAAAAAAGCACCTTAAATTTATAACGTTTTACATAAGTTACTTAAATTGAATTAAAATTTAATATATACGCATAATACTAAATATAAAAATACATAAGAAATAAGCTGTTACCTTCACAGCTAAGTTGGGAGGCCTCACTGGGGCAAGCATGTTAGCTCAGTTTTAGATCAGCTTTCTAAAACCAATGAAAAGGATGCAGTAGTCCAATTGCCTGGCCATCAAGATCTCCTGACATGGTTGCTCACTATTTCTTTTTTGAGACTATGTGAAAGACAAAGTTTGCTCAAGGCAGATCCATAATGTTGAAGATATTTGTGGTTAATAACCGTGGCTGTTGCTAATGTGACTACGGAAATGCCACACTGGACATGGCTGGAACTGGACTTCCGGCTGGATATTCTCAAGGTTACTAAGATAACTCACGTGGAAGTATACTGATTTTTTCATAAAAAAAACTTTGTGAATACTAGTGTCTAATTTTACAGTTTTCTTATTTCTAAACTCTCCGTTAAGCATAGCGACTTCTCCATATCAGATCATTTGATTCAATGATATATTTTCCAAGATACATTATTGTAGGGATATTATTGTTTATCCTACATTATTACACAATTGAAATACATAATTCATTTGTTCAAAACAAAAAGTTTCCTAATTCTGGTAAAAAAAACTAGATATTGTGCAAAAGTATTAAAGATGTTTGTTAAACGTAATTTTTTATATTTATTGTTGGTGAAGTGTAGCCTTTTCTGACACTTTATCAAACTGATGACCCAATGTTATCCTTTATTCCAAATTTTCATCCATTGTTTAAAAGTTTAATACAAAAATTTAAAAAGAATCTGTGTTCTCTGTTTTTTAATTTAAACTTATAAGCACTAATAAGGGAACAATAAAAAAGATGCCACTCAATTAAATGTTGGTTTTATTACCAAATTTTCCTCAGAGAATTGTATATAAACAAAACTTTGACATAAAAACAAGATTTATTTTAATTATAAATCATTTTTAATATCAAGGACCAAAAGTTAATAAAAGAAATATCTTTTGTGTGAAATATTCTGTGGTACGAAATATTTCATGTTTTGATCCTCGAACTTTGATATGTAACGAATTAAGTAATTTAAATAAAATGCAGAAGTTTCTTTTGTACTCGTCTAATGTGTCTGAAATAAATGAGAGTCAGAACTAAATTCTGTTATAAAAGAATTTCATAATTTTGCTGAAGGGCTTAAATTATTACATCAATGATTAGAATATCATTAGAGATCTGAAAATTTTAATAGTATTACACATAATATTACTGAAAAATTTAATTAATACAAATAATAACTGTATTTTTGTTTTATATATTTATTTGAAAAGAAAAAGTTATACGTATCTTCAAATATTCAATAAATTAATTGATCAAAATCTTATGAAGATGTTTAAAAACTCTAAAATTGTGCACATTATTGTACACAATGTATATTTCATTAATGTAAATAATATAATTGATAATTTAAATAAAATTTTTTCTGTTGTAACTGTAAATTCATTGAAGACTTGAAATAATAGTTAAATTTATTTCTCTCTCTCTCATTCTAAATTAAATAAAAAATATTCTTAACTTTTACAAATATGTTATTTCTATTATTTACAAATATAACTAAAAAATGTTGCGTGTATATAATTATATGCATATTTATAGTTAAGATTAATTGGTAAAATAAAATACACTACTGGCCATTAAAATTCCTACACCAAGAAGGAATGCAAAAAACAGAACATATTTATTGGATACATACACTATAGTGGAAAGAACAAGTGATTAGATTTACAGGAAATTAGGATGTATAGATCTTGAGAAATCAGTGCCCAGAGCAGCCACCTCTGGCTGCAATAACAGCATTTATCCGCCTAGGCATGAAGTCAAACAGAGATTGTATGGCATGTACGGGGATCTCAGTCCATGCAGCTTCAACACTATGCCTCAGTTCATCGACAGTAGTGGATGGTGAGTGATGGCGTGCCAATCGCTCGGCAAACATTGGTCACACGTTCTCATTTGGTGACAGATCAGGAGAACGTGCTGGTCAGGGTAACAGTCGAACCTGTTCTGTATCAAGGAAGTTCAGAACAGTACGGGCAACATGCGGTCGTGCATTATCCTGTTGAAACAAAGCATTAGGGAGGCCTCGAAGATAGGGCAGAGCCGCGGGCCTTAACACATCGGAAATGTAATGGTTGCTGTTCAAAGTGCCGGTAATGCGAACAAGAGGTGATCGAGACGTGTATCCAATGGCACCCCATATCATCACTCCAGCAGATGGGCCAGTATGGCGATGTCCAATGCAAGCTGGCAATGAGCGTTCTCCACGATGCCTCCAAACACGGATGCGGCCATCATGGTCCTGTATACAGAACCGAGATTCATCTGTAAAGATGACGTGATGCCATACCCGCGTCCAGGTTCGTCGCTGATCACACCATTGAAAGCGCTCCTGTCTGTGATGCAGAGTCAATGGTAGCCGAAGCCATGGTCGTCGTGCAGACAATCCATGCTGCTGCAAACGTCGTTGAACTGTTCGAGCAGAAACTTGTTGCTTTGCAAATGACTCCATTTCTCGACTCAGGGTTCATGACGTGGCTGTACGATCCCTTGTGACCATGCGGATAAGATGTCTGTCTTCTCTGCTGTTAGTGGTGGGAGGTCGCTGAGATCCTGCATGACGTTCCGTATGATTGTCCTGAACCCATCGATTCCATATTCTGCTAACAGTCATGGGGTCTCGACTGACGCGAGCAACAATATTGCGGTACGATAAGCAGCAATCCCAGTAGGCTATAATCCTTCCTCTATCAAAGTCAGACACGTGCTGATAGGCATTTCATCTCCTTACACGAGGCATTACAACAACTTTCTTTGCCGAAAACAACGTTGAAACGGAAATTGAGTATGAGAAAACTGCTGTCAAATCTCTGGTTTTATACACATTGTAGATGTCGCTACTGTCGCCTGCTTTGTATGAACGCACTGAAAATCTAATCATTTGCTTGCATATCACAGCAAGTTCTACCTGTCATGCAAATTTCACGTGTATGGTGTGCCGCTTTCCTGGTGTAGCAATTTTAATGGCCAGTAGTGTATATAGAGAGAGCAGAAGCAACAATATTATCATTCCTGAACAATTTGGCTTCCGTTCCCAGAATTCAATGATCCACCAACATATAAGAGTCACTGAGTTTATTTATGACAAATTCAAAAAACCAGAAACCATAGTGGTCACTTTCTGAGATGTTATGACCTGTGATAGAGTCCTAGACTTTGCCTTCTTCTATAAAGTAATTAAACTTAACTTCTCTCAGCAGTTTCTTAAAATAATTAATTCATACCTCACTATTATTATTATAATTAAAAATTGGACTTACTTTTCTTTAAATAGCAGCATTTTAATGGAAGGCTCACAGAAATAGTCTCGTCTCCCCCTTCTTTTCTGAATCAATGTCAACGACATCCTCCACCCAACCCCTTTGTTACTTGGCATGCAGACGACATTGCCATATTAACAAAAGATAAAATAAAACGTATAGTCTGTTAGAGACCGTAAAATTATCTACTGAAACTTCAAGACTACATTGATGATTGGAAGATCAAGATTAATACGTCTAAGTTTGCTGCAATTCTTTTTCACAGGAGACAAGCCTCCTCCCCACCTCACAACTTAAAAATCTTTAATGAGTTCATTTCCTGGAGATATCAAATACGTAGAAGTAACATTAGACGAAATTCTAAAATTTATAAAACAGGCGACAAACGCACTAAAGCAAGCTAACTCAGCAAAAATGCTATTTCATGTAATACTGGCCCTAAAAATTGTCTAACATTTAAAGTAAAGGCTCTGACTTATACCTCATTTATCAGACCTATTTTCATGTACGGCATTTCTGTATGATGTCAAACAACCAAGTCTAAAAGATAGAGTTCTACAAATCTTTCAAAATAAAATATTACGAAAAATACCAAGAGCCCTCTGATGTGTCAAGAATGAAATTATACTCAACAACTTCAAAATCCCAACAGTGTTAGAATTTATGCATAAAACCTCAAAAAATATGTATTCGAAAATAGCACAAATCAACAACATTGCAATTTCTGATGTACCAATTCATAACCCCTCCCTCAAAAGACCTAGAAACATCTTAAACGAAGACGGTTTTACTGTAAACTTTGGAAATAAAGAACAAAGACTAAATTTTACCGAATATTCCATCCCAATTAATACGTGTGACTAATTACAGCTAATCGTTTAATTCCTCCTTTTAAATTTTTAAATCCCAATCATAATTTTTTTTTTTTTTGCTTTTTATTGTCAACAAAAATCTTAAACAAAACATAAAAGACCAAAATTATCCCTCCAATCAACATCAAGGAATTTCTCCTCTACACACTCCCGATTCTGAACCATCGTTTGCCCACCAACATTATCCCTTTGTGACTGTCGCCAAAGATAGAGATCTGACGTGTTAGCTCATAGAATGAGTGTCATATATAGTTACACTAACTTATATAATTTAGAATTTTATATTTAATTTAACATTAATTTTATCTTCAACAGTAGTCCTAATGTTATATTCGATAGCATTAATTTTAACTAATTATTTTAATCATAATGTTAGCACAATTTGCTTATTTCTAAATTTTAAAAGCAAAGCATACTTTTGCACAACTAAGTTCAAATAAATTTTAATTTATTTTAAATTATTAACAATTGCCGCCTATCCTGTCTAATGGTCAGAGTGCCCGACTGCGGATAGGGAGGTCCTGGGTTCGAATCCCAGTTCGGGAATGGATGTACTTTCTCTCTCTGTCTATCCTGTCTTTGTCCTTTCTTTGTATGTATGGGTTGTAAATGGTTACCTACTCTATAAACGGGTTTCTATGGCATGTGTGTACTGAGGAAGTCGGACTCCACACCAAAATAGGGTTCAGTTGGAAAAGTGGAGCGGCGCACCCCATATTGTCAGCCTTAGCTGGCACAAGACAACAACAACATTATTAACAACTTACTAACAAAATTTCTCCAGGTATCGCTCAAGTAATAAGAGTGAATTCTCAGCGGACTACTTCCGCGGACCGAAGCACACTCTTAAAGAGTAAAGCAGGCAAAAAGGTCGTCTGCTCGTCAAGCTTAGTGAATGAAAACAAACTAAATAATACTTTAAATTTTATTTATTTTTGCAATAACTATGAATTTGAATTTAAGTGCAATTAAGAATTTAAAAACAATTTCTTTATTAAAAAAAACTGTTGGTACTCTATAATATAAAATTAAAATTGAGTTAAAAATTTATCTCTTAATGTATACAAAAATTATTTTAATGACAATTACTGATACAAGCAATACATATTTGAAATTTGTTAAATTAGCGACTGTTTTTATTTCTAGAAGAAAATATTCATTTATGATTATACCTTTAATTTAACACACATAGAGCATATATACATAAAGCATTTTGTTATTCTAAACATAGGTTGTGTGTATTTTCCTTATCAAAATAAAACTGATAAGATTAGCTTCTTAAATCTGAAAAGCGTTATTTTCTGTAATTTATGCAGAAAATAACGTTTTAGGAAATATATAAACTTTATTTTATAATTTTCATTCATAAATTTTTTTTCATATAACAATGATTGCTATTCCAATTATATTAAGATTTCTTCTTATGTTATTTATCAATAAGTGCACACTCATCAATCAAAAATTATTTATTGTTGGTATTTTCATTTAAAAAGAATCTAAAATAGATCATTATAAAAGAAGAAAGAGTTATAAGTGAGTTATCAACAAATTACTTCTTTAAAGCTTGGTAATAATATAATGTTATAAATTGTTTGGTAATAATATAATGTTTTAAAAACACATTAATATATTTAAAATATAAAATTCTGGATTTTTTATTCAATTTCAAATAATTGAATAATTTAAATTCAATAAATGGTGATTAATAAAATTTAATTTCTATAAAAGATTTAAGTTATATTAGAGAAATACTTTAAAAAGTCCAATACTTTTTAATAAAATGCATTTTCAAAATTCCTACTTTCTTCCGTTAATGCAAATATTTTTGTACATTTGTAATTGTGCAATAAGATAATGTGAAAATATTATAGACATTTTAAAACATTTAGGACACATTTTTCGGAATATTTAACACTTCAAACATTACAAAGGAAATATCACATATCATTAATAAACATTAATTTCTCAAAAGTAATAAATTAATCTTACCCATGAAAACCTAATTTATTTCCTTTCTTGGCGATTTGTGCATCCAAACGCAAAACAAGCAGTCACCATTTTCTATCCGTAAAAGAGAAATTTAAAAACTTAAATCAAACAAATGACAAAATCGCAAATATTCCACTGTATCATCATTCGCAAAGAAATGTACGTAAGCAATGATCTTTCAAACTTGTTGTTTTGCCTGCTATATTTAAACTCTGAATCCTTCCGGCCAGTGAAATATCGGTGCGCAATCCCTCATTTTAAAGAATACATCAGCAAGTGGTAGAAACTAGTGTCTCGAGACAGAGCCCCGGTCGTCGGCTCCTGAAGATTTTGGCTATGATTCAGTGACTTGAGCGACGATGTAAATAATGCGATAAATTTATCTGGTTAGCAAGTTTATCTTATTGAATATTTTTACTCATTTTTTTCAACTTACCTTTCTAAAACTTAGCATATTTTTCTGGCATAAAATGCTAAGTTTCTTCTAAAATCTTTTATATATATAATTGGGAAAACTTATTAAATTCTGTAATATTTATAAATTTCCTCATTTATAAAAACTAAAATTTTATTTATTCAAATAAATGAGTTATACTTTGAATCGAATTGCCGATATTCATTGTATGGACAGCTTGCGATTTATCTCTTATAGAATATTTAATTTAAAAGATAGACCATCTACTCACTATTTAATAAGTTTTTTTACTCTGCAGTTTTTTTGAAGCTTGTTAAAACAACTCATTATTTGAAGAAAAATTAAATAATTTTTAACTAAACATGACACAAATTTTAATTAAATTAAAAAAAATATGAGCTAATAAATTTATAATAAACCCAAACATGAAATATAGTTTTGTGATATGAGTATCATAAAGTGAAAAATAAAATAAAATAAAAAAAAAAAACACTACTGAAAAACTGAAATAATGCAAGCATGGTAAAGTGACAGTTTATAATATTTTGTTTGGTATATATTAGTGAAATTGAATTTTTATTGAAATTTATATTACACCCAAAACTTATTAAAAACATTCATGTGGGAAAAAATTTTTAAACAATTTTTAAATTGAATTGACAAAAATTTTAATTTTAGTTTTAGAAAAAAATTTTAGATATTAATTTACAATTAAACCATGATAAAGTATGAAAAACAATTTATTTATTAAAATTAACTTAACCATGGCATTTTATTCCCATTCATGTTTATCATTATTAAAATACAAAAATCAAAAGGAAATGTGATAATTGCAATCCATCCTTTTTTGATACTTACGTATTATCTCGTCGACCATACCTAGGGAAAAATAAAAGAATAAATGTCGTTAATGATGCGATATAGCACCATGTAATATACAAATAAAGTTTTTACCTATTTGTATTTTATATAGTGCTAAGATATCAGTAAATTATTCTGCTTTTTTGTCATATTTCGAAAAATAATTATTAAATTTGCAAATTTTTACGACTGAAGGCTAAAAAGGTAGACGGGATAATACATAAATACCCATTCTTTTTTTCTTAACCGCTTTTTGCTCACACATAAATAAGAATGTAAATAAGCAAATCGACTGGCGCTTGAACCTCGTTTCAAATTAAACCGAGAGAAAAGAAGCCATAGGTTTGCTAAAACTAAGTCTAAACAATATTCAAAATTTATACCGTCAAATTATTGCAACTACTTTCTTCAAGTACGCATGCGTTAGAATTCACATCTGGAGCCTACGTTCAGGGGGCTCTATCTTGAGATACTAGTGTTGTAGAATTTCTGAAGCGTACATCAGCATAGCTGCTTTTACTTCTATTCCGTGAGATGGCGAGTCTGAAAATAGGGAAAGGTGATTAGTGTGATGAGTGGGATCATGTAGGAAGAAAAAATACATTGTTTATTTTTCTTTTATTATATTTAAAATACAATAAAATAAAAATGGAATAAAAATAATAAATGAATAAAAAGAAACAAAAAGGAAATAAATGTAAAAAAGAAAAAACAGTTACTTATATATTTATATATTTTTACATCTTATTTTAAATATCTCATTGAAATGTATAAATAAAATATTTTTCCTTTATTTCCTTATCTTTCCAGGCATTAAAAGAAGCAATTTAAATATCAATGCACATTTAAATATCAAGGTTTTTCCACTGCTTAATTTATAAATTCTCTGAATGGATGTAGGTGTTCAAATCCAGGTACTCCGTTAAACAAAGAATGGTTTCTGAAGAAAAGGGAAGGAGGATAGATCACAAGAATGGTCATTGATAGAAGGTTGGTTACAAGCTTTCAGTTGGGAAGTGTAAAAAAAAGGAGAGAATAAGTTTGGGAATTAAGAACAACATTACAGGGGCAAATGAATAATTTCAAATGCAAAACTAAAAATGTATGTACAATAAATAATTCTGACTTACATAAGTTTGTAGTTATTCTGAGAGAGCAAATATAGATGAAAATATAAATTGTAGAGTAAATTCTATATACAAAATTAAAATGAATAAAGTAGATACATGAAATAAACAAGATACGAGAACAAGAATATAAAATGGAATAAACTCAAAAATCAGAAGTAAAAAAGTGCAAAATAAGTTCAGAAAATAAGATATAATATTTACAGAATTACACAGATTAGACTTTGTCAGACTCGATATAATTGCTTCACTTAGGTAATGTGCTGCAATTGCTTTTGTTTTCACATTATCTTTGGTTTTTACACATTTAAATATTTCATTAAATGAAGCTTTCATATAGTTTTCAGATTTATTAAAAAAATTTATATTAAATTTTGCGATATGTTGCTCCATAATGTCTATTTTAAATCATTATGGATAGCTTTATTCTTTAAATAAAATAATTGTCCTAGCATGTTCCTTAAAGTCTTGTTTTGAAAACTATTTAAGTTCTTCATCATTGTTTTTCCAGCATTACACCAAGCTAGGGATGCATATGTTAGTAGAGGTCTTATCATGAAAATGTGGAGTTTCTTACGAAAATGTGTCCTGTCATGAAAATGTAGATTTTTCATTTTGATGTTCACTTTACTGTATTGTCTGATTAAAGGTCTTAATTTTCAAATTAGCATTACTGTTGCTTTACTTATTTCGTTTTTAACATGCGGTTTCCAAGATGAGTTTTCATTTATTGTGAGACCTAGATATTCTACATGTAGAGATAAGTTTTCAGTTGTTTCTTGTATTTGATATTTTAATTATTAATAGATTTGATTTACTATAGTATTAGTCTTTAACAGTATTTAGTTTTTGTTGCAGTTTTTAATAGCAAGGTTGATGAACTTGGATTTATGGATGATGTCCATATCATTTGGGAAGTACGCTGTTGTGCTGTTATAATCGAGTCTATCAACAGGGAAGGAGATATAAATGTTAACATTTCCTTTTTTTTTTACTTGAATACCTGTAAATCTCTGGTTATAATTAGAATCACTGAAAAATTTGAAAAACATTTTCATTGCATTTTATTTTTAGAAAAATCTGTTCTTAATAATATAATAAATTTTTTATGTTTGGCTGAGAATATTTTTAATTTTACTAAGAAATATAAATAAATAAACAATTTTGCTTGGATTTATGCGTATTTTGCAAGATATTAATTTTAAATTTTGATTTAAAAATGTGCAAAGTAATTTTTTGAGTATATCAATATTTGGTTGATAATGCAGTATTATTAATACTATTACATGATTTAGTTTTCTAAGTTGAAAGCGGATGCAGATTTAGTAATTAAGGTTTCCTAATTATAAAATTTAAAAAATTTTATAATTAGGAAACCTTAAATACTTCCTAATCCATATGGTTTCAAAATGAAATTCGTATATTTGCAATATAATCTTGGTTTATGTTAATGGTCAGAATGATGTAATTAAAGAGGCTAATTTTACATAACATTGAAGACTGATGTTTTTCGACATCTGAGACGAAAATTTAAATAAAATGCTTTACTTACTTTGTAGTAAACAAAACGATTCAAAAGGTCTCTTAAAAATATTAGGAGGGAGGATTCTAAATTAAAGGTGCAAATCTTTTCCCAGTTAAATTTTTGCAATAACCAGCAAAATTTTGTGCACTGAATCAAGTGATTGATTAATAGTATTGAAAGGAGAGAAGCACTTCAATATATTTAATTATTTCAACAACAGTTGCAAGCTGTGAACGTTTATTTAGTAAATTAAAATTAATTCTGACATATTTTTGCTATCGACTGTGGCATAAAACTGCTTAAATGACTTAGCATTTCTTAATGTAAAAAAGAATTGAAGTGGTCGACTTAGATGAATTAATTGATCAGTTCGTTTCATCAAAAACAAAGAAAATATATGCAATTATTATTGTTGTTAATAAATGCATTTATTTATATTTTGAATATAAATTAAATTATATTTTCTTTCGGAAATTGTACATTAAAATTTTTTTAATAGTATATAAAAGGAATATCTTTTCAATTAATTCTAAATTAACATAGATCCGATTATTCCTCTAACACTCTGAATCCTGAATTCTCAATCCCTTTCAAGTTTTGATTTTTTTAAAAATTAGGATTCGATTTTGTTTCAATTTAAAGCTTAGCGTGAACATTAAAAATAAACTATTTTATATTTTAAAGTAGGCACTTCATTTTATTATATTGTATTCTTATTAGGAGTGCATTCTATATATTATTTATTATATAAATAATATAATATATTATATTTATATATTATTATTTTTTTCATTATATAGAGGAATATCAAAGGATATTGTACCGTACCCCCAATTATGTTCACTACTCCCCGGTTCTGAAGAATAATTTATCTTAAATGAATTGCACGACTACAGTGCAATTCATCTTAGCTAATGAAGTAACGGTATACTAAGATGAACTACACAATAATTATAAAAAGTGCAATACAAATATAGTCCAGATGTTGATGTCAGAATAATATATGATCTACTCTAATAGAGTCAATGCCAAGATGTTTTGAAGAGATCGTTTTTGATAAAGGAGGACATGCTTTGTCCTAATTTAGAAAGTTATCAATCTATTTAATATATGTCATGATTAAAAACTAAGATTTAAAAAGAAGTAGTTTTATATTTGTGTTTGTGTCTGTTATTTCAAACAATATAATATTTGATACTTGCCATTTTATGATCTACTAAAGCATATTTTACATATCTGACAGCATGTGTTATAATTATAAATTCGCAAGTTGTGACCATTCAACGTCTGCATTGCCTTAAGATGCCTGCTGTCTGCTTGTCTGCATTGCCTTAAGATGCCTGCTGTCTGCTTGTCTGCATTGCCTTAAGCTGCCTGCTGTCTGCTTGTCTGCTGTTTTCAATTTCTGGTTCTAATTGTGCGAATGATTGCGATGCTAGGTATCTATCAAAACTGTCAATTCTAATGAAAAGTATTGAAATGCAAATATATTTATTCTTAAATCAATTTCCTTTTAACCAATCTGTAAATCTGAAAAACTTATTAGTATTTCAGGTTATTTAAACACCGCTGTATTTTAAGTTTTATGTATGAAATAAAATATTATAATATAGAATGGCGATCTATAATACGTATAATACACACTAGTACTGAAATAATAAATTTTCTATTTTTGCATTCTATTTCTCTAGAAATTTGTTCACTGATAATTTACTGCAGTCAAGTAACACTAACAATGTATTTATGTAAGGAATGTAGTTGTAATCATATGAGACTTGGAGAACATCCATTAACATTCAACTTCTTTCAAATGCAAAGATTTATTTACTGTCAGTTATATTTTTAGCTTTTTCTGCTATCCATAATCATTGATCTCGTTCTGTTACTGTATAAAAAAATTTCAAATGAGCTTACTCCTCGGAAATCCACTCTTTAAGTTAACAGAAATGGCTCACAGCTTGGCGTCTCCCTCCGGTATATCATTGGTATGCTGAAAACAGTCCGGATTTGTCCCTATGTAGTAGTGGTTTCTGCAATCGGTCTCTTCAATCGGCTATGGCATGATTTCGAAGTGGTCACTTAAAAAGCTTAAGGTTTTTTAATGGTGAGAGGATTTTTAATCCTTATTCCTGTTCCCTCTCTACCAGTCCTGCTCACCATCTTGCTTGTCTAGGTGCCTGTTGGAGGCAGCTGTGTGTTGAACAAGATAAAATCCACGAGGAACTTGTGTGTCTAGGCCTTTTGGACCTTTTGTAGACTTTCCTACACTAGAGTGATATGTAAGCAAAGTAGAGCATCATATGCAAATGATTAGAATATCAGACACGTAGCGCATGCATATGCTGAGCTCCACCATCTGAACGGCGGATGAATCCGAATAAATAGACGGCTATAGCGAGGCGTGTATGGTTATCGGTAGTTATCTGCCAGTGGTAAACGTTAGCTCAGTCGTTACTTATACCTCTTCTAAGAAAGAAAGCGAGATTTCAACAACTTACTGAGTTTAAACGGGGGAGAATAATCGGCCTTCGTGAATCTGGATTTTTTTTTATCGTGCAGTAGCCACTCTTGTGCAGAGTAACAACAGCACAGTGATGCAGGTTTGGAAGCAGTGTTCGGACGAGTGTCGGACAGCTCGGAAAGCCGGGAGTAGACCCGGAAATGTGACATCAACGAGCGATGATAGACACCTGGTCCGCATGGCGCTGACGGACCGTACAGCTTCCTCTAGACAATTGGCAATACAATGGTCAATAGCTACAGATGTTTTTGTGTGCTTCATCAATTGGTAGATGTCTGCTGCAGCGTGGGCTGCGCGCAAGGACTCCTTTATGCAGGATCCTCCTCATGCTAAACTATCGATGTCTGCTGCTCTAATAGGCCTATGGTATGCTGAATCGCAGCATGTGGTGTTTTCTGACGAATCCAGCTTTAATTTGTGGTACCACATTGACCGCATTCGTTTCAGACGATATGCCGGTGAACGCCACCTTTCGGAGTGCATCATTGAACACTATAATAGACGAACACCCGAAGTTATGATCTGGTGCGTCATAGCATATCATGGACGATCTTAATTGCTATGAATTGTTGGTAATCTGAACAGCAAGCGGTACATCAGTGAAGTTCTAAAGCCCCAATCTGTTCTCTTCTTTCAAGTTTTGCAGGCGCTGCTTTTCAACAGGATAATGCCCGCCCTCATATTGCTTGGACTGCTCAGTCCTTCCTAGCATCACAGCTGGTATAGCTTCTTTCTTGACCTGCGTATTTCCCGGATACGTCGCCGATTGAATATGATTAAGATTTCTTTGTCCGCTCGTGATCCTCGTCCTGTTGCTTCTACAGACGAACTTTGGGTACGCATACAAACAATATGGAATGCTTTTAATCAGGCAGGCATTCAAAATTTGTTTGACTCCCTGCCACGTCTTGTAGCAGCACTTATTGAAGCGTGGTGGCTACACAAAGTACTGATTTAGATTTCTTGTTATTGTTTGTTTGCTTTGAAAGTTAAATCATTTATTTTTACCACTGCCACTCAACTGTGTATTAAATTTCATTCAATTATGACAATTTTTTCATAGTGCAGCAATTTTCACAAACACGAATTAATTAAAAAAATTGATATCTGTTAAATAGTTATTGATATTGTGTTAAAACTTTTTACTTGTTTGCAGCAAAATTAAATAACATAATTTTTTGTCAATGATTATCCACTGAATGAACTTCATCCATTTCAAATCTAACCTTATAAATATCCATGTCTATCACACACAAATATATCATCAATGGAGACACTCAATTGCATTTTTTAATTCTATATTTATTTCTTGATATTGTTAAACGTACATCATAAAAGACAGTATTTTATCATCAAAGGACAATTATTTTATTAAAATTTATTCTTATTCCAAAATAAATCTGAAAATAAAATTAATGATTGAGATTATAATTTTACTGTCACGCGAAAACTTGGAATTAATTAAATTTTAATATTTTTAAGGTATTAAAAAAAATAATAGAAGTTTTTTTTTTACTCCGATACGATTATTTTTATTTTCTACGCTCTGAATCTTTATCTATCATTAAGGAATCTAAAATTTGTATAAGTAAATATTTCACTGTACTTCCAAATAATATTTTATTATAGTAATTAAAATGTACTATAAAAACATCCTTTGATTTTTAGCATGTGAAAACGAATTTTTTTTTTTTTTTTTTAGAAAACATGATTTTATTGTAACGATTTAAGTAATTATTTCCTAAATAAACTCATCAAAATTTAAATTGTTTCACACACACACACACTTGATGTTTAATTTACTTTTGAATGTGTCAAAAAGTAATGTATTTCACAATATTCATACTAATGAATCACTTTTGAAATAAAATGTTTATTTATTTTTTTTAATTAAAATACATGTTTTTAAGAATTGCAAATTAAATTTACAAATTGATATAAAAGAACCAAGTATAATCAATTAGATCAAAGGGATGTGAACAGGAGTTTTTAATTGCATTGCATTCTGTCAAATAGTGTACTTTTTCAATTTCTTTTTAATACTTCCGGAAAGTATTCCATTTCTGAAATGATTGAATTATATGATAAAACATGCAAGATTTCTGAACGATTATTTTTTAACCTTTATTTTGTACGATTTTTAGATAGTAAAAAAGGGTTCCATTTTTGGTGTGCATGAATAGAGAATTGTAATTTGATTAATTTTTTAATTTATTATTATCAAACATTGTCAAATTATATTATAAGAAATATTATCAAAAATTCAACCTTTTTTATTCTATTGAAGGATTTTTGGTTGCAAAAACTAGGATTTTTCTGAATTAAACTTGTTTATGTTGTAATAAAAACTTTCAAACAGAAATTAGTGATAAAATATTCATAAAATATGTACCTTTTTCGTAATAACTGCATTCACGTAAGTACAATATTAAAATCTCAAATGATTGTCTTAAATTTTTCGTACCTAGTTTTTTCGCTACTATGTAAACTACTAAATTATCTTAATAACTCACAAACTAATTGAGTCAAAAATTCCTTATTTTGTTAATTCTTAAATGTTCGGATTTCATGATTTCCTTAAGAAAATTTTGTATCCACAGTTACATTAAATATAATACACATAAGCATACAGTGTATGAAGTGTATCTATTTATGCATATCTATTTGTTTAATAATCCTAAAAATGAATTATTCAAAAGCATTATTGAAAATGCCATCTATATCATAAAAGTTTTAATGAATTTAAAAGTATTTTCATTGTCATTAATGTGGGATTAAAAGCGCCACCAGAGGGCCATTCATAGTTCGCCGTCGGAAATCCGCAGAAGAGAGAAGAGAGAGAGAACGACGAAGTGATGGACGAGAAAAGATGCGATGACGTGAAAACGCGAATGAATATAGAACTTATTTTGAATTATAACTAAGATGTTAGATCGTGATTTAATATTCCTTTGTAAATATGTAAATAGCTTTTTCTTATTTTGTCCAAAACCATAATTAAATCATTTAAATAATAATGTGTATTTTCCTAACAATGAACCGACCGAACCCACATTAATTGCATTAAAAAAGAATAATGAAATTATAAAAAAGACTACGTTTATTTTTAATAAAACACAGTGATTTTTTTTAAGTTTCTCTAAAGCTATAGCTGACCGCTATATTAAAATTTTCTATTAATTAATGTTCTTGAATGAATAATTTCTACTAAATCACATGTTCTGGAATTCCTTTCACAAAACAATAATTGGAAATCTTCCAAATTTGAACATGTGATACAGAATATGTCCTTAGTGAAGTCACGAAAGTTTGAATCAAGACCATTGAGAAAATAAAAGGAACAACGCCTCCGCATCAGTCTATTAGGGAAAATATTACTCTATCTCAAAATTATTTGCATCATTTTCCAAGAACTTATAACAGCAATTTCCAGAGAAATCACCAAATGATGAGGTATAAAATATTGAATAATGTGTTCCGTTGAGTCATTTTGTCGAATTGTTTTTCCTCAGTAAGCGATTCTTCTAAATAGTATTCTTCTAATTTTAGAACTATGTCATCATTTTCGTGTATATCATTCTTTGTAATTACTTCCGTGAAATAAAATAACAAATTGGTAGTTTTAATACTCTCACCTCCCTCTCTTGTTCACTTCCGATCAGATACCTTCATACATTCGAAAATATGAGATGAAAGCCTCAATATGAAAGAAAATGTTATGAGAAAGTATTTACACATATAACACAAATATTTACACAATATAACCGCAAGATAACAAGACTGATATATTTAAAAGTTAAACATAGCTTATATATTTAAAAAAATGATATTAAAAATATCTTGTATGAGAATGGTTCGAAATGTAGTTTGAGAGTTGTCATATGGTTAAAACAAAAGAAAACAATACAGAACGATGGATATTAATTGTCTTTATTATTTAAAGAAAAATTAGAAAGAAAAATGCATTTAGAAAATATTACACTCTAATTAAAAGAATTAATTATCACATGATAACAAGATTCATTATCAACCATGAATGAGAATCCAAGACTGACAACACCTCGAAACAAGTTATTATTTAGTTCAAGCATTTCATCTCTGTACTTTACAACAGTAATAGCCTCCGTTTCGAATATGTGTTGTTCTGTACTAGTTATCTTGTATAATGCTATCCCACACCACGACTTTTTACAAAAAATCTATCTGTTTCTGTAATGTTTTCTGGGTAGAAAAATATTCCATATTTTCTACATATATAGTTATCAAACTAGATTCCATATAATCCTGATTACTAAATGTGTGCAGACTTAAGTGGATACAAATTTTATGAATTATCTGTGGATTTATTGTAGCCATTTAGTCTAATATCATGACATTCGTAAGAAGATTCTCTCAAAAAAGTTTTCTTTTCCTTCCATTGATAGTGTTCTATGGCTAAAGTACACTGTCAATGAAAGGTAAAATATTGTATATCGGATATGAATATTGGATAATGTATATCGAATATTACTGTGCTGTTTTCTATTGAAAGTAGCACAGCAATATCCAATATACAAGTTTATTTCTGAAAATGAAATACATTTAAATTGTAAAAAAAAAAATCGAAAAGAAATTATCTTTATAAATTTTAAGAAAATATATAAACTTAATTTCTTCATTTCTTATCATTTACATATTTAACATACCATCAGTTCCAAAATTGTCAGTTTATTTCTTAAAAGTTATCCTTTTTAATCAGAATTATTTTAAGAAATGGAATGAAATTTGTACGAGGATGTGGTTTTCACACTAACTTAGAACACAGGTTGTTTGTTTCATTTTATATAGCTAAATGCATTGTTTAAATCTTTGAAGTTTCAGTTTAAACCATTATTAATGCTGATTCGAAACCATTGTAAAATTCCTTACGCGTATTAATTGCGCCTTATGCACTCCATTCTGAAACTCTGCTCGCTTCAAGAAAGATGGGATATGCTTTTTTCCCTCTTTTTTTAAATTGTCGTCTATGCTTATGGTTTTTATACGAAGCCTCAGTATCTTGGCTGGTTTACTTCACGTCCCGGTAAAAATTTTAATAAATTTTATATGTGACAAAAGAATCTAAAAACAATTAGCTGTGAAGAATTATTTAAAATATTTACTTTGTCATTTATATTTCTTTACTGTATGAAAACAAAAAACAATAGAAGAGTGATGTTCTGCTGATAAATGATGTCATTGAAATGCCTTGTCTCGCCAATCATGACCATGCATGAAGCGAAGGATTAAGACTTAATGACGTGCAAAATTAATATTGCATTAGCTTGTGCACATTTTTAAACGATTAAAACCAAAAATTTCTTTTCAAACAAAAGAGTCCTAGCCGATGAAAAGTGTAAGTAAATATTGTTAAATTTTTCATTCAAAGTGTTTCTTCTTACTTCAATACTTATAAATACAAGCATTAACATGTAAGAAAACAAGTGTTTATGTACTTATGTCATTTTTTATTACCCCTGGTTTAAGTTTCTAGCCAGTTAACATTTATTCATAGCATTGAAAATAAACCATCCTCTAAAACGCTCTCAATACCCACCAAGCCTTTGTACCCTTGAATACCACCGACGCAGGCGGGGGTGGAGGGCATTTCGATGATCCGGTTGAACGTTTCAGAAATGTATCAAGCTTATTATTCGTAATATCTCTAGGAATAGAAAAAAATACCAACACCATCAGTTTTTCAAGTGTCCCATTTGTTATTCGATTTGTTTCTGGCTGACTGAGACCTCATTTTCTGGTGTTAAATTTCATTTTGAACAAAACTCAGTAAATAGTAAATATTTTTTAAAAAATTGTGTAGATATCATAAATTTTCTAAATCGCAATTTTTTCTCGAAAGCGAGGTACTATTTGATCAATGATCCGTGAAAGCTGCTGGCAGGCTTGGACCGTCAGCACACTAATTTGATTGTTAAATCTAGTATAAGAAGTATCTTTGAGTGAAACTGCATTCTAAGAATTATTTCCTTGTGACTCTTACTAGATTGTTTGAAGAGAAATCCCAGGTGAAGTGCAATTGGGATTTCTTTCATTCATAGTTTCTATCATTTCAGTTCATAATATAGCTCATCTTTTTCAATAAATTTTGATGGTAAAAACATGAAATGAGGCATTTATGACACTTTGCATTGCACAAACACGGGCATGTATGTCGGAAACAGAGAGTGTATTCAATCACCTTGTGATTATGATATTTAGAACACTAACATGATTGATTGTTTTATCTGACTTACTTGATTTTTTCAATCGATAATAATTGTCACAGTATTCACATTATTTTCATAACATAATAATTATAATCGCATATCTTATTTCACTCTAACTTTATGAAGTAAAGTACATTCGGGAATTTTTATAATTAAAAGATTCAATACATTTAAATCATTTAAAGTTTATCTAATATTTTCTCACCTCTCTCACACATATCTTCAGTACTATATATCAAATTTAGGTCAAACTTATGGTACATATCAAATCAAATCCTTTATCAAATTTAAGTAATTTTCAAAAAGAGTAAGATTTTGTATTTTGAAATTAAAAGCAGCAAATTTTAAAAATATATAACTTTAAACTATAATCATGAAATGTAAATTATGCAAACCAAAATTACATAAGGATGTATCGTATTAAAGTTAAATATTTTATAATATTTTAAAACTAATATTATGTTTTTAAATTTAAATATTATAGTAAGAAAACATTTTCAAACAGCTTTGGAGGTTTTATATACTTTGGAGTAACAGAGGTTCGAAGTGGACATACTTAGAATCATATAATTCCCTTAATTTATTCTTTTGATACACGGGGAGTATAGTTCATCTGAAGATGTTTTGAATATTTGAACATTCACTTGGTATTGTGCTTTTCATGAAAGAATTTACGAACCAAATATAAGAAAATCAAGAGACATGATAATTCATACTTCAACGTAATGTAGCTTTGTGATACAATTGTGTTCTCGCGAATGGAAAATATGATTTTGATCACAGTAAATTTTGGACTAGAGGGAATACTATTAATTTCTGATTGCAAATTTGTATTGGATTTTCCACCTAGTGATATGTTAATGTCATTATAATAAATTTTAAAAGTCAATGGAAGAAATTTTAAAAGTCAATTTTAGAAGTCAAAAGTCTTTAAGGGAAATTCTTAAAGAACAGTATTCTACTGTCAGGCCATCGTGATACACGTTGTCAAAGCGACACCCTGCCAAGAGAAGTGCATATTGAAAGTAAAAAAGCCTCATTAATCTCCCATTGTTCAGCAACATCTAGAATCGAATCCAGTTCTTTCTATTTTTAAGAAATTAGTTCTGCCATCAAACCAAATTGAGTAAGGTCTCTAATTAATATTTAACTGAAATTCTAAACCTCTGATCAAAATTTTGTGAAGAATCCAAATTTTTTAACCATCACAAAATTACTTTTTCATACTATACTTTTATCTTTGGTCTTCTAAATACCCAGGTTTTTCTTCGTAATTAGTTATTCTTATCTTACGGTTATCCCTTTGATCATAGATGGCATTACGGAACTAATTCATTTATGACTGAGTTATAAGAATCTCCAAAATTATTTGTTTCTTTAATACATAATTACCTTCGCTTATTAATATAGCATCCTTTTGAACATCTGCTACCGAATGATTTATTTTATTTTTTAAAAGTGACAGTGCAGAAAACAATTTCTTTTATTTTTCTTGTTTGCAAGACGTGATTTTGTTGCGCAATTCAAAACACATCACCAAATACATCACAAACATGGAATGCAAGACGGTATCGGCAAGTGTCGAGAAGAGAATGCACACGTAGGTTTCGGTTCAAAGTATGCAGGAAAAGAAGTGCTGATAAGGTGCTCGGGCGTTTCACATCCACTACTGCAATCTGACTGGTGAGTCACATTTATTTTTTTCCCTCTTTAATACTTTTAAATAAATTGGAATTTTTTAGAGCTTGTATATAAGTACTATATGAATAATTAATTTCATATAGACTAAGAAACTAGTTTTCTTAGAAAGTAATTAAGAAAAGTAAAGTAAAATAGGTATAACGGCTGCATTATTTCCCATATACAAATTTTGGGGAACTCGAAAAATTATTTGATTCACAAACATAACTAAAAATGGTAGATGTCTTATTGTATACAAATCAATATAATTAAATTTTCTTTTTTAAATAAGTGTAAAATGAGGAAGGCACTAAAATTAAATAATTCTATATAAAACTTTTTATTTCTTCACTAAATTGTTTATCATACCTTTAAAAAATAATTTAACTATTCATTACTTTTTTTATCAATTAAAAATGATTAAGAAGAAATGAATGTAAAATGTAAAGATGAATAAATTATCTAAGCGTTTGTAACGTACGTAATTATTTTCACAAAAATAACGATATTCACTAGTTTTTCGATTTTGAGCATTGTTTTCGCATACTGCAGGGATATCTATTTTCGGTTTTCCTAACACACTCCCCCTCGGAAGTTTTTTGTTCGCTTATGAAAAGAGTCCCGACGTCAATATTTAATAGCTTTGTAACTAAAAAGGATTTTCAAACGTTTCATACTTTAATCGGCTTGGGATTACCTAATGTATACAGAAAACATCATATCGTGGGTAAAGCAGCGTTTTGAACAAAGATAATAAAATAATAGGCACCATTTAAAAAAATGTAGATTTCGTTATTTTTCAAAATCATAATTTTTCCGCAAAGGTTAGGCACATATTTTCCAATGAAAGCCACAGCATATGAAAGTTTCTGGGCTTCAACCACAAGTTTAATTAAATAAAAATGTATTTATTTGAACTGTTGACATTGCTTTCCCTTTTGAGCAGTTAAAAATATAAAAGTACTCCCTTGTCGTTAGTAAAAATTAAATTATAAAATTATGCGAATATACAAGAATTAAGCTGTTATAACTTTATAAAATATTTTTTCACAAATCATTAATTGTTTAATTAAATGTTTAAATTAAAGTTAATTGTTTAAATTAAAGAATAAAATGTTCAAAAGAGTTATGTTAGTTCATAATAATGTTACGTGCATTGTGGAATTTCTTATTCTTTTTTGATATCCAAATTATTGGAGGTTTTTAATACATTGTTCTACCAGAAGAGATTTACCATTACCTAGACATTTAATATTTATTTTGATGTCATTTCTTTTACAGTGGGAAACCTATATCTTATCCTTATGAACAATTTATTTTTAACTAATAAGTTATAGTGTAAATCAAAGTGACTCTTGTATTTGGTCTTGAAAAGTTTGCCAGAAGAAAATAAGAACTACAGATTTCATTCTCGATGTAAAAGATAATAATTAACTCATAAAAAATACTTAATTTGAATTTTAAATGTTTGGCTGAATATTCAATATTTAATAAAATCGCTTGATGGGATAAATAATCAAACCTTGAATGGAACACCCAACATTTGCTTAAAATCATTACTTCCAGAAATTATATAGTAACAGCATAATAGTTCTAATGAATATAATCCAATTCTTTTATACACAAGCTTCCTTCTTCCTATTGCTCATGCACACAAATTACATTTTCACATACACCGGTGCGTATTCGCATATATACTTGTGAGGTATCTTTAACAAATGATATTTTCATATAATTTGCACCTGTTCAATTCCAAGGCGTTTTTGGCGCTGCCTGCTTTACTTCACTCATGCAAACAAATCCAATGAGCGAAAGCTAGTTACAGTTCCATAGCATTCGACTTCTCCGGCTTCTTCTATACTACACAACAAAGGACCTACCTAAAATTTCATGTATTTATCCTTTGTCCTCGTAGCACCTTACACAATATTATTTTCAATAATCGTCATTTGCTTTATCGAAACTGAATACAATTATCAAAAAAGGCGTTGTCTGATAAATATTCATATGTCCGCCTATCAATAATTGCAATTCTATATTTATTTTTTGCACATTGCGTTGTAATTGCTGTTTATTTTTTCATTCATAAGAAACATTGATTAGAGCTAAAAAAATTACTTTTTATTGAATATAGATTCAGTTAATATTTTTGAATTTGAAATTAATTATATTTAATTTACTTTAATAAAATTTTATTTAGTATTGGAGAAATATGTTCGCAAATGGTCTTGGACTCCCCCTTCTTATAACATTATCCATTATTAATAATAAGTCCTCATAAAAAGACTACACTATCTGCATTCAAAATATCTTTACAAGATCCTGGAGTTTTTGATTGTTTCTGAGGTCTCAATATAATTAGCAATTAGAATTTATTTCAAGAAGTCCTAATTATTCCTACATAAGAAACGAAAGCCAAATATGGATATATTTAAAACCTTTACAAAATTAGATAATTTAACAACTGAAATATTTTTCATATCAAATACATTATTAAAAATAATAAATAATAAAAGTTTTAATGCGCATTTCAATATGTAAGAATTCAGTTAATATTTATTATTTACAGTGAACAAATTCTCTCACTTTTAATTTGAGACGATGAATATTATAATTTCAAAAAAAGTTATAGATTTAAAAATTGAAATTTTTATAGTATATTTATTATTTTCTAATCTAATAAATAAAGCTTCTTAATTATGTTGTTAGATTAGAAATTTACTTGTATTAGATTAGAAAATTTTACTGAAATAACATTTCAGTAAATTTTCTAAAAAAAAAAAAAAAAAAAAAAAAAAAATACATATAAAAATATAATCTAATATTTTTAATTTTGAAAATATCGTTTCTATAGATACTTTCTTAATGTACAATAATTAGTGAAACAATACTAATTGTATTAACATAATCTGTTATTTTCAAATTATGGTGGGGTGTCTTTCAACGATTAACTTAATGATGAGAAACAAATTTGTCATTTGACAAATTCGTTACTCATCACTAAGTTAACCGTTGAAAGGTGCCCTTTTTCTTTCACTGCTATGACACACTTATTGGTAGATAAAATTACCCTATTAATTCCAATAATTAAACTGAGGTTAAAATTTGTTTTTAATTCCTCCAGGTACTAGAGTTCGGAATTTTAGCATTTTTTTTAATAAAATGAAATATAATGCTATGAAATATAATATAATTCATTAAAAGAGCTGTAACCTAATCATTCTCATATCTTGAAAGTATTAGATTTGATATTTTTAGCAAGGCTCTAAAGGAAAACACTATGGCTTAAAGATTTAATTTACAAATAATAACTTCCTTAGAAATATAGTTCACTTATAAGCTATCTGCATAACATTCTTTCGTATTATAATTATATGAATTGTTGAAATACATGAGAATAGTATTAGAATTCTATGAGTATAGCTGGAAATTTGGAAATATATATCCCAACAACATGACGGCCTCGTTTTCTTCAAATAAATTCAAAAACTTGCTTTAACTATCACTCACAACCATCACTTCCCTATCAGTTTATTGTATTAGAAGTATTAGTATAATTTTTGTATTAGAAGGAAATCCATATATCTACCATTTGATATTTCACTTCAGTTTCAAATAGAGAAAAAAATTTTATAAGCTCTGCATATCTTACAATGTGTTTTGAGATCACATACGGATGTGTCTTTAAAATTTAATTTTGCTTAAAAACTCACAAATGCTGTTCTACAGTCATGAAAATTTTCAACTAACGATAGAAGATAAATGTACTATAACGAGTTCTTAAGCCAATAACTTATTACATATTCTTAGTAATAAGTTATACTTATTTTTAAAGTACAAAATTTTCTAATCTTCTCTTTCTTAATTTCATGTGTTTAGGTTATTACGGTACTATTTGAGAACATTTTTTCCGGTATTTTTATGCTTATGAGTCCCGTTGAAACCGAGAGTCTCGTTATAATCACTCAAGTGATCATAAAATAATACTGATTTTAGGAAATTATAATGATAAATTATTTTGATTTGGCATTATATATAATAATTATAAATGACTTCTTTTTAAGGATGTTTACAAAAAACAATCTTCAATACCTCATGCGAAGCATGTATATGGTTATGTGTAAACTAGGAAAAAAATCTCTTTGCAGATATCAACGATATCTATAAAGTAACTTTACCTCAATGATAAAAGTGACTTTACATTTCTTTGTGGTTCAAGTTATCAGATTGGTATTTCCTGTATCTATGCAACACCCATGAAATACTTATCGAAGGTTCTATGAATTAACTGCTTATTTATTTTTCCCTTGTTCATTACAGAAAATCTGTTCTCTTCTCTTCAATAGAAAAATGGCGTCACAGGTTGTCAGACCGGTAAGTGAAACAATTTTTTAATATAAGCACTTTTAAGAACTAAAGAACAAACTAAAAAAAAGTTTTATGGCATTAAAATAATTAATTAGAAATACTTTATTTTACTTTTAGATTAAATTCTTTTATAAAACGTTTAGATAAATTAGATCCTATAGTAAACTTTTTGAAATATTTTACTATGATATTGTTTTGAGTTAAATACGGGAAATTTTATAAATATGTTAAGAGCTTTAAAATGAAAAATTATGTTTTCACAATTCGAAAGTTATCATTTTGACAGCAAAAATGGATTTTACCATTTTCTAGACAAATAATTTAGTTTTTAATGAAAATTATTTTCTTTTTGGTTATGACTCCTTAATTCTCACAGAAAATGCATTACACTTTCTTCACAGTGACCATTATATCACTTTTCATAAATTTAAATTTAATAAACATTTCATTTTGCTCTAGCCTAATGTTTTTCAATTAATACCACGCACAGTATTGAACCAACCACAATGTATAATTGGAATTAAATTTTTGTAGATTGTTGAAGAATTTGAAGTCATGAACACCAATAGCAACCGTATACTTCCAGATATGTTGAAATCATGATCAAACGAATCACGATCATTGCAAGATGGAAAAATCATGTTAGGCCATACTGATTCAATTATCTTCCGCTTATGATGCCAATTATACATTGTGAATATTATATGAAAGCATTTTTCAGCAGGGAATAAATTCTCACAACTTTAATAAATTGTTTTTTAAATTAATACTAATATACCACATATAGAAACCTTTAAATTTTTGCCCATATATATATAGTTTAAATGTCTCTACAGTATATTAGAGAAAGCTACTGTTGAAAAAGAAGACAATTTTGACTTGATAATTATTTTGATTTCCTTTTCTGTTTGTTACGATTCTGCGCCTGTTTCTATTTACTCGAAATAGCTAGATATAGCCAACACTATATAATAGTTTTGAAATTCCTCTACCTAATCCTGCTAATTAGGTTATTATTCTCAAAAAAGAGACACTAGAATGGTATTAATTAATTAACATTGTAAATGGTATTAATTGGTCTATATAATGCAAGATGATCTCAAGTTGAGTTGAGGAAGCTCAAGCGAATATCACTTCGACACGAGTTTTTGCAATCCGGCTAGTTAAGCTAAAATACTTTTTCGAAGAGAGGCAACTATAAGGATTCGCCTTATCATATATTTGGTTTTCAAACTTGTATTGATAGTTCGTTATTACCGTGTTGTATCAGAGCCTTTGATGTTCCATTACAATAGAATTAATAGCTACTTTTACACACTTAGTATTGTAGTAGGTGTTTTGATTTTTTTCTGCAATTGGTCTAGATTGAAATTCCTAAAAACAATGATAATAATAACAATAATAACTTGACACATGCATTGATTACAATTTTATTCTTTGAAACATCGATAAATGTCTTCCTAAACAGTTGATTTGATTTTTGAAAAATCTTAATTTTATTCCAAATAAAGGCAATATTCTTGATTTCATGATCCAGAGACGGTACGTGATTCTTTGGATGCTCTTGGTTCCATTGTTTAGGAGTTAAGTTTTCAAATAGATGGAATATTGGTGAATATTAAATGTGCTTCTCCGCTTATATGGAAGATTTGAAAAGAAAACTTTTTGCCGATATACTGATTCTGAAAGTTTAAAACTATGAAAGAATTTGTTGTACTTCTGGAACGAGACATGTTTTCAAAAATAAACTTTAAGTATAAATTAAAACTAATTATGAGGTTATGAACTATGAGTTGCATCAAGTAATAAATTCGAGCAAGATTGGTTGCTATTAGTATTAAGAGAAATGACCCATAATTGTTATCTTTCTACACGAATTCGAGAAAACACTGTTGATCGAAAAAATAATTTCATTATTACAGTTTAAATTCAATCAGTGCTTATATTGACGGAGTTAATATACGGTATATATTTGGAATTTAAATTTGTCCGCTTAAAAGGTTCATAAGTTTAGAGAAATGAAGCACCAGCTCAGTTGTCGGCTATCTTTATGGACTTTAGTTCAAAGTTTTTAAGTTGTTAGCTACATTATAACCGACTTTCTACCCGGTAAAAATGTCAGGCGTAACGTGACATAGTTAAAATGTAAATAAACAAAAGTTGCCTTGTTAAATTTTCTTTTATGTCTAAATACATCCTGTTATGTAGATTCCTTTACTTACCAATTATAAAAACTAAATAATGTCCATTGGCTTTGTGCAGCAACCCTTTTATCCTAACCCGGATGCAATTATATATCCTGAAGTATGATAATGTTTGAAATCTTAAAAATTGTAAATACTTTTCTGCAGAAATTTTAAGAAAATTAATTATAATTTTCTATATGTTAAGATTTTTGTGTCGCTTAATTGTTTAACATTTTTGCCTGTGAATTGTTAATTATGTATCTCCATTCTCTTAAAATTTGCCGAAGTTTCGTTAATAATTGTATTGTGGAACATTTTGATCCTAACAGTTTTTATTTATTTCCAGAAAAAAAAGTACAGTTACACGTTTTTTTTTTGTAGTGATACACAGCCTTACGGTTTTGAAAATGCAATAAAAAGTATTAGATATGAATATTAAATTATAAAAAACAAAATGATTTTCACATAATTGTAGCGGACCAAATTATGAAGATGTAATTAAATTTTAGGGGTAACGTTGGGAAGCCACTTATGGAAAATGAAACTGCTGTTAATAACACATTTAAATATGCTCTGTTTAATTGCTAATGATAAGAAGTTACTAAACCGATTATGTTACTCAGTTTTAACACAAGATTAATTTAATTTAAAAATCTTGGGGTTTTCTTAAAATATTCTTTCTTATCCTACGCCGGTCTGGCATTTTTACCATTAGTTGTAGAGCAGCTGAATAAAGTGTTGATGAAGCATAAACAGGATTAAGATTAGCTTCAAGAAACTTAAAAACAATGGGCCATTTCCTGAGGTAGTCACCATCCATATCCCTCTCATGGCACAGAGGGCAACAAGTTGAGTCCTTAACTCCAATAAGATGTAAGTGCTTCTACAAGTAGACATGTCCAGCATACATCTGCAACTGATAATTAAGGGAACCTTAGTTTCTACTACTTTTGTTGAGCAAGACACTCCACCTCTTACCTTAAATCACTATACACAGAGGCACTTTTTAATTTATTGTAAAGGATTCTTTTGATGTTTTCTTGAAATACTTTGTATGGATATTTTTTTAATTTTTTTCGGATACTAGAAATGTTATTTTTTTTTTGTTTTTGCTAGTTTTAGTAGATTTATATAAGAAGGCTCCATATTAATAGTAAATAATTCCCACAGAATGACTTATTTAAGTCGTTTTTTTGTGTTAGCTATTGTGTGCCTAAGAATAAATTTCTAACTGAAGTCTTTTATAATTACATTATTACATTTATTAACTAAATTTTATTTCTAATTAAAATATTTTACATTTAGTATATTAATAAACATTAATAAAATTCTGCTTTTAATCTTCTTTACAATGACAAATGTTTTTAAGAAGTACTGTTTCTGAATCAATGATGTGAATAATTTTATCATAATTTAACTTAAAGTATATTTGCATATTTATCTCAATATTGTGAATAGCCTACACATTAATATTTATTATTTTTAATATTGATGGGGGAAAAACATACAGTGTGAACATGAATTGTATTTAGATTAGATTTTGCTTTATCTTTCCCAAAGAGTTTGTATGCGGGCAAGCAAATTTACTCTCAAATCACAGATAAAAAAATATTAGATATTTTCTATAAAGTCTTTAAGGATTAAATATACTTACTTTTCAAATATTTTATAAAAGATTTGTAATTGATCATTAATTTGTTTTGCTAAGTTAAAAGAATTTTTCATTAATTTTCACATTATGTGAATAAACCTTTTATAAAATAATTATCAAGTATTTCAATTAAAGTTTTTTATTGACTTATTCTTGTTGCATCCATTTCCGACCATGTTAGTGAGAAAAAAATTTCTTTTTTGTTTAATGAGAATATGATATTATAATGTAAGTATTATTGTAATTGTAATCACCATTAAATTATTTTTAAATTTTAAAGTTTAATATAAAGTTGCATAAGGTAATTTATAATACTGTCTTAAAATGATTTATTTGCGACTTTTTCATCTTTCGAATAAATTTTTAAATGCATACCTAATAATTCTAATACTTTCTAATAATAATGCACATATATATGCTGTATAATTTCTTTATCTTATGAGGACTGTTTTTATAATCTTACTAGCTTTCTATCTCAAATTAAAGCTTTTCCAAAATAAAATAAAATTGGGAGTATTTTATTAAATTGGAAAAAGATATAATTTCATAAAATATCATCATTAAAGTAATACAATGAATGAGTTCATTATCTTTTACCTTGCTATTTTTGTTTATATTATTGAATATAAAAGCATTAAATTTTCAATCTAATCTTTCATCATGAAAAGCAATAATATATTTCTAAACAATGAAACTTCATTCTATTCTTATACAGATTTCATTAATTAATTTGTGGTGTAATCAGCTTGTTATTAATATTTTTTTTCAATTTATTCAAAATATCTGATTTTGCAATTGTCCTTTGGTTAAAATATGTATTTTAACAAAAAACCTTAAATAAATGAGTAAGCATTAATAATAAAGCTTTGAAAATAGTCACTTCTATATGTGCTTTCATTTCATATATTTATGTGTACTTTCATCTATGCTATATGGGATGCATCGTATATGGGAATACAATAGCATATTGGAAATTTATTAAATTTTATGTAATTTTTTCAATACTGATACAAAAATACCTCATTGTAATCAGAATATTTCTAAATAACGGCTTCAAATAGTTTCAAAGATATTATTTGATGATAATAAAAGGTGAATAAAGCAGCATCTAAATGATAAACTACCATTCGAATTGTAACTTGAATTATTATTGAACTAAATATATGATCACTCATCTTATGGTATAAAATGTAAAGTGCTGAGAATAATATTTTTTTAAATATATTTTCATGAAATAAATATTCAAAGCTGTAAACTTTTGTTCTGAAGATATGTTACTTTCGTCTCCAAAAATATGCATTTTTCGAAGAATATTCTTAATTCCATTCATTAGAAGGTATTGTCACTGTCAAATTGTTTCAATTTTGAAATTACAACTTTTATTAGTAATTCATTGCAAATTTTGTACATTAGGCATATTTTAAAGTGATAATTCTTCTGAAGCTCATGAAAAGTGCATTACAAATTATTTATCAGTTTTCTTTACTATAATGGTAGATATAAAATTTTCCTAAACTAACATGATATATTTAAGTGAAAAAAAATTTGAAGTTATATATGTTTTAATAATTCTTAATTTTTTATTTCAGGGAATTCCTTATCGTGGTTGTATACCTAATGGTGTTCATGATGGTAAACTTATTGAAATAAAAGGTGTAGTCCCATATGGAGCTAGTGTGTAAGTATTTATATTAAATTGATAATCATTATGTATGTAAACATACTTAGTTTTATTTATAAATAAACTTCTATTTGTTTTATTTGTCCAGTTGAAAAGTTAGCCATTGTACCAAAATCAGCAATTAAATATTTAATTTCTGTAACCTCATGTAAAAAGCACATCAAATTAAAATTTTAAAATCTTATATCTCCTACTTAAATTTAGATTTGAATATTTAAAATTAGAATGATTTCATTTATTTGTTGATGTAAATTTAGTGTTTTGTAATGTAATATTTTTCTTATGAGAAATTTTCAAGAGACCTTATCTTTTTATTGGGAATTAATAAAATTATTTTATTTGTGTAATTAAGTTTCACATCTTAGTATTTAAGTAATTAATTATTGAGAAAGACCTTTCAAGTGATAGAATGTAATTATTTTGTCAGAATGACGTGTTTTCTTAAAAAAATAGAAGTAAATTCTTGAAAACAAGTTGTTTTGCATTATTTCATATTTCAACAACTTCATATTCTGATACCAATCTTTCTATTTTCAAAACTACTTTTCTCTTGGTTTCTCTTTTCCATCCCAAAAGAAAATTTCACCTACTAAAGATATGGTAAACTATAAATTATAGCAGAATCACATTTTTTAAAAAGACAAAACAGTTTATTAATATTTAAGTTTTGGAATGGATCCATTATCTATTTTTAAAAACTATTTTACCTTGTATAAAAATTATATCTTAATATAAATTTACTCTATTATGCTGCATAACAAATTTTATTGGAATCAAAAGTTTGTGTTGTGTGACTTAGAAGTGAAAAGACATGTTATTAGAATTTGACATTTGCCATAAATAAATTTATTCTATTTGTATCTAAGCATAACTTTATTCCTTTATATTACAAATGCACATGTACTTTTAATTTATTTGTTTATTACACACACACACACACACACATAATTCTATTTAATTTTCAATATTGTTTTAATAAATATTTATTTTAAACATAAATTCACAAAATGTATGTGCATAATTTTAAAAATATTTTTTATTCATAAATTCAATTTTAATTATAAATTTGATGTACATGTACTTTTAAAATTATATTTAATCAATTTTTGAAATTGTATAAATTTTCCAATTCTTTAAGTTCATATAAATGAAAGGCTTAATTTGGAATGAAGTAACTGTCTGAGTTATCTGTCACCTTTTCTCTCTATCTAATGGCTGAGTATTTACAGAATATCTTCATTGTATGAAGGTTATAATAATAAATGATATTTGCTGCTGATGTTTACCTGAATGAGAATAAAATTTATTTCTAAAATGCTTATCTTTTATCAATTGCTAAATATCAGTATACTTATGGGTTCTTGTGTTTGAATGTTATGAGTATCAAATTTGCTGTCAAGTAGAAGGAATAATAATGTTTTATAGTTTTAGAACACTTCTAGACAAATATAATTCAGTTATTTTTAGATTTCTATTGTGTACTTTCTGTCAAATATTTGGCAATTTTTTTGCCTTATACAAAAACAAAATAAATATTTTACACTCACTGGATTATATATTTTTATTAAAGTAGTCAACAAATTACTTTATGACATGCATTTTACATAACTGGGAACTTTATATTAAATATTATATGTTACTCAAAATATCAGATATTACATATAAATGAGAACCAAAAAGTACTTATACTGAGTTATTAAAGTTTTCTCTGGTGTAACTATCTTTTATACTTATAGGTTTGAAGTCAACTTACTAACTGGACTGGATCCATCTTCTGATCGTCCATTGCATATTAGTGTGCGATTTAATGGCCATATTGTTGTTAGAAATTCTTTACAACAGGGCATGTGGGGATCAGAGGAAAGATATGGCCATTTCCCATTTCAGTCTGGGCGTCCATTTACAATGATGATTTCTGTTGAATCAACATGCTACCGGGTATGCTTCTTATTTATTTTCTAGCACATAAAATGTTGCTAGTATATAAATAATTTTAAATTGCTTAATAATCCATATGTAAATAAAAATTATTTACTAATGTGAAATTTTACAAACCTTTAAATATATTTTATAAAAAGGTTACTTGCATTAATGATGAAAATAATCAATAAGTAGAACAGTTGACTTTATATAAAATTTATTTTTCTACTCAAGGTAAACCTTTCTTAATGTGATTTTATTTGTCTTGATAAAATTGATTTCAAACATATTTAAAGACATCTAGATGGAGCAAATGTGACCAAAATAATCAAAGGCATTTCTAAAGATAACCTTTGAATGTATCTAAACTCATGACAGCATATACAATTTAGCAAGTCAAGCTCAGCAATGCAAAATAGTACACAAAAAGCGAAGCCCTTTGTAAGAGACTGATAGGTATTAAAGCATTTTTTAATATCTAAAAAACAAACAACTTCAGAATAGAATCAGCATCTAGCTTCTCCAGTGTTTTCAATCATAACAGTAACTCTAATGATCTCCTGGCCTTAAAATAATTGTTCCACCATGGTGTATTTTAGAGCATTCTATATGCAATCAATATCCTCCTCCAGCATGTACTCTAGAACTTTTATGATAAATGCTACAATATACTTCTAAACACTGTTCAGCAGTTGGTATAAATTGATTACAATATGAATCCAATTTGTATTGCATACTAACAGTGGTTCAACCTGATACTAATAAAGGATGCTTTATAAATCTAGCGTTTTCTATTATTTTGATAACCACTTGCATATACACATATATATTTAAATATGTAATTATATTTTACCAAAGGTAAAGAACATTTTCAGTGAGAAAATTAAAATTTTATTTAAAAGTTTTCAGATTATTAAAATTTCTTGAATAGAATTAAAATATGGCTTTTTTATATTAAAAAAAGTCAAGTTTGCACTTCTGCCATATTGCAAAAGAGCTTAGTTTTAGTATAAAATATATTTCTGGCCAATGTTGAGCAATTCAGTCTAGATATTGGCAAGTATTAAATAAGATGTAGTATTAATCATCTTGGCGAATTATCTTATTTAACATTTGTGAATTGCTTCTTAAACTAATCCCAGTGGAAATAAAGAAGAAGCAAATTCTGATTTTAGTTTATATTGAAAATCATTTTGTAGGAAAATTTCATTTAAAATGATATTTATCTGTACTTCACTTTTTTTCATCTTTCAAGTTTTTCCCCAGTCTTTGATATTTATTTTATATTATTTTTTTTATTTCGTTCAGTACTAAACAATGAATTTTTTTCCTTTGAATTGTATTCTTAATGTATATGTGTGTTGATTGAATGTTGATCTGTTGTGTTTAAAGTTGAGTGGCATATTTACTAATCCTAGTCTGTAATACTTCTTATAATATGATGAAGATACTTAGATAAACATTGATTTTTAATCTCTTTATAGTTCTGAGTAATTCTTGCACCATTTTAAGGTATATGAACCTCTAATATGTTGTAAATGTACAAAATACTTTCACATATCAAATTTTTCTTCAATTTTTGTTATCATCTGATTTAGAATAATAAATATATTCAATTAACTTGTTACTTTAAAGATTCCTTACTTTTCACTTTAAAGATTAGTTTAATTTCCTGTAATAGTTATATTGTCTTATCATTTCAATACCTAATCCCAATATGAAAGTTCTTCAGCTTCCATGAATGCCTTTTTAGTACCTTTAATAAAAATGTATAAATGAATTAACTTGCTTAAAGTTCATTATAAATTATTAAAATGTCTACTGCATTGTGCTATTATTTAAATTATTTAATGTAAATTATTTTTAAAAATATGCAATATACCTTATGAAAACTGAAACTGATTATCAGTTACCAAAATAGTCTCCAAAATAGATTGCAATAGACAGAATTATAAAATGGACTCCGAGAATCAATTTTGAATAATTATATTCTATTATAGTTTATTTGTTTTAAATTTTGGCTTTTTAAGTAATTAAGTAACCAATTCCTTTTAAATGTAAAACTAAGTGAAGCTAATGTTAATCCTCTAGCTTTGAGTCAGAAAAACATGCCAATGTTAAAGATATGATTACAAATTACTGAAATCTATTTTAATTTGTTAGATTTAAAATAAGTTTAAATTTCAACTCATTAAATAATTAAAAGCCATTCTCTTTAGGTTTGAAACTGCTTAAATCTAAAGTAGTAATCTTTTAGCTCAGGAACAGAAGAATAGTTCTATATCTAAAGAGTTAAATTACTTAAACATGAATAAATATATCTTAAAATTACATAATTGTTTTTATTTATCTTTGATAGTCAATAGAGTTGCATACAAAATCATTTCTATATTTATCAAATAAAATCTGAGGAAATAATTTATAAACTTACTGTGCCAGACATAAGATAGCATACTATCATTTAAATTATTTTTATATTATATATGGTGTACACAAATACAAGAATCTTTTAAATTATTTTTCTTATCTATATAATTTTATGACTCTTGCAAGAAACACATTATTAAAACATAAAAGATATTGGTAAGTTATTTGTGACTTTCAATTCAAGCTAATAATAATAGTCCTTCCTGGTAAACCTTTTCAGCATATTTCTTAATAATTGTTGAAATATTTAAATATAATTATACTTAATAGCACTTTAAAAAGTTATAAAAGTAAAAGTACAAGAAAACTCGGGTCACATATATTTCATGAATAATAATAAATTTGGCAAATATATTTTGAAAAAAATGAACTGAATTGTGCATTTAAATTTTAAGCAATTCAATAAGTATGATAGTTTTATTAATCAATATATTAATACCTGTAAAAACATTGTAAATTTTATTTTTACCTGGTATTAATATATTAAAGTACTACATTAAACTGTTATTAACCGACTCAGCGTCCGCGACGTATCTGTTACGTCGCAATAAACTGGTCGAAAAGCGGTTCATGACGGCATGGATACGTCGAAACTTTCCTGCTCGAAAGCGGCCTGCGGCGGCATAGATACGTCGCAGAGTTTTCACCGAAAGCGGCCGCGACGTATATTTTCGCATAGTAGAAACCACTTATTTTTGCTTTCCCCCTAATCGGTGGTTTGATTGATCGGTCTTAATCACTCAAACCACACTCCTTGGAGACTTTTCTTTGAAAACTACAACTCAGCCTGAGTTTTACGCCAAATATCTAAAATACTGATTATTTTTTCGCCAAGATTCAACTTTAAAATTTAATAATCTATAAATTTGTTGCTTTAGAAATAAAATGCAAGTTTATACATTATTATTTTTAATTTTAGTTCCTAAGCTAATTGAATTGGACGATTTTATTACACAAAAATTTTAAATCCATATTTACTTTTAAATTACTAACGAGCATGCCTTCTTTTCTAAGTTAAATTTTAATAATTTTCCTGCTTATGCTAACTATTTCTTACATCTTACTTAATTTAATTCAGTTTTTATTGTTTTTATGGAATTTTTTATTGACTAGTTATGACTGAAATAAACAAATAAATTTCTTAAATGGAAATGCTACCATCTAAGCAATTAAATTTTTAACCTACAGAAAATAAATATTTTATTACAAAATTTATTTTTAAAATAAGCAAATTATTAATACGTTAGTTTTACAAATAATTATCTTTTAACGTGATCCATATTAGGTGTAAAAGAAATTTTTAAATATAATAATCTTTACCAGAGAATTTCTTGTTGTAAAATGTGGTTATATATTTACTTTACTCTTCTTATTTCAATTAAAAATTAATTTTTCTGGTTTATCTTTGAAACATAAAATGGTATATTCCATATACGATTGATTGTGTTATTTAAATTTAAAAGTATAATAAAAGCATTATATATTTCAAATAAACTTCTTTTTAAAAAATTAAAGTTTTGAAAACAAAGAACATTCACTATGAAAAATCTAAATGAAATAGTATGCTAAAGTTACATGACTATAGAAATCATCGAATGTTTAAATCTAGTTGTGTTGTTACAATCTGAATTAACGATCACCAGATATAGATGACATAAATATGATTAATTATATTTAAGGGACAAAATTGATTACAGAAATAAAATGAAGTTCAAAATGAGATATTGTGGCTTAGAAATAAATTAATTAGCTGTTCAAATTATGAAAAAATATATTTATTTTCTTAAAATACATGTGAATTTTAGCTCGCAAAATAATCGTTGTTTATTATAAAATATAATATTAATACAATATTTAAATTGCTAGCTCATTTTTATAGGAATATGGTATTATTTATTTGAGTAAAAATAAACCATATTAAAGAAAGTTAACAAATTCAGGGCAAACGTATTGTACATTAGTTATATGATGATCTAAAAATATATAATTATAAAAAAAGATTCATTATTGAATATTCATTAACGTTCATAAAACTGATCAATTTAGAATTAAATGCTTGCTCTGAATTTATAAAATAAATAAATATATAAAAAAGTAATCTTTCGATTCCAAAAATAACTTTTTCACCTTAAGTAAATTTGTGATAATCTAAAACATTAATGTTTTCTAAACTAGTAATAGATAAATATTAAGAGTAGAAAAATAAATGCTTATAAAAATTTTGTTGTTTACCTTTTCAAGTCTTAAGAATATATCCTCTGTCAATTTAAGTAATGATTACTTTTTCAATTTTGATAATATTTTTCGATTTTTATTCTTGATACATAACTTTGCGATATTCATTATATTGAAAGCATAATACTGTTTTATCACATTTTATATAAATTTTTTTGTACGCCGGCTCCCATTTCAACGACCTTACAATATAGAAAAGAATACTTGCATTTTTTATACGTAAAAATTCATTTGAATTTTGAAAACATTTGAGATAATTTTTAAGAAAGGAACTATATGATTAAATTCAAATTTTCAGACTTAACTTCGGATTTAGGTATTTATCTGTTAAGTCATTAAATCGCTTATTAATGTTAATGTTAACAGTACAAAATAACAAAAACTAAAATAAAATTATTCTTTCAAAAAATAAAATGTAGATGAAATGCAACCAAGGATATTAAATTTGAATTATTAACGCAATTTTTAAAATTTTCTGTTTTCAGAATTTTTAAAATTTAAAATAAATTGCTGTTTGTAAATTTTCTATCAAAAATTCTACCTTACTTATATATAAAAAAAGAGAATATAAAGTTGAAAATTTTTATAGGATTCCTTTAATCTTTCATGATTTGATAAGCAAAATTTGTTTTGTATCATTTTGTTTTTATCATATTAATACTGCTATATTTTTTGTTATACAGCAGTAGTTATAAATAGCTCCTATAGTATTCAAACATTTTTCACTTAATTATTTCCTTTCCTTAAAACCTTGTGAAGTTTTTTATCACAGATAGTTGAATACTAAAGGATGAGGTGTTAAATTTATTTTCTCTACAATTTTTACAAGTATTCGACTATTAACAGTATTGTTTCAAACAGTTTCTCCCATATATCCCCTGTATATATGTCAAGACTTCGTTTCAAGGAAGATAATTCATTGCACATGTGGCTTCCTGTGTGGTTAAAGATGTTTCCATTTAGTTACAGATGGAATGAAAGGGAATTTTATCGATTACTCTAGTTGAAGTAGACATATTAGAAACTGCTTTTTCGCACCTTATTTCATTCCTCTCAATCTTAACAATTCTCAATTATAGATAAAGTCTCTTTAATTAGGAAACTTTATAAAGTAGAGATATATGATAATTATATAAAGGTTTTGCAACTTGTAATACAATAAAATATTACCAATGCAAGAACTTTTTATAAAAATATTTTTATAATGGAGTAATAATAGCCTCTTAGCATTTTATTACATATTATATTACGTAAAATTAAATATAAGCCAATAGAAACTCGTTATAAAATTTTAAGTTTCTTTAGTATAGTAATTTTGCCAAATTAAGTAGTAAAGGTTCTTTTGTTTTTATTTATAATTATACATAAAGTTCAGTTCATAAACGCTAGATTAATATTTAAAAAATAACTCGAGTGAACACTTGTGAAACCAAATATTCCATTTACATTGAAATAAATTAAATGTAACAGTTTAAGCTTCTTATTAGTACATACACTGATATATATTTCAATTCAGATTGACAAATGAAGTTAATTTTCATGTATTTGTTACAAGTGATATTTTATCTAAGGTTGTTCAGTTACGAGTAGAAAAATTAATTTAGCTAATAAATTTGGGCTTTAACGATTTTAAATAAAAAAACAAAATTTATCTATGAAAAAAGAGCATAAGTAATATATATTTTTAGTTCTACTAAAAAATTAAGTAAATTGATAATTTTAATATATTTCTAATTCATTTAGACTGTTGAATTATAGATACGTATAAATAATCTAAATCAGCCTTGCTATGTGTGCTGAAAGTATTATAATATTGTGAAAGGGTTTGAAAATATTTATTTAATTGCATTAAATAATTATAAAGTTTCTACTTCCCCAACTTTTAAAATGGAATAAATGAGACTTCATAACGTTGCTTGAAGTACATTGCTAACTTTTTTTATCGTTCAATGAAATAAATTGTTCGCCTTCATGCATACATATCCTCTGAGCTTATAGGTAACACACCAACTCTCCTATTAGTATAAATTACTAAATAGCAGTATATATATTTCAAATCACTATGAGGTCTATCAAAGTGCTTAACTTCAAGAATTGAGAAAAATGTATTTCCAGATGAAAAAAATATATAATAAGGACGGCACACAATAATCTCTCTCTCTTCCTCTCTCAAATAATTTAAAGTGCTTAGGAAAAGTTTTCTTAAAAAAAGGTTGTCACATATATTGAAAAAAATTAATTTAAATTCTTTTGAGTTTCAAATTCATTTTCTATTTCACCAGATTGCTTCATAATAATTGAATATTATTTTGAGTTAATGAGAATAAGTATATTGAACACATAACAAATGTGTTCTAAGCAATTTATTTTTCGTCCATCACTTGGAATTCTTTTCGATTAAAATACAACTTTAATTTATAATAAATATCTTGTTAAAAATATCTAAAAAATGTTTTTTTATTATGAAAGAAAAAAATTGTAAAAGTAATAAATGATTTTATAATATTGTTTTAGAATGTAAATATATAAGAAATATCATAATTAAGAAAGTCCACAATCAGCAAATATAATGTGTTAAAATTTCTTATACAGAACAATTTTAATGAAAGTTTATCTACATGTATTTTGCATTAAATAGTTTTATTTTCATATACAATAATGCAGAAATGAAAATTAATCCTTTTTTTGTAAATATTTAGTTTTTTTGAGTTAAAAAACTTTTCCAAATATTTAAATATAAAGGGAAAGTAATTTTTCAGATATAGTATAAACCAAGAACATTACACACAATGTTATGCAAATTTTCTAATTTTATGTTTATATATTTAAACTCAAAACATTTGTAGATGAATAAATTGAAAAGCTTTAATTAATGTTTTTGAAAATAACATTATAAAAATTTAAAAATAATTAAGCCTTTTATTTTCATATAAACACCACACTAATTACTACATAAATGTATTCATATAAAGTAAAAATTTGTTTGTGTTAAGAAAAATATAATGTGAGAAAATGTATTTTTACTAGCATTATTTCATCTTACTGTAATAAAAATTTGAAAAGCTTCTGTGTCAAGCAACTTTCTTAATTAAACTGCGTAAGAAATCAAAAACATCATAATTTGTGGATACCATTTTTCTTTGAATTTCATATTATTTACCAAGTCAACCTAAAAACACTGAGGAATATCTTTAAACATTTTCAATTACACAAAAAACAATTATTTATTAATAATTTTTGCTTTTTAAGTTTTATACAAAAAAAGATATACGTTTTCGTTTTAACCACTCTTATTGGGATGTACAATCCTTTCTGGCAAATACATACAACCCTAGATAGGGTAGTTAGTAGTAAGTGACATCCCCACCCTCTAAATTGAGCGATGTGACAGTTTTCAGGGGGGGTAGGAAATGTTCCCAGTGAGAAAGGGAAACAGTCGACGATTTTTGTATAGTTTAGGGAAGTTTGTAAAAGTAGTAAAAGTAAAAAAGAGGAAATATTTTTCTCAGATTCTTGAAATTTTCTGAGCCGCTGAGTCGGTTAAGTGTAATTTTTAATTTTCAAATGTTACACTAAAGAATTGAGCGTTTTGGCAGTTCAACTTTTCAGCCCCATAGTGCATTACATATGCTGTAGATTTGATTAATGTTACCTCAAGTCTAACCAAGTAACAATAATGAAAAATATATTTGAAGATGCAAAATTCAAATAATATGAAAAAATATTATATTTAGCAAGCTATTTCCCAAAGAAGGGAATGTTGTGTTTCATATGTAAGGATCATAAGAAAAATACTGTGCAGACATTTGGATACCTATTGATTTTAAGTTAAATCACATAAACATCAAGCCTGTAGTAAATTTGAAACATTAATCACATGATAAATTCATTACCTGACTTCTGTCATTCTCCTCTTCCCAATTCTTTGGTTTTAGAAAGATCAAATTAGATCAGCTCTTTTGGTTATCCTAATCATAACCATAGTATAGAAAACATTTTGTCATTCTCTTAAACTTATGACTGTAATGCTTGATTTGACTTTCATGTTCAAGTGGAAACCAACCACTAAGCTATTGATGGTTTAAAAGAAAATTATCAAAATATTTTAATTTTGCATGTGTTTATAAATATGTATTATGTAGAATTATGTACTCTAAAAAATAAATTACCTATGATTTATTAAGAAACTTGTAAGTGTATTAAATTTCTTAAACTTATTAAAACATCACATATTCTATTTTTTGTATCTTAATATTTATTGTTTCTATTTTGTTTGTGTCTTAATAGTAAGTATTCTGTTTCATTTTTATCTTAAAAATCTTTTATAGGAAAAATTTAAATTGTTTTTCATACATTATTGAATTTAACAAATATGATTAAAAAATAGAATATTACTTAGCTTGTAGAAAAATTATATATTGGGATAAAATGTTAAATGTGGCTCACTAACAAAGATTAATTTTAGATTATTTACTATAAAAAAGAAATATTATTGATGTTTTAAAAAGTTTAAAGTTTTTATTTTTTGTATTTGTTATTGAAAAGTATTAAGTATTAAATATATTTACTACTTCAAAAAATAAGTTCTCACTAAGTTTTTATTGAATCTCTAAATATATTTCTAATGTTAAAATTGTCCTATGTGCAAGATGCAACTTTAGAGCAAAAACAGACCAAATCTTAAATAATGTTAATGCAAATTTATAAGTCGATTTATATATTCTGCAAACCTTAGTTTACAAGACTTTTCTTGGTTATTCATTGATCTTCTATAATAAAATTAAATTTCCTGTTAATGTAAAAATATTTTTATTCAGCTGTTGAAGTATGTTTACTTGTTTAAAAGTTTATTGATAACAAGATGTATTACTTATAACCTTGTAGTATTTATTTATATTAATATGGCAGTAATATATACTATATTAACTTATGCTGATATAGTGTTGATTTTATACTATATAGTTAGTTATTGAGTGATTTTATGCTATAAATAGCAAATAATCATGATCACAAACTATTTTATAGCAGAATATTTTGTTATACAATTTGTGATTCTATACTAAATATAAGTATAGTATTCAATAATTTAAACTGCTTATTTACTTTATTAACAGATAGCTGTTGATAACCAACATTGCTGGGAATTTGTCCATAGGATTCTGCCACTTTCTCGAGTGATTTCATTGCATATTGATGGTACTGTTCAGATTGAGAAAATTGAATACATTGATAAAATGGTTCCAGTGAGTTTTCCTGAAATATTTTGATAATATAATTTATGTACAGTAAAAAAATAATAAAATAATGATTTTTTTTTTTACAGAAATTTTAAATATTTAAGATGTAAAGTGTTCTATTCTGCAAAACATTTTATTTTGCAGAATTCTGAAAAACTATAACTCAACACAAATTTCATCCAAACACTATTATTAGAATTATCCAAGCACTCAGTAATAAATATGACCAAACTTATTACTTTAGAAATTATAAAATTATTTACAATTTTGATTTACTTCTGTTGAAAAACCTTCTGAAAGTACTTTTTTACATTCAAACTCTTCTTTATTAAGGACTTAAATAGTTTTTGTGGATTCAGATACCATGAATAACTCACAGTACTCTGATTTTTTAAAATGTAAATCCATCTATAAACAGAATAGAATTCTGTTTGTGAAAACATTTGTTGTGATTTTATGAAAAGAAAAATTAAGTATTAGAATTTTGAGATACAAATGTTCTATTCAGTAAAAGCCAAAATGTAATGTAAATAAATAAAAAATTATTAAAATAATTTTAATGTTGTAAATATACATCAATTCTAAACTATGCAGTTCCTTTTATGTATATATTGTTACCTAACTTTTGGCGTTAATAAAAGCTGTTTTTACCCATCTCAATTAATCATTTTAACTAATTATGAAATTAAGTCAATAATCAATGTTTTAAAAGCATATAATATTTTGTTAATGATACATCATAAGAAACCATGAATAAAATTGTCAAAAATACTTTGTTCAATTATTTAAATGTAAGCATTGCAAAATAAAAAAAATAAATAAAAAATTAACTATAATAAAATGTATCATATTCCCATAAAAAGTCTGGTTTAAAATGAACTTAACTTTAAAAAAAACTTCTTTTAAAATTCTTTGTTGAAGATTATAAAACTATTTTTGCACAATAGTAACAATGTAATTATAATGAAAGTTGCTTTAAGTGTAAATTGATTGTTCCAAATTTGGCAAGAGTTCATGTTGCATTTTTCCTCAGGGTTTTCCTTCTACAACATGTGTCCCACTTCCAGGCATTTTGCCTCGAGTAGTGCAGCCAGGAGGCTGCATTATTCCACCACCTGAACAGCAGATTAAGGTTTATCCACAACCACCATACATTCTTCCACCAGCAGTTGTAAGCTTGAATTTGGCACCCATTGGCAAAACCTATGATATAAATTGTACAGAATTGTAGAATAACAAAAAAAGGGAATTATTTTAAGTATAAATAGATTGTTTTATGCTTAGCAAGAATTCATTTTGCTTTTTTTCTTTAGGGTTTTCCTTCTACAACCTGTGTACCAATTCCAGGAATTATGCCTGGTGTTGTGCAGCCAGGAGGCTGCATTATTCCTCCACCTGAGCAACAGATTAACGTTTGTCCACAACCACCATATATTCCTCAACCAGCAACTGTTAGCTCAAATTTGGCACCTGTTTATAACCCAGTAAGAAATTTTTATGAGCTTTATAAATTTTATTTATTACTATAATTTTCAATGCTTCAATGCATATCTGATATTGATATGCTACTAATATTGACTGAATTGTTTGATTGGATTTACTTAAGATAAATTGGATTATATGCATGGTTTTTTAAATATTTGAAATTAGTGAGTAAGCATCTTTTATTCCTATTCAATATTACAACTTAGTTAGAATGATAAATTATATATTGTGTGGAAAGGTGATACCAGTGATTTATATATTTATTAGTATAAATAAATTCAATTATGTAAAAAATTTTGTAGAAGTTTACCTTACCAATAATATAATGATGTATTATAAAATAGTATTTAACTTAATATTGTATTTCATTTACTTGAACTAAGTTTTTAAGTTTTACACTTTAAATATCAAAGATAAATTGAAAACTACCAAGTTATATACATATATAAATATATATACGAGGGTTATTCAGAAAGTGAGGAACGTTTTGTAATAAAACAAAAACTAGGTACAGGAAAAAATTTTTATTATATACATCTGAAAGAGTGTTTAAAATGCTACTTTTCTACATGGTCACCAAACAAATTAAGGCACTTATCGTAGCGGTGGACAAGCTTCGAAATTCCTTTGTGATAAAAATCCGCCACCTGCGATCTCAGCCACTCAGTGACGCACACCTGGAGCTCGTCATCATCAAAATGCTAGCCAATTCTTCTTCTGCGGGAACAAGTGAAAATCACGGTGCTAGGTCAGGACTGAAGGGTGGATGTGGAAAAATCTCCCATTTGAATGAGTCAAGAAGTTCTGCAGTTCGATTTGTTGTGTGAAGTCGGGTATTGTCGTGAAAAAACAAAATTTTTGACGATGACTTTCCTCGGTGCTTGTTTTGCACTGCTCTTCTAAGTTTGCGCAATGTTTGGCAGTACCGATCAGAGTTGATTGTTGCACCACGCTCGAGAAAGTCAATAAGCAGCACACCTTGCTTATCCCAAAAAACAGTAGCCATAATCTTCCTCGCTGACAAGGTTTGCAAAAAGTTTTTGGTTTTTGGGGGGAACTTGTGTGCCCCTACTCCATGGACTGCAATTGTGTCTCGCAATTGACATGCTTCACCCACGTTTCGTCACCCATTATGATTCGATCCAGTAAAGAATCACCATGTGTGTGGTAGGCGTCAAGAAATGTTAAGGCTGCTCCCATTCGCTGACCTTTCTGGAGGTCTGTAAGCATTTTTGGCACCCATTTTGCACAAAATTTATGGCAGCCAAGCTTGTGAGTCACAATTTCAAACAACAAAGTTCATGAAACTTGTGGGAAGCAAAGCAAAAGTTCCGTTATTGTGAAGCGAAGATTTTCACGAATCTTCTCATCAACTTTGGCAACCAGATCGTCTGTCACAATGCTTGGGCGTCCACTCCTCTCTTCATCATGCACGTTGATTCAGCCATTTTTAAACCGGATACGCCATTTTCTCACTGAACTTTCATTCATTACATCGTTGCCATACACTTTGCACAGTTGTCGATGAATTTCTATCAGTTTTACGTTTTTTGCTAACAAAAACCGTATTACGGACCGCACTTCATAACTGGCGGGATTTGAAATTGCAACGCACATTTTAAATTGGAATATTGGGAAAACGGGCAGCACGGAGATGTTCTCATTCTGACAGCTGGATGCCGACTGAAGCTCTGAGCACGCGCACACCAAAACATGTGATTGCCGCACGCCTAGCGGCGTCAGACGGAAACGTTCCCTACTTTCTGTATAGCCCTCGTATGTATATATACATATATATATATATTGATGAATTTTATGTTATGAGTTATAAAACATTTTTTACTGATTTTAAGAACAAAATTCAATGATTTAAAATGAAAAAAATGATGGTAACTTATCAATAACATTAAAAATTTTAGCAAATTATTTCAAGAAGTTCGGATTAATTTACTTTCTAGTTTCATGAATTATTCAATTTGTTATTAAATTTATTAAGCATCTTAATTATCATATATTAAGATAATGTTTATATTTTAAAATTAATAGTAAATTTAATATAACAAGATTAACATTAACAAAATTCAGGTAGAGAAAGAAAAGTTGTATTGCATTTTATTTAATTAGATTTCATTATAAACATATGCTCAGAATCCTGTATTATTTTGTTTATTCTTGCATAGTTTATATTTAAATAATTTTACTTTCTTATTTTAATCAAATGTAAGAAATAGACATAATTAAATGTTAAAAATTATTGGTGAGTAAGACATCAATATAATTTTAAAACATCACAAACAATCTTTATTGATCCACGAATAATATTATTGTGTTTTGGATGTACATTCATGTAAAATTTAGTTTTCATAGAATTTATTCAAATGAAATTTTACATTTCAAACTGCTACATCAGGAAGAAATGTGAATAACAAGATGTTTGTAATGGGACAAATATGATAGAAATAGCAAGTAACCAGTATCCAGTTACAATTACAGCACTTGTATGCCTGAACATTGAAACAAACAGATATTGGATAATAAAGCTACCAATGCAGCTTCAATGCTATGACACAAGTTATCAACCTTACTGATTGGGGTCTAGTGACAAGCCAACTGCTCAGAAATCATCAACTAGATTTTTTGTGAGGTATCTGGAGAACATATTGCTAGGACAGCAGCTGAACATTTAACTTTTTATGCAAAAAGGAAAAGATCTGTTCCATACCAATAATATTGGATTAAAAATTATCTGTTTTTCATTTCTCAAATAATGGGTATATTTATGAGACTTAAGACAATACTAAAAAATCCTAAAATTATCTATTTCTTTTAAGATGAAATTTACTGTAAGATGATGTTTAATATCTTTTTACGAATATTTATGAAATATTATTTTGAAATTGGCTATATCACATTGTCATACTATTTAGCTCTTAATTTTCATGCAAATTAAAACTTTTTTAGACGAATTTTTTAATGCTTAATTAACATTTATTTTTAAATTTTTCTCTATATTTTTGTTTCCAATGTAGAATATTATATTTGTCTTGCGTTTGAGTTTCTTATGTTGAAATTCTAGCAGTGCTTGTCATTATTTTTTAAAATATTTCAGGCAAGTGATGCATAACTTATTAGTTGGCATATCATCAAAACATTCTGCTTTTACACTTTTTAGAACATTACCTAGTGGCTTACCATTTGTACTCCACCCATCTCATGTTGCTCATCTAGACGAATTTTTTACCTCATAATTTATTTATATATATAGAAATTATTTGCAGCCTTGAATGTATATAGTTTCATCATTATTTTGTTTGCTATGTTGAGCTAGGAAAATATTTGTTTTACAAAAAAATATGAGTATAAAAAATGTAAAACTTATATTTGTGTGTGTGAAATTAGTGCAATGAAGATCAATTCATTTGCATAGCTCATATCAGATATTCTGCTTTAACTGTTGGCAGATATTCATCAATCCTCTTGCTATGTTTTCCCTTTCTTTTTTGTTTAACTGTTTGAACAAATGCCTTTAGATAAATTAATTAACATCTTATTTCCTTTTAAATCTTGATAATTGATTATTTTTCATTAATGCAAATTTTTATTATATATAAATTTTAGTGTCATTATAATTTTAAACAATTATGCAATTTGAAATATATACCCAGCAGTCAATCCTGTGTTTTATGGTAGAATTTTGATTATATTTTTAACAATATTTATCTCTATAATTTTAAGTAGAATGCTCCTTTGGAATTATGTGTATTCTGTTTTCCTGTTTTCTTAAAGTGATTCATTTGTTTGTAAAGCCTCTTATCAAAAATCATACTTGCAAACATTGTTATTATTTATTTTTTACAAACATATATTTTTTCTTTATTATAGCATAATATGTGGGAGTGTGCCTCACTAAATAACTTTTATATTTTTAACTGTAATAAATTGTATATTTTATTAATGACTCAAAATTTTAATCATTGTATAATGTAATAATATTTCCTAGTAACCATATCATTTTATTTCCTATAGTCAATTCCTTATGCATATCCAATCTATGGTGGCCTTAGACCTGGTATGATGGCATATATTAGTGGAAGACCTTCAGCTAGTGCTTATAAGTATGAAACTTTTATAAATGAGATTTAATATATTCTCTATAACATGAAATATAAAATACTAATACCTCATTTCTTATAGTTTAAAGGATTGTATTAAAACAACTCTATTACTAACTCTTATTTTTATCATAAAAGGATATGTAATAAGTGATAATAAGCTTTAAGTTGTAAAAGGATCTTATAAATGCTAAACCATAAGGTTAAAGTTACATAATTATACAAATTTTAAAAGAGCCTTATACTGGGGGAGTTATTTGAATGATTAAAAGTATGTACTTAATTTGAAGTGTGAGATCAGAAAAGAAATATATTCTAATAAATTAGAAGCTAAAATATTTGATAAGCGAAGTTTAATTACTCTTATTAAAAGAAACCAGTTCTTTAAGATGATTTTTATTGTTGTTTTTAAGAGATTATTGATTTCTAACAGAATTAATTTTAATATTCAAACAATTTTACCAGATAAAAGTAGTTATAGAGCCAAAAATAAAGTACTGTTTTTATTTCTCTGCTTTGGGAAATAAGATATTCCAAAATACTTACAAAAAAATTAAAACGTTAAAAATTGTATCACAGAGCCTGTAGGATTAATGAATTTTGAGTTACCTTAGCTTTCATAGAAAATTACTGATGTTTCTTGTAAAAATAGTGTTTTCTGGCTTCTAAAATGTAATTACTAAAGTTTCTGGCGTGACTGAAGATACTGAGAGATGAAAAGTCATCATAATAGTACAAAACAATGGGAAAATTATTGTTAAATTTTGCAATATATCTATCGTTATTTCTTTAACAGCCTTAGTAAGAGAAAAGAAATATGTTCTTTGCACTTGTAGGAATGAAAGCTCTATATAATTAATGATGTCTTTAAAATAATTATGATATTCTTACATTTTACATGCATTTTCATTTATTTAAGTGAAAATAATGAAATTTCCATAAATCTGGCATTTATCATGAATATTTATCATTGAATAAAATAATTAAAATTTAAAATTTGTTACCAATTTTATATTGACATTCATAAACCAATATTTATTAAAGCTGTTTACTGATTGATTAAAAAATAAATGAACATATTTCTGTATTAATCATTCCATGGAATGAAAGATTTTAATTCATTATTTTGGATGAAATAATTCATTTTTTAGAAGAACATTAACTTTTTTAATGAACAATTAATGTTTAGTAATAAGAATATATATCATGAACTTTTATTTGGAATGGAATATAATTTTTGTATATGAATGCAAGATTTAAAGAAAAAAAATACCAGTATTATGGAAACAAAATATTTCATTTTTAGATTTCTTTTGTTTTCAAAACAATTAAGTATATGTCATAGTATTGCTATAATTTCATGCAATTATAATAATTGCTTAGTTATTATGAAATAGCAATTTATATATTCCTGATATTTTCAAAGTCATCATTATCAATGTATTATTATGAATTTTATCCAGTTATAGTTTCATGAAAAATATTTGCTTTTTTATGTCATAAAAGTAATATTTCTTTATAAATTATCTTCAATCTTTTTAGTACTACAAACTTAGAAATGATTTTGAATGTTTCAAGATTTTTATGCATTTTACTTTTTCTATAAATATTAGCAATTCTAATGCAGACAGTTAAGTTTCATGGGTATTATACAGAATTTTTATTTCAGAAATGCTATTCAATAATTGATTATAATTGAAAATGTTTAATACATCAAAATAGTGCATCCAGTCATATAATTTATATATAATAAAAATTTTTAGTTTTAAATGACTTTTTTTGTACTCTTTAACTAGTATCAATTAAGAAGGTGTAAAAATTCTGTTTTAGAGTATGTATATTTTTTATAAATAGTTTTTTCTTAATAGGAAAAATTTATTAAATATTTTCTCTCTTTTCTTAAGTGAACTAAATATTTCTTTTTTGGGTTCCCTAAATCTTTTTTTGAAGGACAGATATTGAGAACTCTGTTCATAATAAAATTAAATGTATAAAAGTTTATTTTGCTTTCATATTAATGTATTTTGTGCCATGCTTATTTCTGACAGTATTTTATAGAAAAAGTCATTTAACTGTGCCATTTAACCAAATATTACATATTGTTTTAGTTGGGAACATGTGATTCTCTAAGTCTTTTGACAAAGGATTTATGTCTAGACACCTCATGTGCCTAAACACAAATTGAAATAGCTCATTAGACTAATGCCCCATTTTTAGGAAGGAGAAACTAAGAATCTGTTCTGTGTAATGTATCTTTAACTGACAGAGATGAAATAACCTATAGCCTGGTTGTATTCAGTAAAAGTTTTATTCCTGATATGATCAAGTGATAATTGAATGTAAATCAAAATTTCTTTTACTTAAGTTCTGTAGTATTACTGAAATTTTTTAAAAAACTATGTTTAAAATTTTCAAATTGCATTAAAATCCCTATGAGCAAGTAAGAAAACTTATGTATGCAATCATTTGTGCACTTAATTTTTATCTAAAGATATATTAAAAGCTATTGAGAAAAATCATAAGAATGTAAACGTTTTTTAGTCAAATGATGTTTCTGTGTAATGTCATATCTCTACAAATGTTTCTTTGATAATCCAGCAGTATGAACATGGAATATTTTAGAAAAAGGGGTATGGTCAGGTTGAGATGGATGGTCTGTGTAAAGGGAAATTTTAATATCTTAAGTGTAACTAATCAGAAATAAATAAAATTAAGAATAAAAAATTTTTTTTGTAAATTTTAATCGTTACATTTTAATAAAATTTCAGATCATTACTTGAAAATAATTATAAAATATTTATAATATTTTAATATATTTTTAAGTTCAGAAAATGATGCCTATTTGATAATACAATGTCATTCATATAAAGTATGTTAAGATTTTGAAATAAAAGTATCTCAAACATTTTAACTAAAAAAGTTGTTATACATAATATGTATGCAAAAATAAAATGAAAAAAATTATGTATTAGTATTTATACTTCAAGAAAATTTAAACATTTCCTCAAAATGCAATAGAATAATTTAAAAATTAATTATTATTTATCATGTTTCTAAAATAAATTACTACTGTAACTAAACATGGAGAATCATTATTAATTACTATTTTAATCAATTACCTTATATAAACAAAATTTTATATGAATTTATTCTATAATTTTTTCAAGTTATCAGATTGTGTCAAATTTATATATTTATATTCCTGAACACATAGGAAATTCATTTCAAAAGATTTTAATGGATTTAGTTCAGAATGCGGATAATTATTCTATAATATGTTCTTTGGTAGAATTCCTATTTTTACAACTTTATAAGTGATTAACATTTGATTCTCTCTCTCTCTCTCTGTGTGCGTGTGTGTGATAAAGACTGAATTTCCAATTATTTAATTCCTCCTTGTAATGGTAAATTACCTTTTAAAATACATAAACAAATTTATCATACTGTTGGTTTATATTAATGGTTGATGAGACTATTTCTACTATTTTTTCTAATAAGAATTCGATTTGTTTAATATTACCATTTACTTTCCACTGGTGTTAACAAATATTTGTATGCCATTATTTGTAAATAGATTGGTGGAAAAACGTACCCTCTTTCTAATTGACTAGTTATAACAAATTGAAATTGTTTACTTATTTATAAATATGAAATGTAATGTTTTTTTCTTCTGTTTTTATTGAAAAGTTCTCCATTATGGAATTTGAAATAACAGCTCATTTTCTAGAAAAAGTTACACATTTCCTTGAAATAAATACATGTTATTTTTTTTTAAATATAAAATAAATTAATATAAATGATTTTCTTCATGATTTTTTGTTTACTTGATTGCTTATCAACAATTAATTTTTATTTTATTGTCTTATCAATTTAAAATGTAATTTTTGGATGTCTTATTGTTTTCTTAATTAACTCAATGTAATTAACAACTGATTTATTGCAGAATTTTCTTATGATTAATTGCTCAATGAAAGAAAATCTTTATTTTGAATTAACTATTAGGTCAATTCAAAGGAAAGATTTTATTGAATAAATATCTTTTTATGATAAAACCATATTAATTATATATTTATATATTTTTAATATAATTATATATTTTTCATATAATTATATATTTTTTAAAAAATTTAAAAAACTATTTTACTGCACTTAGCTAATGAAATAGCAAATTACAAGTTCATTATATTTTATTCTGGCTTTATATAATATATAAAATAATTCAAATATATAAAATTAAGCAAATATGTAATATATAAAATAATTCACTTCTCTTTTTTAAATTAAATAGTGATTCTTGATTACATATATATAGAATGAAAAATAAATTTTATTTGTTAGAAGCATATGAATATCACTGCTTATTGAGAATTATATTATTTTTATGTAAAAATACTTTATTTAAATTAACTTTTAATCTTTTGATGCATGAAAAGTTGTAAAACTTCAAGGGGAAAAATGCATGTAGAATAGAATGAATATCATGTGATGGCAAAGAAAAGTAACTTTGAAGAAACCATATTTTCTTTTTTCTATAATATATAAAAATGCACATTTTTGCTATTTTTTACTGCATTAGACTGGGAGCAACTTAGAAAAATACAAATGAATAGCAATGTGGAATCTAGTGTTAATTTGTTGGGAATCTTTTTCAACCATTTTTAAAAAAAGTAAATTTGTTTATATAATTTTTTTATACATGTAATTGGACAAAAAGAATTATGTAAATATTAAGCAATTCACAAATTTTCAGTTCTAATACACTTGTATTTAATATCTATTTGAATATAATCTATTTATAAAATATAAAAATAATTAGATAAAATTAATAAAGAAAGCAGTTAAAAAAGTCTTCAAAATATTATAATTTAATAAAAAATTACTCATTTATTGCCAAAAACCTCATGTTTTCAATTATGCTGTATTCTATGTTTTTATTTCCAGATTTACATTAAACTTTCAAGCTGGAACATCACCTTATCCTCCTCCAGATATTGCCTTTCACTTTGATGTGCGCTTCTATAATCACACTATTGTACGGAACTCTCGCACAAATAATGTTTGGGAAAGAGAAGAATCCCTTATATCGCACTTTCCTTTCCAACCAGCTGTGAATTTTGACATGATTATACGAATCGAAAGCGACAGATTTATGGTGGCACTTAATGGTCAACATTTCATAGAATTTAGGCATCGACTACTGCCTTTAGATCGTTTTGATACCCTCTACATTGAAAATGATATTGTTGTTTCCTCGATTCGCTTTGCTTAAATGATTATTTTTAATTTATCATATCTTCAATTTCTGCCTAAATAATACAAATTGTAATTAATCTTAACAATCATTACTTATGTATATTCATTAAAATTTGATATCAACAACTTGGAAGTTAATTAAGTTTATGCATTTGGTATTGAAATTTTTAAGTGAAAATTTTATTTTTCAAAGAATAAATATCCGTTTTATGTTATAATTTAATAAATCCTGCTCAGCCTTATTTTATATTTATCAATGTCAAACATTTGAAACTATATTTTATAAATTTGAACAAAATAAATGAAATAAAATTTCTTAAGTAAATTAAATGTAATGTTACTTAAGAAAAAAATGTGATATATGAAAGGATTTTCATTAATTTTTTAAATGGTGGCTTTAGGATAGTATATTTTTTAAAATGCATTGTGCCAGTAGCACTGCTATTACTGTTATTGTAATAAAACACTGTTATTTTTCATGGGCTTTCCATTTTTTGACAAGGATAGACTGTTAATAGAAAATACATTGATTCTCAAATGCTTTCAATATTTTGATTAAAAAAATTTATATTTTATGAAGAAAAAAATTTAAAAATTTATGTTAATAAAATCAAAATCAATTTGTATATTTTTGCTATACAATATATATTTCAGAATTGTTTTAAAACTCCTCTTGTTTACAATTAAATTTTTACTTAATTTATAATATGATTAGAAATTTAGACATATTTTTGTAAAAAGCTATATTTTTCATTGCAATGTGATAATAAAAAAATCTTTGCTCATGTAGTATTTTTTATTTTGCTATTCATCAATAAATATCACCAGATAAATGATGTTAAAATATTAAAGAAAGGACGTTATTGTTGTCATCATGAATAAAAAGTAGAATACATTATGAATAAACAAATAGATTATTCTAAAAACAATTCTTAATTATTAGGCATAAGCTAATGACTAGCACATAACAATATGAATATTCAAATGAATTTATAAAAAATTTGATCAGAAATAAAAACAGTCTGAAAACTGTTGCTTTCTTGTAATTCATTAATATACCAAGTATGCTTTGGTAGTTAAATTCCAAATATATAGTGTTTATTTTATATATCATGTCACAATTACCATAAGATTAATAACTCATTTGGAACTTGTTATAATCGATTAAAATAACAATTTTGAAACTTCTAATGAGAAATTTACCATTTTGGTTTATTTAAAAAGGTACAAGACAAAAATAATTGCTTCAAACAACAGAATGCCCTTTATATTGACATTTGATAATAACATCAGTATCTTGTGGCAGTGTACATTAGCATTAAGAATATCATCGTTAAACATTTGTATTCAAAAAAAATCAATATCAATTTATTATATCACCAATTTAAGGTGATAAAAATATTGAAAACACATGTAACTATAAGCCAGAATTCATAATAAAAGTCTTTTATAAAGCATCTCTAGCATAAGCATCTCTTGATAAAGCATCTCTTTGATCATTTAAAAAATATTAAGTTGTTTTTCTGTATATCTAAATATTTTATGAAAATTCTTTTATAATTTCTAATATCCTTAACATTAGTTTTGTCAACTTAAAATTTTCTTTTCTTGTTACTTTTTTGTTTTATATATTCATTTATAGGCTGAAATGAATTTTTTTTTTACGTGTAACACCCATATTTTACTACAAAATTTAAGTTCGCGTTTTTTTAAGTTTTGTGTTAACTATATTATTAAAAAATGTTATTTTATTGCTTAATAATAGCCTCCCAATATTTCGAAGAACTCTGGAAAATAATGATTTTTCAAAAATAAAATGTTGACAGCTATGAACTTGTAATTTATTTTTAGTTTGTTTTATGAACAACTTATCAACACTATTCTGCTTATTAAATAAAAGTATCTTCGTTGTAATTATCGTTTTAATAAGTTAATCTTTCTAAAATGTTTTGTTGGCAAATTTTTATTTTTTTATATTTATTTTACTTTTTTGTATATCAATTTTTTTTAATTCCTCAATACAGTCAATATAGCTAAAATAAATTCTGCTTCAATGAATCTTTTAAGTGGCTGAGTCATAATTTTATTAATTTAAAGTGCTTTTAGCTTTCAACCTCACCTTTTGAACCATTAGGGTTTCACATTTTCACAGTAAAATTTTTTGAAAGTAAAAATTTCATAAAAAAAACTAAGTTGTATATTGCAACTGTATTTAAAATTTTATTTCATATTTTGAGAAAAACTTTAAATAAATTTTTTGTTAGGTAAATATGAATTACTGTAAAATGCCTGCAAACAAGTATAATTTTTCAAAGGAAAATTCTGATTTGGATAATTTATTGAACAAAATGTTAATATGTAGTTATTGTTAAAATAATATGTAAATAATGATTTGCGGAAAAGTTGATTTTTTCACAAATCATTATCTACATATTAATAGTGTAACTGAGGAAAGAAATGAATACCTTAGTCTTCTTTGCCCTAAAACAACTAACTAGATGTTATTTAAAAAAGCTTTTTATTTTTTTTATTTGATAAAGACCTAAATTGCTAAAAATAGTGGAAATTTTTACAGCTTCAGAATTTTTTAGTTTGAAGATCTACTTATTAGATGCTAAACAATCGTAATAATCTCTGAGATTCCTATTTTTGTGCAGTTACTTTGTTTTCATTTTGAAGAAAACATGCTGGACGAAGTAATAATTTAACCATGACCAATAGGATGTAGAGATGGTACATGAATTAGTGAATTGTTGGTTAAATTGAAAGGTTTTAGTGTTGTGTGAGTAATTACAGATGTTAAATTTCAGTAAAAATATTTTTTGGCACTATTACAGGATTTCTAGAAGATTAACACTTAAATTTACCAAGTTCAGATATAAATTAACCACTTATAATTTTCAATGTTTAATGGGTATAATCTTTCTAGTATAATCTCATATCTCCATGTTTAATAGATTCTGGTATAATCTTAGACAATAAAACATTATAAAGATAAAAGTTTCATGTATCAGGTACCTCAAGTTAAATGCTGTAAAACAGCTTAAATCTTCTTTATCCATAAAATTAAATTTAATGCCTGAGTTAATTGGAATGTGTGTTAAACTCAATACTCAATAATAAGGTGTATAGGAAACAATCCTTCCCTTATGTTAGCTGCCCATAAAACATTCAAAATCTTTTAAAGTCATTTACAGAGTATATGTTAGAAAATTTTTAACATAATCTGATGTATTAAAATACCAGGGAAGAGTATGCACTAAGTTTCAGTGTTCAATGATTATTAGATCATCATAAAGCTAAGTAAAAAATACTCATTTGGAATCATGACTTTTTCCATTAACGAAAAATACACAAAATGTGTCAAAATCCTATTCTAGAAATTCAACTTATTCAAAGCCTTCTTAGATGCCTAAAAAGGAATAAACAGATTTTTTGGAATTCATTAGAGAGCATTATTTCAGAAAACAACTTCCTACGGTGGCGCTTTTTTTGATGAGACCCTGTATGTAGAAAATATATTATCATAACGGCACATCATATTATTTATGATGCCCTTGCCTTTACTCGATTGAACTGCTTAGATACTCACGATTCTACAAAATTACAACTTAGTTTCCTAAGAGGACTATCTGTGTTTATAAATGATCATAATAGAGTTAACTTTGGAGTTTGGTACAAAATGCCATAGACAAGTTGCCTTAACTTCCAAATTCGATTAAGAAAAGCTATCAAAAAAGAATATATACTATCAGCATTTTATGGAATTAATTTACAAATCGAATAATTAATCCCATAAAATGTTACTCTATATAGGAAACAAAGCGAAATAATATTTTATTTCCGGTTTTACAAATACTGTTTGTAGATGAGATTAATTAATGTAGATTGAGATCTATAGTTTAATGTGAATTCTAAAACACTACAGACATTCAGGAACAAAATAGAGGTTGAACATGAGAGCAGTCGAGCGATTATGATTTAGCTAATAGCTTATCGTAAAAGTATTTCATCGCTGTAAAAAATTAATGAATCAAAAAAAAAATACAAATTTAAATAAAATTTCAGGCAAAAAACTAAAAATAAAACAATAAATAATCAAATATTTATATACATTTAATTTTTCATTATATTTCAAAACTTCTCTAGAGATTTTTGTGCTGTAATCTTAAAAATTCAAAATTTTCACATTTTACATGCTACATTTATGTTTATTTTATATGACATTAGAAATTTAAAAAGGAATTATAACATGAAGTATTCAATATAAAATCCTTATAACCAAAATAGACTTACTCATTATTAAAAGTTAATTTATTTTATGAAAATCCAGATTTATGAGTTTTATTTTATGAAAATAATTATTAATAAAAATTATAATAATTGTTTCAAATTGTGTGTGAAAACACATGTTCTGAGAAAATTCCTTCTAAAAATTAATTTTGAAGATTAAATAAGAACACAAAATAATTAATATAAAAAACATATATATGTTAACATATTTTATTTTAACATTACAGAATTTATGAAACAAATTTTATAAATTTAAAAAAAAATTTTAATAGTTCAATTATACAAAATGTACTAAGAATACAAAAATGCACATAAAGATAGCTTCTTATTCTTAAAATTACATACACAGTATAAAATGACAAATTTTGGTATTTCACAGTCAAAACTACAATTAAAGACAATGAAAAAGTATGAAATTCATATAAATACAATATGTTAAATTAATATTAAAACATTAATAAAACTAAACAGCTTATATGGAGGCCAAGACCCATAGTGCAATAATCTGTCTTTATGACCGATTGCCCTGGAGTGTGAAGCATATGTCTCAGTTAGGTGGTCAGCCTAACGCAAAACACCCAGTTTAGTTTTCAAGCATGCTTGCTATTCAGTTTTATCAACCCAATGAAGAAATAAAAGGGTGAAATTTATCAATTACTAAGTGAAATTATAAACTACAAATGCATTTAATGTAAACTGAAAAAGTTACCTTTAATAATTTGAATAAAATTGAAGACAAAATAATTCACTGACTGATTTGATTAATACCATTATATGAAATTAAACAATCATCAAAACAATTATACAGGAATTTGCAACTTAAACATTTTGCATCAAATGAGTTCTTAAAATACAGTTAAAATTTTTGATATAATTAAAAGAAATGACTAGTTATTCTTATTCATAAAATTCAAAAATAAATCTTGATAAATTTGTATAACACAGACTAATTTTCAACAAAAAATAAAATTATAAAACACAATATGATAGGTATCATAGGACGACAAATATATCTAATGTAAACTGAAAAAGTTATCATTAATAATTGGAATAAAATTGAAGGCAAAATAATTCACTGATTGATTTTATCAATACCATAATATGAAATTAAACAATCATTAAAACAATTATATAGGATTTTCAAATTAAACATTCTGCATCAAATGAGTTCTTAAAATATAGTTAAAATTTTTGATATAACTAAAAGAAGTGACTAGTTATTCTTGTACATAAAATTCAAAAATAAATTTTGATAAATTTATGTAACACAGACTAGTTTTCAACAAAAAATAAAACTTATAATATGATTATAATAACAATATGATTTGCATCATAAGATAGCAAATATATATAAAAATGTTATTCTAATATCACATTTTGCATATAAAAACAAAAGGTGTACATTTCAAAGTAGATACCAAAAAATTCAAAAAACTCATGCCAGAGCTGGGACCCAAAAACTGTAGAAGTATTACATATTTAATACATGAAAGATAATATTAATTATTTTTATCGACAAAACTCATTAATGGGAATTAGAAAATATGAATCTTTGGACACCACATTCACAACAGTATTTTGCACTAATGATAGGATACTTTGTACCACAGTTGTAGCAGAACTTGGGTAGGTATTTTTCACTATGATATTGATCCTCATTGTTGTGAACATATTTTGCAGTCGAAAATGAATCCTCTTCAACATCTTCACATTGAACGTATCTTTAAAAACAATAAAAAATTACATAAGTACAATTTTAAAATGTGGAACACAAAATAAATTATCAATAATAGAAAATAGCTTCCTGCATCCGTATAAGCTTCAGACAACATTATATAAGCAGGAATTGTAAATATCGATAATTTCATAGATAAAATATTATAAATGAATATAATATAATGAATTAAGTTCATTTGGGCATAAAACATAATTCTTATGCATTTATTTAAATTTACAGACTTTATTTTATAAAATCTTTAAATTATACAATTATATTACATAGAGTAAATTTTAATTGAATATAAGGGAAATACTGCAATATTTAGAAAGTAATAAACTTTAAACTTAATCTGACTTCAATTGAAAAATAAATTTGCACCTATCATGGAGTTTAATTCATGTAATCATATATTTTTAATGCATTATAACTTATCAAGTTTAATTATTCAGCTTATGCTAAAAAAATGTATGTTTAAATTTTCAATGCGATTGCTAGAAAACAATTTAGTGCAATAAAATATCTTAACTTGTAAGAATGATTTTCATCGCGCTAAAATGTAATCATATTAAAGTAATAAATGAAATTGATTTAGAATTGTAATTTTTTAAACTTAAGTTGAAAAAGTTTATTTCAAACTAAAATGCATTATATTTGTATTATTCTAATTTAAAAGTGATTTGATTAATTTTTAAATATAGAATAAGGGTATTATGAAGTAAATTTTATATAACAGCTTTTGAGATAATGCTTTAAAAAACTATCACTAATTCTAAAAAATGTTATCAACAACTTTCATACCATATGATAGGATACACAATATAACTTTGAAATCATCTCAAAATCAGATTTGAAGGACATAAATTTAATTCCTGGAAACATACTACCTAAGTAAGTCACAGATATATTTCTCGTGCTAAATTATAATATAAGTAATAAAATATAAATTTTAAAAAAACAAAGAGTACTATTGATGAAATATCTAGCAATCGTTAAAGAAATAACAAATCATGCAGATATCTTGTTATACATTGGTTAAACAGTATACCCCTAAAGTTCCATGCCACCCTTTTAACTATAAAACAACAGCTTCTATATTCATAAAAGTGGTGTCTATGAATAGTAATGGAACCTTGCACTATAAGACTTCCACCAGCTAGAAAACTAAAAAAGATAATAAAATAGAGAAAAAAAGGGATTTAGAAAATTGTAGTGCATCATCGATTTAGTTAGAAAAGATACCTTGTGGACATCAATGTAAAGAACAGAATGGTTAAAATACATATTTTTTTCCATGTTATCTTGCACTGTAACATCATGAAACTTTAAATTATTATCTTTCAAGCAAAACATGACATTGCAATGTTTTACAGTGATATCACTTGTGATTTTCAGTGAAAATGACCATAATTCAAACTCTGAGAGCTACATCTTTGTACTATTTTTATAAACAGAGTAGACAATACAGAGATTGTGTAAAATAATTTTTTACTTGCGTAAATAATGTATTACAATTCAAATTGCAGTTCATATTCGAATTTCTTGCAGTATGCAAACATATAAGGACTGTCACGCCTTTTAACTTGAGAAGCTATGAAAGAGACGTTGCCTAAGGGTTGTATGTTTGATGCTTAAGGAGGCAGACTGTGTGATTAATTAAAATTGATCTGACAAATCAACTAAGTTAGGACATCCAAGTTCCCCCTGGTTGAGACTATAAGCATGCATGTGCATATTCAAAATAGAGCATTTGAGAGATCAGTCAATATTGTGGTTTCTTAAAGTTAGGTTCAAATAATTCTGACAGAATTAGGCACTCATACACATCAGTCAACACCTTAACAGCTTTTATTGAACAGATTTATAAAGATATGATGTATATAGTGTAACATCATAATGATATAGAGGCCAAGCCAACCTTCTTGCCAGATATAGTGTGGATAATTGAAGGATAATTTTAACAAATTTTCATGTACAATAGGCAAACGCCCATTACTGAGCACTTGGTATCCTAGATATTTTACTGACTTTCAACATCAAATGTGATTTGCTATTAACATTTGATGTGCTATTTACCTTGAGAAGCTGGCTGAACCAATATTTTAAAACAGCACGTTAATGGCATGATGGCAAACCAACATTTTATTGCTATAAAATATAAAATCAATGATACTCTACAACTCTGTAAATCACTTTTTTTATTTTGTTCCATTTTTGAGACAGAAATGCTAATGAAAGCTAATTAAACCAGGACTACAGCTTAATGTGGATTCTGAACTACAACAAACATTTATGGTTTAAGTGAGTCTCAAACCCATGAACGAAAGCCTGCAGTGATAACTGCTCTGTTGTCAGTTCAGCTTGATAAAAAAGTTGCGTAAATACCCTTATATTCAGGACATGAAATTCAAAAAGAGTAGGCTTACATAAAATCTCTGAAACTTATAAATAATGTAAACAATTTAATAAAGAAAATCATCTTATAAAACAAATATATAAGCACACCTGCATAGAATGCATGTTTACAGAATGACTTTGATAATCTTCACACAAAATATCACATAATTAAGATAATTTCAATGAAATGATAATTTAGATGAATAATGATTGAAAAAGGAATCTATTATTTTTATATTCTTTTACAAAACCAATTGCCTGCATTTGAAACTTAAGTAAATTAAGAATTAAAGCAAATAAATATTTAAAAAAGTATGTATCTTATACTAAATTTTAGTTTTTTAAATAATAATCTTAAAAACTAATTAATATTTAAAACAACCTAAATATTTTTAAAAAATATTTCCATTTTTGAAAACAATTATGTATTAATTATTATGCATAACTATTACATAAGTAATATATATATATATATATATATATATATATATATATATATATATATATATATATATATATAATTTGTTTAACAGTTAGAAGTAATATGTAATAACATGTTTGACAGTTTTGTTTAACAATAACTAATACAAAATTGTTTAACAATATTGTAACTTGTTATGCATACCAGTAACATATACGTCTAACAAGTTACATATATTTATTAAAATTAATGCATTACTTTGAATAAAATTATGTAAAATCATGATGTAAAAGATATATTAATAATAAACAATTTATATATAATCAAGTATAAAAAATGAAAGTAATTGATGACAAATGAGAAAAATTTAAAAATTTATAAAATATGTAAACTAAGAAAGGTAGCGTTTGTCTTATTTTGCTTGAAATTGATTTCTTCTACAAATCTGTTTTTTAAAATCTGTATTGCTGAGCAAATCAGCACTACAGATTTTGATAAAAAATCAACATAGCAACTTTTGAAATGCAATCAACAGAACCAAATGTAGGCTGATTTTATTTCAAAAGCATCAAATATTTAAATTTAATATGTTGTATGATATCTTTACAATCAGAGAGAAGAACATTGTGATTAATTTTAGAATTATTAGTATGAACCGCAGTTTTTATAATCTTCAAATTTCTTATACAAACAATCAAATTTAGTTTTGAAAGAAATAATTTAATTTTGAAAGAAAAATATCTCTTACTATATTGAAAAGCATATTATAAAAAAATCCAATTAAAATAATTAATAGATATTGTTACGTGAAAAAGAAATCAATCATGGGAAAAGAAGAAATATTATACTATTATAATTGAATCTTCTTTCATCTCTGAAATATCTTTCCCATTCTTTTGGAACATCAATCAAACAAACACATCTTCTATTTTTTTTTCTATTGTAAAACATATTCAAAGGAATAGAAGAAGAAATAAAAAACGATTGCATTGCCGACAGCCAAGTAGAATTGACAAAACATTACCATTAATCTGAAGAGTAATATTTTATCTGACTATTTTTTTTCTTAGAGTTGGGTTTGTGTGTCATTGAGCACCTCTGCTTTAATCAGCATTTTGTACTGTTAACTCCAAACCCAATGTTTCTTAGTTCCAGTTGCTCGGGTCACCCACTTTATTAATAAAGTCTGATAACCCTTTAATGGAGTCTAGGTGTAACTCTCTAGTATGGATGATGCCTAAAGAGGTTAATCTAGGGAGGGCTAGAGCCTCACATTCATAAATGATATGCTTGGCCATTTCCTCTTGCATATGACATTTCCTGCAGATAGGGTCTTGCTGAAACAGTCCCATTTTATGGAGATGTTTTCTGTAATAGTAGTGCCCAGTTATGAAGCCTACGATTAAACGTATCTTCTGCCTAGAGCATCTTAGAATTTCATAGGAAATCCTCGCTGATGATCTACAGATCATACTTTTAGCATGGGTTTGACCAGGAGATTTGAGCCAAGCTTCATACATCTTCCGTTTTTCCCATCTAAGAACATTGGTTTTTGCGGTCTTCAAATTGATCCCACAAAAGGTTCTGGACCAATGGGAAAAAAAGACGATCCTTGTTTAGCAAGCTCATCAGCCCTTTCATTACCTTCGATACCTTTGTGCCCTGGCACCCATACAAGGATCACCCTGTTTCTAGTTGCCATTTCTGTAAGAAGGTTTCTACACTACAGAATCATTTTAGATTTGATTTCGAAGGAATTAAGCGCTTTTAAAGTGGCTTGACTGTCAAATGAGAATCCGCTTACCGTAGTAGCCCTTCTTCATATTCAGTCGCAGACAGTGGTTTATGGACAAAACTTCTGCCTGGAAGACCGAAGCATATCGCCCAAGGCTTACAGACAAGCTGATTCTTGGTGACAAGCCACAAACTCCCAGTCCTGAGAGGCTGTTCTTCAGTGATCCATCTGTGTACCAGATTAGATCTCCTGTTTTAGTTTCAAACATGTTGTTATCCCATTCGTCTCTAGTTGGAAAAACTATATCAAATGTCCTATCAAACATGTATGTTTTTTCCATGATGTCAGATGGCATCATGAAAGTAGGGTCTTGAATTTTCCTGGTGATGCCCTTGTGCCCTTTGGCAACAGGCTGGTCATACCAGTGGTTTTGCAGCTTCATTCTGTATGCATTCACTCTTGCAACGCTGCAGATGAAGATGTCCAAGGGAGTCAGATCCAACACAACCTCCAATGCTCTGGTTGGTGTGGTGGAAATTGCTCCTGTGATGCAGAGACAGGCTAGTATGTGTAGACCCCCCAGTCTGTCAATCACAGTCTTCTGTTCCACCTTACGCCACCAGATCACACAGGCATATGTGAAAATGGGCCTGACAAAAGATGTGTACATCCATAACATCAGTTTTGGATGTAAACCCCAGTTTTTACCAAGCATTCGCCTGCAAATCATAATGCTTTTCTTTGCTTGGTTGATCCTATCATCAATGTGCTTATTCCAGGTTAGTTTCTGGTCTAAATAGATGCCCAGATACTTCACCTCTGAAGCCACATTGATTTCAGCATCAAAAAGTCTTGGTATGAAAAAACCTTTCCGTTTCTTTTTGCATGTAAAAGGTACAAGGTAGGTTTTCTGAGGATTAACCATCAGGTCCCATCCATGCACCATTGACCTACATAACTTAGAGCACCCTGCATGAGATGACAAGTTATGTCAAAATCTTTACCAAGGATAAGGATGACAATGTCATCAGCATATCCCTGCGTATAATAGCCCTTATCATTTAGATGTTTTATAAGGCTATTTACAACTAGGTTCCAAAGTAATGGTGACAGAACACCTCCTTGAGGACAACCTCTAGTAGTCTTTTTTTCAAATGATTCACCGAAGATGTTCATTTGTATATATCTATCCGAAATTAAGGCCTCAATCCAAGTACACAGGGATATATTAAACTTAATGAATTTTATTAAATTTATTTTTATATTTGAAATAAATTGAAAAACTTATGCTAAATATCATTAAAAAACATAATATGTGTGATGAAAAAATATTATAAAATATTTTTTTGATAAAATTTGCTTTTCTTTACATTAAAATGAATAAAAATAAAATGTCATAGGTTTACACTTTTTGCTATAAGTTCCTTTTATAAAATTTATTTTGCACTGTTTTTAATTCATGCATACAAGAAAGCTATTAATAAATCCAATGTCATTACTCATCAAATTTCCACATTGTTTTGTTCTGAGCTGGAAAATAATGCTTAAAACTCTAGCCTTTTTTGTTCTACATTCTGTGAGCACAATTTCCATGTCAAGTAATGATATTTGTAATGATTCAGAATCTACTATAAACTAAGTCTTGGTCAAATTGTCATGAGCAAAAAATGGCTTGAGTAATAAGCAAATCATAACTTTCTTTTAAATAGTATTATTTTGTATCTATAAGAAAATTTATTGTCACATGTTCATAGTAATGAATTTTAATCTAGATATTATAAATGTTATTCATAATTATTGAAAATTTATATTCATTTAGATCTGTATTCTATCGTGCTTATAAAGATGCTGAACAAAAGCAAATTGGTGATCAGGAGGAGCAGTTTGAAAAACCAACCAGAGAAACCTGCCAAGGTAAATTTATTTTTCCTCTGCAGTTTATTCAAGCTAGAAAATAAAAATTTTTAACATATTTTGACACTATTTTTATTTTTTTAAGGAATGCGTAATGCTATATATGATAAATTGGATGACGATGGGATTATTGCTCCAGGAACAAGAGTATCAGGTGATGATGTAATCATTGGCAAGACCATAACTTTACCAGAAAATGATGACGAGGTTTGTTATAGACTTAATACAGTTTTGCTTTTATTATTGTTGTTACATGGGCTTTCCTTTATATATTTTGTTATCGCTCTGAATTCATTTCAGTATTATTGTTAAATTATAGATATAGAACTTATTTTCACACATAAATTTCTGTGTGTGATCTGACTATTTAATGAACTATTACAAAAAAAACTAATAAACTATTTATCAGAGTTTTATATTATTGAATTAATATAAACTTAATACACATTTTCTTTTTCAATTCTGTATTAACTTTCTATATTTTCATTAATTTTTCAAGCAACAAGAGAGATTGTTAAAGAAACTACTAGTCATCTTAGAAATATTTTATCTATAATAGAATATATTTTATCTGAAAAATATTTTATCTGAGGGTATTTATTTAATTCACAAATTACACTCTAACCTTAAAATGCAATCTTCTCTTTATGTTTAATTGAGTTTACTATAAATTTATTTCAATTCATACACACACATTTCACAAATTATACTAACCTTAAAATATAATCTTCTGACTCTTCTGATGTACTTAATTGAGATAAATGAATCCTAAGAGCTTTGAGAACATTCAAATGTTTATCTCTAAAAAGGACAATCATGAAAAAATCAATTTTGAAAATTGTGAATTTTTTGTTTACTTGAATTTGAATAACTTGAATAATTTTATCACAAAATGATTCAATAACATAAAAAAAAAATTTAACATTTTTAGTTTTTTAATAAACATATTTAAAAATACTATAAAAAATTTATGCATACATTTCATTCACAAAATGAGAAATATTTTATAAGAATTTTACTCTGCAATTACAATTAATATGAAATTACTCTGGAAGCAATATATAAACAACAGCTGCTTTTTTCCTATTGAGAAATACAATATAATCTTTATTTATGAAGTAAGTAACATTAGCATGTTCACTTCTGTTTAACATAATAAAAATCCAAAGATATTTCCAAGCAACTGATAAAACAAATGATTATAGCATTTCAGAAACTGGCTCTAGGGATAAAACAAGTTATTATACTATCTTTATTTGTCTAATATATATATATATATATATATATATATATATATATATATATATATATATATATATATTAAAAAGTGACTCCACAAGTACTGATGTCTTTGGAGGGTGTTTTAAAAGGTTAGAGAAAAGTTATTAGAAACCCTTTACATCAAATAAATTACCTTCACACATTCCTTAAAATCTTGTGTTTTGTTCCCATGTGCAAAAAAAAAAGTATCAATGGGTTTTTATTTAAGTAATATATTGTCTAAGATAAATTACATCTTTATGCTTGTATAATTAAGTTACAGAGTAATGATTAACTGATCTTGGCTAATTTCATACCTAATATTTTTGATAATTTTTAGAGGCAAAAATTCTTTATTCATAATAATAGTTAAAACTTTATTCATAAAATAGTAAACCAAGAAACTTTTATATTTTTTACTGAGATTCAAATGACTTTAAGAAACATACAGCTGTATAATAAATAGTGAACTTGTTTGCATTATTCAAAGTTTTTCAATAATAAAATGTGAAGTTACTACGGTAACTTAATGATAAATTTCATAGACAGTAGTGAACACTGTTTGAATTATTTTTATTTATTATGCTAGAATGTTTATTTGTAAATAATGGTAATGTAATAGTGTTCCTCTTTACATATTGTGCATAGGTTTTGCAGAAAAATATTCATTTACAGCATCGAGAATTTTTTTTTATTTTTTATTTAACAACAGAATGTACATGTTCATCACTAAAAGTTTATTTTAACCAACAAAATGTTTTATTTTTATTTTTCATTCACAGGTATTCAGATATTAACAGTTACGATGGAAATGAGTTTACCAAGACAATAATATTTGAATAAAATCCAGATCCAGACAAAATAAATCAGCTGTTAATACAATATCCAATAAATACTTGCTTTTCATTAATTTGTTTTCAATTTTCCATCAATAGTAGAGAATAGGTGATATCAATAAATGATGTGAGTAAAAACAAACTTGAAAAAAAGAAATCAGAAATCACCAATTTATCTTTTTTTCAATCAAAACCAAAAAATTTAATAAGAAAACTGTTTAAAAACTAACAGATACTTAGAATATTCTACATAAATACTACCACTTTCATTAATAGTACAGAAGTTTTCATTTTTTAAAATTAAAAAATATATGTTCAAGAAGAAAAAAATTTTTATTTTAAGTTTTTTTTGTTATTTATTTATATTTTGCACAGGTAAAATTTTACATCAGTTTAAGAAATTTGTTTCATCAATTTAAAAAATAAATTGATTTCATTGGTAAAATAATAATTTCACCATAATCAAGAGACATGTAAGTGGTTCAGTTTGTTTGCCACTCAATGGTTATTTTCTACAGAAATGGGCTAGTTAGACCATAACTTGTGTCTTCAAGTGGATTCTGAACCACCACAAACATCCAAGCCCAAAGTGGGATTCGAACCCATGAACTGTTGAACCAAAGGCAAGAGCACTAACTACTCGGCTACCAGCTTGATAAGAGACATGTTAGTGAATCTGGCAAAATACATACTTATCTCCTGTTCAATCCCTATATTTGCACATAAACTATGAATTCCATATATTTAGGTAAATTCTCAATTGTTTTGATGAAAATAGCAATAACATTCCTATTTATTCAAATCCATCAATTTTTGGTTAAAATTTTTATAAAAATTTTATTCTTTTCCTGAGTGAAATAAATGATTTAAAGAGCTTCACTTAGGTTGACATGGAGTAGTACTAAAATTAACAAAATATAAAGATAATTTAAATAAACAGATGATCAATTTTAAAATTAGCTACAATAATATCTAATTTCAAATAAATTTTTTTATCATTTGCATAACTTTTAATTAATGATAATTTTCAAGAATGTAGTTTGAAGATCTATTTTATTTTTCATTTATGAACTGAAACATTGCAAAGTTTGTAACATTGCATTTTAACTGGAATTTTTAACAGTTAGGAAATTTTTTTCTTTAATTTTAAATGAATAAGCTATAAATGAAATTACAGATCAGGAATTTTATTTTACTGCCTTTTTCCCCAAATAAAGGATACTTTTCATTGACATTTTACATACAATATCTCTAAATTTTTACATTCAATTCGATTTTTATGAATTTTTTTCAATTTTGTTAATTAATATTCATTGTTTAATGGTATTAGTCTTTAGATAGAATGAATTAATGACTCTTTTTTCTAAATAACAGGCAGATAAAAAATTAATATGTACAAATAAATTTTAAACTAAAAAGTTAGTTCAGTTCTGCATAAATTAATAATTACAAAATTGTTTTTAATTATTCAAAAAAAATGGATAATGAACATGCCTTAACAGTCATTCAAGAAGTAATCATCATACAAAAAACATTTATGGCTACAATTGACAAAATTTAACAAAAACGTAATAAAAATTTACATTTTATTCATCTAAAAAGTATGCTACAAAATAATATGAAAAGAATTTGAAATTTTATTTATAATAAATAAATTATAATTGGAAAAATTATTGCAATATTTTTTAAATGTCATCTAATTCAAAATGCTCTCTACTGTTTTAAACTCTTTTTAAAATGAAACTGAGTCTTTCAATTATATAAGAGCAGCGATGGTGGACTGGTTGGTAAGGACGTTTATGAAAGTAGTGAGTTTGAATCCCAGCTTAACTGAAGATCAGCCATGTCCACTAATGGTGGCAGGGGCACTTTAAAACTGGTCATGGTCACAACATCCTTCAAGTGAAATGATGCCTCTGGGGGTAAGAAGACAAGTATTGTGGATTTTCTGCTTGGTCCCAGCTTCAAAATCATGAAGGCTCTACTATTTAACTGGCTTCTTCTATTTAACTCATAGAGCCTTACCAATTAGATAGAAACAGCTAGGTACAAGGAAGCATGCTTGTGCAACAACAATTATATAAGAGTTGCGTTGAATGTACAATAAAATAAATTTAGTAAAAGTTAAAAAATTTTTAATCCACAAATCAACACAATTTTATTAGAATGTAAATATTTAATTTAAAAATTGAAGAATTCTATTTCTGATTTCTAGAAGCATTTTATCAAATTGTAAGATTAGTCATCTATTATAGTACACTTACAGAAACACTGATTGACTTTAAATTATAGTGAATTTTATTTAATAAGTTTTCCAATTAAATAAATTATTAATTTTAAAATTGCAATTCATTTATTCTCATAATAGTAATTAATTTATATATATGATTTTTAGAAATTACATGAATACAAAACTAAAAAAATGAAAAAATCAATAAATTGTAATTAATTATTTATGCAATTAAATTAATGATTGAAAAATTAATGTTATTTTACACATCACTTTAATATGTTTTTTTTTTTAATATTTCTAAATTTCAATATAATAACTAAAATTCCTCACACAGTTGATATTCAGACAATATAAATTAGTTCAAGATAGTAAATAAATTTTTTATGTAATTTACTGCATAAATATATTTACATGTTGGTTTGGACTCAAATTTATCGTTGAAAATTTTGAAAGAATAATTTAATGGGTTAAAAGGATAATATTTCAATGCATAATATTTCATCAATTAATATGAAACAATGTTTCATCAATTAATCATCATAAAATAATAAAATATATAAATTGCAGAAAATTTGTTATTTTATTGCGAAAACATAATTGAAGAAATAAAATTGGACTGTTTAAAATCTTACCTATCTTTAGCATAAATTGGCAGCCTTTCTTGGAATTTTACACTTTTCTTGTTTTCCAATTCTTCTGCACAATTCTTTGAATATTTAGTTTCTAAACTGTTATTATTAGAAACAGATTCACTAAAAAAGTTATAATAAATAACTAAAATTTTAGCAAAATTTAAGAAAATAGTTAACATTACAAATGAAAATTATTCAAACACACCTTAAACTTTTATTAATGAATAAAATATATTTCTAAAAGAGCACCAATGGTATACTTAAATATTAGTTCAAAATTTAGCCCTACTGGGAAAAAAATGCTTTACAATATCTGTAACTAAGTTCATAATTTAGGACAATTATTTTTAGGATTGTTTCACGTCATTATAACAGTAACAAACATAAAATATTTGATGTGGATAAAAAATGTTTTTAAAATAATTTTAAAAAAAACTGCTTTCTTCTGATGCTTATAGTTATTGCATATATGTTTTCAGATTTTAAAATTACCTTAGCATTGCCTTGATTTTGTCATTAATTTGACTGATTCAATAACAGGCATATTAAAAACCTGTAATAGTATGGGCCACATGTATTAAGTTGGAGGCTGCATATTTTCAAATTAATGAAATACTTTTTTCAGAATGACTAGTATATGTATTTATTGGAATCAATGCCCAGCTTTATGTATTATATATTATACATAGTTATTTTATATTTCATGTCATTTGCAAACAAAAAATATTTTACATTTTATTACTTAAACTTAAACTATAAATGTTTTATATTTTTTATGTAAAACAAAATAAAAATTGAAAGACGAAAAAATAAAATAAATGATAGATTATAATATTACTTTCTAAGTGATATTTAACATAATTTTTTACACAAGGTTCACACAGATTTTCCTGAATCAAATTCCAGGAGTTTTTCAGGAGTCAAATCAAAAATTTCCAGGAGGTATCAACAAAGATGTTAAATACTTTATTTAATTTTAAAAACTGTTCTTAACCAAATATGCATATAATTATATACATGCAACATTTTTTTTTAATTATATTTGTAAATAATAAATAAATTATTTGAATAATCAATAATAATATTTTTTATTGAAGTTAGAATTATATTTAATGATTACTTCAAAAGCCTTCAATGAATTTACAACTACAGCAGAAAATTTTTCATTCATATAAAATGTAATTAATATTCTTTACATTGTTGAATTATACATTGTATAAAATGTGTAATTTAAAGTTTTTAAATTACCCATTATTTAAACATCTTTATTAGTTTTTATCGATTAATTTATTGAGTATTTCAAGATGTGCATAACAGGCTCTTTTCAAATAAATACATACTTATTCAAAACAAAATAAATATAACTATGAGATAATGTTTCCAGGATATGATTTGTTTCTCAATTAATATTTAATAAAAGTAAATGTAAAATTTTCTCCTGTTTACTTTTAAACTCTTTTAAAATTACAATTTCACATCCATATTCTAGACTTTTCTATTTCTTTAATCATTCACAATATATTTTCACACTTCTTGGTCATTTATACATACACAATATTGATATTAGAAAATGATAATTTTCGATCCCTAAATTTTTCGTTTTTAATTCATTATTAATATTGAGTAATAACTGTTGCTTTCAAGAATCACCAGAGCGACATGTTTTTGATTTTGCAATCAATGTTAATTTACAAGTTCTTTCAGCTTCTTCAGCAATTCCTATTGAACATTTTTCAAGTTCACATATGTCATCTTCCAAATGCTTCATTTTGATTTTAAGTTCATCAATTTTTTCAAGAGCCGACCGATGGCTGAGTGGTTAGCGTTTCTGAGCTATGGGTCCTAGGTTCAAATCCCAATTCGAGAAATAATGTAATTTTCTCTCTGTGTTTCTCAGTCCTTTTTTCTGAGATGATGTATGAATGTGACCCACCCTATAAATGGGTTTATTGTGGTATAATGTGGGTAATGCTACTAGTCTCTGCGACTTGGTTCATAGACATCCACTGGGTAACAACAAATGAATATCGGTTTCCAGGCTTGTTGTGGTGAAAAATTAACCACCCTGCCGTTATTAAAAAGAAGGCAGTGCCTGCCGTTATTAAAAACTTTTTTTTTTCAAGAAGTGCTTTTTGATTTCCTTTTGTAATCAGCTACTGTTTTTATTGTTTTAATTCATCTAAATGTAATTTATACATTTGACTGGCACCAGCTGAAAAACTAAGCAGGTCTTTACTAATAATTATATTGTAGACAACCTTTTATGTTTCGGATGTGATCCTCAATCATGCACTTAGACACAATTGATTACCTAAATTTTCTACCAACAAATTTTTGTTCACAGGAAAAATGCATTGAACAGATGCTAAACTATGAGACAGTACTAAAAGTAAATTAACTTCTTTCCATTAATGACAAAAAATTTGTATATTAGAAAGTAAGTAAAAATAAAAATATCTATTCTATCATTAATAATATCAAAATTTTCACTAATACAATCTTGAAATCTTACAGTCAATTGCATTTAAACTTTTCTACAAAATTATGATTTTTTTTTCTGAACCATGCAAAAGTCAATCTTTGTATGGCTTTTCCAAAGTCCACTGGTCATTGAAAGGACATTTTCCACCCGGCAGATTAAATAATTTCTTTAATATATTATATATTTATATTTCCTTTATTCATTGAGAAACAGACAAATTCATCCCTTTTAACAGAAATTGTACTCAATTTTTCAAAAACAAATAAATTGGTGATTATTCTTCACTTCACTCACACACATAAATCTAAACACTACTTTCAGTTCTGACTGAACTAGATTATCATGAAACTATAGTGGCTGAACTTGATCTTTATTTTAGTCAACAATTATAAATAAAATTTAATACTGATCGTGCCACCTTCTAGTTGCAACATCAAGAACTAACACTCAATTAGGTTTTCAGACAATTTCATTAAAAGCTTTAAAATATTTTTAAAAAAACTGAAAAAAATTATGATATTTTCTAACAAAATATAAATGCACCAAGGTAAGTAAAAATTCTAGGAGTAATTCCCAATTTTCAAGAAGTCAAGTCAATTAAATATTCCAGGAGTTACACAAGGGACCTTAAAAATTTTTTTCAAATTCCAGGAGTTTCAAAGAGTTGTATGAACTTTATTTACAAAGCAATTTATCAAAATTAGGTTGAATCTATTCAGCAAAATTGTTATTTTTAAATTTATATTCTACATTTTCTAGAAAAACTAAACTGATGATGATTAAGTTCACATGTTCAAATATACCTTACAGTTTTGGAGACTTTTGAAAACATTTTTGAAACTTCAGAAAACAGATCTTGAAACAACATAGAAAAATGAAAATATCCAAAATTATTCTATCATGCTGTTCAGATGTTTCTTTAATTCTTGGAATTCCTTTAATAATAACGGTCATGACAAGTGCATCACCATACTTCTTCAAAACCTCAAGGTCAAGAATATATAAGAATGATTACCAAAAATTCTTATTTTTAAATTAACATACTTATGCATGAATATAAATAGTCATTTAAGTGGTATTTTGAATATTGGTAATTTCATAAATTACAATATAGACTTGAAATGTTAATACTGTTAAATTATGCTAATTTCCAACTATAGGCAATATCATCCCTTCTGTCGGACATAGTAATTTGACTTTGACTTGCGTCCTTTTTAAAGTTTTTATTTGTTGTATACTTTGAATAGTATTTTGAATAGCCATAATATTTTGAATCAAAATTTCATTTTTTTAGTTCTCATCTGTCATACACAAAATACTTCTATTTCTATAGTTAAGCATTTGCTAATAACAGTTTCAGGAAATGTTTTTGATTGCTTATGATTAAATTTGATAACATATAACTAACTTTTAAGGCATCTGTATAGTCTTCAGAGTTAGCAAATGCATTTTGCTCTTTCAGAAAAATTTATTTCAATTCTGATAATTTGTCTCACAAAGTTTTGGAAAGTATCAATCATAGTTTATGATTTACATTTTATTGCATTTTTAAACTGCATTTTTCAACAAGTATAACAAAATTTTTTACATATCAAGAATATTTTATTACAGTTCTGGATTAGATTGTTTGATACCCTACATTTCTGATTGTCATGTATTTTTATTAACATACAGTTTTCCTATCTCACATTATTAAAAACTTTTAAAAAGTCTTGAAAACAGCCTATGTATTAGCAGGCAACATGAGCTGATGGGCCAGATGTTTGACATTGCTTCTCTACAGTTCGAAAATAAGATTTATAATTAATTAAGTTGAATTATAAATTAAAATGATTTGTAATTAATAAGAATTACCAATTATTAAAGATTGACACCAATTTTTTATATATATCACTGTTAATTGCTATAGCATTGCATACCAACATAAATACTGATGCTGCTTACAATACAACTTACCACAATAATTAAATTTTAATGAGTCACTGCATTTTTCATTTATTTTAACATTCTTATACAAGAAACAAAAAAAAATTCTTAAAACACCAACAGAATTATTATCATGTCAGCAACTTTCATATTGTATAATATGAAATGTAAAACTAAAAACAGGAAAATAAGATAGAAATTTTATGAGCACATAAATTTAGAACTTTGCTTAAATCATTGAATTAAAAAATCTGTAATAAGCAATAATTACATGATGAAGTATATGCTCTATATAAAAACCATTGATGGCTATGCATGATTAATTGGACTCAGATTTATATCAAAAGATTTTGTCTTTATAAGTTTAAAAGGTTTGGATTAGCCTGATTTCTGTTTTAACTTGATATGGAGCTGCCTAAATCATTTGTTGAGAAATACCTGGTAGACTTTGTTAGTGCGACTTTTAAAATTTGAAAATTTATACAAAAATCACAAAAGAAATTTAGTTCTCTATTAACTTTCCTACAGTTACAAAACATTTTTAAAGAAAGGAAGTTATCTAAAAAGATTTTGCAGATATCAATTATTATAACATTTTATAAAATGATATTCTATACCACTATTATTTGTATCAAAAGTAATTTTGAGATGAATTTTATAACATCCAATCTAATCAGAGATGTGCCAATATGCAATTTTCAGTTTAGATTTTAAGTTTTTAAACATTATGCCACATTTATTCAAAATTAAAAAGGAAAAAGTTTATATTAGAGAAGCAGAACTTTTATCCATTTAAAATACATTGGTTTTCAAAAATCACGCACATTGATTAATACCACTAAAATACGAACAGCATCTCTCAATAGCAAATATGTCTAATCAAGGAAAATTTTAAATGTATTCAATGGAACAAATATTATACATAAAACATTGATATTAAAACTAAATGAAATAATAAAAACCTAAGTTATTCAAAAGGATTAAATTGGAATGAATTAAATTGGAGCTCCACAAGTAAATTATACACTGCCCAATATTGAAAATGTATCACCAAGATAGAGTGACCAAAAAATTATGCAAATTTCAGGGTATACACACTTTAACAAGTTAGGCAAATGATGTGAATAAAGCAGCTCTCCAGTGCACATAGGATAAGATATAACGTGTGGAATCGGCAGAGAGGGCAATATTCGGGTCATTATTACTGTTTGAAAAATATTAATTGAAAGTTTGTTCTCATCGCAAAGGATTCCTGTAATTGCAGAGAACCTGGGGCCTGAGCAGCTACCAGGCGCGTCGGCAGGTGGTGGATCGCCGAACGTCCTGTAGGAATGACAGTATAGCCTTGAATATTGAATAAGAGGCCGCGAACCAGCTCCCGTAAACCCTGGTATTATGCCACCCGTGCCTACGGCTATTTGGCACCACGGTAATGGTGTCTTAAATGAGCCTCTAGTTGCCCGGCGAACTTCTAGAGCTTTTTTGCCTTGCCCAGTAACTCAGGCCATGCTGGGTGGACTGTTGTTTTACCTAATCCTATTAATTAATTGTTATTTTATGGCTGAAAAAACAGAAATAACAAACCTTTCTGCATTTGCAGGTGAAGCCTCTGAAGTAGACCTTACTGAAAAAGACAAGGAAACTCAGAGGCAATCTAGTGAAGGGGCAGCAATGAATCCTTCACAGAAGGTAGAAATGACCTCCAAACTATCTTCTTCTGGTGAAAGTCAGGAAGCTATCGCTAGCATGACTGACTCTCTGACCAGAATCAAGGACTTCACCAAGTGCAATCAAAAGTACTTGACAAACCTGCTCCTGCCAATGGGGGTGAAGGTAGTTCATGCCAACCTCCACCACAGTAGAAGTGGTACAACTACCCTCAGTAAGAAGTTTCTTGCTGGGGATATACATCTGGCCCTGATTCAGGAACCCTGGGTGGTTAGGGGGAGAATCAGTGGCCTCAAATGATCTAAAGGTAAGCTTATCTATTGTACCAATAGCAATGCTAGAACTTGCATACTCTTACATAAAAACATTGAGGTTTTACCCCTCTCTGAATTTATCCTTAGAGACTTGACAGCTGTGAAAGTCATACTCAACATAGAGGGAGGGGACAGAGAAATTGTTTTTGGCTCTGTGTACCTACCCTATGAAGAGAAGGCTCCACCTGACCATTCTCTGCACAAGCTCATGAACTTTTTCAGAGACAATAACTTACGGGTAGTCCTAGGACTAGACTGTAATGCTCACCATGTTATCTGGGGAAGTACGGACACAAATAAAAGAGGTGAGTGCCTTATAGAATTCATTCTAAACTACAGGTTAGATATTCTAAATGAGGGCAACAAACCAACTTTCATCACTTCCAATCGATCTGAAGTAATCGACATTACTATAGCGACAACACTAATTAGCAAAAATATCAAAAATTGGAGAGTAGATGGCAGACCTTCTAGCTCAGACTATCAAAACATCCATTTTGAAATTCACTCTAATGTGTGTCTGGATCGCATGTTCAGAGACCCAGTTAAGACGGACTGGAAGAAATTCCAGGAGGATTTGACTGGGTTGGTTGAGCTCAGGAACAGACCTTTTAGAGACAACTACGATCTAGAAGTTACAGCAGACCTTCTGCACAGTGGTATTCTAGATTCTTATCATAACAATTGCCCTATTCGCACTAGGAGAGCTAAACTCCAATAGCGGTCCTCACTATTTAAAACAAACTTGTTAGGAAAAGCAAAATTAACTCCTAGAGGAAGTTCTGTGAAGATATAGATTCTATCTCTGAAGGAGCTAGACTCCAAAAACTCCTCAAAAGGGATGAAGCTACTTTAGTTGGCACCTTAAAGGACAGGGAGGGTAATTTTGTTGCTTCCGGGAAAGAGGTTATGGAAATTATGACCAAAACCCACTTTCCAGGAGCTAGAGATATTTATAGCAATGAAGGGGAGCACTGCATTGGCTCTTTGCAAAGAGTCAATAGAGATCAATGGACCATCGCTAAAAATATCATTAACTACAATATTGTTAAATGGGCAATCTCTACCTTTAAACCTCTAAAAAGCCCAGGGCCTGATGGAATTATACCCATCATGATCCAGAAAGCAGAGGAGGTTATCATACCAGTGCTAACTAGAATTTACAGAGCTATCTTGGCACTGAGTTACATACCAAAGATATGGTAGAAGACCAGGATTGTTTTCATTCCTAAACCTGGCAAGGACACCTATGACCAGGCCAAGTCTTACAGACCGATCAGTCTTTCTTCATTCTTTCTAAAAATTATGGAGAAAATTATTGTTCGGCATATAAGAGATTACTTGGGTAGTAACAGTCCCTTGCATGCTCTTCAATTTGCCTATCAACCCGGCAAATCTACCGAAACTGCTTTAGATCAGCTAGTTTTTAAGATTGTAACCACTCTGGATCAAAAAGAAATTGCCTTTGCAACTGTCCTCGATGTCCAAGGTGTCTTTGATAATACTTCCCATCCATCCATCCTCAATGCACTTAGAGGGGCAGGGATTAATCAGACCCTGTGTACTTGGATTGAGGCCTTGATTTCGGATAGATGTATACAAATGAACATCTTCAGTGAATCATTTGAGAAAAAGACTACTAGAGGTTGTCCTCAAGGAGGTGTTCTCTCACCATTATTTTGGAATCTAGTTGTAAATAGCCTCATAAAAAATCTAAATGATAAGAGCTACTATACGCAAGGATGTGCTGATGACATTGCCATCCTAATCCTTGGTAAAGATTTTGACATAACTTGTCATCTCATGCAGGATGCTCTAAGTTATGTAGGTCAATGGTGCATGGATAGGGACCTGATGGTTAATCCTCAGAAAACTTACCTTGTACCTTTTACACGCAAAAGGAAATGGAAGGGTTTTTTCATACCAAGACTTTTTGATGTTGAAATCAATGTGGCTTCAGAGGTGAAGTATCTGGGCATTTATTTAGACCAAAAACTCACCTGGAATAAGCACATTGATAAAATTAACCAAGCAAAGAAAAGCATTATGATTTGCAGGCGAATGCTTGGTAAAAACTGGGGTTTACATCCAAAACTGATGTTATGGATGTACACAGCTATTGTCAGGCCCATTATCACATATGCATGTGTGATCTGGTGGCGTAAGGTGGAACAGAAGTCTGTGACTGACAAACTAGGAGGTCTTCAAAGACTGGCCTGTCTCTACATCACAGGAGCAATGTCCACCGCACCAACCAGGGCACTGGAAGTTATGTTGGATCTGACTCCCTTAGACATCTTCATCTGCAGCACTGCCATAATGACTGCATACAGAATGAAGCTACAAAACCAATGGTACGACCAACCTGTTGCCAAAGGGCACAGGGGTATTACCAGGAAAATTCAAGATCCTACTTTCCTGATGCCTTCGGACATTATGGAAAAGTCATATATGTTTGAAAGGACATTTGAAATAGTTTTTCCAACTAGAGACGAATGGGATAACAACATGTTCAAAACTAAAACAGGAGATCTAATTTGGTACACAGATGGATCACTGAAAAACAGCCTCTCAGGACTGGGAGTATGTGGCGTGTCACCAAGAATCAGCTTGTCTGTAAGCCTTCGGCGATATGCTTCGGTCTTCCAGGCAGAAGTTTTGGTCATTATCCACTGTTTGCGACTAAATATGAGGTAGGGATACCACGGTAAGCGGATTCTCATTTTTAGTGACAGTCAAGCCACTTTAAAAGCGCTTAATTCCTTCGAAATCAAATCTAAAATGATTCTGTAGTGTAGAAACCTTCTTACAGAACTGGCAACTAGAAACAGGGTGATCCTTGTATAAGTGCCAGGGCACAAAGGTATCGAAGGTAATGAAAGGGCTGATGAACTTGCTAAACAAGGATCGTCTTTTGCTCCCATTGGTGCAGAACCTTTTTGTGGGATCAATTTGAAGACAGCAAAAACCAATGTTCTTAGATGGAAAAATCCGAAGATGTATGAAGCTTGGCTCAACACTCCTGATCAAACCTATGCTAAAAGTATGATCTGTGGATCATCAGCAAGAATTGCCTCTGAAATTCTAAGATGCTCTAGGCAGAAGATATGTTTAATTATAGGCTTCATAACTGGGCACTACTATTTCAGAAAACACCTCCATAAAATGGGACTGTTTCAGCAAGACCCTATCTGCATGAAATGTCATAGGAAGAGGAAACGGCCACGCATATCATTTACGAATGCAAGGCTCTTGCCCTCCCTAAATTAACTTCTTTAGACATCATCCACACTAGAGAGTTACACCTAGATTCCATTAAAGGGTTATCGGACTTTATTAATAAAGTGGGTGACCCGAGCAACAGGAACTATGAAACATTGGGTTTGGAGTTAATAGTACAAAATGCTGATAAAGGCAGAGGTACCCAATGACATACAAACCCAACTCTAAGAAGGAGAAGAAGAAGAATTGCAGAGAATACCATGCCATAGTCGACGGAATCAGTTCCAGTAGACTGACAAGTTTATAAGAAGCATGGTGATTGGACTGAGAAGGGAATGTTGGTCATTACAGTATAAATCACAACTGACAGGCACCTGGATGTGCCCACAATGCACTGGCTGTGCTGAAGATGGTTGGAACAAGGAACTACGGAATATTTGTGAGATGCCAGTGCAGCCAAAAAGACGTCAGCAAGCATAGATCGACTCATCCAACAGGAGGCAGTGGAAGGCTCCGGAAAGGATATCTACCAAAATTCTGAAGCATGTGTAATTGTTGTATGCTCTCATATCAAGCAGTACCATTTGCCATTGATTGGTTGCAAGTGATCTATGCTAATGGCGTCAATTAAGAAGACTGTCATTGATCCCACAGCATAGATGCCAACGTCTGGAATAATTCCAGATTAGAGCATTGTGGATGGAGTCGCACAAGATGATGGAAAAACAGAAGTGTGATTCAGATGAGTCATGCTTTAGTTTTTTTAGTAATAGTCGCTGCATACGAGCGTCTTGTCGAATATGGAGATATGCCCAATCCTTTAACAATTGTGGAATGCACCATCACCCGATAACACAGCATCATGGTTTCATGGGGTGCCATTGCATAAGATTCCAAGTCGCCTCTAGTTTATATTCATGGCACTATGTCAGCCCAACATTACATGATGGTGTGCTGTGGCTGGTGACTCACCTACCTTCAGGGGATGCCCCTTATCAGCAGGATAACGTCTAACAATGCATTGCTCGCATCAGCCAACATGCTCTGCAAGGTGTACATCTGCTTCTCTGGCCACCATGCTCGCCACATCTCTAACCAATCAAAAACGCTTGGAATATGATTAGGGATAAATTGCAGATTCAGTGACTGCCTCCTTCAGAAGACGTACTTTGGCAAAGGTTTGACAGGAAATGGAGAGCCATTCTTCAAGATGCCATTCATACTCTCATTGACTCTGGGTCTAGACATGTTGCTATGTGTATCGCCGTCGATAGTGGTCCTATAATCTACTGATCCAACCCTGTTCTCGCTCTGTATTATGAATATCATTTCGTAATAATATTTTGTTGCTACAGTTACATTTCATTGCTGTCTCTCTCAGACGAATTTCGTCACTTGCCAGAACACTCCGTCTTGGTGTTGGATTTTCAATGGCAGGCAATATAATTTATTTAGAGGTTTAATTATATGATGCATTAAAATTCTGAATAAATTCTCTATTTTACCTCTTTAATATACTTAGACTTGGTTTTAATCTATTATTTTCCACTGGAGAATTTTGAAGAACTCGTGGAGTATTAGACTGTGACTGTGAATTGCATGAATTGTGATCCTTCCTAACATAATCAGCAGATTTCACAAGTCGGCAATTAATATCATTCACTTTCTTTTTCTTGGGTTGAGGAGCTTGATACTGCATAGAAAAAATTTAATTTTCAAAATTTTTCAATAAAATAAAACTTTTTAATTAACACTCTAAGTTACTATTAAACATGAAATCAGTAGAAATTATGAAGTTAACTTTCATTTTTCCATTTTTTAAGAAAAAAATAAATGAAGTTTTAACTAGTTTTCAGTAAGATTTGTAAAAATCTCCTTTTGATTATTTTGATATTATGAATTAAAAGTATGCAGTTAATATGTGTGGTTCTGATTTAAATAAATTTAAAGTATTAATATTTAAAATCTTTAAAAATTAAAAAAATTTTAAATGCTTTTGTCAATTTAAAAATTGCTAAATATGTACTCACTTATGCAAAAAGCAACATTGTGAAAAAATTAAATAACACATTTCAACCAAAAACTTTGAAATATTTTCATTCATCTTTTAAACATAAATGATTAATAAAGTAAATATTAAATATTAATGAAAATAAAATAAAATTAAAATCTAAAAAGTGATATTTTCAAATTGTGAATACATAAAATATATATACTCAACAAAAAACCCTTTTCAATTTCTTTTCTTAATTTTAATATTTTTTGATAATTTTTACATCACAGCAGATCTGGTAACAAAATAATTAAGCCACTTTTAGCGTTAACTGTAATAGTAAATTATATATCCCTTAACAAATATTTTTAAGAAAACAAAATGAAATTTTAGATTAGTGATATGGTTAGTAATGAAATATATGAGTAGATTAACATAATAGATATTACATTTATAGCTTATAAACTTGAGATTTTATGATCACTTGATCACTCTATTAAAATTTGTTAGTTAAATATCAAACAGATTTAGTTTTAATTTCCCTTATCATGGTAGATAAATATTAGAGCTTATTAAAGATATCATTAATACAATTTTAGTCACCTATACCAATAAAAATATTTTAAATTTATTAACAGTTTAAGCATTCTTAAAATTTTTTTAGAATATAGTTAACTTTTTATATACATATGTGTAAATGTGCATTCTTCAACTTTCTAAAGTAGATAACATCAAATGAGATTTTTTTATTTCTCTTATAAGAGAAAAATTCACAATACCTAATATTTTTCAAATTTCAACTAAAATTTTCTAGAGATGTTGCAAAGCTTAGGTTATCATTTCCTTCAATTGCAAAATATTAAAGTTTTAAAAGTCTTGCAAAATATCAAGTTTTAAAATGCAGCTTTGGTCAATCATAATAAATAAAATCAAAACAGACAATGTAATAATATCTGAATATATTTCAGAAATTTCAAATTCTACAATGGCAAAAAAAAATTTATTTCAAAGAATATATAAAAATAGACCTTGTATGGCTCACAACATATTAGAAAGAAAATCATAAATTTCTTCTACTTAAATTTCAATGTACAGACACTAACTTCACTAGGATATCTGAAGATTTTTCTTAACATTGTTAATTGATTACTATCACTCAGTATATATTATATATATATATATATATATATATATATATATATATATATATATATATATATATATATATATATATATTTGCCTTTTTTACATTGTTAGGCAACATTATATACAAAAATAAATGTTATTTGATTTGTTTGTTTTAAGCAGCAACACTCATTTTTTGTTCCCAAGGGTTAATTAGACAGGGATCTGCAGTTTAAAGTCGATTCCAAACTACTACAATCCTTCTGGCCTGAGGTGGGATTTGAACTCACAAAATGTTGAACCAAAAGGCAGAATACTAACCATTCATTTGCCAGCTTGGCTAAAAGATAAATATGAAGCAAGAAATAAATTCAAATTTTGAATAGTCAAATAATAAATAATTTAAAATTCAAACTCACAGAGAACTAGGAGATTGCTTTATGTGAGCATTGAAATTAATATTTGTTTTAAATTATTATATATATACTATTTTATGCTCTTTTCAACATTTACAATAACCTATGTTTATATAAGAATAAATGTTAAATATTTTGTTTATATGAGAAAAATTATGAATTTAAGCAATTATAAAACCTATTTCTAAATACAAGATATAACTAAATCACCTTAATTTCAAACAATTCTGATTTCAAGTAATTATTTTCCTTATTTATCTGCCATCCAGATATATCAAAATTTAGATTATAATTAGTCTAACAACAGAAATCTGTAATAAAGCTTTCCAGGAGATTCACTATCATTTTCATGCATAATAAGCTGTATTTTTAAGTAAAAAAAATCAAAGATAATTGAAAAGGCAAAATTAAAAAAGGTAATATTTAAATATCAGTTCAATTGTAGAAAAAGAGAAAAATCTAAAAAATTTTCAGTATCACCCTAGACAGATATACATGCAGAAACATGAGATTGATTTCTAATGTTAAACACTGGTTGAGAGAATCTAAATTGGAAAATTTCACTCCAGGTTTATCATTAGGCCACAATAAGTACATGACCATTTTTAACTGAATTATCAAAATTCCCATCTCCAATATTAGACATTTTTTAAAATATCATGATTTAATTTTTCTGAAAATTAGACAATTTTGGGTTCAATTTAATTATATCTCTATTTCCAGACAAACATTTAAGTGTAAAGTATAGTTAAAATAAATTTAAAGTAAAGACAATTTGCTTTACTTTTATCATAAATTTTAAAATATATAAATCACATAATATAGAGAAACTATCACAATAGAATTTAATATCATAATTTAAAAATATGAAAATATTTTATGAAAAAATTTTATAACTTCTTCTAATCTGTACAGTATTACTGAATCGATGGAAAAATTTCTTATAAATCAACATTGTATTGAAGATTTAAAATATAGAATAAAATGTTATTTTTATCTATAATATTAGTACTTATATATAATAATAAGTTATAATTAAGTAATAATAAGAAGTTATATAACTCAAGAAGAAAAAGAATTTTTTTGATTTATAAGACAATAGGTACTTAAAATAAACTAAAATAGCTACTCAATCAGCTTGAAAACTTTAAATTTGATTTGCACTTTAAAGTATATTTTATGTGGAGCACATTGATATATTTGTAATTAAACATATTGCTAGGTTAAATTTTAATCTGTGGTCAACATCACAATTATTAATAAGCAACACATTTCTGCTTTATTGAAGATGTATTTGTAATGATGAGAGAAAATGTTTTCTCTCTAACAAAAGTCTGAAATCAAATACAAAAATGGATTAAAAATAGCAACATTTGAAAAGAAACAGCAACATAGAAGAGAGAATATTTTCCCATAGGAGAGGAAACACTGACAATTGTCTAGTAGCAGTTAAAATCATACATATTGTAAATTTGAAGACACAGCTATAAAATTAAGATAAGATATTCAGAAAATATGCATGCTTTAAGAAGTTATGATTTATTTCTTTGTAGACATATCTATAATTGAAATCACAATTAAATAAATATAAAGAATTTTTGAATGATAATGTCATTCTACTGAATAACAATCCTAAACTCTATACTGTGAAAGATTTTCTGCAAAAGTTTAAGCAGAAAATTTGGAATCACTCTAAATACAACTCAAATTTGGCACAGCAAATGATTATTTCTTTTCTTCTTAGAAAGACTAGTATGAAACAATTAGCTCTTTGAGAAATGATGTAAAAACAGCTGCCAAACACTAGTTCAATGGACAGCAAAATGATTTCTATCAAGTCAAACTTGGCAAACTCATTCCTTATTCAAATAAGTATATTGATTTGAATTTGATGATTATGTATACAATTCATTGGCATTTTGTATTTTTGATATTTTCCATCTTTTGTAAAGAAATATTTTTTATATAATAACAACATACAAAAACAAATATCTATTGTAAACAAATAAAAAAACATTTATTTTTTGAATTCAATTACATACTTTTTTTTCAGAAAGCATAATAAATATAGTTTCATCAACAAACTTTATATTTAACTATATGCATCTGATAATTTAATGAATGTTTTTATAATAGTGAACAATGTAAATTAAAGATTTTACCTAGATAGAAAAATGTATGCATTATGCTTTTAGAATAATCAATTAAATTGAAAAAATTCATTATTCATCTAAAATCTTTTTGGTGCATAATGAATATAAATGAAAAAATTAAAGATAAACAAAATTTTTGTGTATTTCTTCAACTGAAAAATTTTATTTAACTTTAAATTCATTTTCAAATTTATGGAAATGATGACAATAATAGATTATCAGATTTTAATTCTTAAATTTGATTATTAATAATAATAATTAAGTTATTTAGTAATTAGAACTCATAAATTTCTGAATCAGTTTTTGTTTCTTAACTGTAGCAATTCTCTTCTTTCATTTAATTGCATTGATATAATATCATCTTATATCATATCGAATACAATGAAATGTGCATATAAGTCAACATGTTTCCACAAAAAAGAATAGGAAATCAATGGAAACCAAGTACCCCCTTATGGATTTGTCACTAATCTTGATTATTTTGAAAACTTTTACTAATTTAATAGAAATTCTTAATTACTGTAATTCCTTGATCTTTACTCTGCCATAATTAAAACAAAGACTTTAATTTTTTTGTAATAAAAAACCATGGGAGTAATTATACTAGGGCATTAAAATTTAAATGATTCTACGTATATGAAATCAGTTATTGTATTTCTATTACACTTTTGATTAAATTCTGTAATCATTTAACATAAGGTTTCTATTTAATAAATACAACTCAATAATTTTTTGTTAAGACAGTTATATGCTGCATTAACTGCAATGAGAAATGAAGACTGCTACTTGATACTACTGGCAGATCATTGTAATAGTATTCAGTTGAATTACAATGGCTTACTCTAAGTACCACTTTGTATTCAAGCTATAATAATTTTTGTAATGTAACTTTTGTTTAACAATCTAGAGTTTGCATAATTCATACAAAATAATCTCTAAGATTTTCAAAATTTTTTTACTGAAGAATTATATTAAACAAGCATTAATATGTTGATAGGAAAGGGGTTATTCACAGCAGCCAAATTTATCTAATTACCTAGTTTTTAACAAGTCATTAGAAATATATGAAAAGAAAAATTTCGCATCTATATTTGCAAATTGTAACAATGGAAAATATTTATACATTAAAATGAATAACATTTTGATTTAAATAAGTCAAAAGCATAAACACTCATCATTGATTAGACATAATTAGTTTTAAACCTTTAAAATTGTTTTACAACTATAATAAATTTTATTTCATTCAAATTGATGATTAATGACTCTTAACAATTATTAATTTCCTGTATATGTAATTAACATTTATATTTTATTAAGCCCATACAACCTTTTTTAAAAAAAGGAAACACTTATTATGATTTAATTACAATTTATGAATTAAAAAACTTTAATTATAAGATAAATAATAACAAAAGAAAGCAATAGGATAAGTAGATAGATATAGATTCTGTGAATTTTCTTGTAAAAAATAAATAATTTGGTTATTTTCACGTTAACATTACAATAGAGCTGAATAGTAAATCAATTAAAAGAGTCTTATAGTGAAATGACAAGAAAAAACAGATATAACATCAGGCATGATCATAAAAGCTTTTTTACTTGCATTGATGAAATTTGGATTTGAGCCAAGACTTATCAGATGAATAGTGAAGTGATAACTTATATGAATACCTAAATTATTTGCAAGCAACTTCTCATATATGTTCTTCTTCATACAAATCCCAATATATTTTCATATTACATCTTTCATTAGTGCAAATAAAGCAACAACATAAACTATTAATATTAACATGAATTTAATTGGTTTTACAATGATGTTTGATAAGAGAAAAATATGTATAACATTAAAGAAAGAAAAATTCAGTATATTTCCGCAAATTAAACTGAAAATGTTAGTACAAAGATTAGAAAATTTCTTGATGGTTTTACATATTTAATAACACAAGCACAAACTATGTATAAAATAAATTGGCAGAAATTCATTAAATTGGTGACTTGTGGACAGTCATAAACATAATTTAGCAATACTTCTATAAACATAAAATATTCATTTAAAGTGAATAGCTGTATTATTTTGTTTCTCTTAAATGTTTACATTATACTTACCCAAAACCCTGCATTTCCCCTAAATTAAGTCTAAATCATATACAATCACACATTGATTATATCCTAAAAATTTCAATTGATTTACTACAAGATTTAAAAGAAATCTTACTGTAATATTGTGAACTAGAAAAAGGTTAAATGCATTCATTTTAATTTACTTTAAAATTTATAATAACTTCATAAACAATTTATAATTTAATTCATAAAATTTACTTGAAATCAAGCAAAAATTCCGAACAGTATTAATCACTTAATTTACTTTCACTCTTGCTTGAAGTCTTTCTAAAGCTTCAGAATTTGTTGGAGTTTTTGGAAGTCTGCTTTTTTGTTCCTGACACCAAGAAATATGTCGATCTGCTGCCTTCTGATTGAAATATCTTTGACAAAAAGGACATTGATGATATCCTGAGAAAATACACAAAAATAAATGACAAAATCTAGATTTTAAAATAATCTGAATTTTAATGAAGAAAATTATTTCAATAAGAAGCTCAAGTTTATACAAAAGATACTTTTGATTAATGAAAGATTTAAATATTTCTTAAATCTTTTGGAAAGTAAAGCACAAACTTAAATGTTCCTATTACTTGGATAAAAGCATTTAGATTAAGTCAAATTATTTATCTTTCAGTTTAACTAACATATACATAAATATTCATTTCATAATTCTTCTAAAAATTAAATAATATATCTTGACCATTTTCACTATTTTTGCTTAAATTCTTTAAAGCAATATTAATTGAATATATACATTTTATTTTAACATTAATAATTAATCTGATCACTTTTAATTCCTTTAAAATAAAATTATAATCATTCATAATTCTGACAAATTAACGTTTCATTTGAAAAATTTTTATGTTTCGAAAAAAGAAGGAATCAATATGAATTATATTTTCAATATGTTCAATGACAACTACTTATTAAATAACAAGAATTGTTTTACAGAAACTTTTGACTTCTTACAAACAATACCAAAAGAATGGAAACACTAGAATAAAAAAAATTTAATTAATAATTTTTAACTTTTAAAGAATATTCCTGTAATAAAATTTCAACTAAGTTCTTATTTCAACATATAGGTAAAAAAACATTCAGAAAAAAATTCAATACTAAAGGAAAACATTCAAACCACTTATAATATGATATCTTTATTCTATACATATTTTTTAATACAAAAGCATTTTGATAGATACAACACAGCAAAACTTAAAATTCTATGATATTTATATAGGACCCGACTGCATTACATAAAAATAATTTCTTTTTGCAATGGAAATTGTTTACACTGATTATTATCTTCCTGGTCACATCTTTAAGACTTTGTAGTTCTGAAGGTTAAACTAGGTCCTAAATGTAATCTTGATCAATGAAATAAATCACACTTGAAGAACCAAATGCTATGAATTTTAAATCAAAGCATTGATTTTTAAAATGATGTCAAAAGTTCTGAAATTTGAGTTGATTACATTTGTAACTTATCTTATAGAATTAAACAATGAATTTTTAAAGAATAGAAATTTTAAATTATTTTGATGTTTCTATTCCAAAAATCCCTCATGTGAATAAGAAAATTTTTAATTAAGTATTTTAAGTTTAAAATATTAGTTTAAATGTCATATTGCTGTTACCAATTAATTTGGTGATTTGAAAAACACAGATTTTTTCCATTAAATTACATATAACATTAAAATATTCTAAATATACATCTAGAGATATACTATGTCAAATAAGACCTAAGATGCAGTATTCTAAGTCTTTTAAACAATGATGATAAAAATTGTCATATTTTAATTTTTGAAAAACATACAAAATTGATGGTAATTATATATATATAATCTGAAAAAAATTTGTAAAATATTAGTCCATAAATTATTTTTTAAAAAATTTAATAAAAAAACATTTCAGTATTCATTATTATATGTAATTATTGTATTTAAAATATTTTTATTGATAAGAATGTATGTGGTTAAAGTTAAACTATGTAGTAAGTATAGTATATATTTATCCATTAATTTTTTAACAAGTTTTCAGTATAACAAATGCTGTTAAATGAAATTAACAAAATTAAAACTTAAATTAGTAAAATAACTATTTAATAAATTTTTATAATTTGTACAAAGTATATTTGCCTGAAGAATTCTTTCAGTACAGTATACCAATATTCATTTTTCTAAATTGCTTTCTAATTTCTATAAATGTTATCAAATGAATGGAATATAATCTTATGTCAACATTTTGTAACAGTAAAACTGATAATGGGATGGCATATAAAAATAAGCCATGCAATTTCTTGGAGACCTGCATATTCCATAACTCCTGCCAGAAAAAATGATCAAACTTAATCACAACCCTTTTCATGTTGAAAAGAGAGGTAAAGGTATGAAGTAAAGTCAAAGCAGCTTTAGCAGTCGCATTCAAAACCTACATGATCAGGGATTGCATTTCATTCATAGAAATATGCTATTATAGCTCAAAAATCAGATAAGAGATTTAATGAACACTTACGCATGTGCATATAAAAAAAAAGAAAATTATATTTACCAGATGTTAAACGTTTCAATGGAGAAAAACCAATTTTTGATGATTCAGGATTATTTTTTAAGTTTTGCAATTTGTTTGCCGATTTCTTTTCTCCACTCTGCAATGTAACTCAAATTTAAATTTCAAGTTAATGTACAGCATCAAAAAATATAAAATGAATTTAATATGGGTAAATAATACCTTTTCTATTGGTGCAATTCCCACATCTTTTGACCTCTGCAGAAAAGATTTGAAAACTGTTCTTTTAGTAAATTTTTTACTCTTTTCACAAATTTTTTCATGCCGTTCCTATAAATAATAAATTATTAAGGGATAGAATCAATAATTATTCACACAAGCTTTTATTATTTATAAATAAAGGCAAAAATTACACCTCCTTAATAATCATACGTTTTTGTATCCTAATTATAATTTACTTTGTTTATGCAACAAAATATAATCATAAAAATATAATTAAGATTGTCAAATAAATGGTAAATTCAAAATTGATGCAAAAGAATCATTGAAAATATTGAAGGATACAATTGAAAGTCATTGAAAATATTTCTAAAATTTGTTTTCATATTTGAGAAAATAAGAAAAATTTAGATAATCCAATAATTATTTAATATATTAATTATATATGAATAATAATCTAATTTAATCAAAAAAAGATGAATAAAATCTAAGAAAAGATGAATTTCATGCTTGGAAGATTTCTATAATTGTGCTGAAAAGAAAAAGTTACCCGTTTTCTTTGCTATCACAATATTTTACAAAATCCTTTTGTCTACTCCATAAATAAACCTGCTTTTATTATAGTACTTTTTAAAAATGCAGCTTAGAGTTAGTTAAAATTAATTTTGTTTTATAATTAAATATTGTGTATGAAATTCTTCATCTGTAAACTAACTAGTGGTGAATTTTAATGGTGAATTATTTTTCAATAATTTAACTCCTAATTTTTGCCATCTAACACTATAAGCTAAGATTTAACACCTACCTAGAAGTTTGACCCAGTTTAAAGTCAAGAAATGGATGAGAACAAGATAAGAATAAAGTGGAACACACATTAACGAAAATGTAGTACGAATGAAAGACAGCAAATTTAAATAGCTATACAACAAAAATATTGGCAAAATTCAACTATTGATATTTGTATCACTTTAAGTGATTCAATGAAAATATATCATACACTATTCCAAAAGTGGACTATTTTCTGCAAAACTGATTTGCAAAATAAATCAAAAGAAATTTGTAAGTGACAATGCTTCAGTCATTAAAAAACTGGAACAACTAATAAAAAATTTAAAAAAAGAATTTTTCAGCACTGTAAAACTGTTTAACTTGTTCATAAATTGATTATGTAACCTTCAATCAACACTCATTTACTATTTCTTATATTTTAACAAAATGAAGCCATTCAAGTAGACAGTGACATTCTTGTTGGTCAATTTCCAGGAGCTTTTCTGACATTGTTTATGTTGAAAGGGAAACAAGAATATAATTGGGGTTGAAACCATGTATAATTATTTTTAATGAGAATATTCAAACATTAAAAATGACCCAATCATTGAAATAAATTTTGACATTTAAAAGAAAAGCCTAAAATTAAAATGAAATTTTCTAAACAATTACAATGCAAAAGAATTTGCAAAAATAACTAGGAAAATTATAAAAAAATTATTAATGTATTTGCAGTGAATAGAAAATATGATAAATAGAAATAAGAAAATGAATTTAAAAATGGTTTTGTTAATTTTCTGTTTTATATCAGAAAATTAACAAAATATCAAATCTAATTTTTATATCAAAAATATTTTATGAATTATGGTAATCAAATTTTTCCTTAAATTTAATAGAATAAAAAAACAAAGCAATATCACAACTCATATTAAAATATGCAATTAGGATGCTAATGCTTCTGATATTTATCATTAATTTAATAGACCAAGCAAAGAAAAATATGATAGAATCTCAATTTCATAATAGTAAGTTAAAAAAGATTATATTGGGATTGGGATTAAAACCAAGTAATAATAAAATTATCATTAAGATACTTCATGATATATTCAAGAGTATCTCTTTAACCTTGATATCACTCAAATCAAAATATCCTTCAATTAAATTACAGAATTTTTTATATATAAATTAACGTAGTGGAAAAAAAACTTTGAATTAAACAATATAAAGAAATTTTGCTTAAATTAATGAATCAGTTTATTTAAGTTTTTCTTCATTTATCAAACATCATGGACAACAAATATAGAAAGTAGGAGTTGAACACCATTCAGAACAATGAAGAAAAGTGATTTATGAAAATAATAAGTTTTTTAACACAATAATTAAACTCTGTCTTACGAAACAGAAATATTTGTACACATTCATAATATTACAGCAGCCAATATTTTGTAAATAATTGATATAAAAATTTTTTAGATAATGGGTGAATATAATGAAAATTAAAAGCAAACAAATAAGTGGTTTGGTTTGTTTGTTGTTCAATGTTTGTAAGCAAGAGTTTACAATTTAAAGAAGATTCGCATAAAACCATTTAATTTGTATTTATTATATTCATCTAAGAAATATTCACTCTACTTTTTAGATATTTAAAATAATGATAAAACATGTAAATTATTTTATTATTTAATACAATTAAAGTGATGTAAATTGATAGTTAAACCTTCCCAACCTTTTTTAGCTTAGGTACCACCCGACATACCACTAAATTTTACCACTTCATAAAAATGCTTGGATTTCATGAAATTTGTAAGTGAAAATGTGTTATCTTATTTGCATTATAAATTTTATAGGGTGACCATTAGTCACATCAAATAATGAGACAAATTACATTAAATTAAGACTAAACATTAAGCTGAATTAGACAGACTGTAACATTTATATGTATATATATGTGTGTATGTGAGTGTGCATGTACTTCATAAAAATTTCCTATTTTCAAGAATTTTGTCCTATTTTGTTTACTAATAAATAGTTTAAGTAAAAGCACAAAAAATTATAAAAAGAAATTAATATTATTTCTTATCATAAGCAAACATTTTTATGGAATAAATTTAATAAAATCCTTGAGCTTGTTTTGAAAAACATAACTTTTTGAAATTTGGTTCAAAACATACAAGAGTTACCCTTAAGTCTTCAATTTGTTTTGATACTTATCTTTAAGAAATGTATGAAGATAAAGCTCTTTCTACTAATTTTGTATGATAATAATAATTTAAGAGCTTTCTCAGAATATTATTCATTCATCAGTACTTAATCAAAAATTAATTAGATTGTATTGTTTTCCATTTTACATGCAAAGTTCTGCCACATGATAATTCTATTAAATTTTCCATACCTTTTTTAATAAAGCAGCTTTTTCTACACTTTTTCTTAAAAGGGGTTTGAAATCCAATTATCATTCATATTTTCAGGTTACAAAAAAAATCCATGGAAGATAAATTTTGTTAAAAATGTTATTATATTTCATTGAGAGAGGCTAAGCTTATTTTAAAACAAAAAATAAGTAGAATTTCAAATACTTTTTATTGATTGCATTTGATATACTGTTTCCAAAAATCTAATTTTTTAATCATACTTTTATCATTAACACTAAAGGTTGTTATCAAGTAATTCAAAAGTATAAAATTTAAGTCATTTATTGTCAAAAAATATCAGATAATTATGCAAGCACATTTATTCCACAATTTTTATTTATCGTTAATTTTAATTTAATAAAGAATATAATAAAGTATTCCTCTGCTGAATTCAATCTAAGATAAAAATTTTACTGTTCACTATTACATATATATTAATTAGCAGTAGTATCTTTTAGCTACTTCATGAAAGCTTATAAAGCTTCATGAAACTTTGAAAGTTTACCAAGGAAATTGGATTGAATGTTCTTCCACAAATTCTACAAGCTTCTAGGGTAATATCTCCAGAATTCATTAAATCTAAAAAAATAAAAAGAAAAGAAAAACTATACTAAAATTAAGATCATTCAATGTTAATTCCACATTAAAGTATTCTTATAATAGTCAATTTAAAATAAAAATATTAATTCCTTATAAAAAACATGATTCATTTTAGAATAAATAAATTTTAAGTACTTTTCAAACTAACCAAAAATACAGTAAGTGCAATGTTCTGCAAGTCTGATAATGAATACTGCATTAAAAAAGAAAATGTCACCATATTTACAATTTTAAAAAAATAATTATGATATTTAATTAAAAAAAATATAAGTCACAACTTTCAATAAATAAAGCCCTTAACTATAATAAAATTAGTATGCAATTTTTAATTTAGTATTGAACAAAGATATTAAAATCAATTTGTATTCTCAGTATATATAAAAATGAAATAAAGATGGTACTTGTATTTAATAAAGTAAAAAAGATACATTTTTTATATGGTTGTTGTCCTAAATATGGAAGCATTACTTTTTAAATTAATGCATTTGCAAAAAGTTAAAATAAAATATGAAAAATATTTAGTACAAAAATAATCAGAATCTTGGGGCAATGTTTCTTTTTTTAATTTTACTATATTGGTGTGATTTCAATTAATTACTTTTTCATGCTTCTTATGCAAGTCTCCAAAAATTATTTGATATGAAAATTAAAATTAGATTAATATATCCAACTTTTTTGATAAGTTTATAGGAAAGTATTATTACATGTGATGTTAATTAAGTTTTGATTTATAAAATTATTATTTTAACTAAATTTTGATATCCTTTACCAAGATCTTTTACCATTCACGTGTTCTACATTTTTTATTTTGTGAAGCCAATAATCCCTGATACTTTCAGTCAGTTTCTCTCTAACTCACACAAATATTCACCTAGAATTATGCATATGTTTAATTATTATGTTTATTCATTACATATCTTAGATCAATATCATATATTTATTACCAAATAAATTGATTTGATTATAGAAATTACAATAAAACATATGAGAGATCTTTTATTTGCATTGGAGAATCCTCTAATGGAAATTTATACTCTCCAGCATGATTTTCATTTGTTTCCTTTGTAATATTAAATATCTTTCAACCATCAATTCTCTATAACTGAATAGAAACAATTCCATATATCTTATCTTCAGAAATATTTGTTTTGTGAAAATATATACAGATAATTGTTCTACAGAAATTCTTCAAGTCTTGAATTTTCTGAACATTCAGAAAAATCCAGAATGTTTCAAAATAACAATTTCATTTACATATTCACTAAAATTTTCTTAATATATTTTTATGGATATACTTTGCTTGAACCAGAAAACTTTATAAGGAGATTAGTTTTATTTAATAATTAATTCTCATTTTTGTTAATTCATGTTCTAAATAAAATATGTGCTACATAAAATTGAAATAAAGAGAAGATTTTTCCAGTTTCTTTTATTATAATTATCAAAAATTTTACAGTTAGTACTAAATTTTGATAACTATTAATTTTTTAAAAATATGACTTTTTTTCAATGAAACTTTCAAATTGATATTTTCAAGTAGTTATAAATGTTTCAGTTATTAATTTTCAAGCAAAGTTTTTTTTTTCCTCTAAGTAGTAGCAAAGTTCAATTTAATAGATTGAGAAAAATAATACAGAGGTTTTTCAATTTTTATTAAATCTTCTAACAAAAAGAATAGTGATTAGTCAATTTAACTTTTTTATGCAACACAAAATCTTATGTTTCAGATTTGAAATGCTTCAATTTTATAGAAAATAAACTTTCATTCACTAAATTTTGAACTCAAGTATAACATTCAATCCTGGAACCAGGGGGTACGCGTACCTTCCTGGGGCTTGAGCAAGCCACCAGGCGCGTCGGCTGGTGGTGGATTGCCGAATGTCGTGTAGGAATGACAGGATAGCCTTGAATATTGAATAAGAGGCCGCGAACCCTGGTGTTATTGCGATCCGTGCCTAGGGCTAATTGGCACCCTGGTATTGGTGTCTTAACGGAGCCTCTAGTTGCCTGGCAAACTTCTAGAGTAATTTGCCTTGCCCAGTAACTCAGGCAATGCTGGGTGGACTGATATTACCTGAGCTTATTAATTGTTACCTTGTGGCTGAAAAGACACAAGAAATAACAAACCTTTCTGCATTTGCAGGTGAAGCCTCTGTAGTAGACCTTGCTGAAAAAGACAAGGGAACTCAGAGGCAATCTTGTAAAGGGGCAGTAATGAATCCTTCACTTGAGGTAGAAATGACCTCCAAACCATCTTCTTCTGGTGAAAGTCAGGAAGCTATCCCTAGCATGACTGACTTTCTGACTAGATGGGACTGTTTCAGCAAGACCCTATCTGCTTGAAATGTCATACGCAAGAGGAAACGGCAGAGCATATCATTTATGAATGCAAGGCTCTTGCTCTCCCTAGATTAACTTCTTTAGGCATCATCCATACTAGAGAGTTACACCTAGACTCCATTAAAGGGTTATCGGACTTAATTAATAAAGTGGTTGACCCGAGCAACTGGAACTAGGAAACATTGGGTTTGGAGTTAATGGTACAAAATGCTGATAAAAGCAGAGGTGCCCAATGACATACAAACCCAATTCGAAGAAGAAGAAGAAGATAATATTCAGTACTGAATTACATTGCTTGTATTCCCTTTTATCATCAAATAATATTTTTTAATACTAGAAAGGAAATTAACAGCAGATTTAAAAGTTAGTAGTTTTTAGTCAGTTATGCTGTATACATTTTTTAGAATTGTTCACTTTAGAAAATTATATCTTTAAAAATGAGCTTTTGAATATAATAAGTATAGTGCTTTTGAATATAATAAGTATAGAGCTTTTGAATATAATATGTATAGTGCTTTTGAATATAATAAGTATAGAACTTTTGAATATAGTAATTTAAGAATCAAAAACAATCCACAACTTCTTATGCAATACCTATTAATACCTATTAAAAATTTTATCACTGTAGCGTGTAGCATGTAGCTGGTTTAATAGGAACAAAGAAATAGGTTCCTTAAATAGCTCAAAATATTTTATTACAATTTTAGGTACAATTTGAGCACAACACAGATACACACAGATACTACAAATAATACTAAATAACAACTAAAACATTTAAATTTGAAGAAAAGAAAATAAACATGAGAGTCATATGGACATGTCTCACACCGTCGGTTGTTGGAGAGGGACTGCGCTTCTCGTTGACGATGCCATGGGTGGCGCTGCAGATAGAGGGCGCTACAGACTCCCCCTCTGGCTCCGCCGACGTCCCGGCAAGGAGACAGGATTGAGATTAGGAAGCTGCTGAGGGTGTCGACGTGGTCTTCCTCTACTTTTCAAAGGGAAAACGGGACCGTTATCTCTAGATGATTGTTGATAAGGCATCAACATACTGGTATGATAAGTACCGAGTACTTGATCAGGGGCAGCAGGGTCTGCAACATCATATGTATTTGGTGATCTATTTGTTAGGATAATATAAGGTCCTTCACGTTTGGGCATGAATTTCTTACTTGTTTTGGTCTTAGACTTGCTTATGGGATGTAAAGTGATCCAAACTTTATCACCTGGTTGATAATAAGCGGGTCTATGCTTCTTGTCGAAGTACTCCTTTCTTGCATCTTGTTTTTGTTCTACACGTTCTCTAATTAATGGTGTAAGACGTGCAAATTCTTTCAAGTAAGGTGTTATCTCTGCGACGAAGTTATCGTTATCAATGACAGCTCTTATATCATGCTTGACATCATCTGTGGTTCGAAGCTCTCTTCCGAACTGAAGGTAAGCTGCCGTATGACCTGTAGAATCACATTTTGCAGTGTTTAAAGCAAAACGTATCATGGGTAGTTTGTCCTCCCAAGTATCATGTGAATCACCAACTAGAATTGCTAATTTGGGTTTTAGGTCTCGATTTTTCCGTTCAGCAGGGTTTGCTTGAGGATGGTATAACGGTATAAGATCTTGCTTAATACCCAAGATTTTACAAGTTTGTTGCATTACAGCACTGACGAACTGTACGCCATTGTCACTGATTACCCTTCTAGGTAGGCCATAGCGTAAGAAGACTTCTTCTATCAATATTTTAGAGCAATTGATAGCTGTAGCATCTTTTAAGGCAAAAAGTTCGACCCATCGTGTACTTGTATCTTCAACAAGAAAAATCCATTTTTTTCAGTTGGGGTCTCTGGGAGAGGGCCAAACAAGTCTATTGCCAGCGTCTCAAATCTTTGTGAGTAAATAGGCGTTCTGAGTAATCCAGCAGGTTTCTGGTTGTTAGATTTGTACCGATTACATTCAGCACAATCTTTCACGTATTCGGCGATAAACTTTCTCATGCCAGGAAAGAAATACCTAGAAGCAATCTTATGATACGTGTTCTCAGCTCCACAATGTCCTGCAGTGGGAGTATCATGATATTGCTGTAGGACACGTTCTCGCTCGTGACAAGGGACAACTAACTGTGCTTCTTCTGACTCTGTTTCAGGCGAATATCGATACAGTATTCCCTGATTCATCAGATACCCTCTACTAGTCCAATTTACATAGTTTTCATCTTTCCGACCACTTTCAAAGCACTCTATTATCTTTCTCACATCCTCATCCTTCAATTGTTCTTCACGAATATCTTTAGATTTCCTGGATGGCAAATCTATGGAAATAGTGTTCAAGTTACAAACAAATTTGTCCTCTTTATCAACTGGTCTGGACAGAAGATCTGCAATTACATTAGATTTTCCTGGAGTGTAAAGAATTTTCGGATGATATGACTGGATTTGAAGAGCCCATCGAGCTAAGCGTCCGGATGGCGATTTAATGCTCATAAGCCACTTCAAGGGTTGGTGATCAGATGCAATGATAATTTCTTGATTTTCCACATAGCCACGGAACTTTTCAAGTGCCCATACCACAGCTAATGCTTCTCTTTCAGTAGTTGAATAATTTCTTTCTGCTGAACTGAGCAATCGACTGGCATACTCAATCACATGTTCTTCCGGCCTTTCTCCTTGGATAAGGACTGCTCCTAGAGCGTAATTACTAGCATCAGTTCTTATGAGGAATGGTTTAGATCCATCTGGCTGAGACAACACAGGTGGTGAAATCAGCCGTCTTTTTAACTCATCAAATGCTTTCTGTTCGGTATCACCCCATGTCCATTGTTTATTCTTTTTTGTTAAGTCACTAAGGGGTCTAGCAACTTCAGAAAAATGGGGAACATATCTCCGAAACCAGGAACAAGTCTGTAGGAAGGACTGAACTTCTTTAGCACATTTTGGTGTTGGAATTTTTTGAATAGAAGATACTTTGTCAGCATCCACTTCCACACCTTTTTCAGTTATCCAATGACCTAAATACTTCACTCTGTCACAAGAAAAATGACATTTGCTTCTGTTAGCATTCAGTTTAAATATAGAAAGTCTTTCAAACACTTTTCGTAAATCTGATAAATGTTCATCAAAAGTTTCTGATAAGATAATGATATCGTCAAGGTATGACAATGCAAAAACATCTTTGAGACCAGATCTAAATTTATCAATGAGACGTTGAAAAGTTGCGGGTGCGTTGCGCAACCCAAAAGGCATACGTAAAAATTTAAAAGTTCCAAATGGACAGATGAATGCAGTCTTCTCTTGGTCCGATTCATGAACTTTGACCTGATGATAACCAGATCTTAAGTCTATCGTAGACATGTATTTCGTCGACTTGGCTTCAGTCAATAAATCATCCATTCTAGGTAGTGGATAGTTATCCGGAATAGTCGTTGAGTTTAACTTACGGTAATCAACACACAATCTGATGGTACCGTTCGGTTTAGGCACTAATACCACAGGACTTGCATAAGGAGATTCACATTCCTCAATTATTCCTTCAGTTAGTAAGGAATCTAGCTCTTTCTTCAACAACTCTTTCTTTGCAGGTGTCATTCTATATGGAGGTTCAGCAACAGGTAGGCTATTTCCAGTCTGTATTCTGTGTTCAATAAAAGGAGTAGGTTCTCCCCCTGGTTTGAAGTTATTTTCAAATTCTTCCAGCAATGAATTTAATTTATGACGTTGTTCTCTTGTCAAGTGTTTTCCTTCATCATTTCTCAATTGCACAGAATTAGAGGTTCCTGAAATTTCAGCAGACATATCAGGCGAAGTTAATTTTTGCGACATTATTACTTTTGCAGCACTTACGGTTTCAGATGTTTCCTGATAAAATGGATAATGTCTGTGTGGATATTCACTAAAATGCCAAGTGCCATTCTGGATGTTAAGCACAATACCAGCAGCCTGGAGAAAGTCAGTGCCAAGCAATGTTCTATTACCTTTAGCATTTGGTAACGCAATAAATTTCATACGAACTTTCTTTCCTTCTACATTAAGATTCACGACTGTTGTCAAGGCTGGGACATTTCTTTCTTTTCCATCAGCAAGTACCATTGTAATATTCTTCTTTTGAAATTTAAAACCTTTCTCTTTCAATAAACAAAAAAATCTCTCTCCCGCAATGGAATTTGATGCACCTGTGTCGGCACAAAAAGCTGCTTTTTCACCACAAACAGTTAAAAAAATTGAGCTAGACAATGAATCTGAAGCTTGTGCGGTATACAATTTTACACCATTAACAACTGTTTTAGCCTCTTCTTTTAATATGTTGCACTTTGGACACTTAGACTGAATGAAACCAGGATTACCACATCCATAGCAATGAACCGAAAATTTTCTTTCTGGCTTGTCTTTACTAAATTTTGGACTTTCATAGTTGGAATATTTTATTTTGTTATGTTCCCTAGAGTTAGGAGGCTTATAGTTTCTTTCTGAAATAGATTTAACATAGTCTTTGAAATTTGGCTTCTTAGCAAAGATAGGTGAATTTTTCTTCATTCCCAGTCTTACATTTTCATAACTGTCAAGCTTTTCTGCAAGTTCTAAAGGATCATTCAGCTCTGACCATTGATCAACAAAATGTTCTCTTACCTCTGGAGGTATTCTTTTCTTTAACTGGTCAGCTATAATTAAGTCTTGCAATTTCTCAAAAGTGATGATATTCAACTCCTTTACCCATCCCTCGAAATATGATTTAATTTCAAAATAGAAGTCTTTCCATGTTACTTCTGCACTTTTTCTATGTTGCGAGAACATCTGCCGAAACCTATCTGATGTAAGGCGAAAACGCTTCAAGAGCATCTCTTTCGCCTTTGAGTAGTCGTTAACATCTTCTTCATTTTCTCTAGCAATTAATTGATTTATTTCGGCTGGCAATGAGCCTATCAAGTACGGCATCCAATTCCTTTCAGGTATATTCACTAATTTTAATTGACGTTCAAAAACTGTCAGGTACAGTCCTATTTCATCCTTATTGGGATTAAATTTTGGGAGAATACGATTCAGATCCCAATTTGTTTTCTCTGCTTCACTGGCTGGAGCTGTGGCAGTGGAGGAAAGTACTTTTTGAGCTTCCACTTGAAGTTCTAAGCGTTGCAATTCATACGCTCTTTCTTTTTCGTATTCAGCTTGTTTTTCTTTTTCAAGCCGTTCCTCTATTATATTAGTTAGCATATTTTTCACTAACTCTTCATCATAATCGTTTGATTTGGTTATAATATCTTTCAGTTGAATTACTTTTAGATCATCTGCTACCCCTAGCCCCATTTCTATAGCGAGGTTTCTCAAATCTTCTTTTTTCCCTTTCCCAAGGAAGGCCATTTTTGCATGAGTTTATTTTTAAGAGTTCTAAAGTTATTTTCAACTGATTTAAAATACTGATTTTTTAAAATATGTGTTTATTTATTTTAGTTAAAACGAAATTTAAACACCATCAGTCTTAAATACTATTATGTGAAAATATAAACATTTTAACTTTAAACATAAGTAAAGTATAACCTATTATTATTTATCCAAATATTTACTGCAAATAAAATGAACTCTTAAATTATTGTAAATAAACCTGAAATATTCATATGATATTCACTGAAATCAAACAAAACCAAAACAAAGCATTTCACAATTCTACCATAAATTTTATTTTCCTTTCATTTATAACTCTTTACTTTCGTTTTATAATTATCAATAATTACTAAATATGTACCTTTGTTTATAAATTATATTTTATCAATACTTTAATACCACATTCAATAATTCAAAATATATTAATTGAGATAACTTAATCATATGCATTCAAAGAATATTTTATATTAAAATAACAAAATGTTTTATTGACTTTTTATATAACTTAAAAGTTCTTCAATTTTCTAGAATATCAATTCTGATACCTTTTACCAAAATATTAATAATAATGTTGTAATCTTAATTTATATCCTTAAATATATACATGGAATACAATATATTTTCATTCTTTATTCAATGAAACCACTTACTAAAAAAATAAAACACAAAGATTCTAAACAGAAAGTGAATGACGAAAAAAAATTAAATAAATAAAAATAGCATTCATAGATATTGAAAGGCTAGACAGTGAGGCGTATATGAAAGCAATAACAACGGTCGTTTGCGGCGCCTTGTTTCGTGTTTTAAATCAAAACAAAAGTATCATCGCATGAAAAATGCACAGTCATCAGACAATTAAATTCTGTTAGATACTATATTTTAAACACTATTTCACTGTAAAGAATATATTTTCAACTATTCAGAATTAAGAAATATAATATATGAGAAATAAAAATATTCAGAAGTAACAGAGATATTAATTCACGTACACATACTATAATACTTCAAATATAATAATAAAATAAATATATCTTTTAATTCAATACTCTAATACAAAATATTATTCATTTAATAATATGTGAAACATATCTACCAAATCAAACAAATAATTATACTCGCAAGTAATAATATTGTTCAAAATTCAAGAACATAAAATAATAACACTTTTATGGAACACAACTTATAAAGAAACTTTTTATATAGTTTTATATTCATACGTGCTTAAACATTAACATTTTTGTGCTTAAACGTAACTTAATTTTAATTCTTAGTACAGTATAAAAGCAACTTATCTGGAATTTTCAGATCGCTGAACTCCTCAAACGAACTAGCACAATTATCTCGGATGAGATTACACTTCGGAATCGAAATAATAATGATCTCGGATGAGATTATACTTCTAATGAATCCATAAAACACTACACATCAGGAGGTAACCTGTAAAATTTTGAGTTCCCCTCCAACAACAAAATTTAATTCTGGGTAGAATTTTCAAGAGCAAAAAGAAACTCGAACTCGGGTCTCACGTTGGGCTGCCATTTTTTGTAGCGTGTAGCATGTAGCTGGTTTAATAGGAACAAAGAAATAGGTTCCTTAAATAGCTCAAAATATTTTATTACAATTTTAGGTACAATTTGAGCACAACACAGATACACACAGATACTACAAATAATACTAAATAACAACTAAAACATTTAAATTTGAAGAAAAGAAAATAAACATGAGAGTCATATGGACATGTCTCACACCGTCGGTTGTTGGAGAGGGACTGCCTTCTCGTTGACGATGCCATGGGTGGCGCTGCAGATAGAGGGCGTTACATCACTTTTTTTCTAAATTCAATTTTTTTGAAGAAATTTTAAATAAGTCATATTTTCAGCAGCTGTACAATATGCATTATTTTTATTTAATTTAATTTTTTTTTCTGAATGCACTATTAGGTGAATTTTCAAGCAATAAAAATTAGTTTGTTTGTTTTTTTATTTCACGAGACATGACTTTTACCTTCATTAAAATACACAATATTTAAGAATTCAGAATTTGATATAGCAAAATGGAATTCAAGATAGCAAATACTGATGAAAACGCAAGGGAAACGACATCAAATACTTTAGTCTAAATATATTTCTTAAACATTCTTAACATAAAAATATCTAATCATGCACACCAAGATTCTCCTTACTGATTTCAAATAAATATACTTTCTCAAAGTAATTTTTACACCATTTCCTTTTGCAACTGTAATGTGTTTTAAGTAAATTAAAGTAAACAACTAATATTTCTTTTCACAACAGTGTGTATTAAAATATTTCCAGTAAGGCATTATTATAAAGTTTAAAACATGAATGGAATTTTATTCTAAAAATATATTTTTAATCATCATGCCAAGACAAAGACGGAAAAGGATCACATGATTGATAGATAATTGCTTAATGCTTATCATATAATTAAATAAGAGAAAAAAAGATTTACAAAAAACATTAGATTTTTAGAGGAAAAAATTTCAATAAGTACTTTTGGAGAAAAAATTAAAAAATTCACACTAAAAATATTTTATTATTTTTAAACAATTTTCCCATGTTTTAAAAAATATAAAACTATAAAACAAAACATTATATAAATGTGATTACTAGGTAAATTGTTTTAATTTTTTTTTTTTTTTTTACATAGATATCTTTTTATTGCATCATAATGTAAATTTATAAGTCTTGTATTACATTCCTACCCACTAGATAGGAAACACTTTGATAATTATAAAAATTATCAAGATTAAAAATCTAATTTCAAATAAACATACCAAATGCAGAATAAACTCATTTTTAAAATACAAGCAATTAAATATTATAACAGAATAAGAGCAAATTGAAATTGTAGAAAAGTTGTGCACTCAAAGTAATAACAAATTATAATATTGTAAAATTAGAATAAAACAATCAATAAAATAGGAAGAAACTTTGCAGAATATGAAAATAAACAAAAAAATTTGTAGTATAAAAATACTAAAGCATTAAATTCTTAAAAATCTTAATACAATGCTTATTATATTATGCTCATGTGTGGCTGAAAAAGTGTGCCAAACAGGCTTACCATGTTGGAATGTTTTCTTGTGTGTGTAAACATAACTTGCTTTTAATGAAATAATATGATTGAGTACATGCACAAAATTTGTAACCTTGAAGCATTATTAGTAATCTGTTTTCATTTGACAGCAATTTAAAGCTTTTGAAATGGATGATTCAGTGTTTATATTTTGAAAATTTTTTGTAAGTTAACTTTTCGCATATTAGTTTGCACTGAATTATTTAAGTTTCTTAAGTAAAATTTATTTTGAAAGTTTATAAAATAACTTTATGTTCCGATTCTTTTCATTATTTTCAATTATTATTTTATTAGCAGTGTATGTATGTATGGCCACGTAATCATTTTGAGAACATCATGGTAGAAATGTATAATTAAGAATTATAGACATATATTGTAGGAAAGAGCAACATTTTTAAATAAGATTAAATAATTTTAATTAATTATAAAAAAATTGGGAATTTTCTTCAATTAAATTCTAATTTATAGGTGTAAATTCTAAATGTTATATTCGCAAATCACAAATAATTTGATTCCTTCCTATAATGAATTCTGATTTGAATATGAGTTGATTTCAAGTCTATTAAAACTTCCAATGCACCCATTAGTTGACAATAGTTCTGACAACTATGGAATTACAAACATAATTCATTACTTTAAAATCTTAAGTATAAAAATTGAAGTTTTGATTAATTTAAAGTTAGAAGTTTTTAAGATCAGTTTTATTCAGAAGTTCAAATAATTCTTTTTGAATTAGTTAGTGATGTAAAGGGTATAAACAATTCTCCCATTTCTCAAAATATAACCTTAATTAGACTTTTTTGAATGCTAAAAAAATACGATTTCCAGCAACTTTTAATAAAAAAATAAAACAAAAGATTAGATGAGCATGTTTACCTTCTGTACAGTTCTCTACTCTTAGATACATAATTTTATTATTATTTATAACACATATTTTTATAAATTCAGTAAAAATTTTTCAGCACATTTTCATGAAACCATCTTGTGGGAAGTAAGCAAAATGAAACATTTGGAACTGTAATATTTCAAATCTAAAATAGTGCTGAATTCATAATTCAGATTTTGATTGTCAAGAAAATTTGAGATCGCAAAAAGCACCATGTGATAGAATTTCCCTTTCCCTTCAACATATTTAATGTTTCCAGAAAAAACCAGATTTTTTTTAAATTGATATGGAAATAATTTTATTAATAGTGACAATAATTTAAGCAAACTTTAAATCAAATTACTAGAAATCAAAAATATCATAATCCATAAACCCATAAAATTTAATATTTAATATGACACACAAATTATAAGATAAATATAATTTTTGTTTTCATTTCATGAAAATTCATAAGTATTATTTATGTAGGAACAATAATTTTTTTGCTTACATTAAAAAATTAAAATTAAAAATAAATACACATACAGATATCACATTATTTTGCTAGCAATATACTATTATGTGAGCATATTATAAATTCACTCAATATAATTATTTTTATATTCAAGTTTCAAGTAACTTAACGTTAACTCTAGTATATTTTGGTTATGACAATTGTCATAATCATTTAAAAGATATTCAAGTCATAATTTTTACTTATTGCTACATCATTTAATCACTACATATATTTCTGTACCACCATCTTCTAATTAATTTGATTATATCTATAGGATATGGGGGTACTTTTCCATTTCACCGACGCAGGCAATAAAGTCACCAAAAATGATACAACCGGCACTAGAGGGAATATCTCTGCTGGTAACCTTTTACTGCTACATTTCCAAAACATGTGCCGGCCTTTTACTGTCAATGACTTTATTTTGACTCTTTTTTTTCCATTTCATAATTTTATGCTATGTTGCTGTATATACAAATTTAATAATTTCATAAAATCTCTCTAGAAAAAATCGGATTTTAAAAATATATCTTAAAAAATAATAATCGTAACAAATTCACATAAAAAATATTTTTTAAAAAAAAAGATTTTGAAATATCCATCACCCAATGAATTGTAATATAATATAATTAAATAAATTGAGGCTCTGGCACCCATCATTACATGCATAGCGTGAACACAAGAACAACAATTAAATAAATAAGTTTTAAAATTTTTATATAAAACAACATTATTTAAAAAATTTTATGTGTATACTGTGTGTTGTCGCCAATTGGCGACTTAAGTTTCACTTGGAGAGATTTGCACCGGCGAAATGAAAAAGTGCCGATATGGGACATATCGACATAGCATATGAGACATATAAATGCATATTCGATAGTAACAAAACAAGAATAACTTATTAATAAGAATTACCAGCAAGACTGCTTGAAAATAATGCAAATCAGGACTTCAAAGCTCATATAATAAATTCAAGGAATCTTGAACCACATACAATAAGCTCTACTAATAATATATAGCAATACTACGATCAAAATAACATTTTTTTATTTGTTGTCAAATTATTTAAAGGATAAAATTGAATTGCAACACTTTATAAGCATTTCATAACAACCAATGTTGACAAATATAAATTAGTTTTAAATTATAACATACCATTTTCAATTTTACACTGATTTTCTATGGTTAGTGACATAGGTTTAAAATTAGTCAGAAAATCAATTACTGATTTTTTACGCTATGTTACTATTCGTAACAACTATGAATAAGTAACAGAAGTTTAAAATAAAAAATGGTAAACTACTTCCATAAACATTTAATTTTTATGATGCATAAAAAATATCACAATTAATACACTCTGATTACAAAATTCAACACTGGACTAAATAATACTCCTGCATTTTATTTACTTTAATTGATTGATTGATGGAGAAATTTCTTTGATTTATTTATCTGCAAAGTCAAAAGCATTTACCACTAATTTACATTTAACAGTTTCATCATACTAATGGTGATGAACTAGCCAAAGTTTGTTGATATTTAATTACGTGTTACAAGGTAAATAAAAAATTTCTACCTCTTTTAAAGGCCCAAAAAACATGACCTATAGAAAGTATAGCCTATAGCTAATCCTAGTACTAATCATCATCATCACCCAACAGCTGAAGACACGTGTCCCCAGCTGTGCAATCTCTTTTAAGTAAAACTTGGGAGTTCTGGATGCAGAAAAGTCCGTGAATACGTGGTGCAAGTCTACTTCATTGGTCAGGAATTTTCCCCGAAGATGATTATTTAGGGAATAGAAGACTCTCCCATTCCCTGAACAATCATCATCTAGATGGTAATCTGATAGTGTAAGTTCTGGTCAGTAAGGAGGATGGCACAAAAAGTCCCAACTAGGTGTTGCAGCTATATGTCTATAGAGGGCGCACTGCACGAATATCTTTGTTACAAACAGAATAAGATTCTGCGCCCAGCAAGGTAGATGTTATTTTGTTCCATGTCTTGTTTTTTGTTTATGTCTTGTCCTGTTTAAGTATGTCCCATGTTAATAAAGAAATTAAAAACCTGCTCAAGGTAAGCTTATTTAGAATTTGAATTTATTATTAAGATTATTTGATAAACATGATTAGCCAAAATTGGAATTTTATTTAGCAAAAATTGGAATTTTATTAGAAAAATATAACATGGTGCCGAAACCCGGAAAACCCGCCTTTAGAATTTAGTTTATGATTTTTATTTTGTATTTAATGTAAATAAGTAACAGAATACAGCAGTATTTGATTTCATTATTTGTTTTTGTCTTGCATGAAAACATATTTAATTATTTCATTGTTTGCACAATATATTTGAAATTAAATATGTCGGTCGATTCGAACGAAACAGTGGTTGCTTTGAATCTTGATAAATTGAAAAGAAAACGCTCAACAATTAGAGGTTTGTTAACAAGAACATTAAATAAGGTTAATGAACAGCTGGAATTAGAAATTATTGATAAAGCAACTCTAAATGAACTTTTACAGCAATTATGCGAAAAGTCAGAGCTAATTTATGAATTAGACTTAGAAATTGAAAATTATATCAATGATTTAGATCTGCTAGAATCGGAAATTATTTCAAGTCAGGAAATTAGAGAAAAGATAATTTCTACTAAATCGAAAATAAATACTTATTTGAAATCGGAACCGAAACTATTAGGAGTAGCTAATGTACCCGTAACATCGAAAAACGAAATTAATGTAAGACTACCAAAATTAACTATAGAACCATTTTATGGTAAATACGAAAATTGGCAAGAATTTTGGAGTCAGTTTGAGGGATCGATACATGAAAATAAGAATTTGTCAAATACGGATAAATTTAGCTACTTAAAATCGTTTTTGAAAGGTGAAGCTTTGGTTTCGATTCAGGGTTTGACTTTAACAGAAAATAATTATTATACTGCTGTAGAGTTACTAAAGAAAAGATATGGGCAAAAAGATATCATTGTTAGAGCTCATATAAATGTGTTGTTAAATATGCGTCCTGTAAAATTATGCGGCCAGTTGAAAGAATTGCGCCAGCTGTGCGATACATGTTATGTTCAAGTTCGCTCACTTGAAGCCGCTGGAATACAATTGAATAATTATGGTAGCCTGTTAATTCCTATCTTATTAAAATTGTTGCCAAAAAATATAGTTTTAGAATACAATAGATATAATAAAAATGATGATTGGGATTGCTTAAAACTTTTAGAATTTTTAAGAAATGAAATCGAAAATAGGGAAAAAACAAATTTTTTTCGTGATACGAATGAAGTGAAAGACCAGTCGCACTCAAAGGGATACCCGAAGTATTTAGCAGCGAAAGGTCATAATTCTTTTCACCCCACACAAAAATACAAACAACAAAATGCGACTGCGCTGGCGTTAAATGTCGGAACCGCAGAAAAGGAGGGGGAATGCGAATTTTGCGAGAGTGACACTCCAAATAAACATAGTAGTAAAGAATGTCTTAAGTCTATTCTCGAGAGGAAAAACGCCTTAAAACAGAAGGGGAAATGTTTTTTTATATTTTAAAAGAAACCACACTGCGTATAACTGTTTTTCGAAAATGCGGTGTAATAGTTGTAAGGGGAAACATAATAGTTTATTACATGAATATATTAATAAAATTGATGTGAGATCGGATACTGCTGTCACTTCTGTTTCAGAAGAGTACAAAATTGATAATATTTATTTGCAAACCGCAACTGTAAATATTGTAGGAAATAATAGAAATAAGAAATTTCGATGTTTGATAGATAATGGTAGTTGCCGATCTTTTATCCTTGAGCGGGTTTCTAAAGAGTTAAATTTAAAAATAGGAGGACAAGAAGAGTTAAAAATTTATACGTTTGGTTCTATTGAACCAGTTATAGAAAAAAGAAATAAAGTGAGAGTTGAAATAAATTGTCCCTTTATGCGAAAACATTTAGTTATCGAAGCTTTAGAAACACCGAATATTAGCAATGCTCATATAAGTGCACCTGCAAAAGATATAATTATACAGTGTTAGAAAAACAGAATAAAAATAGCGGATCAAAGCTTCAATGAACGGCATTTACAGCTTTCTCTGTTAATAGGCAGTGATTATTACTGGAAAATTGTGACTGGTAAAGTTCGTAGATTGTCAGGAACTTTAGTTGCATGTCAAACAATGTTCGGCTGGACGATTAACGGTTCAGTTGCTACATCAAATAGGATGATCACACAGCAATCTGCTAACGTTATGAAAGTAGCTGTTCATACAATAGGAAGCAATCTAGATGTTGAATCTAACATGATATTGCGTAAATTTTGGGAGATTGAATCAATTGGAATTAAAAACGAAAGTGATAATACTGATAAGGAAAACGAAATTTTAAATCAGTTTAAAAATTTCATTAGTTTAAAAGATAACCTTTATCAAGTTAAACTACCCTTTAACGAAAAGGTTGAGGAGTTGAAAGACAACTATGAAATAGCTTTTAACAGACTAAATATTTTAACTAATAAATTTAAGAAAAATCCAGAATTCTTCAAAAGATATCAAACAATTATCGATGGTTACCTTGAAAGAGGAATAGCAGAAGAAGTTTCTGATAATCCCAAGAAAATATCATTTTATCTCCCACATCAAGGAGTACTTAGAGAAGATAAGGTTACAACAAAACTCCGCGTGGTATTTGATGCCTCTGCTCATGCCACAAATTCCCTTTCATTAAATGAATGCTTAGATGCTGGACCAAATCTTAATCCAGAATTATTAGGAATATTAATTAACTTTCGACAACATAGAATTGCGTTTACAGCGGACATTGAAGAAGCGTTTTTGCAGATCTTACTTTCACCTGAAGATCGAGATGCAGTTCGATTTCTTTGGTTAAACGGGGAATTAGAAAAAGAATGTAAAGTTCTCAGAATGACTCGAGTTATTTTTGGAGCAACTTGCAGCCCATTTTTGTTAGCAGCTACACTTAAGCATCATGCTGAAAGTTGCAGAGATAATTATCCAGTTGTTAGTGATTTAATTGAAAATTGTATGTAAGTTGATGATTTAATAAGTGGTGCAGACAGTGAAAAAGAAGCCATAGAAATTGAACAAGACATGAAAAGGGTTTTGCAAAAGGCTAGTTTTAACATGAGAAAATGGAAAACAAACTGTGTTTCCTTACAGCAGAAAAAGGAAAGGAAGAAGAAAAAATGCATAATTTTACAAGCTATTTGTATTGACTCAAATACTAAGGACTTATTGGAGATAGTAAAATTAATAATTTTACAAAATTACTTAAAGTTACTGCGTGGATCAAAAGATTTATTTTTAATTTGAGAAATAAAGGGAATAAAAAAGAAGGGCCACTGACAGCTGAAGAGTTGAATGATTCCGAAATTTACTGGATTAAAAGAACACAAGAGAAAAAATTTTCTACAGAAATAAAAGGTTTAAATTCTAACCAAAAGTTACCAGTTTCTTCAAAATTAGCCTTGTACAAACCATTTCTTGATATTAGTGGACTGATTAGAATAGGTGGGCGATTACAATTTTCAGACTTGAGTTATGAACAGAAACATCCTTTGTTGCTGCCTGGTAAGGACGAGTTCACTGAATTAATTATTCGCAGATGTCACGGAAACACTGGGCACGCTGGATTATCAGAGACACTATCAGAAATGAGAGAAAGGTTTTTCATCCCTAAAGGCAGGCAAAGAGTAAAATCTTTAATATTCAAGTGCAATTTATGTAGGAAATTCAGAGCGAAGCCTGCTACCGAAGAGATGTCTTGTTTACCCCCAGATGATGTGAGGGAAGCATTTCCATTCGAAATAACTGGATTAGATTATTTAGGTCCTCTGTACATATTCGAAAATTCAGAAACGAAGAAATCATATATTTTGCTATTTACTTGCGCAGTAACACGTGCTATACATTTAGAGCTGACAACTAATATGCCAGTACCGTCATTCTTGAGAGCATTTAAAAAATTTATATCCCGTCGAGGACTATGTAAAACAATATATTCAGATAATTCGAAAACTTTCATTAAAGTGAAAAGAGATTTTAATCTTTTAAATGAAACTTTAAGCAAAGAAGAATGCCGAAATTATTTTAGTGAACGAAGAATAACTTGGAAAAACATCGTAGAAAAGGCAGCTTGGTGGGGAGGATTTTGGGAGAGACTTGTTCGCTCTGTGAAGACCTCCCTCAAGAAAATTTTAGGAAAAACATCTCTAAATTATTTGGAGCTTGAAACCACGGTCGTAGAAGTTGAAGCCATTTTGAACTCTAGACCACTAACTTATATAGATGAAGAAAATGAGTCAGTGATTCTCACGCCTGCTCACTTCCTGATAGGTAGACGAATATTGTCTCTTCCTGGACAATCCGTACTACCCCTTTCAACGAAAGTTGTCCTCACCAGAAAATATAAGCATCAACAAAAAATAGTGACTACCTTTTGGAACAGATGGAAGAAATCCTATCTTTTGGAATTAAGATCTGCTCATCAATCCACCTTGAGAAAGAAAAATCCTATTTTAATAAAGAAGGACTCAATTGTTCTAATTCACGAGGATAAAGTGCCAAAGCTTATGTGGAAGTGTGGTATCGTCACAGACGTTCATATTGGCAGAGATGGAAAAACACGATCCTATACAGTGAGACTTCCGTCTGGGACTCATTTGAAACGTCCAATTCAGTTGCTGTATCCAATCGAACTTTATGAAAATTGAACTTTATGATACATTTAGTAACATTGTTTAACTTTATATTTTCTTTTTCTTTTACAGAATTGTAGTAGAATTGCTGCTGAAATAATGGAGAGTTTTTCCGAAGTCGTGTTGGCAAGGTAAACTGTAACCGTACTTGGTATATTTTGGCGTCGTTTCTTATTTAATACAAACCTAAAGAGGTAGTCTGAAAAGGGGTGTGGTGAATGGCGTTACCTAGTAGGGCGGTTGTAGTAATGTAAGCAAATGAGGAAAACTCTAACAGAAATTTTATGAATCGAAAAGCAAATGAATGCAATAATGCTTAAAATCGCTTTCTATAATAATACATGTATTCAATTTTTTCTCTTTAATAAAAGAAATTAAATATTTTTGAATCATAAATTATTAATCACAGAATAATTGTAAAATTTATCTTTCTTTTAAATTGCATAAAATGTGTATGGAATAAATTCTGTAAACAAAATAGGTCATTTATCTAATTATTTCTAAAATTAAATTTCTAATCTTATTTTACAATTCAATTTACTTTATCTAAAACCATGTTAATAATAAATTTTTATTTTATCAATTTAATTTGCCATTTATTTGTTGCTTCAGAATTTAAATTGAGTATTTAATTTCAAATCCTTTAAAAGTGTGGAATTAACTATGTAATAAAATCAAACTTAAAATTGGAATAAATGTTTAAAGATTTGTACTCATCCAAAGAATAGAAAATTATTTTTTTGATAATCACCATTTATTGATTAGAAGTGAGCAAAATTATTTCTTTATTACTCCATCTATTAGACAAAAATGAAAATATATTATTAATACTCATTCTAGAAAACAGTAGTTTTATGTATCTGTTTTTAATCGTATCTTTTACGCATAAGTTTACACAAAAATAAGGCAGATTTTGAAGTTCAAATTTGATCAAATATTTAAAAATTGTTAATGTCCTTGGACTGGAAAAAAATTATTGTCAGATCTGATAGTCATAGTTAATAATTTAATTTTTCTTGCTTATGGTATTCATATCCCAAGTAGCACAGAAATATTGGCCAATGTTCTGTCAATGTTGGCCAATATTTTGAATGCCGATAAATGCCAAATGTTGATATGTTGATGTTGAATAATATTATATAATATTTAAAAAATTTATTCGATTCAGATAGTCTATAAATTGCATTTACTTGAATTATTTTAGAAGACTGTGATTTGAAACTCGTTTTTAAAACTTATTAACGCTAATGAATGATGCATACGTTTTCGCTAGAAATTCTTTGAATATTGAATAACATTGTATAATATCTTATCTACAATATTACTGTGCGAACATTATTAAATATTTTTAAATATTCTTGTTACAATTTGAAGTTTACTTGAAACGAAGTGAAGATAAATGAGCAGAGAATTTTGAATTGTTAATAAAGTTCCTTTGGTAGTTTAGTCTCATCATTAGTATTGTTATTTGTCGTGTGCAATATTTTGTTATAATTTTAACTCTCTTATTATAACTGTTTTACAAGAAATTGGTTTCTTACAATTTAATTGGTTAATACAAGAAATTATATATCATGCCAGGTAGTAAGTTTAAATCTTTTAAACGTAACATGACAAGTACGCTGCACGATTTGTTCACTTTTTCCCAAGCCTTACGCTAGATTTCGATTAGATTTTGAACGTGAGTTTGAATATGGACGATAAAAATTTATATAAATCTAGGTATTGTGCAGCGTATGGGTGTAAAAATGCCAAGTATAAGGTTGATTACCGAGAAAAATCGTTTTTTAGATTTCCCTTAAAGAATCAAAAACTACTAAAAGAATGGCTGATTAAGTTACGACGAGAAGAATTTTCCCCTTCACCATGGCCAGTTTTGTGCTCAGATCATTTTGAAGAGACAGATTTTAGGTATGAAAACTTCGAGTCGGCGTTTATTGAAACAAGATGCTCTTCCAAGCAAAATTGTTTTCCCGAAGCCAAAAAGTGAACGGCCAGCTTCCAGAACAAGGGAATGATGAAACTAGAATTTCTGTACAACAGAGTAAGTAATTTTGTTTTGCCAGTTTATTTTCTCTATGAAATTAAGTGTTATAAAAATTTGCTATATTAAATTAAACAAATATTATATTTTGAAACTTGATATCAATCTAATGTAATTTGAGTTTATTATTAAATATTTTTAAGAAATTTAAGTATGATTAATGGGTTTAACGTATTTTATGTATATTACTTTAAATGTGAATGAAAAAATTATCATTATCAAAATTAAAATTTATATTAAAAATTGATAAATGCATTACAAATTGCTGAAATTAATTTTAATTAATAAAATTGCTTATAATATAATAATACAATACTCACACAATATATATAATGAATGCACATATTCTACTTATAAATTATTATTCAAAATATAAATTGTGTAACAGATAAATGAATCCTCACTAGGAAAAAATTAAGGAAATAATAACAATATAAAAAATATTACTTAAGGTTCTTTCTTTGGTGGTTATAGCTTTAAATGAATAAGTAATATAGTTTTTTATTTGCTAAAATTTAAAAAAAAAATTTTCCTGAGTGAAGAAAAAAATTGAATTGTTAATTTTTTAGTATTTAACTCGACGGTTTATTTGTATGACATATTAAGTGTGGATTTGCATTTTTTTGAAATCAGTTTTAAAATATGTGGCTAAACTGAGTATTACGGACAGACCTCGCAGAGCGACTTCAAATCAATAACTGTTTTTGTTATGAATAGTGATGAATCATGAATTAAGAACTTATTACTGTATTATTAACTCAAAATTTGATTTAATATTCATTCTTATTTTGATTTTTATGTACTTGTAAAAAACTTGACCGTATTACTCAGTTTTACCAAATATGTTTTCTGTGCTTCATAATTACTGATTGAGAATGAATAACTGAATTAAATTCCTTATATAATTATACAACTATCAATTTGTCTTCGATTTGAATACAATAAAGTTAATTTATTTCTGTAAGCTTGATACCAGACAAATTCCTGCTGTATTATCTTCAAACTTACACAAACTATTAATTTTCAATTTAATTATTTTCTAATATGTCTTGATTCTAAATAACACTTAATTTGACCTTAAGTAACTCTGAGCATCAGAAACTTTATCTTGTGCTTGCATCTAAATGAATAAAAAAACTTTGTTTAGCTTCTTTTTCAGGCACAAATATTGATAATAGTTCAGATTGTACTTTAAATGTAGGTTAAATTAGTAGAGTGCAAAGTATGAAGAAATGAACAAATCAAATATTTCAATATTACTAAAATGAAATGAATTATTTAACTGAGCATTTTTTATTCTAAAATTGAAAAAAAGGAAAATATTGTCCTGTATATATTGTCCTTGTGCACTTATTCAAGATTGCTATAATTTAAATGATTGATTCTTAGTGCATTTAAGTGTTAATTAAGCTGTTTATAAAATGTGTGTCTTCAATTTCTGGAGTTAAAGAAAATATAACAAAGAATAATAAGTCTCGAGATTTTAATCACAACATTATAGAAATTTTATAAATTATCAGTGTGTTGCACGAAAAGTAAAACTACTCTAAATACAGTTGCTTCTATCTATGTAAAGATAAATTTGTTTTGCAAGATTTATTTAATTTCAAGTGTTGAGTATTTTTTTTTTTTACTAATCTTATTCTCTCTATTAAAACTTCTTCATTGTGTACTTGATGTAGATATTTCTTTCTCTGGTGATTTTTTTTTCATTTAAGAGTGTCAATGTATAAAAAAAATTTTCCAATATTTTTAGCTGCTGTTGCTTTGAAGTACAAGGAGAACAGTTGTGAAGAGCTGGCAGAAATGTTTAGCAAAAATTTAGCTGCTGCTGCTGACTGGAATGGCAGAAAAATACGGCAGTCCGATATAGCAATTGAATGTGAAGCTGATACTTTAGCTTGGTCAATAAATACTTCTTATAACAATTAGTTATTTTTTTGTATCAAACTAAAATACATAAATGATTTAAAAACACATGTAAAAATTTATTTATTTTCTTTAACTTGGCAATTCCATTTTCAATGCAACTTTTCTTTCCCAAATTTTAAATAAACATCTTGAAATATTTATGATTATTTATTTTAGCTGTTTCTGTTATAAAGAATTTAATAATTAAAAAATGAAACAGGTGTTTTATAAAAATTTTGCTACAGATTTTAATGAAAGAAAAATTCCAACTTACTGATGTAAAAGATAGGCTTGATAATTTTTTATTTAAATATTTCAGTAAAATCATCTTTTATAAATTCTTTCTTGATGCAAAAGTAAGACTATAACTATGAAATTTACATTTAGCTATACTATACATTTAGCTATACTACTAATATTAATTTAATGTCATTTGTGCTATGAAGAAAATTTATTTTTTCAATTAACAATAGAATTTATTTTTTTAAATGATATGTAATTCTAGTTATTTCTCCTAAACATTCTCTTAACAAGATACTACTGATTCCCTTAAAATTATTACAAATTTTATCTTGTGCATATATTATCTTAAACAAGTGAGATGGATCAGTAAGGAAAACCAACTGGCTTGTGGGAATTTGAAATAAGAAAATCCATCTAGGAAGTGATTTGTTATTCATCTCAGTACAATATTTCAAAATTATGGAAAGTACAGAGTTTTAATACTTGTAATAGAGTGCATAAAAGAAACTTATATGGTGTTTTAAACTCATGAATATTCACATTTTAATAAATTTGTTAAACTATTCTGTACTTGTGTTTTCAATTACAGCATACCATTAAATCTGATGTATGTGTAAGTTTAGGTGGGTTTTTAATGCTCAATAAAAAAATTTGAATGGATACTTGATTTTATAGTGTTTTGTTTCATAATTAGTTTTTGATTTAAATAGTTTATTGTATTGAATGTAAGCAAACTGTTAATTACAATTACATCTGTATAAATTGAAATAATATTGAGAATTTTGATTGTATATCATAGTCATTTTCTTTGCACTATAAAATTATGAACAATCAACCCAAGATTATGAAAAATGTTTTAGAAATTCGAAATTGCAATATTTCACATCTTACTCTTTTAATGTAGATTCCGGTTCTAACAAACTATATGTATGATATAAATCTGAGGCTCGGATCTTGTCAAAATAAATTGACTGGCATTTATAAACCAAAATGTAGTTAAATATTTTTTAAATTACTTGCTTAACTGAAATGCTTATTTAATTTTAAAAGAAAATTTGCATATGGAGACTAATCTTGCTGAGTAGATATATTTTAACAATTTTTTTATAGTAAAATATGAAATCTATATAATGTATGAGATTTAATATATATATTTAATAATTATAATTATGAGCATACTGAAATATTGATCACTATCAGGCACATACTTGTAAAAAAAATAATAAAAGTATTGAAATATTTAACTGCAAAACTGAGGATGAAATAAGAAATCTCAAAAGCTTATGCATTTAATCATACTGATGATTGAAGAATGAATTTGTAAATGTCACTTCCATTTGTGCTTCACATTTTCTCATTATGAAAAAAATATGAGAAATTTAATATTAACACTTAAAAAAAAGTTTTACTGAAAAGAATATTTAAAATATGTATTCATATAAATTCTAATAACATGTTCAATATTTAATTAATAAATGCAGGAAAAAATTACTGTTTCTTACAATAATATTCTATTTAAAAGTTTAACAAAATTCTATTTAATAGTCACATCAGAATAGAATATTATTCAGTACCAGAAGGAGTTACTTCTTGATATTTAAATTAAACAATATATAACACTATAAAGGAATATTATCTAACGTCAAAATTAAATATTATTTAACATAGAAATTGAATGTTTCATAATATTTAAATACAATGTCAAATAACATTATCAAGGAATATTATTTAACGTTGAAATGGAATACTTTTCGACATTCAAATACAATGTCAAATAACATTTTCGCGGAATATTATTTAACGTCGAAATGGAATATCAAATAATATTATATAATATCAAACAATATTATTTAATATTTAAATACAATATTATATAATATTATCTAGGTGGGGTCATTTTAATATTTTATAATATTGTCAGACAATATTTTATAATATTTATTTACAATATTGGCCGATTAACATTTGCTACTTGGGATCTTTATAGAGTATTATAAGATTAATGTAATTTTCTTAAATCTAAAAATTAAAATTTCCTTTTGAATAAGCAATGTTTTTGCCTTATTTTAAATTTTTCTTTCAAAAGAAAAATACTCATTTTAGGAAATATATATTCAAAGAGAAATTCTCAATGATATAAATTATTCAAAAGTTGCTTGTTATAAAAGTATTTACTTTCAGCTAGTAACCAAATATAATTTTTCCATTATTTTCAAAGAGTGTATAAAATATGAGCCAAATCACAAATACTGAATAAAATAAAATTATTTTTCTTTCAGTAGATATATCGTTTAAAATTTAAAAGACATTCAATTTTTCCTAAAATTATAGCTGATTATTTAACTAACTTAAAAATTAATTTTCAAGATTCATTAATGTTGTAATTTTCAATAGTTATCCTAGAACAGAATTTAAATATTTATACAATTAAATGAATTTCAATAACCTAAATATAAATTGCGATTTATTAATACATTGTAATTATTTTGCAAAAATTTAATAGTTTCAAAAATTTATAGTAAAAGAGAAGAGTATATCACGTTTGCACATTATCTGATAAAGAAGTAATGCTTCTTTATCAGAAAAACTGTAAATGTAATATACCTACAATTAAACTATATATATATATATATATATATATATATATATATATATATATATATATATATAACAAATGTTACTTAAAAATATTATCCCCGAAATGTACTGGCCAAATTGCTTTTTTTTAATAAGAAACAAAGCGTCTTTAGTTAAAATATTACCTCTAGTAATTTACAAAATACCTCAAAAAATAATAAAAACTGTACTAAAAATATGCAAATGATTATGGAAAAGGAGGAAAGTTAATGAAAAGAAACTTTATTTTTTATACTTTTTGCAGTTATAAATTTAAACATTTGAAATGTCTTCTATTTTAGTTTAAAGTTATATAGTCAAGTTATTTAGCGAAGTCAAGTTACATGTCTATAAAAAATTATAATATTGATTAATCAAATAAATCTTTTTTATTCCAAATACAGAATATAATATCTAATTAATATTGTTTCGGCTGATAAATATGTCATCAGCACTTCTCTCTGGATGTAATTATTTACTATTTAAAAAAAATCAAAATGAAAATTTTTTTAAATATTTTAATTTTCTGAAATATTATTTAACATTCTATTAATTGTTTATAAGAGATTAGATCCATTTATTTAACAAACAATATTTTATTAAAATTTTATATTTTCTTTTGTAAATATAAAATGTTAACTTTTAATTGTATTTTAACAACAATAGCATGATGAGATATAGCTCTATAAAATTTATTTCTTATATTAGAGATATTTTATTCAAACTCAAATTTTTTAGCTTAATATCAGAATTTACTCATTGAAATTTTATTTCTAAAACACACGAAAGGATTGATCATACCATAGTGTTTATTTGTAATATTCTATTTCAGGAATGTAAAGTATAACCTTTAGTATTGCTGTTATTTATTGAAGTGCTTGAAAATAAAAAAAGTAATATTTAAAATATAGTTCCTAAATCATTAAATGAAAATATTTCTTTTACTGATGAAGGAAATTTAATATTTTCTGGAATTTGTAAGAAGCATAAACTTTTAATCAATGATTATATTTAGGGAATATTAGTTTAAAATATCCTAAAGCTTACATGAACATTTATTAAAATAATTTTGAACCTCACAGTTAAGAAATTAAATAATTTATCTTGTTCTCTGCTGTTTTCCTTATACAAAATAACGTTTATTATTACGAAATACAAACACTTTTTATATATTTAAATTTGATCATTAATTTATGGTAACATCATTTTATTATGTTTCTGAAACAGATGTGCATTTTGTAAACATCTGTTGGAACAAGTGGTTACTAAGTGGCGAAAATTCTATACATTTTATAAAATTAATATTGTTTTAAAACCTTATTTTTTAAATTTGAATATTTGATTCCAATCAAAAATTATTAACCAAATATTACGATATAGAATTAAAATTAATTTCATCGTGTTAAGATTTATGTTTTTGATTATTTTATATCTCTCGATATATTTTCCTATATTTAGTTAGTTCTTATAGATAAATGTAATAAATAAACCTTGAAAATATAATTATAACATTAATTTGCAAATATTTACATTTAAAACATTTGTGTCTTCAGTAAAAGTATGCATCATGCTAATACCTAAGCTTTGTTTCCATTTACAGATAAATACAATCTTGTCACAAGATATATATTCATCAGAAAAGGTAAACGAAGCTCAGGTATTAGCATGATACTGACATAAATATAATTTTTCTATGAAAATAATTTCATTATGAAGAAAAATTTAAAAATATTAATTACAGTTGTGAATGTTAAAATTTTATTTAAAGTTTTATGATTCGTTTTAAAATCAAGTTTGATCGAATTAAATTAATTTTACAAAGTTATTTTTTAACGTTCAACAAAAATTCATGTAACCTATATTATTTTATTTACCTAAAAACATATCTTTTAAAACTAAGATTTTCCATTTTTTGTCGATCATTTATAAAATTATATAAGTGTTTAAAATGATAATTCTACGAGCAAGCTATTCAATTTTTATATTAAAATTAGATTTAATGTAAAATTAATTAAAAACCTAGAAATCACAAGGATTAAACATTCTTAAGTAATATGGTTTTGTTAAAAACGATGAACTTGGTTCGAAAATTTTGACTTTTAAAAATCTTGATTTTTGGAACAAAAAAAAAAATAAATAAATAAAAAAAATATCGAATTTCGTTTTCTGTCTAGCTCGTATTCTTTACATTTACTTATTTAAAACCTATTTTTAATTATTACAATTTATAACAAAAACCTGTTTTAGGCTAAGAGAAATCATTCTGGAGGAATATAATGAAATCGGGCATAATTATTGTAAAAAATAATGTTCGATTTATGCCGATTCTGCACTGTAAAAAATTAAAAAGATCTTAATGTATAAATTATTGAATCAAAAAGAAAATATGCCATTGCGTAAAACAATATGAAAAAAAAAACAAACTCTTTTGAATAAAAAAATATTTTAAAATCGTAAGAATGTCCTATTAAAAATTAAAAATAAGTAGACATTCATCATTGGTAAAGTAAACGACTGAGAAAATTTTGCATAATCTTGAGATAAGAATGTTAAAACTCTTGTCTAGTATGAATACCTGTATTGATTTGTTTGTCCTTAAACGATCTTTTTTACACGAGGTCTAATTAGATCGGGAACAACAATTAAAAGTCTAATTCCCAATAAGAATTTTATTCAATAGAAAACTTAAATACTGAGTGTATCAGTTTTTGAAAAATAAAAAATATTACAAATTTACATGTTTTTGGCTGAGAATATTTATGATTTAATTATAAAAAATATATAAGTATTTCATTCAGTGCTCCAAAGAAATTAAATCTTAAACTCCATTGAAGCTTTTAACTTGCATAATCTAGTATGGTGAAGATGTTATTAAAATTATGAGTGTACAGACAATTTTTACTATTTCAACGTCAATTGTTAGCTGTGAACGTTCGTTCAGTAAATTAAAATTAATTCTGACATATACGATCAACCATGGGACAAAATAATTGGAGTGACTTAGCATTTTTAAGCAGTGAATTTGAAAAACTTGAAGTGATCAACACTGATGAAGTAAATAATCAAATTCATCATTAATGGCAAATGAAATGTATGCATAACTAATTAATTTATCCTATCTCACTGTTATTTATAAATACATTTAATCTATATATATTATATATTAACATCATTCACTGCTGTAAAATATACATTTTTGAAAATAATTATATTAATATGTAAAATTAATAATTATTTTAAATTATTTATAAATTATAGCAAGTCTTATTATTTTCTTGTTACATTTCTGAATCCAATTCTCGAGTTCTGATTATTTTTATTCGATTTTTGTTGTTTCAAATTAAAAAGCAAAACCTAAATCTTCAGAACTATTTACAACTTGAATTATTTTAAAGAAAGTGCTTTTATTATTTGCATTATAGTATCTTTATGAGTTTATATTATATTACTATTTATTGTGGGAGAGCACCAAAATAGATATCCTTGAAATTCCCATGAACTGGGTAAAACGCAAACAGCAACTGTGTCTCGATAGATCATTTTATAATTGCTTACTTTATTGACAGGAGATATTCTGGTTCATGGAAAAGTGTTATCTCCCCTAGTTTGTTGATCGATTTTAAATTATTACCAGATGTGGGAAAAGCAGTTTAACTTCCTGTGGTATTTGTACTCAAAATTTCTCAAGGGAGGCTGGTTGCCACTTTGGTTGCCAATTTTTCTTTTTTATGTTTATTCAATATCATGCAAAGAACTCTCGTTGGGAGCACTTTAACCTAAGCAAAATATTTTCTTAATCTTTTGTGTTTAAATAACCTTATGTTTTGAAATCATTATGTTAATCTCAACTAAAGTTAGGTGTAGAAAAATTTCTTAGGAACAGAAGGTACATGGCCATTTAGGCTAGGAACCTAACAAACACTAGATCCACTTCTTCTTGCCACTTTGGATGACCGAGTTCCAGTGCTCCAGGCGCTCACCACCAATTTATTAGCTTTGACTGCCAATGGGGAGTAATTATTAGTCACAGGGAAAGATTTTAATGAGGATATAACAATTATTTCCATTTACCTATCATTTGGTTAATCGTCGAGCCATGTATTTTCATCTGGTATGGCCAAGCCGCGTGACATCACACTCATTCATATTCTTTATAAATAAAAATAAATAGGGACTATTTACAAGGTCAGATATCTTGCATGCATATTCTTGAATAATCCATACATTTAGTAGAGTTTATTTGCCGAAAATATTTCTAGATTATTTTAATTATAAAGTATACACAAACAGTAAATATTATTTCATAAATTGATATAAGTAAAAATTTCTTTTTTTTCCATACACTTGTTCCCACATTTTCTAGATTAGATTAGTAATATAAATACTTATACACACATTTTTAACAATATTTACAGTAATGGTCAGTACAACTCTGCACATACATTTAGATGCAAGTAGTAATGAATGTGAATTAATTTAAAGAGATTTGCAAGAAAGAGTGATAATGCCTTAATTCTGACTCAGTTTGCTGAGTTTTCAGATCAAAATTTCTCAAGAAAGCGTGGGAAAATCTCTTGCCAAAATTCTTTATGCACAAGAATAAACCTACAAATTGCACGGATGTTAGTAATAAGAGTTGAAGACAAATATCCATAATTATTGATAATAGTTTTTTATAAATTGATTTTTAGTTGTTACAACCCTTTAGTTTCTTTTGCATATTTGTAACTACTTATATAATCTTATGAACTTGCAAAACAAACTGTATAAATGAAATAATTAAAAATCAGTTAAATAAATATATACTTATGTGTCGAGATTTAGGTGATCTGGGCAAAAAACTTGGAGATTAAATTATAAGCTCAGCAAATGTTACAAAATAAGTGGTTTTATTGCATTAACAAGAGTTAATATCTTATATTTGAATGATTTGGAGTTTGAATAATGAGAAATGCTGAATATGCTATTGCAAAAAATTAGTGATTAGTAACTTCAACATACAAATATACACAATAAATATATTTAATTCACAGGTTTAATTCAAAAACATTTATTCCTTTATTACACATATTTAATTTTGGTAAGTAGGAGAATACATATGTAAATTATAGTATTTAATGATACTTATGTAATATGTTATATACTTTCAGATAAAAGATATAAAGTATAAATATGCTAATTTTTATTCATGTAATTTATGATTATCAGATATAATATGGCAAAAACAATTTTAAATTTAATTGCTGAAAAAATAGGGAAAATCATCAATAAGTACTTAAACTACCATGCAAGCTTCAATTTAAATTATCTAATTTCTCTTTTCATTGCTTTTAAAAGCACATGATGAGTTTTGATGGAATAATTTTATTTATAGAAGATAAGTAATACTATTGGTTATGTTACATTTAACTTTTTCATTTAAAGGTCCAAGTACTAATATTGAAATGTCATAACCACTGGTACCAAATGCATTAATAAAATCATTGTTTCAAAAACATGAGTTACACCAACAAGAAAAGTATTTATTTAAGTTCTTTACATCATGTACGCTTGGATGTAAGATATGATAGATTGTTGTCTATGTTTTTGTTGTATCATATTTATAGTTACTTATTGTGTTATGTTATTTACAAATATAAAAATCAAAAACTCTTTTATTTTTAGTTATTTTTACTAACAATAAATGTTTTTGATTTTTATATTTGTAAAGGAACGTCTATTAATGCCGATGAAATACTTTTAATATTTGAAGTGCAAAATTGCAAAGAATTATTTTTTGAATCATTTTCCATTATATAATAAGACAATCGCTTTATAAAATTATCAGAAAAATCCTAATATAATTATGAACGAAATACCTTAGAACAAGAAAAACGCTGCTAAATATACTACGTTCACTCACATGTCATAATGATGTTTATTTCTCCACCTTATATTTCACCCAATCACATTTTCCCCGGGCAACGATAGCTCCGCCTACAGCTCATCGTAGCTGGGTTACCATGCTGTGACTGTAATCGCTTAGATTTGGCGAAGAAGGCGATGAAATGTGTCATTTGGCGGAGGCAACACGAGTACCCGTATATCCCCAAATTAGAGAGTAGCTTTATAATTACTGTAAGCAGTATATGTATGTAACTTTATTTAGGTTTGATTTTTGATATTGAAATTAATTTTAGAAATTAATATGTAAAGCTAATATGTATATTAATTTTTACATTATTATGTTGTTACAAAGGCATATGTTATTATCACTAGAACATAGTATTATTATATGATTATTATTAAGTATTGGTCTTATTGTTTTGAAAATCTGTGAATTAACTTAGTATTAATTTAGACTCTACTCTTGATGAACTTTTGAAGTTCATCGGGGGGAGGATGTTGCAACTATATGTCTATAGAGGGCGCACTGCACGAATATCTTTGTTACAAACAGAATAAGATTCTGCGCCCAGCAAGGTAGATGTTATTTTGTTCCATGTCTTGTTACTTTTTCCATGTCTTGTTATTTTTCCATGTCTTGTCCTGTTTAAGTATGTCCCATGTTAATAAAGAAATTAAAAACCTGCTCAAGGTAAGCTTATTTAGAATTTGAATTTATTATTAAGATGAATTGATAAACATGATTAGCCAAAATTGGAATTTTATTAGAAAAATATAACACTAGGTAACTGTATAGGAATCCTAGCTACCCGCGAGACGTACAGCCTCACGTTATGGCCAAGAGCAATATACAATTGTGATTAACCAATTTTGGCTCCTTCTCTTACAATGCCTGTTGCACAGGTTCCAATTGCTACGAGTACAGGCCCACAGTGACAGCTTAAGCGGTCATGACTTTTTGGTAACAGCTCATAGTAAGTCACTTGATGACTAGTCTATCAGACATTAGCTGCATCATAAAGGGACAAATCTCCCGACCTGAATTTGTGAAACCAATGACTTGCCACTCGTTAATTCACAGCACAATCCTCAAACGCTCGGCATATTCGGTGACTTAAGGCTACTGAAATCATCAACATTCTGTAAGTGCTTCAATCAAATTCATTCCATTTTATTTTGCTTTTTAACTTATAAAAACTACAATTAAATAGAAATAAAATATAAAAGTATAGCATTTAACTTAATATTTTGTACTTAGTATATGTAATTTATTATTTTGTAGTCTCTCAGAAAAATATATTTCCCCCTTTCTAGATTTTTTATTCTTTCCTTTTCTTTTGAAGAACAATAAAATCAATGCACCTCAGTCAATCAATATTAACTCGAAAATTCAAATGGGAGGTAAAAGCTTTATGTCAGGCATTTTCATAATGATTCCAGATTGAGATGTCAAGCATATTAGAAAATTCAACAAATCGTTCACGACTGAGCAAAAGAAAATAAAATTTAAAAAAAACCTTGTTGGGGGGGGGAGATGCTGTTTTTTCAATAATTTTATTATATTTTCTTATAAGTGGATTTTATTAGAGATCTTAGCAGCGCCAGAAACAAAGATTTTTAAATAAGTTATACAAAAAGTTAAATGCCTTATTGAGCTATTAATACATATTAATTACACTATTTACCAATATGTATTTGGACTCCTAGGATAAAAGAGATAAACACAATTTATTCATATTCAATAGTTGGTAGAGCCTCCACGTGAAACAATTACACCCTGAATCCTCTAGCGCATGCTTTCCACAAGTATTTAGATGATGAATGATGATATTTTCTTCCACTCGGTTTGGAGAATTCACCGGATTACCCCACTACAGGGCCGGTCCTAGATATTTTGACGCTCCGGGCAAAACCTTAATTTTGTACCCCCCCCATTTTTTTTCAAGTAAATCTTATGCGACCATATCAGAAAGTCAAGAAAACATTGAAAAAAAACGTTTTATTAAAAACTCAAGCATCAGATAACAAGATAAGCAATTTAGCACTTAAGGCAAAATAACAAAAATTAAAGTATAGTAATGCAAACTAAACTAATATCCCATATTATAAATAAATTCTAACTAACCAAAGTAATTAAAATGCCCTTTTACTAACTTTTCTTTCAACAAACTCACGAACCAGTGATTTCAAGTCTAATTTGTCATTAATTTGGTGATCTATAGTTATCATTGCCAATCCATTGAGACGATTTTGCGTCTGCATCGTTTTGAGATAATTTTTTATTATTTTTTGTTTTGAAAAGCTTCTTTCCTCTGAAGCCACACTGACTGGCAATGTAATTAGGATTCTTAATGCTATGCTGAGGTTTGGTGCGAATTTAAATGTAGCGGTAAACTTGAGAACTTCAACAGGGGTTTCCTTCTTTGTTAATAATGACAAAACAATGCTTATTTCATCGGCTAGTTCCAGGGCGTTATGATCGCTTGAATTTTCATCAGTTAAAAGTACTTCCAAATCTTTGCAATGAGCCAGTAGCTCATTTCTGGACATGCCTTTTAGACCAAAAATATTTTACAAAAAGTTGAAATAATTACTGTGAGTATTTAGCAAATTATATCTGGTTTCCAAAGCATTTATTGCTTGATCTATAATGTGAAAAAAATCTAATTTATATTTTTGTTTGAGGTTTTGAATGGGTTCACCCGGGCCCTCATTCAAAAATGTTCGTGTTTTGCTTCTGACACGATGACGTGGTGTGGTGGTTTCGAAATTAGCTTCCACGTCAATCTCTGAAGCAAGCTCGGTTGCTTCTAAAAATTTGCTTTCAAAAGTTTCATTTGATCTCAGGTTTTCAAAGAAGAGTTTGCAGTTGCTAAGCCTATCAATAGCTTGTGACATATCAAAATTTACAGTTTGCAAAAGTTTGCTGATGGGGTTAATATGACTCAAAATTTTGTACTAGATCACAACAAAGCATATAAATTTGAACTGCTTCAAATTATTTAATGATCCGCTAGCCTCGTCTCTGATCATATTATCGATCTCTGAATGTTCATATATGCTGTACAAAGCATCGTGAATTGGACCAATTTAAAACCGTAGAGATTTTAATGAGTTGACTCGACTTTCCCATCACCATTACTCAATGGTTTTAGAGTGTAAGTATCAATATATTTCAGTAATATTACTCAACGAAAAGAAGAGGAAAAAAATTTATATAACTTTTGAACAATATTGAAGAAGTTGGCTGCCTCAAATGAGGATTTTGCCTTATCGTTTACAACCAAATTTAGCGAATGGCTGCTGCATGGAACATAAAATGCTCTCGGGTTTATATTTCTAATTCTTGTTTGTACTCCCGATTTTTTTCCTCTCATATTGGAACCGTTGTCATACCCTTGACAGCGCGTTTTCTACTTTAAGCCATTTTTCTCTAGCTCTTTTAGTAAAACCTCCGACAATTCCTTAACTGTTGACCTCACAACGGGTAGAAAACCCAAAAAAAGTTCGTTGATATTAACTTGAACTTCAGACTCTTGATTCCTGTATGGAGACAAATCTTACCACAAATGCCATCTGTTCTACTTTACTTGCATCGGGAGTACAGTCAAGAATCACGGAATAATACTTAGCTTTTTGAACTTGCTCATTGATGTCGTGCTTTATGTTGTCATGCAATAATTCAATTATTTAATTTTGTATAGTTTTCGCTAGATATGTAGTTTTGATTTCTTCTTTATTGAGGACTCTGCGACCGTGTTCCTCCATTTTTGGATCAAACTCAGCCAATAACTGAATTAACTTTAAAAAGTTTCCATTATTGTGTTCATACAGTTTATCGCTTGTTCCTCGAAAATCTAGAGAGCTCTCGTCTAGCATTTTAATGACTGATATAATGCGTAAAAGAACTTCAGACCAGTGATTTATCTCAGAATCAATGAGTCTCTGAGAAACTGCATCTATTGTTTCTCCTATTTTCAATCTTTGCTTCAATTGAAGCCATGATTTCAAACAATCTATATGAGTTTTAGCATTTTCATGATGTGCCAAAGAGTTCCCTAAATGCTTCAAGTCTTAAAATCTCCGATTGCCAAGAGCGCTCTAGCTAAATGGTGCAGCAAAAAGTCGACATGGAAAACAATACAAAGCGTTTTGAAATACGGAATATACCATCCACATTCTTATAAAGCCTCTTTTCCATTTCTAAGCCTTTTCTTATATTGTTTTGGTGAGAATCTTCTATGCTGATTATCAAAAGGAATATCAAAATTATACAAAGGTGCAGTTAGACCACGTTTAACAAAAAAAAAAAAAACCCTCTATCTGCTGCATGCATGATTTCGGACCATAATCCTGGGTCAGAATTTGACTACTCGCCTACTCGTTTGATCACTACTCGCCAAACTCGTTTGCGATGACTTACCCAGCTTAGTAATGCTGACGGTTTCGTCCAAAGGGGGATCCATATCCGGAAAGTCAGTATCTAGGTGCTGGGCGTTGTTCAAATGTTGGTCGGTTGTGGGAGCATTGAAACTACCTTCTTTCAAGAAGTTCTGCAGCGCATCTGACTGTTTTTGAAGCTTGTTTGCTTGTTCAATTTCCGCTTTTTAAATTCGCTCTCAGAGCGTTTTCTTTTAGCATCGAACATTATGGTTTCTGGAACAAATTAATTAAAATAAAAAATAATACTGATATAAGAAAATAATAATTGGTATTTTATCTCTTCTTTGATAATTTTGTGTAAAATATATTTTTGTTAGAAATTACGCTTGCGGCTCGTTTTTAATTTTTTAAAAATTTTTGATCAAGATAAAATATTGTATAAAACTTATGCCAAAACTACACTTTTTTATACTCGCTACTTCTCAGCACTTGCTACGCTGTGCTTTGAAAACCACTTGCTTTTTGACATTTTTATAAACAACTATCTCGTTAGTCCTCAAAAGAATGGTCACACCATAACAACCAAGTCACAGTATGCAGCGACGGATTTACAATTTATGTACTCCTACGCTATATAATTTTAGGGGTCCCTACTCCCTACATTTAATTTTTATAATTGTAATATATAACTACCCAATTTTTTTTAATACGTAGGACAAACTAAAACAAACAAAATGAAAAATACTCTGCCAATTTATGGGCACCTAAGCTCTAACGATTAACAACAAATCCCCCCTTCATTGTAGGTACCTCCACTGGCCAAAAAAGAAAATTGATACCACACAAGACATTTTTTGATGTAAATTCTAATTTTTGAAATCCCCCTTGTGCGCCACTGGCTTAAAAAAAGGAAATGCATTTTATTCAACTGCAGACTCAATTACCTTTTATTTCATACCACACAAGTCATGTTTTGATCTTATAACTCTAATTTTTGAAATCTACCCCACCCTTTTTTTTTTTAGCTTTTGTCTGATGGATTTTATTCGTTTTTAAAAATGAAAACAAAAATCAAAACACTTACCTTCACAGAAGCCAAACGCACTGGACAATTTGCACAAGCACTTTTTTAAAGCTTTTTTGCACTAACAATTTAAACAAACTATTTTATTTCGCACCAGCCGAAGTCTAGTGGCAAATGATGCATTGTTTTAAGTCTACTTCCTTTTTATATACAGTTAAAAAGGGCTATATGATCTTGTTTTGCTTGATTTCAAAATCAAAACTACCAGTCAAATCATGCAACGCGTTTTTGAGAAAATTCTCGTGAACCGATTTCAATGAAATTTGGTATACTTGCAATACAAGGGTTAGATGACAATGCAATATTATGAAAAATAATTTATTGATATGATATCAGAATGATAAAAAAAAATATTCTTTACTTTTTAGTGCATTTTATAAAAGCCTGTAACTTAATTTTTTTATCAGTTTATTTTCATTTTCCATGATTTTGGCGCCCCTAGATCATTGCGCTCCGAGCGGCCACCCGGATCGCCCTACCCTGCCCACTATCAACTTACCAATTCATGGTAGAATTCGTAACTTGATCAGTGACATTGTCATCTTGGAAGTAACAATAATCCAATTCATAAAATTAACAGTGTTGGAAACATGGCTTCCTACAATAGAGAGGAGCCGGTGTTGAACCCACTATGAATTGTGATCAACATACTGTAACTGATAACAGTCCATACTATGAGAAACATCCCCAACCCATTATTTCATTCACGCTAAAATTTAGTGAAGGCACAATGCATTCTGGTAAGAAGCACTTTCTGAGAATACGCCAAACACAAATTCTATCATCTGAGTGAGAGAACTGGAACCTTGATTCACCATTCCAGAGAACCTGTTTTCCTTTATTTACGGATCCAACTCCAACGTGCCTTGCACCACTTAAACCGAGCACCGCAGGTGGATTTTATAATGGACTTATGGGCGGATGGCAAAAGACTTATGATATGGGCAAAGACTTATGGGCGGATGCATGACCATGGAAATCAAGCAAATGTGCTTCCATGTGTAGGGTATTTATTTAAACAAGTCCCGAGTGCTTGTTGTAACTAATGGAGTATATGGCTCATCGAGGTAGAGCCATTTTTGTCGAATTTCTTAAGATAGTGATCATTAGTCGCTATCTCTTATTTTTATACATTTTCGGGAACAGAGCCCATTCTAACCATCACCACTCATTTTTTATTTTTTAATCACAAAAGCCACTGTTAATTTTGGAATGTTCAATTTATTATGTATGTTCCTTATAGATTGGTCATTTCTATATTCAGCAATTATGCCTTTCTCGAAGTCAGTCACATCTCTGTATTTCGGAGCATCCTGCATAAGACTAATGCCAATGGCGCTTTCTATATAATATTTAAATGTATAAGACGTGACGTAGATCAGGGCGACAGATATCCTTATTGGCATGTGTTTCCAAATATTTTTACATTATGTACTAAATAAGGCACTGCAAAAGCAGACACAAAACACCCAAAAACTATTAAGTTAAGAAAACATTTAATTAATAAAAATGCATTATTATAAATAGTCATAACAGACTACATAAAACAAACAATCAGCATGAATATCATTTCTGATGTGCTCAATATCAACAGAATCTGTTTAACTTACTTCTTTTCAAACTCGATAACATTGCTAGCAAAAAACATTGCAAACTACCGCATTAGCTGGTCATTATTTTTAATGCAGAAACATGTATATAACTGGAGAAAACGATATTTTGAAAAATAACGTCTCATTTACTACTTGTTTTATTTACAAAAGGTACCACAAAATGAAATATCAAATATAGATCAGCTTAAAACTAATCGAATAAAGAATTGAAGATTAGAAAACTCCCATTAGTTACGAAGTTATTATTTACTGAAATCAGAAATCATTTTATCTATATTCCAATGTGCACACACACACATTTCCTATTCATGGCGAATTTGGCCAAAGTATATACATATACGCGGCAATGGATAAAAACGATTTTTTTACCATACATCGAAAACATAAATATTAACGATACCGTAAATTTTTTATCATTATCCTAAGCAGTTGCGCATTGATAGCAATTTTAAGACGAGAAAAGAAACATCCACCTATGTTATAAAAGAGATGAGTTACAGAGCAGAATGTTACACCGCAGATTAAGTAACTTTCTAGGGTGTTCAAATAGGCGTTTATTATGGTTTAAATTAATTACAAATGATGTAATTAAAAATTCGAAATGAAAATTTTCCTTTAAATTAACTAAAAACCAACTTTTATGTAAGTTTCAATGCATTCTATACATTCGTTCTCAAAAACATATTATGAAATTTTATATAAGTATATCAATGTAATCTTCTACTACACACTTGTATTGGAGGATAATTCAGCCTACAAATTTAATGAACATGAGCTTTTAAAGACTGATTCATAAATGTACTGCTGATAGGTGGATTGCATTCAGCAAAAATTTAGAATTCCAAAGAATTTGTAATTCCAAAAGAGCTTCGATAGTAAAACCAGATATTTTTTATTTCGTGCCTTCCTTAATTCGTAGTTATTCTCCCATACTTAAAAATCATTTCATATGAACACCATACTAAATTCGAACTGCAATGGATATTAAAACAAATAATTATTTAATACAAGGGAGTAAAAATTTTTAAGGTTTTTTCTTTATATTAGTTTTTGTTTGCTAAAGAACACGATATCGAATGTAATTTAGCATCAGTCTCTTTCGAAGTTTATTAAAATTCCTTAGTTTTTTTTTTTTCTTAGTTTCTCTATAATTTTTTTTAATCAAATAGTTAAATTTTATGCTCTTGTTCAATATATTTTTAAACGAATTTCCTATAGTTCATTAATTTATTTCCATACCTATTTAAATGATTGTAAGTTGATCTTTTCTAACAATAAATTACAAAAAAACAATCTTTATTACAATAAATTACAAAAATGATTAAAATTTTAAAAAACCAAAATATATGAAAAGTATAAATTCTGTATTTGTAGTTACAGAATTATCTGAATATAACTGTAATAACAATCTTAATTTGAATAATGGATAAAACGACTGCCAAGTTACTGAAATGGATTGAGACAAAATACCGGATATTTTACTATGATACTTGGTACATTTACTAATAATATTAAAAAAAATACTAAAAAAATCCCTCCTAAGAATATTTCATGCCAAAAGGCAATAAAAAAAATTGAATTTCATAAGATGACAAAAAAGCAAATTTACGTTATAGAATACAATACAGAAAACATAAACATTTAGAAGCAAACATAACTAAACGAAAAGCTGAAATAATGATCAAAGAAACATGGAAAATGTTGATTTTTTATTCCATGTGATTCGATTCCACATTTAATTTGCGTTAATAGATGTAAGGCTAACTTGACCCCAATAGAAAAATAGACCCCACATAGACTAACTTCAAATAAAACAAATGTAGAAAGCATAATGCTCGACAATTCTCTTCATAGTTATGAAGTAATTAAATATTGTAATCGGGATCTTTTCATCCACGTTCTAACACATTTAAAACCGACGACGTATTGGGAAACACAATTGCTGAAGAGGAAAAAAACATTTTATATAAAAATCGTTTTTAAGAATACATTTTCAAAAATTCAGAAAATATATTGTTTAAAAAATAGTTGTGATAATATAGAAAGAATGGGAGAAATGCCGTAAATATTTTTTCTCTACTCTTAGTAATAAGGTAAAGATGATTTTAAAAATAGAATTCTGAAGCTGAATATTGTATCGCTTAAATTAATTATACTTAGCAGTATAAGCAATTTCACAGAGAATTCAAAAATTTGCTTTAATCGTTTTAAACTAATACTAGGCTAGGAAATAAAATTCGAAAAAAATGCAGTCAAAAAATTGCATTTAAACAGAGGTGGATTAAGTCCTAATTTAAATTTAATTCTATTACATGCAACCGTTCTCAACTGAACGAAATTTTTTGGAAAAACATAATAAGAATTTTATATAAAGAACGTAAATTATTTATTCTCGATTTGATTTGTTTGTCGCTCAACGATAATTTTTTGCACATGAGGACTATTCAGACCGGACCAACAGTTTGAAGTGGATTCCGAACTACTACAAACATCCATGAAAACGGTGAGAATCGAACACATACATTGTTGAAATGAAGGCCAGAGCACAAATCATACCTGCTTACATACAGCTTGGCTATTTTTGATTTTAAGAACGATAAAATCAATACTTGATGAGCAATAAATATATGAAGTAGTTGCAATCTAAGTAACTCAATTTGGTGGACTAAGAAAAACTAGTGTGAGCCTGTATTACTAAGTTGAAATGTGGCTGTTGGTAGCCTCGGGATAATAAGGGAGAGAAAGCTGCAAAATTTCAGACATATAGTTTTCTACAGATATTGGCAATGCATAATCAGCATGTGGGAGTGGAATTTTATATCACCTCAAATCACACATTGTATCAGATGTAGGATCAACCAACATGGTGATGAATAAGACAATAGTTTAGAATTCCCAAGAAATTTAAATGCAATCTATAAGAGCTTAAATATAACATTTTACATAAAATTACTCATAATTTGTTTTGTTTTTTATAAGAAAACACAATATTACACCGTTTATAAATACATCTTTACTGTTTATGACATTTTTCCAAATTCTTGTGGTTTAGAGACAAAAGAAGAGTTGTAAAATTTACATGGAGCAGGTGATATAAATAATTCCATGGACACTAATGTTAGGGACTGTATCATTGCAGTTGGGTGCAAATGCGAAAAAAAGTCCTTCGATGCAATACACATAATAATGGCTACATTTCGTTTTAATGCTGTAAAAAAAAAGGCAGTTGAAGTAATCTTCTTCCGCATTTACCTATTCCTATAATTATTGCCTTGTTATGTCAGAATAATTTAAAAAAAAAAAAAAAAAAACAGCGACATTTTTTAATTGTGTATAAAACTTGTTACTCCACTGAGATGAAAAAAAATTTGCATTTTATATCATAATAAACTGCTGGCCGCCCAAATTGCAACACCAAGAAAGGCAAGAGATATCACCACAAAATTTACTTTCTAGATAATATGTTGACCAAGTATCAAATGATTAAATTTATAGACTTCTGTGAAGTGTGGTTCCTGCCAAAATCAGTGGTCAGAGTAGTCGCCATTGTTGGAGATCACCGCTGCCACACGCCTCGGCGTTGATTCAAAGAGACTTTGGATGTGTTCTTGGGATATAGCAAACAAAGTAACTTCCATACGTTGCCAAAGTTGATCTGGTGTGGCAGCTGGGGATATAATCTGGGTCAATCGTTGAACAACCATAGACCACATGTTTTCTATCGGTGAAAGGTCCGGAGAGCGAGCCAGCCAGAGAAGCAACTAAATCTGGCGATTGACGAAGAAGCCTTGGACAATGCAAGTCACGCGTGGTCGCGCAATATCCTGTTGAAATATGGCTGTGGGCAAGCCTTGAAGGTAAGGAAGGACAACTGGTTCCAACAGCCATTAGCAAAAATAAGTAAGCTGTAATGGTGAAATTCAAAACTAGAAATTAAAAATGAACATGAAATGCAGTTAATACCAAAAATAACAAAATTTGAGAAGTAGCACATTTATGGCTATATGATAAGACTCAGAATGAATGGCAAGAAAATCAAATCTGTCAACCAGCAATTGCCAGAATACTTCTTTTTACCTTCAAATTTTTAGAACGTCTACTCTCAAAAGGTTGTTTGTATATAATTTTTTTTGTACAATAGTATCAATAAAAGAAGCTTTTTTTTATTAGGTATCATCCCTATATCATATTTGCATAGATTTCAATTGAAACAATTTGAGTAGACAAATTTAATACTAGAAAGCTTGAAAAATGTGGGTTCTTTTGTACAAATAGTTCGAATTTAGAACTAATGAAACTGAATGAAAATGAAGCTGAATTAGCATCGATGATTGGCTTAAGCAACAATCAGCAGAAACTCGACATAAAAATATTGTAAGACGATGCTTACTACTCCTGATGAATTGTAAGCCTGTGGAGTAGTTGCATGCATTTATGGACTGAAAGCATTCCTGAGGTGTAAGATCCAACAAGGACTCGATACTTCTCAATGAACCTGCCTGAGTTAATATAGGTATACTAGAATGTAAAATATTTGGAATCTCTAATGGGGAAATACAGTAGTTATACATCTCCTGAGCCTTATCAGAAGTTGATTGATCATAACTGATAAAAAAATTTCCATGTTTTGATCCTAGATATCATTGTTATAGCTTAAAAAAGATTGAAAAAAAATCGCAGACTTTGAAATTAAACACAACATTAATTTCTCGTCAGAAAGAAAATTTTTCCCATGTGATTTGTTAAGAAAAAGATAATATGTGTCTAAAAATAATCATAAAAATGAAGGGACCATATAAAAATTTAGATTTTATAATTTTTGCAAAAATTTAATTAAATTTAAAAGTGACATAGCATGAAAGTTCCCCTCATTTGAAATACTTTTTCAACAGAAATATGTTTCTGACCAGTTGTTTGAGATATAAAGTTTCACAAGGAACTTTACTGAGCAACCTGTATATATATGGTCCATATATTTAATATAATACTTTAATCAACAAAATCAACATTTTTTATGCATGTAACATATCAAAAGAAGCATATATTATACAAATATTAAGAAATATTTATCACATTAATATTAATTAATTTTATATTTAAATCTTCTTAAAATATGAAAATATCTAGAGTATATACCTTTAAAAAAAATAGCAAAATATTTTTTCCAGTATAATGTACAAATAGCTGGAAAGAAATTAAATATTTACATACATACAAAAATAATGTTATAATTCTAATTACATTATAAAAAAAATTCATGGAATTATTTTTAAATCTCATAAAAGATGCGACTGTAGGATTTTAGATACAAATATAAGCTATATTGTTCGTCATGAAACATGTTGAACAACAAAAATATAAATATAACAGTAATACCTTTCCCACAACAAACAAATTGTGTAAAAATACTTTGTACATTATATATAATAAATCATGATACATGAAAAAATGCTAAAAATTTATAACAAACAAATAAAAAACTCATTGGAATGTAAAAATAAAAATGTCAATAGTAAAAATAATACAAGCAAAAACCAAACTCATTACAATTATCTAGTAAAAAGAGATTACAAATTTCGCATTGCAACATGTTCATTACAAAATTAGTAATTTGATATTTCTCAAAAGGTCACTTTTTAAGCATTTTTGCATTGATAATAATTTTGCCAATTATGTTTTCGTAAATGATTTTTCATATCAGAAAAACGACAAGCAGCATGATTGCAAATTAAACAATAAAAGGTTTTCCCTTTCAAATAAATTTCAGAAGATATCAGAATAGCATCAATAGTTTGGACACCTGTGGAAAAAAAAATTAAAATTAGTATTAAAACAAAATGTAGGTATTTTAAAGCACTGTTGATTAGAAATGAGAATTCTGCTAACTAAAACTGAAATTGTATTAAAAATAATTTATGAACTGACAAGAATTAGAAGTGAAACAGAAATCTAGTTTACAGTACACAGATGAACACTTACAAAAATAGCAATATTCTAATGCTAAAATAAATCCTGAATACTTACAAATACTATAGAAAATTATTGAATGTTAAAAAAAATAAGAAACAAGCATTAAAAATTATTAAAAACAGTAAATGAATAAAAAATTACATGTATGCATATGGTAAAATTATTGATTTTGCTTTTGCAAAAAACAAGTCTTGTTTGCATTAAATTTTAAATAAAAATATTCATAAAAGAAATGTTTAAAGGATTCTTATATCAACTGAATTTGACAAATATATTTCTAAAATTGTTTTTCATTATATAAAAAAACAAAAAACTATTTGTAAATAGATTTACAAATTTTGCTTTCACACTTAGATTTATTCATCATATTTCAGGCGTTGTAACATAATGTGAGAAATTAAATTTAAATAAAATTGTCTTTTTTAAATACTAAGGATAAATATATTATGGATCAATTAAATAGATTAAAAATTTTTAATTTCAAACAGGTTGCAAGTTTTTAAATTGTATGTTAAAAAATAACTTTAATTTTTAAATATTAATTATTTACTTTTTAATTATTGTTCTATATTATTTGTATTCATCTATATTATTTTAAATGTCAATACATTTTACTGTTTTTAAAAAAATATCTTAAAAATTGAATTTACTGAAAAAAATCTTACATTTATAATGGTAATTATAAAACTTTATCAAAATTATATTGATTTATAGAGAAAAAGTAACAACTATGATTGATACTATTTTATTTCAGGTATTTTTTTAACAAACAAGCTATTAAATAAAAACTAATGTCAACCTAAGCGAATTTAATAAATTATTTACATTTTGTAAAAGATTAATAAATTACAGAAATACAATTGGATTTTAAAGTTCACACACAATATTACAAAATAAAAATTATTTTAATCTAGTAAACAAGGTATGTAAATATAAAGTTGAAAGGAAAAATATGATTCAAAATAAAAGTAAATAATATTACAGGAGTACTAAGAAATAAATATTTTTACACGTGCAATTATTGAAAGTAATGTGAATTTAAATATCTCAAGAAAATTTTGCCAAACAGATAATTATACACATGCAATTCTTCCATAATTTTATTAAAGTAACATATAAAAAATAATTTAAAAGTATTTACGAAGTTTGATACACATTATTAAGCATAGATTAATTAATAACTATAAGCATTTTTTTTACTATTTTCTACAAAAAAATTTCCCACTTTATTTAAGAGAAAGAAATTAATAATTTAAATATATCATTAATGAATTACAATAAAAGTTTGTGATACAGCAATACAATATAATCTGACATTAACATATAACATTGTAAGTATTAGCAGGTCTCAACATTTATAAGAAGCTATATTCCATAAATGAAGAACCTGTAAATATGAGATCAAACTTCTATTAATTTACACTACTACTGCAATGTTCCTTCAGAGAATATAAATGTTTAGCATAATGGACCCTGCTAATAATTAAGAAATATTTATATGAAATATTTAATTTATAGGAGAAAATGTGGTAAAAAAATTATACTAATAATAGAGATGTAAAATTTACATTTACTTCTTTAAATTGATGTTTGATATTAGTTGATTACAAATACTAAATACATTAATTGCAACCAATCTAATTTTGAAAGTTCAAAATAAAAAACCTTATTCTGAAAAGTCATCAGCAATGAATCAAAGGTTTCAAAAATGAAAATGGTGAAGTGTGTTTGACTTTAAGAAAGTGGTGATATGGAAATCTTCCTACAAATAAATATGCTTAAATGACATCTTTAAAAAAATTAGAAAAATCAGTGAATGTTATTAAAACAAAAAGAGTAAAATTATGGCATACATAAAAGAGAGTCAGAAATTATGTTAATATTACATAAAGAATTCACACTGAATAAAAAAATTTTAGATCAACTACTACAAAAGAAATCACCATTTACATGAAAAACATTCAAAGAATGCACATTCTTTAAGTTATAAGGTTTTTATTATAAATATTTTTTAGGGATAGACTAATTCCAAGGTGAAATATTTTCTTACTTTTAAATCGCATTAATTAATTTAAATTCTGCTTCAAAAATTTTCAATTATAAATATTTTTTGATAATAAAAAACTTACAAAAAAATTTTTATTTTTTAGTTGAAAACTGTTTTAAATTTTTTCCCCTCATTTAAAAAGCATCACGACATACACAAAAACAATTAAATTTTTAAACTGAAAACAGAAAAAAATTATTTTTCATTTTTAACAACATTAAAATAGATTACGAAAAATTTATGAAACTGTTCAAATTGGAAAAAAAAACGTTAGTTAAAATTTGAAGTCAGTCAAAGTTATGGGTAAATAGCTTTATTCTATGAAGCAATATATATGTAAGCTGGTAAAAAACATTTTGGTTCTGCACTTAAATTTATTTCCTATAATAAAAGATTTATTCACAGTATGGGTGATAAATTTTATGACATTTACTGAATTATTGATGGCAAATGTAAAATGAACAATTAACTTGTATTTATTTTTAATTATGTCAAAAACTTAATATTATAAATAAAAATAAGTTTTGTAGAAATGAAAAAGGTCATTAGCTAATTACAATTAACTTGTATTTATTTTTAATTATGTCAAAAACTTAATATTATAAATAAAAATAAGTTTTGTAGAAATGAAAAAGGTCATTAGCTAATTAGTCTTTTAATAAAATTTGTAATATAAAAGAAGTATTGAAAAATATACACATAACTACAAAAACAATTTCTAAATATACTGAAAATAAACAATGATAAAAATAAATGTAATAAGAAAATATTGTTAAATCAAATAATGCGAATTATATAGCTTATATTAATAAATATACCTTTTGGTGAACTAAACTGTTTTACCAAAGGTAGTATTTTAAATTCTCATAAAATATGCATATTCCCATACAAAATTCTAATAAAATAATCATATATATAATAGATATTTTTTTATCATGGTTGCTTACAAATTACTATTCAAAAAATTCATGTAAAGAAACATTTTCAATTAAAAAAATATGAACAAAATTGAAGCATACTTTAAATGACAGCTAAATAAAATACATATTTAATACAATTTTTATTATCAAATTATTTTCATTTCACTACAATTCATATAATAACACTCTTATAACATTTGTAATGACAACTCTTAATAGAAGATACAGAAAGTCAATATTATAAAACAAATAATAAATACTTAGCAACTACATGCAACTTCAATATTTACATTCTCAAAAATATATTACGTACTTCAAAATTTAAGATAACACTACAAATTACATATAATAAAGAAATGTTTACATGCACATTCTATAAAAAAATGGCAGAGCGTTTAAAATATATTGATCAGTAATATTTCCTTCAAAAGTTTATTCTTTAAAACAGCATTTTAAAATGTATAATAAAAAAGTAATAGAAGTGAATGCTATATTAAGAATTGACAGCAAAAGTATGTATTGGAGACCTTTAAAGTATTATTATGATCTGCAAATGAACTGACATTCATTAATATAAAATAACATTAATACAGAACAATTTCAAATGTTCCCTGCAGGTTTTATCTCAATTTTTTTAATAAAAATGATGATGAAGAAAAACATGCATTATAATAATTTTTTCTGAGTTCATGATGCACTTCTGACAAATTGAGATATTAAATGAGTTATATTTTTGAATTGAATTTTTGAATATTCTTGAAATTCTCAGTTATATTTTTATTATTATTTATGTTTAACTTCTTTCTGCTAATAAAATATTTGACATAGAGAATTTAAAGTAAGTTATCCTCTGTTGTGTTCTAATTGAAATTTTGGTTGATATTTAATCAACTCATTTTTATAATGTCTTATGATACAATAACAGAATCTAACTATTTTGTAAATTGAGAAGATATACTTCAAACTTGATAAAGATAGCTAACTACAACTGAAAAACATAATTTTTATAGAAGAAAAGATATCTTAAAATACTTGCCGAGTGAAAAAAAACAAAAACAACTTGAATTTCTCACATGATTAAATATAAAAAGAAATCAATGACTCATTAAGGCATATGACAATATAAAAAAAGAATAATTCAAAAAATTTAACTCTTAGTCAAATAAAAAATCTCCCAACTCCTACTTTATGCAATTTATTAAGTATATTACTATTGAATCATTTTTAATTTGCAACTTGTGCTTGATTTTTTTTTAAACTTCATTAACATATAGCTTTTAAATAATAGAAAAATTAAAAAAAGATACTTACACTTAAAAGATTATTACAAGCAAAATATTAAAACTCATTGAAAGTATTATTTGAAGTAATAAATACTACAATATAATCACAAACAGTAATAAATAATGTAGTAAACAAATTAATATTCAAATATACTTGAATTTGTATATAATATTTGGTATTTAAAAAACAGTTTCTAAAACTATATATTGATTACAGAGTCCTCTAAATAAAATATAATTTAATTAAAAATCTTTCCTAATAGAAATTTAATGCTTACATATGAATTAACAAAGATAACAATTCTAAACTATTTAAATGCTTTCCATAATTTTTTGAAAAAATAGTGATACTTCTATCATATTTTACAATAATAAATGAACATAATCATTTATTAATTGAAAAATTTGAATAAGAAATTTGCAGTAAGAAAATTAAATTTATTCTAAAAACTGCATTTATCATGAAGGAATTAACAGATAAGTAGCAATTTAATTGTTGTAATTACTTGCAGTTTTGTCAATTTTTTTATATAACACTTATTAATCTACAATTAATTTTCTAATATCCATGATGTCATCCATTGAAATTATTTTAAATATTGGTAAATAAATGTAAATCACATTAAGCACAATAAGTAACAACCCATTTAAATATGTTTTATTATGTAAACATGTAAATGGTATATAGGACAGAGTGAAATAAAGAATGTAACTATTTATAACTAAGCCCATAAATCTACCCTAATCTCCAAGCCACAAGCAAAATTTAAAATTATTTTATAACATACATACATACATACATATATATAGCAATAAAAATACTTCCATTTTCAAATTTGTCTTGCTTGTATTTAGTTCCGGATTTAATAAGTGGAATAGAAATATAAAAATGCATTAATTAATTAACTTGTAGCTATTTTAGTGCAGAAAAACAGTAATAATAAGTCTTTGCTTCCACAATTTATTAACAGTGGAATAAAGTGCAAAAAACATGCAGATTATTAAGTCGAAATACTTTTGATGATTTAATGCTTCTGAATTATAGATTTATTAAATTTATTACTGGCTTAGAAAAATAAAAATCTAACATAAAATATTAATAATTCATCTTGATAGATGTGCAAGAAATAGAATTTCAATATTTTACTTTGACATAAATTTCATTAGCAAAAGGCTATTCTTAAACTTCTTTAGGCATTCAACTGCATAATGGTTTCCAGCAAGACTTCAAAGATATGGAACAATATTTATAAATAACAAGATAAAATATTCTATTAATCCTTAAATATCTATTCATTTTAACAGAACTGTTTGCTACAATAGCAATGCAATTTTTTAATGATCAAAAACATGACTATTTTTTTATCCTGACAAGGCAGGGCTTTCGTCCTGATGAATTATATGTTTTACCATCATGTTTTAAAAGCTAAAATTGTTGAATTTTTAAAACTAATCACATACCTTAACTACCTGGAAATAATTTACTATCTTACAGCAAAAACTTGTGATTCCCAAGCCTAGCAGAATTTTTTTTATTTAATTTTTGCACAAAATAAAAAATAGTTTGTTTTTGAAATCAAAGGGAAAAATTTATTATACAAAGAGTTTTATGACCTCTTTAATTTGCAGATGCTATTTTTTAGTGTTTAAATATGAACCGTCATATGCCTTTTCAAATGAGAGCTTTGAGTGAAACGTTTCCAGCAAATTTTACATACATATGGTTTTTCACCAGTATGTTTACGAACATGACTTTTCAAATTTGACATAATATCTGAAGAATAAGAGCAATATGGACATAGATGTCGTTTATTCTTCTTTGAAAAGTTTCTTAATGGCATAATGAATGGTTCTTCATATTCACCCATCTTTAAATTGCCTGTAATAAAATCAATTATTTTTTTTTTTCAAAATAAATTCTTTAATTATAACAATTTACTTCAAAAACTAATATGAAAAAAACGTTTTAATACATAAAACATATTTTCATACAACATCGGCATAAAATATATACACTTTTAATACATATAGAACATATTTAATTGGATTGTTTATCTGAAAAAAAAAACATGTTGAAAATATTATGTTATTTAAAAATAAAACACATAAGTATCTCATAGAAACAAAAGAAATGCATATTTTCTTAATTTACTAGCCATTTTAAATATGAGTGTAATAAGTTTGAATAAATATAAAAATGTAATTAAAACATATTGCATTGTTTTTCTTATAAAAATGATACTATAGTTTATACATTCATAAGTCAAAATCGCCAACACATTGGGATTAAGTCAAATATTGTATTGCACTATTTGCTCTCATTAAAAACATTTCTTAAATTATCAGTGAGAAATAAATGACAATTTGAACCGATTTAAGGCCAACAATTTTTTTTGTTTGAAATGTATGAACTAGTTAATAACTTTGTTAGTGACAAAGCAATTAGCCAGAAAACTAAACATAAATTTGTGGATTAGCTAATTACTTTATGACTAAAAAAAATCGCTTCAACTTAAATTATGTGACATGGGGGCTTTGCAATTGTAAAACATTAATTTGTAATTAACTATATATATCTTAAATTGTGTTAAATTGAATACATTATTTAAATTACGTTAGACAGAAACTTATACACAGTGGAAGGAAAAGAAATCATTTGAAAATCCAGTGAGGAATCACCATACTATACCGTGATAATCCCTACTAACAGAAATTAAAAGAAAAATTATTACTTTTGTTAATGAGGAAAAAGAAAATAATTGTTTCATTTTTTATTCCTTGACAGAGAAATATATGTAAAAAATTAATCCTCTACTCCATTTATAAGTAGTAACTGGCTTTCATAACAATATTTTTACAAGGATTTTTATGAAAAATAAAAAAATCCTCAGTGATTCTCCAACAGGTAGGAATTTTCGCACGGCAAACTTTTTTACGCTATACTTTCTTTTAGATATGTATTGTTATGTAGCGAAAATTTCTGATTTACGTGCTAAAAATTCTACATTTCTTCTACTTACATACTTTGGTGTTTTGTTTTTCCTTGCAGATCATTTTCGGCTGCTTATTTCTGCCGAAACGAAAACAGCTGAATGCTGCCAGCCTCGTAATTTCAAACCACTATCCTGTGACGTTCGTAACATTTGAGCTGGCATCGTCTTTCCATATCCCGTTGTATCAGTAGAAGGATGTATTAAATGCTACATATCTTTCGTGTTCCCTCTACAAATTTAATGAGCATGACAAATCTTTGATTGAATCAAATATAAAGCATTACCTTCTTATCAAGAAAACGATGTTTTTGCCATTGCAGTCACAACATTCATTCATTTTTTTTCTATCAATAATTTTGCTTTCATATGTGATCCTCTGTCTACTAATAATTTTGAATCAGAGTCAAATGATGTGACAAACTCATGAGCTGATATGCTGATAAGCCATTCGCTAAATTTCCATTCTATACTCGTGGGAAGGAATTAAAATTTTAATGCTAGCGACTTTTGAAACCTTCGAAGATTCATAATCTTGAGGACAATATTGAGAGTTCAGGCAATTGCATCAAAATATTTAAGAAAAGAAGTGCAGCAAACTTGTTTTGTTTGTGTTTAGAACTCATTGCGTTCAATCATCTCTCTCTCTCTCTCTCTCTCTAGGAATAAATTTTCTCTCAATCCTGCGAAACGGGATAGAACATATATAATTCTTAATGATCAACAGTTTATTAATGTAACTTTATAGTTACATTAATAAAATGTTTGACCATTAATACAGAATACAATGTTTTTAATTATTTCAGTTGGTTAATCCCATAAATTTTCTCAGGTTCAATCAAGAATCTTGTTTAAAATTTTTTTTGTGATGGCAATATGGTATGTGCTTTCACCTAAAAGCTAATTCGTTCCTCATAGCACTTGTCTAGAGTGCACAAGCCACTAATTCACGATGAGACATATATCCGTTTTGTCCCTGAACACCTCCAAATAGTGTTATTTTGAAGATTGATTTAAAGTGGGGATGTCCTTCAAGCTATGTCATCGGAAGAAACCGACACTTGCTAGTAGTTTATTTTCTAAATGTTCTGCTAAAAAATTTTGTCTTTGTTGCAAATTTTTTTGACCAAACTCAGTATGAAATCATTTTTTTAAAATCTATATTTTTTATTAACAAAAATTTATGTACAATTAGAAATAAAAATAATTCTATTTGAAACATTTCCAAGGAAAACATATAGATTCAATATTCTGAATAAAAATTACAATGTATTCTACAAGGACATAACCATATTTTCCTGGTTAATTAAATAAGTCTTCTTTAAATTATAAGAAACTGAATGAATGCACACTTTAATAGAATATACGGAAATTTTTTTTTCATTAATATATGTTGAGGCAGAATTAAAAAGAAAAGATTTTTACTCTATTCTTTGGTTATAAATAATTGTTGGTTATAAAAAAATGCTTGTAATAATTCAAATTAACAAACAATCAAACAATATGTCTAATTTACTAACTGATTAATATAACTATTTGAAGTAATTGATATTTTATTTGGGAAATTAAGGCAAAACTATCTTTACTGTCTTTATTATAAAAAAAACGGAATTCGAGCAATGATTAATTACATTTTATTTTGTTGAATGGATTTTTTATTTTTAAAATTATGAAAAGGTAATTATAAATGAGCGATTATTAAATACGATCTGAATCTCTTTCTTCTGCCCACCAACTTTTCGAATCAGCTGCATGCTTGAACTTAAATCGATATTTCAATTATTTAATATTAACAAATAGAATTCAACAATTTATATAAAAAAATATATGCTAATAATTTTGATTTGGTTAAAGTTTTATAATAGAAATACTTCTACATGTATAAATGTAGTAACTCTTGATAAGCAATGTTCTACTGGCTAAATAGTGTTTAGTAAAATTTTTGGAGCATTATTATTTAAGTGTTTTTTAAAGATTATTCTGTTTCCTAATGTTATTTAAATTATTATATATTAAATATATTCTATATTTAGTTGACTAAAAATTACATTTTTAATTTTTTAATAAGAATAAAGGAATTTCAAAAAAATTACTTTATTTTAAAATTATATTAAATTAATTGTCATATAAAATTAGTATATATATATATATATATATATATATATATATATATATATATATATATATATATAATATATATATATATATATATATATATATATATATATATATATATATATATATATATATATATATATATATATATATATATATATATATTATGTTCTTTTACTTCAATAAAAGCGTACAAAAATTCGAATTTTGAATTGCTTATAGATGTTTTAATTGTTTTTGATTCCTCAGGATAAATATTTTTTAATTTTATCAAATCCGTGGTAATGTGAATTATAAAATCCTCAATATATCTAAAGGCAAAAGATATCTGAATATAACATTTAATTTTTCATAATATTATAATTACAGATTTGCTAGAAAATTTGAGAATTCAGATCCTTGAAGAATACCTTTTACCTGAATGCTTAATATATCTCCCGACAAATAATATTATTATAAATACAGAATCAGAGAGGGAGAGAGAGCAAATCTCTTTCTAATAACTTATATTAATGTTTAATAACGATCCATATTCATAAAAATAAAACATTAATGCAACAAAAAATTTATCTCTTGGGAAATTAGTAAAAAGAGCCTTAAGGTCATTTGAACAAATATGCAATTTAAAAGTATGCATAAAATTAATTATTGGTTTCTAATTAATTATTCATGTATTCTTTGATTTTATAGTATTTTTAAGAGATATTTAAATAAAATGAAATATTTATCCTTATAAGTACGAGGGTTACGCTGAAATTTTTGAGATACGCGCAGACGAGAATTTACAAAATAAAAATAACGGTTTAATTTTAAAGTACAAAGTATTTTAACACAGAAGAGGATTTTTTACTGACTTACTTCAACTTGTTTAGCGTGGAATAAATCTTAAACAGAAGAGAAAAATGAGTTGACGCGAGAATATTTTCGCGCTATGATTTTCTACGATTTCAAAGCAGGATTAAATCAAGAAAAATGCGTTCAACGGTTGCAATTTGCATTTGGTGATGAATCTCCAGCTCATGCTACTGTATTCAGATGGTTTAGAGAATTTAGAAGAGGTCGCAATTTTCTTCAGGATGAAGAACACACAGGAAGGCCGCCGTCGGCAGTAATCACGGATAATGTGTCTGCCATACGAAAAATGTTAATGGATGATAATCGCTGTATCTATCAAATGATACAGAAGGAACTTAACATTGAATCCGCAGCCATACACAAAATCATTTATGAAGAATTACATATGAAAAAAGTAGTTTGCCGTTGGGCTCCCCATAATCTAACTGAGCATCAAAAAGAGGAGCATGTCAGAATCAGTAAAGAAACTCTTAATATGCTGAATGATGGTGGCCACCGCATCATTTCTAAAATTGTAACTAACAGGTGATGAAACGTACATACCGTTTTTTGACGTTCCAACACGTCAAGAAAGCAAAGTATGGGTCTTTGAAGATGATCCCACGCCGACAATGGAGAAAAAACAACGCGCACTGAAAAAAGTGATATATGCCGTTTTCTTCAGAAGTACGGGATTGGTCAAAGCCATCAAGTTGGAAGGACAGAAGACAGTAACAGCAAACTGGTATACCACTAAATGTCTTCCAGAAATTCTACAAGAACTGAATGTTAGGGGACTAATGCTTCACCATGACAATGCATCTTCACATACAGCCGGATTAACAGTTGAGTTTCTTAAACAAAAACAAATTAAAGTGATCGAACATCCACCGTATTCCCCTCATCTAGCTATGTGCGACTTTTGGTTATTCTTTAATCTAAAAAAGAACTTACGTGGACGTCGTTTTCATTCAGAAGAAGAGATTGATGTGACTATAAATGCACTTTTTTCATCTATTCGAAGAAATGAATCGCTTGAGGCATCTAATCTGTGGAAAATTCGTCGGCAGAAGTGCATTGATGCTGGAGGAGACTACTTTGAACACACCTAAAATTTTGAAAGTATAACTTTAAGAACCTAGTTGTATCTCAAAAAGTTCAGAGTGACCCTCGTATTACAACCACACAGGATTTGGATAAGTATAAGGAATATTGAAGTTAATATTTTTAATTTTAAGCTTTTTAGAAAAAACTAGACACTTTTTTAAAATTGATATTTTAGCAGAAAAATTTATTTTAGAGGTTTTTATTTTGAATTTGATATTTCTTCATTTAAAGTTACAAGTAGAATTTTTTTTTCATAAAAAATACATAATTGTTTGAGGCTTTATTAATGGAATAATTATAAATTGTTTTTGAAGCTCCTTTATAAAATTTGTAAAATAATTTAAATTTGAAAATTTTTCATAAATTTTTTATAAAAGCACCACTTTTATTGTAAAAAAATATTGAAATGAAGCAAGAATTATAAGTTTTATACATTAATTTATCTATATGAGTGATAAATATATACTTGGTACTTTATATACTTTTTTGTGCTGAGTGGATTGGTAATCCTATACTTTATCTACATTGGAGTATTTATCTCTCATTTCATATTATATTTCTAATTTGCTGTATATATCATGATATACCAACTTATATTATAGTATATACTCTATATAATATATATATATATATATATATATATATATATATATATATATATATATATATATATATATATATATATATATATATATATATATATATATATATATATATATTATATATATATATAATAAATAACAAACTGAACACACTATAATACTTCGCGTATATTTATATAATGTTTCAGAATTGAAATAAATTTTTGGAATTTAAACATAATTGAAATTTTGTGCAATAGAGTATAGAAAATTCATTTATACTTCAGTTTGTTTTATTTATTAACGCCATTAAAAACTAGTCTAATAAAGAATTAAAGATCAGAAAGCAGGAAACATCAGAATGAGATGACGTCTGATTGCGATGACGTGAAGAACCCGCCCAGATTTTAACGTCATCCGCAAAAAGAACATCCTCAGTAGATAAACTATATTGATATTGTGATCGCTTGGGCTTGGTAATCAGTTGGCAAGAAGAAATCAAAATTTGGCGAGATTGCAAAATGTAAGCAAAATGGCTAGTCAAAAGGATATATCATCGAAACTTCATAAAAGCTAGATGACTAGTCAAAAGGATATATCATCAAAACTTCATAAAAGCTAGGACTTCCTATCCCTTACTCCTAGCTCTGTGTTGGAAGCAGTAGATACGAGATGATACCCATTTGCGTAGCATCGGATCACGGGCGACCAGGAAGACGACGAGGTGAAAGGATCGAAGGATAGTGCGTCTATCACTCGTGGATCCCATAGAGACTCGTTCCACGATACACGTAGATTTAGGAGTGCCAATTTTCTACACACCTTGCGGAAATGAATGTGCGAATTAAGTGCCCGTTTTGTGTATTGCTGCTTTTAGCATCATAGCATAACGATTCCCTTTACAGTGGTGTCAAGCCCAAGCGACGTGGAATGCCACAGATTAGTAAAACGTCGTGTTTAGTGATGAATCTCGGTTCATTTTGGGGACAGATTATAACGCGCAAAATGTTTAAGGTTGGGGCAAAGCCCTCCTCATTCCTTCCTATTTTCTTGGTTAACAAGAGTTCCAGGTCATAGGCCTGTTTCTCTGTTAACCGTTTTTTCGGATATTCTCTGTTAACCTTCTAAGAGCACGGCCATCTTGATCGCCGTGAGAGCCGCCTTGTAAGTAAATCCCTCAGGTCCTTCTCTCTTGGCAGCCTTTCCGACCTTGCCCTGGTTCATCCGGTTGGCAGGACGCTTCTCGCCTTTGGTTGCCTTGGGTTTTTCAACCCAAGTCCCCTCAGCGATTTTGCGCTCCTTCACCAGCTTCTTTTTCTGTGCACCAGATATTCTCTTTTTAAGCTTGATTCTGGTCAGAGAGTCAGTCATGCTAGAGATAGCTTCCTGACTCTCACCAGAAGAAGATGGTTTGGAGGTCATTTCTACCTCCTGTGAAGGTTTCATTGCTACCCCTTCATTAGATTGTCTCTGAGTTCCCTTGTCTTTTACAGAAAGGTCTGCTTGAGAAGTTTCTCCTGCAAAAGCAGAAATCTTTGTTATTTTCAATGTCTTTTCAGCCATATAATAACAGTTAATAAGCTCAGGTAATATGACAGTCCACCCAGCATTGCCTGAGTTACTGGGCAAGGCAATTTACTCTAGAAGTTCGCCAGGCAACTAGAGGCTCCGTTAAGACACCAATACCGCGGTGCCAATTAGCCCAAGGCACGGAACGCATAACACCAGGGTTTACGGGAGCTGGTTCGCGGCCTCTTATTCAATATTCAAGGCTATCCTGTCATTCCTACAGGACGTTCAGTTATCCACCAACTACTGACGCGCCTGGTGGCTAGCTCAAGCCCCAGAGGGGTACGCATACCCCCTGGTTCCAGGATGTATACATTTAAAAGATTTTTAGGAAAAGAAAATAACATAAAAATCGATATTTTTAAATAATTTGATCAGTTTTTTTCATCGCGAATACACAGTTTTCCTTTTCTTAATCTTGTTGGGTTCATTCTTTGCTTGATAAATAAAGGATACAAATATAGCTAATTTAATCAGTAAGTAAAATAATTTAAGGTCGTAATCGTTAGAGTCTTTTTTGCAACATTAATTATTTTTTCTTTAAAATGAAAGTTTCCAAAGTGTTTTGAGTCACTATAATCCAGATTTTGATGCACTGAAACCTTAACTATCAAATATAAATATCTATTTGTACCCTTATATATTCATTTTTTTCTGTGATGGTATTGAACGTGTACTATATTGTAGTTTAAGAAGCTAATAATCGAGATGTTTCTCAAATGGGTGAATCTTGAAATACAGCTTATTGATCTGACGACGATCAGGATACTAAAATTCTACTCTCATATTTTCATGTTGTACATAATATGGATGGAGTTTTCAGTGTAAACAAAAACAAACCTCAGTTGACCGGAAGCCATCTCAAATACTTCCGGTGTTCTCTCTTCCCATTGAAAATCAATGCAATCGCAAACATTTTTATTTAAATATTTTAAGGTAATTATTTCTGTTTTCGAAATTTTTTTTATTTTATCCGTTAAAATCATAATTTTTAATAAGAGTGCAATCAGTGGTGATCCCGTAAATTTTTAAAAAATTTTTAATTTTTACTTAAATAATTCTGATGGATTATCATATTTTGCGAGGAATCGCTCTTATTAATTGGCGATATTAGGATCAATTGTTGATGAATGATGTATCGTAACCCACATTCAAACTCTTGTTATTATTTATCTCAATTGTTAATCATTTTCACTAATTAATTTTATGCATTTATTCCAAAATTTCAGGAAATATATTTTGCGTGCGATTGAACTATAAATCATTTTAAATATTAAGCAAGGTATTATTTATGCTTTCCTTTATTGTATTATAAATTTCATTAAAATTTTCTTGATCATGCTGGAATATATGAATTGGTGTCAATAATGAGTAGAACAAAATTGTTATGATGTGTTTATTTACTTGTTATTTATTAATATTTTAAACAAATCTTGGTTTTCATTGCAATTAAAATTTAAGTCTTATTTTTAAGAATTGATTTAATATATATTTAATTAAATTAAGGATAGTAAATCGGGTTAAATTAAGGATTGTAAATCGGGGAAATTTGAACATCTTCAATTGCGAAAATAAATTTGTTCCAGCTCGCACATTGCAACCAAATGCTACGCAACAACTATTAACTTTATTTGCTTTCTGCATTTCAAAAAAAATGCATAGTTTAATTACTTTTAAATTAATATTTCTCAAAAGCAATGGAAACTACAGAAAACAAGCACGATGGTATAAAACAATAATGGAATAGTAAGCAGGAAGTTTCGTGCCGGAAGTTTTTTTATATCTCCACGGTAGTAGCGCCCTCTATTCTACGCTTTACAGAAATTTCCATCCATAAATTGCTGTGAGTAAAAAATGGCATGTGTGCATATATTTACTTTGCACATATTCATCCATTTTATTCGAAATGATTTTTTTACGCTATAAGTGTTTCTTAATGATTAATAACGATGTAAATTTTAAGGACTTTGAAAGAAAATTTTTATTTGTGTTTTAATTATATTCTCATAAGTTTCATCAATAATATTTCACTTTTATGAAATTTCTTTTTTTTTTTTGGCAACGATATTTTTATATAATCTGAATCAATCAATGATCTAAATGAGATTAAATTTGAATAATTTTATATTTATGAAAGAAAGTACAAAATATTAATAATAAATTGCTTATTAAATTAAATGGGTTAATCTCTTATAAGAAAATTAATATTATGTCAAATAATATAATAAATAATAATATTTCAGTACATTATAACTTGTTAAAAAAAATTTTACTTTGAATTTATAAATAATAAATAATCACATTCAGAGATTTAATAATGAGGAATTTATCAGCTGAAACATTAACTATATATTATACATTTTGAATAGAATGAATTTATTTGTTTATTCAATATTATAATTTTTCACAGGCATGTAACTTGCTTTAAGACTTTTAACTTGGGACATGCTGTAAGACAATTAGGAATCATAAGAGCATAGAGAACCATGCTGCATGAACTAAGTTAAACAAGTTATATCTCATCAGTTTACCTCTTTTTGGAATCTCACTGTGAATTATTTATCCTTAAAAATCAAGATAATTAAACATCAATAAAAATAATTTGGTAAATAAACTTAAACTAAAATGAAAATCATCTCGAATATATAAAAATGGAACTGACCAATATAATATTTGAAAAATTTTATCAGAAAAAAATTATAGACATTTTTGTCATTTACATGCACACACAAGATTTGTAATACATAATAATGATGTGGTAAAATAATATTTAATTAAATATACCGCTTTTAAAATAATTACGATAATCAAAAGCACAATTAAAAGAACAATTTTTAAAAGGAACTTTATACATAAACGACTTCAGCTTTTAATATGGAAATATAAAATTTTTTTATCTATGATAAACTCCTCTACAGCTAAATTAATTCTTCTTTTTGCTTTTCTCTTACCTTTTCCCCGTTTGAATTTCTTGAGGCTAAGTAGTTTATTTTGCAACATCACATAATAATTATGAAATTTAAAATGCATTTTCCCAAAAAATTTTTAATTTTTATCAAAATAAAATTGAAATTTTCTGGCTAATTTTGTTTGTTTTAGCTACTATTTAGCACCCTTTCCTAATTGGTTCCCTGAATACGATAGACCCACTTGTCCCTTTTAATTAAGCCCCTTCGTGTAAAAATACTTATTAGCAGATAAAGTATTAACTTATTGCTAAATGAATAAAGAAAGTGATATGCTTTTAAAGAAAACAATATATTTAAATTAATGTTTATTAGATAAAATTTCCAAATGATTTTAATAAACAATTTAAATTTTATGGATTTTCAATCTTACAAACCTTTATTATTTTACATTATGATACATGAAATCTTTCAATTTTTATGGTGCAGAATTTTGAAGGAAAATGTAGAAATTTTACTTCTATTTTTTTCAGCATATTTTATACTTAAGAAGTAAGAACTAAAAATAATAAAACTACAATTGATTTATCTTTAATTTTATTAACACACAAATAAATACAAAATATTTGTTCTCATTTGTAACAGAATAAATAAAGAACAGTAAAACAACAATGGAAAAATAAAAATAATAAATTTGTAAACTATCAGAATTATACTTCAATTGATGTAATACTTTTTGTAACAAATCAAATTATTGATCTTAATTTCAAGCATTAAGATTGGAAAATGGTTAATAACACAAAAATGCTAAAAATGCATAATGTTAATCAATTAAATTAAATATTTAAAATCTTCATTAACTGTCAAATTATAACTACATCACTATATGTATAAAACTATTTTAAAAAACCATGAATTTAATTTAGTAAAAAGTATAAAGATTGCATTAAATTATGTAAGTTTATTTACCATAATTGTCTTATTTATATATAAAGTAATTGTCTTATTTTCAATTCACTGATCAGTCTTTTATTATGGAGGTTCCCTTTAGATGTATGACATCAAAAAGCATTTTAATTATAATTTTGCTTGGAACATTTTAAAAAATAATACAAAATTAATTAACAAATAAATTTAGCCAGTTAAACACATGTATACAATACATGAAAAGGCAAAAAATTACATAAACTTAACAGTTTTTTGTTTTACAAAGTAGAAAAACAAATGTATAACAATTCAGATTGACACATATACAGGAGTCTTGCAAATGAATAGATAATTTCAATTCAGTATGGACAAATTACTTTGGCACATATGATTAGAAAAGAGATTTTTTAAAACATGAATATCAAATCACAAAAAAAGAAAGAAAAGAAAAGAAACTGAAAAAGTTTTTTTTTTTTACTATAACAACAAAATATAATATATGATGGAAAAAAGTCAGAAAACATTATGAGAAATATTATATATGAGTAAAGAATATTTTGCTATGAAATTTACTCATGCATATTTTATACTTCAATTTAAAATTTTGTTTAACAAAACTACCATATATAATAAAAGCCTATGATTAATTACATCATTTATATATTAAAACTAATATTCTTTTCTATGAGTACTGGCCACAAAAAATGTATATAAATAGCATAATTCTATGCAATATTATAATATCCATCCCTTTAATAGTTAAATAAAAATGTCTTAACTTAAAAGTGACTGCTATAAAATTATTCTCAAAGAGAGAACAATCACTTCACTTCTATCAACCAAATAAATTTGTTATAATTAAAAATAATTTTAATATTAACAAAGCAGTCTCAATATTAAAACACTTGATTATGAAGAGTAATGACTATCAATAAATTAAAACCATATTATTAAATTTAAAAAAATCTCTTTATTACAAGTTTGTAATGAGAAATTAACCTGCAGCAAATCAAGCAACTTAAATCAAGTAAATAAGTAATATTAAAAAAATGGGGATAAAAAGCTTAAAAATTGTTATATAGTATTTATGTAATGATATTTAATTAAGTTTATTCTTTAGAATATTTTCTATTAAAAAACTGAAAGCAGAAACACAAATTTAAATTTTCATAAAAACTAAACTATTAAACAAAACATTTTTATGGTTGCTAGGTATTCTTAATAATTTGATATAAATTTAAATATTCAAAATAAAATTAAAGTGAATTCATTTCATAGTTTTAATTTTAGAAATGAGCGCTGTATATATATATATATATATATATATATATATATATATATATATATATATTTGTCAAATTTTTTGTTTTAGAATACAAATGAAAATTGAAAAATAAATAGACTGCATTTACATTTAAAGACTTTACTCCATTATACTGGGATTTAAAAGCAACAGGAAACACTCTCAAACATAAACTACAAAATCTTAAATATTTTCCCCTCTCTCTGTTTTACTATCATAAGTTTCTTTTTGGGCAGTTTATACTTTTGAACACTTCTCTGAACATATTAAGAACAAAAATTTTGATGAAAACAATAACTATAAAATATTTTGAGTTTATTCTAGTGAATAAAAATTTCTATCTTCAATGAATAGAGTATTAATTGAAAACATAAATATAATTTTAAGTTCTGTTCACTTTAAAAAGGTGATTACATTTATCCTTTAAATCTATTGCTTTAAATCAACTGAAATTATGCAACATTTTTTTAAAATAACTGAATTAATTATAAATGTTTAATCCCTTTTTAAATACTGAAAAAAAGAACATTTCAATAAGCAAAATTCAAATGAAAAGTTAAATCTGAGAATAAAACACAATTATTCTTATGCATTAGTAATCAAATATAATAAAAAAATATATAAGGTACTCATTTTACAATAAACAATATTCATGAAAGATATTTCATAAAATGTATGGTTTTATATTAAGACTTGATACCAAGATTCAATTTTTAAAATATGCTGTTTGAAAATGCCTATAGATAAAACATTTGAAAGCATAAAAACATCTAAGTGTAATTTAACACAAAAAATTAATGAATAAATTTAACAATACACAAGAAAGAATTAAAATAGGAATTTTTTCTTTATATTATGTCTTTTAAAAAATATTCATATGAAATTTTAGCATCAAAATTAAATTCAAATACACTAATAATTGTAGTAGAATTAAAAATAATCCTATAAATACATTTACATAAGTACTAGTAAATTCAATGTACTGTAAAGCATTTTTAGTAAATAAAATATACTAATAACAAACTTCTAATAGACTGAAAAAGTTGTAATTCAAAATCGCAGAGAATAAACAATTAACAATATATTGATTATAATTGCAACGAAAATAGAATTAACATTGTATTTAAGATATTAATATAATATTGATTTTAAACAAGTTAAATTTATAAAATTTTAAAATTCTCAATAAATAAAATGAAAATTTGAAATTCAATGATAATACTTATGTGAATATTTAATGGTTTATGAGATTTTTCATTTAAAGTTCCTAATAATCAATGTTACACAATATTATTTATATATAGTTATGGTATATCCCAACAAAATGAAGGATTAAGAATTATATTTTTGCCCAGAAAATGTTTTTGAAAACCTTAATTTTTTAAAAGTAAATGTAAATATATGTGATGTAAAGTTAAATATGATTTTAAATTCTCAAAAATATGTACTTGTAAATCAAGACAAACTTAAATAACTAGTTTTACACCTTTTAATCTCGGTTCTTTTTAATTTCCAACAGTTTATCTTAAAGCTATAAATTTAAGAAATTTCAAATGCAATTTAGCAATTCATTTGGTGAGAAATCAAACTGTGCTCTTAATTTTTCAAACAATATTTATAGTTTAAATAAATAGTTCTATTCAATAACATAAAATTTAATTAAATGATGCAAAAAAATTGATGATTACTTATTAACTTTTAACATAATTTCAAACTTTCCTTTTTCATTATTTTTAGTAAATTTTCTATTTTCTCAAAAATGTTTAATATTTTTGTTTGAAATATCTTAAATTTTTTATAAACTTTATATAGAGTAGGATTTTTTCTTTCCTTGTTCAATTCAAATTTTTATTTCATTAATAATCAAAATTAAGTAGTCTTATAAACATTTAATAAATAAGTAAAATGAGAGGAAGTATTAGGGGATTTTTAACATTCAAAATTTTCATAGAAAATTAAATTAGACATTGAAACATAATAGTATACACATTTTAATTTATTTGTGCTATTATAAATATCCATATGATTATATCCTTAAATAATGAGACAAATTTAATAACTTAAATTCGAAATGTATCAAAGAATTATACTACTTTCAGCGTACTGAAATCGCATTTCTTTGAGAATTTACAAAATTAGCATGAAATACTTAATAAGTGAATTTATAGGCTTCTTAAGGGCAAATTTTATTTTGATTACATAAAGGAAAGAAAGAGGCAATTAATTTTTTAAATGAATGGTTTTTGTTATATCAAAGAACATTTTTCTTATTTGTTATTTAAATTTTTTTTTAAATTATAAAATTGTCAAAGAATTTGAAAATTCAGAAAAATTTCTTAAGCATATTCAAAGAATACTTTAAGTACCTATTTTTTAAAAACAGTGAATTAACAAGTTGTAACAAAAAATTATACTATTGAATAAAAAAGAATTACCTCAGTAAAATATTTCTTCAAGCATTTTGCTATTTTATGATTCATTTCACTCTGCCAGAGAAGTTTAACAGGCCATCTTTTTTGACATGCTGCACCATATGGTTTTTCATGTTTTGCTTTTGGATGAAACCCATTCCACAAACAGGACATGTAAATGGACGTTCAGTAGAATGGGTCAGCATGTGATTCTTGTAATTTGTACTGATATTTGATGAATATGGGCAGTGAGGACACATGAACTTGTTTTCTTGCCTTGGTATGTTTCCAATACACTTGGATACAATAAGTCCAACATATGAATCTGCATTACCAAGAAGTTTAAACTGACCATTTGTATTCCCTAAAAGGAAAAAGTACTTAAAAAATAAGCTTAAGAGTATATGTTAATAAATTTATTCATTATTTATAACATTTATTGTAAATAAATAATTTTTACATACATTAAAATGAAAGTTCTAAATCTATAATCTAAAAAACACACATTATTTACTATTTGTTGATATTTAATCTAAAACAAAATTATTAATTAGAAAAAAATACAATATAATTAATTTGCAAAAACCATCTGTATTAGGGTTATTCTATAAAAATATATATAGCTGTCATTAGTTATATAATTATATAGTTAGAATTAAAAGATATTAAATTTATTAAATTACTCTTTTAAGTAAAATTTGTTTTTCTGAAGTAAATTTTGGGATAACCAATTATAGTGCAAATAAGTAAAGTTCCTACTAATGATTCCTACAGTGTGTTCCTACTAATGATTTTTTATACCTATTAAAAAATTGCAATATCAACAAGTAATGAAAACAAAATTTAATAAAATAAATAATAACTGCATTTTTAACAAGCGACAACATCATGATAGCAAATCTATTACTTGTGAGTACAAATACAATTATTATGAAAGTTGAAAATGGAGAATAATAATTTTTCCTTTGTCAGATATACACACACTAATAAATATAATACTGAACATAATTATTTGTTTACTGTCATGCAAAGAAGTTTTTCTTTAAATTATTTTGATGTAATGACATATATAAGCTCACTATGCTACTCAGAAAAAATAGGTCTCAAATTCAATCAGAGCTACTGTTAAATAATGAAAAAGGGATATCCTTGTGTTTTCTACTGGATATACTACTTAGAATGGATGCAAAGGAGTTTTCTGACTATTTTCTCACAACATAAAAATATGACCCACTTCTAATGAAAAATCTTCCTAATAAGTCTTACATGATGGATATTTAACGGAAACTTAAAACAACGTTCAACATATAGCTATACTATGCAATGTCAAATAAAAACAACAATTTTTCTCCAATTAGTTACAGCTTAATACTCCCAAAATGTTAATATGAGTGATTTGGAATTGTAATATGATACATACTGTAATATGCTGCATGTGATGAACATACATTTTCAGTAAATAATTAGATACAGATTTAAAAGTTATACCATAAACAGCAAATAGTTTTATTTGTCAGAGTTAATTATATATGAATTAATTTTTCTTTCTTTGTTGACTTAACACTTTAATTTTAATTTTTTTTGAGGCAAAGTTTTCCATAATGTCTATGGTCTATCATTATATACTTAATCAACATTTTGTTACATCCCTTTCACAAGCAAAAATACAAAAAAATCACCTTTTTAAACTTTTATTTCTTGCACAATAATCACTATTTACATCTACCAAGAGTAAGAGTAAGTAAAATGAGTTAAAACTATACACAAAAATAAAATGCTACTGAAAATGAAAACAAATTTCATATATTTAGCAATAGTTGAAAAATTTTACTGCAATGAGTTCATTTGTATAATTTGTATTAAACTTTTAATTTTAATTTTAGAACTCTTAAGTACTCAATTGTTGTAATTCAATTGCTAAATAATATAATGTAGCATTAAACTTCTGACATTGTTGATTTGAATATTAATAGAATCAATCAGAAAAATTTTTAGATTGTATTAAACTAAATTTTGAGCCTATGAAAAATTTTATATTAAGTGATGTTTCCCATAATTCTAAAATGAAAATCCTTTTTCTAATTTTTATCAAGAAAATATTAAAAACCTGATGTGATTGGATGGCTGAATTCAAATGTCTACCAAAATTAAACTATATTTATACTAAAGCTGCACTATTGAGAATTCATCCTTGATTACCAGTTTAAATATTTAGGGAATCAATACAATAAAGAATAAAAGCAGATAGTGTTTAAGGTTCCATAAAAAATATTAACTAATGTATAGCAATTTTATTTTATTTTTTTCTAATTAGTGTTGCATAAAAAGATAAGCTATTATATGTATAGGATAAACTGATGAGATTCAGTATTTCAATGAGATTTCTCAGTACATTGTGGGCAGAAGAATTACATGAGAATGACTGATATGTTCCCTTTGTTTCAATTCTATCGGACACATTTAGTTTTAATGAAAAATGCCTTTGTTGTTGATGACACTTATGACACTTGGACAAGTCAAGCTTGTTATGCCATTGGGTATGCAAATTTAAGTTAGTATGATGCGTCTTTAGATTAACCAGAACACCATGAAGGTGAAAACATAACTTTGATCTAAACTCCTCAGATAGACGGAATTGCTAGAGGATTCACTCTCTCAATTTTGACATTGATCAGAAGGGAGAGGAAATTTTCTCCAGAACATTACACCCATGGTAACTGCTCAACAAACAACCACAAGATTTTTCATTCTAAAGATTTAATGAGCACATACATCTTATGTACTTAGTGAGTCTTTAATGACATTGAAAATCAAACGCCACCCTTCTGGACAGAAGGCTGGTGCCCTAACCACTATGCCCCTACGTTAAAGGTGCAGTGGCCTGGTTGGCTTGGGCGTCGTTCTCATTATCAGAAGGTAGTGAGATCGAATCCCTGCCAACAAAAGATCCATTGTGTTCGCTAATGGTGGTTGGGTCACGTTAAAACTGGGTGTGATGGCAATGTCCACCAAGTGAAATGATACCTCGGGGTGTGGCAGGCCAAGTATTGGGGGGGTTCTGTTTGGCCCTTGCTTCAAAATCATGAAAACTCCACCCAGCTGCCTCTATCTAACTGGTAGAGCCCAATTCTGGGCTAGGTACAGGGAAGCATGTTGGTAAAGCAACAACAACAATGGCTCTACTTTACATTTAGTTCTATGAAAGAAAATTATGTAAAGCAGATAAAGACAAAAATTTAAAAAAATTAGTCCTTGCTATTTAAAAAATAAGCTAATAAAAATAATTCTAAACAATTTATAATGTCAGCTTTCCTTTAGAAAAATATCAAAATAAAAAGAGTAAATTAATACATCTATGTGATTATTTTTCATTTAATCCTTTCTATATAAATACTCTATATAGAATATAAATACAAAATCGATTTTTAATGAAATTTGCATTTTTTACACATGATTTTACATACAACAAGTAAACGATATGGCTCAAATTTCTAACTATGATATTTTCTACTCAATTCACTTAACCATATCAGAGGCATTGATGAATGACACATATAGATTTTCTTCAAAATTTAAGGGTTGTGTTACAAAAAATGCTTTTTCTTACATTATATAATTTTTTTATACATATTATTGAGGAATGATTGTAAGAACAGATTAAATGTATGTTCAAAATTAATATTAAATACATGTTAGACAAAAGTTTTGTATTGCTTCATTATTAAAATTGAATCAAAATTATTGAAAACTTCTACGGTAAACAATTAAGAAATGATCATTAATTTTATTCTGCTTTTCTTATACATTATAGAAATTTTAATAATTATACTAATACTTTTATAATAAATTAGCACATATACTATAATACATCAAATTTCCATTAAAAAATAATTCTTTATATAGAAGAAAAAGTAACAATTAAAATTATTAACACTATAAGACTAACTAAAGTTATGAGATTTTTTCATGTGAAATTGTTAAAACTGATATAATGATTGAACAACAGAATATATAAGAGAAAATATGAAAAAGTAATTAATCAAAAAAAAAAAGAAAAAAATGTTATGAACTGTGTAAGAATAATAAGATTATTCAATGAAATCATACATTTTTATTAAGTTATAAAATCGATGAAATATTTTAATTTTATTTAATATCATGTAATTTAAAAAATATAAAGTTATAATCATTATTTAATAGAGAAAATCAGTTTTATAAAATAACAAATATGATTACTTCATATAATATGTACACATATATTTTACTCAAGAACTACAAATACAAGTACCTAAAACACATTATTTAGAAAAATTTTGTATTCAAATATGAGTAAAAGCAAAGATTATTTTTTCATTTAAATAAAGTTTCATAAATATACAAAAATATTAAGAGTCCAGAAACTATTATTATTAAAACAATAATAAAAATCATTAATAAAATTAAATAAGTGATTAAGATGTAATACACTAGTAAATATTGTTTTAAGTAATTTTCTGTTATTTGTTCAACATGTGAAATGTATAAAACGAACTTCATTTTAAATGAAAGTTACATAATCAGTATAAACCAAATGATAAGTGGAAATATATTTTTACAAGAAAGAAAATCATAATTTCATAAGTTCATTTTTCTTAAATTATAAATAAATATTTTTATTGATGCAAAATATAAAATATTCATGAAGCACATAAAATCATAGAAATCACTGATTCAAATGTACCAATTTTAATAATAGCAAGTAATAATATCATTATATATAATAGCATTTATTAAAATTTTATTTTTAGTTTTAAGACAAATTATACGTATAACAATATAACAAGTATAATAAATAATATCAGTAAAAATAAATCAAATATTTTTTTATTATTTTATATACATATTTTTATTAATGGAATATTATTTAAAATTAAAAAATATAATTGTTAAAAACACACATACCTCTTGATGTGAATAAATATAAAAATGAACTAGAATCAGTTCAGATTTTCAAAATATTTTTAGGTTGGATTTCTATATTTAGTGTATGCAATGAATAAATAATACAATATAAATGAATAATACAATATAAATATAATATACAAATTAAATTTAAAGCATATATCTCCTTATACATTATAAACTATTTTTTATCTTAAATAAGGTACAAATTTTTATTCTAATGAATGAACAGAAATAACTCCCAAAAGAAAAAACATTTACCAACTGACTCAGTTGTTAATCAAGAATCCTGATCCCAGCAATTGTCCATAAAAAAGCACATTATAAAAATATATACAAATTTATATAAAATTAATTTATCATTTACTTTAATAAATATGAAAATACTTATAAACAGAATAAAAGAGTTATGAAATTATGAAACTGGGGATCCCAGCTCAAATTTTAACCTCATTACTGGACTGTTATTCAAAATGAGATAATTTACTGTATTAAATGGCTTGGGTCAGTTTTACTGTATTAAGTCAGCTGAAATAAGCAGTAAGAAATAAATAATATACTAATTTAAAATATTTATACACACATTATGATTTCATCTGATTTTTTAATTTTTTATATATTTCCTTTTAAAAAATCAGGCTTATATTTTAATATTTTTGAAGAATTTTCCAATTATTTACATCTAACATTATTCTTATGCATTTTCAGATTTATGAGTAATACAAACTATAATTTTAATAAGATACAAATATTTAATTATTAAATACAAAAATATAGCATCTTCATAATCAATAATTATTTGCATGAAGAAAAAGCTGCAAAAGAATAATCTCAGAAATAGTTCACAATTTATTATGAGAAACATATGAAATAAAAAATTTTTAACAAATGGAACATCCAATATTTTCTTCGATAATAATAAAAAATCTAAATAGTACATTTATATTTTAAAGCTAAATATGACATAAATTTAGAAAGAATTGTAATCAACCTACATTCAAAAATATCATTTAAAATTTCAAAATATCTTATCGTATTTGTAAGAAATTAGAATAAATTCAGAATAGAAATTAAAATTACTAAAAAATTTTTAATAACATTTTCAGATACATTATGTGAAAAATAATATAATGTTTCGTGATCATATTTTAAATAAAGAAAGCTCAGAAAACAATTCATTTTGCTTTATTTAATACTTTGCTTTTATTTAATACTAATTGTTGCAAGGTTTGAAGCATTTAAAAAAAAAAGGTTTTTATAACATTAAAATTTTATAAAGTAAAAATTATATTTCAATACAAAACTTGAAAAAACCAAACTATACATAAATTTAAAAAAATCAAAATTAAAATACAATTATTACTATATTTTTAAGTATTAAAATTATAGAAATATTAAAGGCATTGAGTCATTTTTCAAATAAGTTTGAAAATCTTGAAGTACTTTATAGTGTTTGATTACTTTTGACATTTAAAATAAACTTCTAAATTTTGTAATATTTTAATTATGATTCTAAGAAATTGAACAGAAGAGTTTTTAAGTTAAAATATTTTTAAGTAAAATTTTCATCAATTTGTTCTTTAACCTTTAGGTCAGCAACAAAAATTAATTTTCTGACAATATGTATCAAAAACAAATTATTAAGAAAAACACAATATATCATGCTATCATTTAATCATTTACAAAAATAAAAATATTTGTTATACATATAAAATTTCATTGACTAGAGAAAAAATGTCACAGCAACAATGCATGATTTTTTGCCAACAGCAGAAAACTATACACCAGATATATAGTTATAACTTTGATTAATGATTCGCGTTTTTTTTTTTTTCTATATCAGAACAAAATGATTTTTATATACTTACTACAGAACAGAAGGTAAGTATTTTAGTCAATAGTATGTTATCTTTTTTAGGTTTTACATTTAAATGGCTTCTTTTTGTTTTTGTAAAAATAATAAACTTAATTTATGTGTTTTTGCTTATAGTTAATTTTACAAATAAACTAAATGATTTTTTTTTAATTGTATGTTCTAAAACATAAATTTCAACATCTTTTTTTCTTTATTTTTTAAAATTAGCTGCGTATTAACTTTTATTAAATATAAAATGACTGAAAGAACAACATGAAACAATTTGGCAGACTTAAAACCAATTTTCCTGGTTGATGGAATTTTACACATGGATAAAAAAAGTTTATTAAAATAAATTACAATGTCAAGAGAATTATTACAGAATTTATAGCAGTCAATAAAACAGTTAACAATATATAATTACAATAATTCTAATCATAAAAAATAGGATAATTTGGGTGGAGTTTATTAAATATTTTATTTGGATGTATACACATTCTAGAATTTGTTAAATATATTTTTAGGTTAAATTTTTTTAATCATCCAACTCTTTGATCCTGAATCATGATTGGTTTCTATCAATGGAGACTTTTTGTACAAAAAGACTAGTTCAACTAAAACCTAAAATTTACAATGGATGACAAATATTTAGATCTGAAATTGAATTAAACAAAGAGAAGACCAGAAAATTAACTATGCAGCAACTCAGAATCATGAATAGCAATGGGAAGTGCAATATTTGAAATTGTGGTCAATAACAGTGCAACTCAAGTCTTGAAAAAGCAAACCAAATGATAAGAGAACATTTATTTCCTTGATCAATCAAAAATAAGCAAGTTGAAAGGAACTAGGCATATAAATAAGAGGATTCTTAAAAATGAGAGGAAAAGCAAAAGAATTATTATAGAATTTAGAACTTTGGAGTATGAAATTAAAGTCAGATTTCTAAATTAATAAAAAATTAAAGACTTATCTTACTTAGACAGTCAAATTAACTTCCTTTTTATCTAATTTATATTATATTCTATTTCAATTTCTTGTGAAATATACCTTTAAAGAATACTATTATTTTTTTTTAAAAGATTTATCAGTCAAAATATTTATGACTTAAAAATAAATGAAAAAAAATCATTGTATTTCTCTGACGAAATTTTTCTTTCAAGATCAACAAAATTCAGCACTTTACAAATTTATATTTTGTGTCAGATATTTTAATACTTTATAGTTTTGAAACTCCATTACAAATTTCAAATAAATTTAAAATAATTGGAGATTTTGTATTTTCAATGCATTTTGGTAGTACATCAAAAATAGTGTGATTAATATTCTAATCAAATGTGCGAAAATGCTATAATCAATGCACAAAATAAACATTCCACAGATTTATGCTGCTTAATAATCTTGTTAATATTACTTAGATTAAGTTATATAAAAATATAGGTGAGGAATAATTAAAGTATATTTGATGTAAAAGGGTTTTGTTTTCGGGAGATTTTGTCATTTATTTTTTTCTTTATTTTAGACATTTCAATTTTAAAATTTGAAGACTTCGTAAACATTTAACACTGTGACAGGACCGACGAAATATTACATGAAAAACTCAGCAAATTAACAAAACTTCAAGCTCAGATCATTGCTTAGTTATTCGGATAAATTATTTCGTTCAAAACAAACCATTCATCATCTCAGCAAATTACTTCAAATTTTTAAATCTAATATAATAATTTAAATTAAAAAATATATATAATTTAAATAAATTGATTAATTTCAGTACTATGTTTCTTTCATAGTAATTCAGATGATTTAATTAATAAAACCATTGATTTTAGCATAATTATAAAGTAGATTACACAAACAAACGCAAAATTGATTAACTATTTACAAGCAACAATTTTTATTAAAGATATTGGGTTGTAATTCATTAGTTATATTTATACCCGCTTTTATAATTTAGACTGAACTTAAAACATATAGAAAAAATTTTATTAAGTAAGCCACTTTCAAGAAAAATTTTGGAAAACCTTTTCATGTCATTTTAAGATTAATTAAAGTATATTCAAGCCCTGTTAGCTGATGTATATAATTTTGAGAGAAGCTTTAATCTAGGCTACGTTTAAATATTTTAACGCAACAGATTATATTGTAAGAAAGCAGTGGACTCCAGGATAGAAGAGTCATTTTTCTGAGGGTAGACTTAAACTGTATGAAGATCAGTGACTCAAAAGAGACTCGTAAGAAACTCATTGCGAAGTTTGATATTCATAGTGTATAACTATGAATATTGAACAATAAAGAATAATTATAAAGATAAAATGTTGCATATTTTTATTTCTTTGACAGTGCAATAACTTCTACGAACTACACAAAACAGTTAAATTAATCACTCACATTAATAAGTCCGCCCACCGGTAATAGCAATCGACTGTTGATTTACCCCGACATTCACCCTTAACATCAACCAACTGGCAAAATTTTATATTTGTTACCACCAGTTGTCACTAATCAGTGATTCAGAAAGTAAGTCATATTCAACGATAATATAGTAGAAAAAGTCATTAAACTGTATCTCAAATTAAGGTTGAAATTAGACTGCTCATCCAACACCTCCTAAAGAAAGTGTTGGTCTCTCTTTTAGGGTGTTAGCTCATCGGTCAAATTAGTCACATGATAAAATCCCTTGACAGAACAGTACTAACTTTCTTTATCGTGAAATGTGCTAGCGATTTACTTGAATTCTATTGAAGGCACAGTTTTCTTAATCCAATTGGAAATGCATGAAAACCATGATTACGGACACATGAAAAACCTTTATACAGAAAAAAGACCACTTACAGAAATGATTGGGCTGTATTACTTTAATGGTTGATGTGATATTTTAAAGGAAACTTTTTATAAATAATCAGTGTGCATCCAATGCTAATTTCCCAAATTAGATAAATTTTCACGATGCTTGAAATTTATAATTTTGTGTATTTTTACTACTGATAGGAATTAGTATTTATTTTTACAAAATATTTATTGCAGTAAAACCTCTAAAATTAGTAAAAAAAAAAAACATTTGTCGCCGCATAGTGTATAAACTAACAGAGGCAAGCTACTGTATAAGTATTTTTAATGGGATCCACACCATTTGGTCTTTCTGAAGAGCTTCATACCGAAAATCGATTGTCTTCTCATGTTGAAAAAGAAGAAATCCAGAAAATTCCCAAGCACCCACTATGAAAAATGTTGTTGCATCAGCTTATTTCCCTAAACCAAGCCCAGACTTGGATTCTACCAGTTAGGTGGAAGCAGCCGGTTGGGAATATTCTCAATTTCGAAGCAGATCTGTTAAACATAGCAAACTGCCTCACAATTTTGAACGAGGCAAGTGATAAGTTAATTTTTCCCTGTATCTAGCTCTGATTTTAACTCAACCAGTTAATTGGAACCAGTTGAATGGCAGGATTCGCAAATTATAAAAAAGGACCAAGGAAAAGATTTCCAATATTTGACCTGCCACCCCACATCATTTCAAATTAAGGGTATTGCGACTACGACCTTTTTAACGTGCTCCATCCGCATTTAGTGAACCCTACGGGTTACAGGTTAAACTGGATTTCGAATTTATTACTTTCCAACAGTGAGAACGACACGTTAACCAACCATACCATCACGGTTTACTTCGAGAGATGCAAGTAGAATGAAAAAAAATGCAATATCCACTTCTAATAGTCCAATAATGGCTGAAAAATTTCCTGGTATTTTCCTTTCATGAAAGTTCTTTCTCATTGTTAAGCTACTGTTAGCTTTAAAAAACATGATCTTAAATTTGATTGCAGGTTGGGTGTATTTATTTCTAATACTGTTTGAAAATTGAATTTTACAGATTAGAAACATGACTGGCTTCTGGAAAGTACAAACTATCCGAAACTTTTTCAAAATATTAATGCAGAAGTCACATTCATGGAAAGCAATTATTACATTTGCTGAATAAATCCATAATTAATTAAGCAACTTCTATTAAAAAAAAACTTGTTTTTTAGGGGGAAGCACTCTTTTCGTTGTGCAGTGTGCATTTCTTTAACTGTCACAGTGTAAAATTCTGAACTGTAGATATATTTTAGAATTTTTATGATACTGAATGGTAGTCTTCAAGAAACTACAGTTTTCTGGGCTGTCGGATTGTTAGGATGTTTAAAAGCTGACAATAAAGAGATCACTGTGAAATCCAATGCTTGCATGTATCTATATAATATAAATTTAGTTGTATGTATGTTTATATAAAATATGTAAATGACATAAAAATTATGAAAAAAATGTATGTAAAAATGCTTAGTGCAGAAAATTAATCAAACAAGACCTTCAAAAGAAATATCAATATCAAAAAGCAATGTTATTTATTGTTGCCAATATGAGAGGGAAAACACATGAAAATTGAAAGTATGTTTGAAAATGCGTTAAAGTATTACGTAAACATTCTTATGGGAATGGGGATACGTAATTTGCATATTTTTGTTAACAATGTCTTAGTAATGCTTATTTAAGATTTAAAAAATGATGATATGAATGCAATAGATACAAACATTATATACAGAAACCCAGAATCGAGGTTTTTGTACTTTAATGATGTTCTTTTCCAAAGTCTTTATGAGTATCACGACAGTCATTTTATTTGTCATTTATTGATGAATTAAGTAGCAGTGAAAATAAAGAACATGTTCTCAAATCGGTTGATGATATCTTCATTAATTGATAATTTTTATAGCTTTCAGTTCATGTATATTTTATATAATATTACTTATAAATTCTTGTGGTTTAATCTTTCTCCTTGTACTTTATCGAAAAACATACAATAAAAATTAGTGGGCCGCAAAATAGGCGAGAAACCATTGACATTAATCAACTCATTCCAATAAGAAGTTCTGGTTTTTATAAATGTAGGTTTGAATACTACGGCATCTTTTCCACAACGGGATAATTATAATAATTATATTTTTTCGTCTTATAGTTTTAAATGCAGAAATTGTACTTCTCACGTATGTAATTTGTTTAATTTTTAGCAATTTTCATTTCAATTTTTTGTGCGATTGCGCACTTCTTTACTACAATATCTCCTAAGTGTTGAAAAAACGCAAACCTACAAATCTGCTACAAAAACAAATACGCAAATGCTGAAAATAATATAAAACTTTACATTTAAAACCGATAAAAAAATTTTTTAAAAAAGGTGCAGTTGTAGGTAAGAATGTTATTTTCCGTATTTCTTAGTGAAAGTATTTTATTTACGCATTTTGTAAGTAAATAAGTATTTTTATTTATTCAGAAATTTAATATTTGTAAATTATTTATTTGTATTTAAACATGTTTAAACGTCTGTATTTGATCGAAAAGTTTCAGGTTCGATTTTAGCCACTGTTGAACAACGGTAGGTGGTTATTTTGTTTCTATATTTTAAATGCGTGATTTATCGAGATTTCGGTTATTAGTTCAACCAACTAGAGTGCCAAACCATAATACTAAAATTTTGTTTTTCTTTCAGCCATCGAATCTCGTGTTACGTGAAACAAGATGAATTTTTATTGGAAATGCAAAACAAATACAAATAAAAAGACGCATGATTATAGTAAATTGTTTTTGAAATAAGTTTATGTTACTCCCAAGTTTTATGAATTCTAGAGTCTTAACTTTATGTACACATTTATCTTTGCTGATCTCTTGTCTTAGAACTCTCTGATGGTACGTATACATTTAATTTGTGTACTGGATTATTTAACCAGAAGTTAGTTGGTATTCAAATAATGAAGCTTACAACTTATTATTTATTTTTTGTTATTTTATAAGCAGTGTATTATAGCGGCCATTTTTCTGCTTATAAAATTATAGAATAACAGAATTTGTAATAATTATCTCATTTTTATAAACAAATTTTCCAAAAGTTAAGTAGTCATAAATTGTTTCAATGTGTTTTTGCATTTTTTAACTAAAACATTTACAAAATTCTCAATTACAATAAATTTTGTTAAAAATATTTTAAAGTTCTTATGGAATCTGTTTGGTTGTCTAGAAATAATTTTGTAAATTTAAATAAAATTTTTCACATTTTCAATTATTAAGTGTTTTTTTTCATATTGACTTTGTTGGAAGTAAAATTATATATACGAAAAGATAAAAAAAATTCCATTAAATAACTAGAGAGCTGCATACTACCGCCACATTAAAACTTTTATTTCAAATATTGTATAAAAATTCCATATTTTATGCAGAAAATTTCTTTTAAATTCTTTATTAAAAACTAAGTGTGTAAAATTTATAAAATATTTTCCTGCAGAAATTATTTCTATAAGAAAAATACATATTTGGGTCCCATTAAAAAGCCGTATATACATTTTTTTTTTTTTTTTTACAAATTATTATTAATATAGCGATGATGGAACTGAAGAATATTTTTACTTTTCTATTGATTTGTATTGTTTTTAACATGAATTCATGAAGAAATTCCAATTCGTTTTGGACAAAAACAGACATCCGCTGTTACAGAGAATTTCCAATTTTAATTAAAAAAAATTTTATTCATCTGGATTAATTTAAGTTTTTTATTTTATTATTTTTTTTTCATTTGAATTCTACAAGCAAAATTCTCACCTCTTTCTGAAGTCTCAAAACGGTTACAATAACTATTTCATAATCACTAGTTTCTTTAAAATGAAGAAATCATCTGTATATATTAAATAATGTGCATGGCAATTTATTTCAAAAATTCCTTTTAATAATTGTTAAAAATATAGATATCATTTGTCAATCAAATATTGATTTTTTCATACACATCGATAAAGTTAATATTTTGTATATGTTAAGATTATTGAATACTTCGTATTCCAAATACTCAAGATACTATTAATTATTCTTAACTGAATATTTAATGATAATTATATCTGATTGGAAAATATTTCATAGAAAAACTGTATAAAAATTAATTTAAATTTGTAATTTTAGAAACAAGCCCGGTGGCTTAGTGGGAGCGTGAAACGCTCACAAGGAGTTAAAAATATAGAATAGGCGTTAGAAATATTTTATTCATAGAAATATAAATATGATAGAAATCATAATTATATTTCTATGAATAAAATAATACTATATTATTGTGAAAAAAATAATAATATTGTGAATGAAATTTTATGTTTCAAATTCATTAAGAGATTGAAGATAGGATATGTCCGAACTTTTAATCAAAATCGGAACGGAATGGTTATAAATGTTTATAATATGACTTCTTCCCAATGGTATCTCATAAATATATAAATTTTTCCCTTCAGATCTAAAAACAAAGCATCCTTTAATCTATAGTAAATCATTTCGAAAAGTAATACATTATTCAAAATTCACAGTAAAAAATTAAAATTTTCTCGACAGGTTCCTAGAGTGAATAGATTACATAAAGTACACACATGATTATTCGAAAAATATTTTATAATATAATGCGTGTATAAATAATGATATTAAAATCCTTGCACATCGATCTATTTTTTTTTTAAATAAAGTAACACAGAATAGCTATTATCATATCCTAAATACAAATATGCCGAAATTTCACAAAAAATTTACACATCAATGAAATGATCGCCGACAAACGATACATTTCAAAAAAGGAAAAGAATGAAGAGAAAAAACAGACGAAAATAGAGATCGTGAACTTCAGGGATGAGTAGGAGTTTGGAAGTAAATAGACTCCCCAATAAAAAATATATAAAAAAAAACAAATAAAAAATAAATAAATAAAAAACAGTCGCGCTTACGTTTGGAGACAGGGAAATTCATTCATGACAAAAATGTCTTGGCGACTTTTTTTATTTCAGTTTCTGAGAGGAGAAATTCTTAGCAACCCTAAAAGTGGATAACCGGATTCACGTAATCAAGCGACATGCTTCACGGGTTCTCTTTCTGCTCCTGTTTCTCTTCTCGAAAAATTCTGACAGATTATTATACTCGGTACGCGACCTCAAAATGGCCGCTGTGTACTAATTTTATACTTGCAGAACAAGGAACAGGAAGGCCGCCATTTTTCTTCTCCACTATTCGTTCTACCGCAGGCTTGGAATACTTATTCATAATTAGTTTTCAAAAATTGCTCCATAACAATTTTTAAAATTTTATTTTTTTTAAAATTTTACTAACATTTGTGAATAGAAATTTTTTTGAATTTTAAAACAAATAAAAATTGAAAGATGAAATTTGATTTGTATCATTTAAATTTTATCTTTAAATTTTTATTGCCTTTTTTTTACTGAACTCCCTGGAATAAGTTAAATTAGATGGAAGTGCAAGTTACTTTATATTGAAATGAACGTTTTCTGAATTCTAACTTATTTGTTAAACTTTATCGCGGAATTCTTAGATTATGAGAGATTTAATTCAATTGCATTTTATTCAGTTATTTGAAAAACATTATAACTTTGCTTGCGCTGCTTATAAAAAAGAAAACATCTAATTTTTTTATATTTTAAACAGTTTTTCTTAGTTAAAATTATTTTTAATAATTCTTTTTAAAACAGAAACACCGCCAAAACATATCGAAATATTTTTTTAATAGAAAATAGTCATACATTGATATTAGATCACACTAAAAACATTATTTCGAGCAATTTTCACTTTACTAATAAAAAAATTTTTTTTAATCAAGTATCGTTTTTTGTTAAAAATTGTGTAAAATTTAAATGCAATGCATATATTTCTAACTGAAAATTCATCACGTCATACAAAAGTGATAAAAATATATGAAGCATGTTTAAATTTGAAGCTTTAAAAATAAAGTCAAGTTTCTTCATCTCAAAATATGCAAGTTAAACATTAAACTACTTAGTTTGTGCGCCCTTTTTTTGTTATGATGTATTTGCTTAGAGAATGTTAATTTCTATCTAATTTAAACGAATCTGTAATGACTTGAAAACATGCCAAAAAAAAAGTATGAAAATTTTGTGCAACGAACGTTTTCGCAGTTGATGATTAGATATAAATCTTCGCTTCTTATGAATCTCATTGAACGTATAAAAAGGATGGCAAATTGTATTTACCTTTTTCTCTTTATATTTCAAGTAGGAAAAAATCTAAAAACTTATGTACATCAGTGAGAAAATATTCCATAAGATTATTGCAATATATTTTCCATTATTCATTTCTGTCGATTGAAGTGCAAAATACGGTTTGATTATTTTGAATCACTACTGATATTTTACACACAGCTAGCACTTTCTCTTCAAATTTCGCATTAATTAGGCGGTTTTGTGTTGAATCAGATATAGATACTTTTCGGACATTAAACCGCGACAGCTGGTCAATGGCAAAAAAGTTTTTAATTTTCAATTCTTTTACTAAATTATTACTTTTTATTTATGCGGTACTTTGAGAGTTCAAAAAGTGACATAAAAATCGCAATTTTGCTTATAAAAATCAAACCCATTTATTCGGTTCTTTCCTGTACTACCATTTTGCAGATAAAACCTTATCCTAAAGAGCATTTAATATATATATATATATATATATATATATATATATATATATATATATATATATATATATATATATATATATATATATATATATATATATATATATATATATATATATATATATATATATATATATATATTTCAAATCATTAAAAATATCTCTAGTTGCTGAAGACCATCCAGCCCTCAATTAGGCTTACAGGTAGATAAAATTTTAAATTTATGATTGTTAGTGAAACTGTCAAAATTAATTTTTAGAAAATTCTGAAGAAAAAGTCTTTATTTAACGCCGTAATACTCTACTGAAAAACGCTCTATTTCCTAACGGTAAGGAATCATTTGAGCTGTTATTTAAACAAGCGTTGAAAGAATCAGACTGAAGATTTTGTTGTGCTCTATTTGTGAGCATGAAAAATAACAATTAAGTAGAAGGAAAATTTATTTTTATATAATTTTAAACTATATTTTTATTTTATTATATTTTTAAGAGTATTTAATTATGTTAAGTAACTATATATTTTGCATTGTTTTATCGGAAATAGTTTCTTAATTCCCAAAAATATGTTTATCTATGATATTGTTACTGTTAAGTACATTGCGTTATACGTGTTTTTTAAAGCAATTAATATAAATTCTTAGGACAAAAAATAAGCATTTTCTATTTTTCCCCCGCATAAAAACATTAACATGTCTTTTTTAAATGTGAAAGTTACTTTAATGGACAAAATTTAGGCTTGTAATCTAAGATATTTTTTAGGAAATAGATAATACATATATAAATTTGACAAGTACATTAATTTTCTTGTGTTCAAAGATGATAATCCCCATGAAATTCATATTGAGAAAAATATTAATTTTAATTTTAAACATCTGTTGGGAAATTTTATTGCGACTTAAGACTGAAAACTTAAATAGTTTTAACATTCACATAAATTTTGTTCTTATATAATTATTTTTTATTATAAGTTCTTTAATGAGAAATTTCATTGTAAAATTTCCTAATATTTTTAACATTGACACCATATAGTGAATAGCTATATGTTTTTACAAGATTTTCTTCACGATCCAAATCATTTCTTTTCGGAAATTATTTTCTCACAGAAACAGATTTTTGTAGGACTTTTTACCGTTTGGAAAGAAACCGGAGAAAACCGAGCACCTATATATAAATGCAGGAAATAAAATACTAACCCCATTTTTTTAAACAATGTTTAAACTAATTCTTTAGTCTTCTCCAAAAAGCATGATTTTATCATTAAACTGCAATAAGCTCTTTAATATTTTAAATCTTACACCAAATAGTGAACAACTGAAATCTGTTATTTTTAAGAAAATAAATATACTTCAGAGTGGGTTGCTCAAAGACAGTGGGTCGTATTTAAGTGATTTATAAGAAGAAATTCATAAAATTTCAGAGTATTCCACCTATCAGATGTGCTCAAAAAACCAATGTAAAAACCGGAAAAAAATCCATAGAAGAATACAATTAAAAAGGGAACGACAATTTTTTTTTTTTAACCATTCTTGGAATAAAATAAAAGCCAGATTCTCTGAAAATTATTTGAAACATTCACAAGAGTAAGCACCTATAAATTGTTTAACTTGTTCTTCGAAAAATTATTGACTTAAATCTAATAATAAATAGATATATTAATAATTTTAAAAATAATATTGATTGTAATTATTACTTGCGTAAGTTTAATTAAATTCTATGGCGAGAATTTCAACCTTCAGCATTAAAATGGGTCTATACTTTTAAAAAATGATTATCTTATAGACCCATTTTAATAAAAAATTCTAGAAAAAATTAACTCCATTTTAATTCTACAACATATTTCAGAATTGGAAATGTTATCAATAAGCGAAAATGTGTTATTTTCATAAAGATGAAAGAGATTAGAATCTTAATTTTGGTGTAGTACTATGATATATATTCAATTGATTATAAATATATGATGCTACTACACTTAATTCTTTCTCATTATGAATAAAAATAAAGCATGGTATACATGGTAAAAATAACTAATTTGATTATAAAATTATTTATATATTTTACTAAAATCTTTTTCATTATACCTAAAGATGTATTTTCCCTAAAATTGATGATTGAGATTAAATTAAATAAATTTTTTGTCTTAATTTTGCAACAGATATTGCTTGGAATATACTTGTAAAAACTATTCAAATTTCCTATAATATTACGAAATATTATGTAATTATTAGTGACAAAATTAACAGAGATTGCGGAAATGAAAGATACATATATATATATTTGATAAATGCTTCTGCAAGGAATTCCAAAACCTGTGTTTCTACCTTCTTGTTTTTCAAATGCGATTCGTTTTGGTGTTGTATTTCATAGCATTACATAGAAAGTTTTCAAAATTTCTAAAATATTTTAAATTTTTTGAGCACTTTAAAAATTTGTAGGAATTTTCTTTTAGCTAGTAGCTAATTATTTGGCGCCTTTACTTTAATTTGATAATTGTCAAGCAAATCACATCTCATTGTTGACGTTTCTAGTATTTCGTAATCCACTTAAAACTGCAAGTCACATTCTAATTAATCTTTGTGGGCAAAAAGTAACCATGAGCAAAAAGAGCAATAACCAAAACCATGGGATTTTAAAACTTCCCTTCCTGAAAAACTGGATTTATTCTAGAGAATAAACTTAAATTTTTTTGATATTTTTCCCACTTTTATGACATTAATTATTTATAATGAACGCAGCTGGCTTGTCTTCCAGGTCAACTTGCAAATTGTGTCAATGGCACTGAACTTCGAGCAGCAGACCATAATGGAGGTTTTTGACAGAGATGCCTTTTCCAAGCATTTTCTCTGATGAAAATCTATCAGTTTATTGCTGATTCGTCAGCTGAAAAAAATTAACAGCAAGCTGGTCTAGTACATTTTTATTGAGCTTTTTCCACACATATTTCAGAAAAAAAGAAATTTTGAAATATCCTATACATGTTTAATCTGAATGCTTATAAATCTGTATCGGCAACTTGTTAAATTGTTTACACTCTACTTAGACACTCTCAAATAGATGATTTTTAATCATTCCTTATGTTATTTAAAAATCCCATGTCATCAATTCCCCTGGCCATTCAGACTACGATATCACAACATGAAATATTTTTGATTTCCTTTCTTTTTTTTATGGCTCATTACCTTTACCTTTTTTTATTCTATTTTTCCTTCCTGAATTTATTAAGTTAAGAGCATTGCATTTAAATGACTTTTTATTCAAGATTTATTCATCGATTAAAATTTTTATAAAAATTATCGGTAAAATTGATAAAGACAAGTTTTTAAAAATATTTATGTTAGGAAAGTCTATTATTGCCACATTAGGATTTTCTTTCCGAGTAAATCGATAAGAACAAAGATGGAAAAAATAAATTAGTTTTAGATTATCTCTCTGGCCTTGAATTTTTAGACATTTCTTATTTTATGCGTGCATACTTACTTAATTTAGGCTTCGAATGTTTTTGTTAACTCCGTAGTTTTGTAAATTGGATAAAAATATCCTAAATTATCTTCTACAATGTGTTTATTATCAATACATCAGAAAGAAAGAAAAAAAAGCCGATTATTACCAATGAAAGAAAAGTTTATTTGATTTCTTTCTTGTTTGACTCCAGAATTTTTTTTGTGTATTTTTAATTCCTTTCACGCTGTTATGAAACAAACAAACAAATAAATGACTCCAATTTTGAAACATACACATTTAATTAAAAAAAGAACAAATTTTACAAGGAGTCATGTATGGGTTCGCGACAATCTCTCTCGCCTGCTTCGCGTACAACGAGTCTCTGAATCAAAACAAAAGAAAAAAACATAGGATCTTAAAATCGAAAGTGCCGATGGTGAGACATTACAGACTAAATTATTCCTTCCTTCCCCGGAGTTTTTTTCTTTTTTTCTTTCTCATTCTAAAGAAATCAACCTGCAAATAAAAAAGAAAAAAACACACACAAACAACAAAGAGCAAAATTTAATATTACAGATAGCCCTGATCAATCGGACTCTGGCTGTAACACAAAATTATATGGAATTATATAATATTAAATATAAAATAAAAATATATCAAAATAGCACAAAATAATTATCTAACACAACAGAATCTTCAACACTAACTAAATTTACAAATAGACACATTTTTATTATAAAAAACATTTTTTTATTATGTACACATGTAACAACAGTGGAAGTTTGTATAAAAAAAACATTTTAATTTAATATCTGAGAAAAAGAAAATAATTAAGTTTGGTTATTCAGCATTCTACTGAGACTATCGGCATTCTGATGTAATTTGCCCTTTCTGTGAACAATATCAAAATTTAGGCTTTGAAGCACCAAAGCCCACCTTAAAAGTCTGGGATTAGATCCTGTATGATGTTTTAACTGGGATTAGATCCTGTATGATGTTAAAGGGTTATGATCAGTTTCGATAATAAATTTATACTGACCATCTAAATAATATTTTAATTTAGTAACAGCAAAAATTATTGCTGCACATTCCTTTTCTATAGTGCTATAATTTTTCTCAGATTTTGAAAATTTTTTACTCAGAAATAGGATAGGGTGTTCATTTTCATTTTGATCTCTCTGAGATAAAACTACACCTATTCCTAAGTTTGAGGCATCACATTGAATGATAAATTGTTTTTGAAAGTCTGGACTGTAAAGTACAGGCTTCTTTATTAAAGTGTTCTTTAATTCTATGAATGCCTTTTCGCAGTTATTATTCCATATTACAGTTCCTTTCTTGGACTTCCCTTTTAACAGGTCGGATAAAGGCGCAGCAACTACCGAAAATTCTGGTATATACTTGCGATAGTACCCAACAAGACCTAGGAAAGCTCGTACTTCGGTTTTGCTTGAGGGACGTTCGAAATCGGTAATGGCTTTCACTTTAATATCACCTGGTGTTCTTTGACCTTGTCCTACAAAGTGTCCCAAATATTTAACACGAAGTTGAGCGAATTTGCACTTAAGGGGTTTTACAGTCAATTTCGCAAATCGAATCTTCTCCAGAACACATTTAAGATGTTGGATGTGATCAGACCAGGTAAGTGAATATATAGCTATGTCATCTAAATAAGGCACAGCAAAATGTTCGCAATTTTTTAATAAATCAGCCATTAACTTACTGAAATAGTAAGGAGCATTCTTCAAACCGAATGCCATTCTCAAAGGTTTATAAACACCAAATGTCGTCGTAAATGCAGCATATCTTTGAGCCTTAGGACTCAAAGGTATCTGCCAATAACCTCGTGTTAAGTCTAATAAAGATATGAACTTCGCTTTCGAAACGGATTCAACACGCTCTTCAATATTTGGTAATGGATAATATTGCGTCCTGGTAACCTCATTTAACCTGCGATAATCAATGCACGGACGAGGTTCTTTTCCAGGAGCTTCAACTAATATTAAAGGTGATGTGTAATCGGATTCACCTGGTTCCACCACCTTCAATTTCAACATTCTTGTCTACTTCCAATTTCAGAATTTCTGTCTGTCGTGGGGACATTCGATATGGTTTAGCTATAATAGGTTTATTAGATTCTAACTCGATCTCCAGTTCAGCCAGTTCTGTACAACCCGGTTCATTTGAAAAAATATCAATAAATTGAATCAAAAGTCTACTCAATTGTTTCTTCTGATCGTCCTCTAACTTTTCATTAAAACAGCTTTCAGGAAAAGTCTCTAAAAGGGCAGATGAATTAATTTCAAAACTTGTGATACCTTCTTTCTCAGAATCAATATCTTCATTATCAGAATTAGAGGTAAAAATTAAATTAACATCTTCTGGACGCTGAAAATAAGGTTTTAACATATTTACATGGTATACATGTAATTTTTCCTTATCGGGAAATTGTATTACATAATTTGTGTCCGATAGTCGTTTTACTACTTTTCCTGTACCTATCCAATGAACAGAAAATTTGTTTGATCTAGAAGGTGCAACAACTAACACCAGATCATTTTCTTTAAATTCTCTTTTCGTAACCTTATGGTCATACCAAAGTTTCTGTTTTTCTTTAGCCTCCGTCATATTTTGCACAGTTAATTCTTGGCATCTTTTCATTCTATTTAAAAGATTAAAAACGTAAGCAATCACACTCTCTTCTTCAATGGTTTTACCAGTTAGATTTTCATATAATAGTGTTACGGGTGTTCTTAAGTTCCGACCATGGACTAATTCTGCAGGAGAATATCCAGTGCTATCATGAATGCAAGTTCTAAGAGCAAAAAGCGCCTGAGGTAAAATCTTCTCCCAATCTGTACCTTTTTCTAAGCAAAGGACTTTCAGTATTCTCTTTAAAGTTCTATGCAATCTCTCAACAGGATTGCTTTGGGGATGCTGAACGGAACTATGCACAACTTTAATACCAAATTTTTCTAAAAATTCTGATGTCAGGACACTCATGAAAGATGTTCCTTGATCACTTTGCAACTCCCTAGGAAAACCCATGCGGCTAAAAATCTGAAGAAAAGCATCAATCACAGTAGTAGAACGTATATCTGGTACTGGGATGGCATCTGGATACTTGGATGACATGCAAATGGCTGTTATAATATACCGGTTACCACAGGAGGTTATAGGTAAAGGACCACATGCATCAACGTTAATTCTTGTAAATATTTCCGAAATTACTGGAACTAGTTTCAAAGGAGCCCTTTTTTTATCTTGAGGCTTTCATACACGTTGACATTTGTCACAAGATTTAACAAAATTTTCAATTTCTTTAAAGAAATTAGGCCAGTAGAAAGTTTTGCACAGCATATCTTTTGTTTTAGTTATACCTAAATGAGCTGCAGTTACCTCATGGCAGATCCCTTTTAGTTGGTTGCGAAACTTCTTGGGCACAACTAATAATCTTCTTACAGTTCCATCATTGTCCATTTTATTATAAAACAACAATTGATTTATCATAATATAATTATTGTCTTTTGAAGATTGTCGTTTAGCTTGCTCAAAAAGAGGTTTCAAATCTTCGCACACCTTTTGTTCCCGAGCAAAGTCTTCTGGAGATGTTTTTATCAAATCCATCCCTTCATCTTCGGTTTCTAATGGTGGCAAAATTGTATTTTGCTCTAATTCTTCATTTTGTTTAGTTTGGAAGCAAGACCTAGAAGATTCTATTTCAGAATCAATAATCTCTTTATTCGTGCTATTTTCCTTCCGTCTTTTTTGAGCTCGAGTTTCTATAGCATTTATCATATGTATTTTCACCTCCTCATGCTTTTTAATTTCCTCAAATAAAGCGGCTGTTTTGTTTCCCAGTAAATATCTTCCTTGATCCAAAGAATCTCGAAGAACTGCTGCCTTTGTCAAAATGTGACCTAATTCACAATTTATTTCAACCTCGGCAATAGGTAAGCATACTAAAGTTTCATCAAGAGGTGTTCTTAGCCAAACCTTTTCCTTCGTGAACATATCAGGTTTCACGTATTTTCCACAAATCAAATCAAGAGTTGCTCAAGTGTCTCTTAAGATTGGCATTTGAATTCCATTAACAGTGCCGATACTAGTGTAAGGAGCCATCAACTCATTAAATGTACTTCTAGCAATTTCGCTGAATGCTACCGATTCTAAGTTCTTTTTTATTTTGTCACACTGAGGCCGCAAATGACTATAAGAACCACACTCATAACATCGGAGTTGTTTTCTTTTTTCAAATTCCTTTTCATGTGAATAATTAGAATTTTTATTCTCGACTCTTTTAGGAACATGAGATTTATGATTCCGAACTACTTCATTAAACTTAAAGGCACGGTTTTTATTTTGTTGACGAAAACCAAAATTATTTCGAGGGAGTTTTGCAAAATCTTTCGTCTTAAAACTATCTCTTAAACTTTCATATTCATCTATTTTCTCTGCCAGATCATACGGCGAATTTATTTTAAGCCATTCCGCCAAAAAATGTTCCTTAATTTCAATTGGTACACGACGCTTCAATTGATCTGTTACCATTAGTTCCTTAAGCTGTTCAGATGTCGTTATTTCTAATTCCGTAAACCATTCCGTAAAGTAACTATTCAATTCTTGTGCATAATTTCTCCATGATTTGTCTGACGTTTTCTGGTGTTTAAGAAACAATTGTCTTAATTTTTCGCTATTTAACTTAAATCGTTTAAGAATAATTTCCTTCACGTAATCGTAATCATCAGCCCTTTCTGGAGGTTCTCTAGCTAACATGTTAGATATCTCTGAAGGTAAAGCACTTACAAGATAAACTACCCATTCGTTTTTTGGAATATGAGCCATTTCTGCTCTACGCTCAAAATTTATTAAGTATAAACTCATCTCATCTTTCCTTTCATCGAATTTTGGCGTTATTTGCATTAATTGAATTTTTTGAGCATGTTCAGTCCTATTTGTAACTGATTCTGTGTTCGAAATTGCAGCATTTGAAGAGATTTCTAGACGTTTCATTTCTAAAATATGTTCTCTTTCTTCACGTCTAATTCTTTCTTCTTTTTCTATTTCTTCTCGCCTAATTCTTTCCTCTTTTTCTAGTATTTCTCGCCTAACTCTTTCTTCTTTTTCTTCCTGTTCCCTTTTAACTCTTTCCTCGATTACCCTATCTAATATACATTTTACTTCTTCCTCATTAAAGTTTTTACTAGTTAAAATTAATTTTTTAATATCCGGGATTTTAAAAGAATCTGGAACCATTTCCCCTAACTCTTCAGCTACTTCTACTAAATCTCCCTTTTTCCCCCGTGCTAAAAAAGCCATTTTATTTATTAACGCTTTATCTCAGAAGCGATGCAATAATGAGAGAAAAAACAGACTACACCCACCTTTATACAAAATTTCGTAAATAACTATTGAAATTATTTAACACACTCTACTAATATAAAACATATCCATAACATTTAAAAATTTAAACGAAAACAAACTATGTTGTAATACAACAAATAGTGTATAAACAGCAAATCATATATTTTGAAAAGAAGAACAAGTTTAAAATTAAATCTTCTACTCTCGATTTCAAGTTTTTTTATCACCAAGCTAATGCTTGATACTCAGATAAATCGAATTATTAATCAAAAATGTATAAATTTATAAAATCAGATTCTTATACAAATACTACTATATTAAAACAGAAAATGAAATTATATTATTTTTGAATCCTTATTTTATTCAAAATGTAAAACACTACAATTCTTAACAACAATATAAATTAAAAGCTTTAATTAATCTAAACCAGAAATCAGCTTTCGATTTTAAATCAATAAACTTAGTTAGTTAATCATACACGACATAAAAATGATAATAACGTACGATATTTTAAACAGTAAGAAAATATCTTTTCAAATCTTTATCAATGAAAATAAACATATGCGTTTTTAAATACCAAATGAATCAGTTTGATACTTTACAAACAAAAATCAAAAACATATAAATAAATCTCACATTACTTTAAATTCAAACCTATTGTAATCATGTACTTTCGTTTTCACCTAACGAAATCAAAACCTTTCTAAAGTATATATTACTTTCATAAAATCTACTTTCAGTGAAACATTCAAAAAATTATGAATATAAGTGTACTTTCGATTTTACACATTAATCTATAACAACATAGTTATTTTAACATATTCCTACTTGAATTGAAATACATCAACCACATAAAAATTATGAAATGCAAATTTATAATAAGATACACTTTTCTTATAAAAATATTACACTGTAAATTCGAATACACGAAATACAGAAATTAGCTTTGTAACATGGAATACACCATTTACAAACTTATAAGCAAAATTAATTGATATAGCATGAACACTGTAAATTCGAATACACGAAATACAGAAATTAGCTTTGTAATATGGAATACACCATTTACAAACTTATAAACAAAATTAATTGATATAACATGAAAACCACGTAAATAAGATTGGAACTAAATATTCTATAAATTTATATAACATTCCAAACTATTTATTTTCAATAGTAGCCAGAGAAAGATTGATCAAAATGGCCTACCTGTATTCCAACATTGCGGCACGTAATCCATTATAGTGCACATAATTAATTTCCATAGTGGATGCTAATGCAAAGCATTAAAAAAGCATCAAACCGCTGCCACCAAAAACATAAGTTTGTTATGAAACAAACAAACAAATAAATGACTCCAATTTTGAAACATACACATTTAATTAAAAAAAGAACAAATTTTACAAGGAGTCATGTATGGGTTCGCGACAATCTCTCTCGCCTGCTTCGCGTACAACGAGTCTCTGAATCAAAACAAAAGAAAAAAAACATAGGATCTTAAAATCGAAAGTGCCGATGGTGAGACATTACAACGCCCTGATAACTCACATTGTAACTGTATACTCTTACGTCACGACAATGAGGATTCTGATTACTACTATGCGATTACTTTTCAATATTCTCTAAGAATTTACTATCACAAAGGATTTTTCTTTGACAGGTGATCCTATGAATCTTTTGCAAAAGAGAAACTCAAATGCCCACCTAGATATATGCACAAAGAAAATAACGCAAATCACATTTCCTGCTTTAAAATAATGATTAGAATCAAACCTGGAATTTTTCATTCGGAAGGGTATAGTCTTACTTCTGACCACGATGATTCGTTGGTAAATATTGTTTGACTTAATATTTTATTGCAAAACAGCATTAATCTATTATGGAATTCGTGGTTAATACAATGTACCGTAAACCTTGGTATCTATCTCTAAACGATTAAAAATGAAAATCAAGCGATCAAGCGCGCGCACAATTCCGTATTTACTCCTCTATCACCAAGTGCCAAAATCATCAGGCTTCTCCTGAGCATCTTTTGGATTGCATGGGTCTCTCTAGGGAGGATCTCTTTAGCAATCCTCTTTTAGTCTTCGACTTCCTTACAGTCAACGAACTCGTGGATCTAGTCTGACTCCGTCAGACATGGAGGATAAGCAACAACAACAACACTCCTCTATTGGATTTAAAGCTGCATATAAAAATGGTAATTAATATAATTTTTTTTAACTAGGAAGCATTTAAATTATAAGCTAAATTAATAAATTTGACAAAAGTCACTTTTGCAATCGTGTAATATAAAGTTAAAAACGTTGTATTGAAGTTCGCAGTGAAGTGGTTTCTTGTTATCGGAAAGTCTACCGAAAATCCGTTGAATTCGCTATTCCATTAGAGTTTGGAATCTCAAAATTTAAAAAAAAAAATGAATTTCCAGGAAATTTCAAACTTTAACCTTTATTAATAATTTCTGTTTATAGTTGGTAGATCATAAAAATATATTTTCGATGCATTTTTAATTCGTAAGCTAGAAAAGCAGGCATAACAATAAACGAATAGAAAATTAAATTCATGGTAATAAATCACAATATATCTAATTCAAAGCATTTAACAGTAAATAATTACACATTTTAAAGTGCAAGTAAGTTAAAATATCTAGGAAGTATCATCACTAACAATAATCGAAATGTTGAAATAAAAACTGGACTCTGTCGTTAATAAATGTTAACATAGTTTAAAGAATCACTTTATATATCGATTTATAAGCACCAACACTAAAATCAATATTTTAAAACATTACTAAAACTTAGAGAACTATGTGAAATATGGATTAACACCAAAACAGTTGATAATAAACTATGAGTTTGGAGCACAAAATGCTAAGAAAAACTTTTAGTTCTCTTGAGAATAATAGCGTACAGAAGCTAATATTTAATTTTTAAATCTATTATAAAATTTAAGCAGCCAATATTATAAACAGTCATGAAACGTCATAAGCTACCACTCTTGCTTAAAGGTAATGATGAAGATCGTACGAAAAAAAAAAGAAAAAAACTCAATTTACTAATTCCAACAGGAATTAGAAAAAAGAGGAAACAACCAATTAGATAACTTGAAATTATGTAAAAAGATTTAAAAATTTTGCTTTAGGAAACGAAAATTGCACTGAATAGATCCAGATGACGGTGGCTGCTTAGGAAGCCTTAATCTTCATAAAGCTTCTGAAGAAAAATTATAGAATTATGTTACCTATAATGACATATTGGAACAAATATTGGAATATTGGAATTGTGCAACAAATTCCTCTTAATAGTAGATTATAATAATTCTGACTAATAAATGCAAGCGGATAAAGCTTCTCTGTTGCATGATATTCAAGAGCTGCTAATTTTCGTATTATAGTGAACTAGTTGCATAACTTCCTCTCGACAGAATAAATCGTCGTGGATATGAAGTAACAACGGAATTCAGAAAAAAGTTACATTAGAAACCGAGTATTCTCAAATGGATGTTTCGATCACTGAATAGAAATGATAATACATTAAAAGATATATCAGTATATGTAAATGAAAATATGTGAAAGGACAATGGGAAAAGCTGTAAACATATAAGAACTGCTGGTTGCCATATAGAGTAATATTTTATACACAAATTAATTATAGACAAATTTTTAAACATATTTGCTAAAAACAAACTAGAAAATCTCAACTCCTATAATTTAACTATCGAATGTAGCAATCGTTTAAAAACTGTTCCAATTTATTTACTGTATAAATATCAAATCGAACACAGATTAGGTTAAAACAGAATTAATGTGTTAATACAATTTAATGTTGTAAAAAAATAATAATTATTATTATTTATTTTATTTTAATTTCTAAACATCATTATTTTAATGTTTTGACACATAAAATATACTTTTAATTGTATATAAGTCTGTTTCTAATAGTAAGATGACAGTGCTGAACACATTTAACTTTAAATGTTTTAAATATGCCATCTCATTTGAATTTATTTTTTAAATTCTACTTCTTTAATATATTTGAGGATAGATTCTAACATAATGCATTATTTATTTAAAAACAAAAGAATAAAACTTATCATTTTATTTTAAGTAATAAAATTTTAGTTCAAATGTTATTCCCGAATTGCTTACCATTAACAGTTTACACAGCGGCCTACTGGTAAAAGTCTTCAGATGTGAAAGATTTTACTAAAATAATCATTTGAAAATTCGTGTCTGCTTTCTGCATACACTCATATCGGAGTAGTTGCTTTTGAGTATTCACATTTACCAGGGTGAGAGTTTAAGCATTACGTAACAACCTTTAGGATTTGTGATTTGCTGATAGGGGTATGGACTTCATGCCATGCTTACAAAATATTCAGTGAATAACGAAATGAGGATAATAGTTTCAAACAAAGTTTTTAACAAAATTCCTGACTCTATAATTTATTCAATGCTTAGGATAGATAACGTTTGAGAATTATACTTATCTTTTATCTTTCTCTCAGGATTCCACATGAAGCTCTAGAAAATTACTTCTGCCATCAATGGGAAGCTGCATTTGTTAGCATTATCATAAGTAATTAGAAAAAAAGCATTCAACAAATTCTAGAAACAATTTTGTTCAGTTTGGTAATTTTTTTTCAACGACTACCACATCAGCTGTAATGTCTGCAAACAAAAATTAATGTAAATGTAGCTACAGGAAATAAAAAATTTAAAGTTTTTCTTCCTTGATTACATTTCCAGTTCTCCTTCTTAAGAGTGGTTGGTTTGTTTACGTGTTGTTGAACAAACATTTTTTTATGCACAAGGATTAATTAGACCAAGATCCACAGTGGACAAAAAGCATTTTCTAACATCCTTGCCTGAAGTGAGATTCAAAGTCATAAAATGCAAATTTTGAAAAATATTAGACAAAATAATAATAATAAAATAAAATAAAAATTTAGCAGTTACAATAAGCATAAAAAGGGAATGATATCGTTTTCTTCATGAAAATACACATTAATTTGCATACAAGACTAATATTCGAAAGTAAAATTTGTTTGCATTAAAATCCATTATCAATAAGCAACGAGAATGTATCCGTATGTATACTTTTTTTAAACCACTGCAATTTTCTTTTGAATACACTATCAGAAATCCGTCAGAAATTTTAGCAGAGATACGGGAATAAATACAAATTGAAAGAGATGTGATAACAATAATTTCGTCAATTTCATTGTATATCCCAGTGAATTCCTTTGAATAATATGTTATACATTTTTCGGTGTGCCTCCAACAAGAATTTCTTAAAAAATTCAGTTTCTCTGTCATCTAAATACATTGAAATGGATTTTTCAACTTTTATACAGCGTTTTCATATTTCTATCTAGTAGTTATCTTTATATGAAATTTTAGATTTAGTGACAGTTTCAATGAATTCATTTTACCTATATGGTTAAAAGTATATGTATCATTTGTTATTACACATTATTTTTATTTTATGCATTGGTAGAATAAACATTTTCTATATACTAAAATTATGAAACTCTCCTATTCCGATGGTTCAAGATAACGTGATTACATTTGCAATACTAATGTAACTATTATTTCTTATTAAAAATAATGTTTCATCGAGAAACTGTAAAATTTTTAAGTTGTAATTTTTAAAAAATATGAAAATTATATTAATATTTCTATTAAAAATAAATATATCATAAATAGCACACTTAATTTAAATATTGCTTTAATTTCTATTTTTTATTAATTTAGTAAGAAAATGCGATGAAATTGTGCTTGTGTAATTATAAAAAAATATTCAGGGAAAACAAAAATTGTTAAAAATGCGCTTGATTGGTTTCTAGAGCTCAAATACCATCTACAATTAGTGAAAATCTTCTTTCACATGTTTCAAATATTTTACAATTGTCTATATATATATATATTATCGATGGGCCGATAGTTAAATAACTATTCTGATTTGGAGTAACATCATTTAATTAACATTTAATATTTACAAATATACAATAAACAGATATTTAAAATTTTGCTGTACAATTACTTTAACACAAAAATACGCTTTAAAGTTATTATGATAGAGCAGTCACCTTGCTAGTATCAAAAGGGACGTCTTTTAATGTCTCTATCTGAAAATTTACTGACACTCGCTGTAGAAGTTTTGATTTCCCTTCAGAGAAGACAAACAATTCGGAATAATGCCATCGACAATAGGGAGTTCAGATCCGAATATATATATGTCTGTTTGTATTAGTATTTTTGTGTAATAAGTTTCCTTTTACTGGTATTGATAGACATGAGCAATATGAAAATAAATGTACTAAAGTACATTTTTACTTTAAATAAAAGTAAATTACATAAACTATGACACAAGAATAAGCTTCTTTAAAAAAAGGAAAAACTGGTAACAACCTTGTTACCACTTTACCCCTTCCCCAAGCCTCTAGAGAGGAACAAATTGGTTATGAGCCGCTAACTTTTTCATTAAGACGTGCAGTCAACGATAAATATATTTAATGTTTAAAAAAATGCATATATTATTTAATTTTAAAAAATTAATAATTTTATCAAAATTTTTAAAATTTTATTTTTTAAATAATAATTTTTAAATTTCTAAATGGCTTGAGAGTCATCTGTCGCCTTAATTCCATTTAATTGAAAATCATTCCATGGTTTTCAAAACTGCAGAAATCATATGTATAATACTCAAGAACAACAGACAATGCGTGTACATTAGGAGTCTATGATAGAAGGCGTTAATTGACTTGGCACCATTGTGTCCAACGTTTCAAGTATATAAAAAAATTATTAAGTTATTGAAATATTTATATTTTTTAATTTATTGGAATTTTATGTATACCGAGAATGAAAAATTGAATAACATAAATGCAAAATTGTGTGAAATGACGTTACAGTTTTAATAAATTGTTTAATGGGCACCATTTATATATGTGCCGCCGAGATTAGAAGTATTATTCAGAGCTATCTCCGAAGGCGAGCAATACTTTTAATCTGAAAGACGCCTTTCCCTTCGAGTACACAACCAAGTTGGGCAATCAGTTTATTTATTCCCCATCGGCGCCCAGAGACAAGGCCGGTGACGTCATCTGATATTTGAGTCGTACTCATGCAGTGCAAAGCGGATGTTGAAAAGAAAAAATGGCACATCTCCTCTTGTATGCATCGTGCTTCTTTCTTGCACGTTGGTCTGGGGAGGAGGAGTACTCGAGAGGTGGGAGAGGGGGGGAGAGGCGCCGCCATTTTCAGCATTTTGTACCAGTGGGCGCTGTCTCCTTGCCTGAGCATTCAGTACATGCCTAAGTGCACGATTGTTTCCTTCTTGTTCTTCGAAACTAGGCTGTCAGTCAACGTTTTTAAAGCACCGAGAATTTTTCTTTGTATTTTCTTCCCTAATTTACCTTCTTCCCTTGCCTCATTTAATTAAGTTTATATTTTAATTTGAATATCTAATTAAAATATAAACGATCTTTTACTATACAACATAAATAAGCAATTATTCTTTTTTTAAAATAAAGTATTTTTACGAAGTATTTCTGTTAGCAGGTTTTTTTACGGCATTTTTCGAATTATTAAATTATATTTCAAATTATAGAAAAATATAGCACCAAATATCTGTCATCATAATGCGCTCAGGGAAAATGAAAAATTTTCTCCCTTACTTTTTTTTATTGTAGTTCGCCCACGAGACGTGTGGAAACAAATTCAATTTGTTTAAAATATGTATTGCAAAATAAATATGTTACGAGTCATTATAAATAATGCAATCATTGTAAAGTTGTAAAAACGTGCTAATCACTTTTAAATTAATTTTTATAAGTTAAAAAATATCTGTAAGTTGTTATTTTTTATAGAGAATATGTGGTTGAGAAGAATATCAATTTTTTTTTTTTGAAATTTTAATTTACGAATACTTTTATTTAAAAAATAAAAAGGAAAAATTCCTTTTTGTAGAAATTAGAATATGGTGATAAAGTTTTAATAAACACTTGAAAATTGCAAAATCAGATTTCCCCATTTGGTAATTTAATTATATAGATTTACAATGTGAACCAGAATTCAAAAATTGTTTAAATAAACATAGCAATGAACCAAAACTATAAAATTTATTGTAAATTTCATGTGATCAATTTTACTACATCAATAAATATTGTATTATTAACATAATGTGATTCACGCGTTATAAAATAGAAAGAAATGATTTTAATAAATCTTAATCATTAAACAAAAATTCTTACCTTTGACAAAATAACAAGCACATTGAATTATATAAATTAAAGTATTAATTACAGGTATTGATTGAACTGAGGCATTAGGATTTATGACTTATTTTCATGCTATAATTTATTCATATTAACATTCAAAATACATGTTAGGCAACACATACCTAATCAGAAATAAGATTATTTTTATTTCCATATTATCGATTTTTTCAGAATTTCGTAAGCTACAATGTATTTCGGAAACATTAATGAATACATGAAAGAGCTGAAATTGTGAAAATAGATAATTTTCATTGCATTACATTTTACATAAAGCAGTAAAAGAATCATCTCCTTAAAAATGGAAATGTAAAGTTAAAAATTGTCTTCTTTAACCGTTCTTGGAATATTCAGAGGTAAATTTACTTATAAATATGTATTTTCGAACGAAAATCCTTTTAATATATAATTGTACGTATATATTTACTTTTTTAAAACTATTTTTACTGTTAATAAATTATAATCCTGCATGAAGAATTCTTATAAATTTTGTTGATTGTGAATGTTTGTTTTGATTGTGAATAAATGAATATAAGTTTTGTTGAACAATGATTAAAAAAAATTGCTCACTTTAAATCATGAAGAATCAGTTATTATCATTCATCCCTATTAATTTCGAATTTCTGCTAAGTGCTGCTTCAAGGCAAACGGTATTAGTCAGGAGTAGAAATCTGATATTGCCAATTCTGCATTATGAACATTAATTTCAGGATTTCTTGTGCAAAATAAGGCGGATATTCAACATAAAAAATTGCTTTTTGATCAACATTTCATTGAGATTTCTCAGTACACTGTGAGAGGAAGAATTACAAGAGAACGACTGATGCGTTGCCTTTGATTCAATCCTTTGGATATGTTTAGTTTCAATGAAAAATGCATTGGTAATACTGAACATTAACCAAGGATTTTAAAAAATATCTGCAATAATGAGGAAAGGCGTACCATCAGTATAGAAGTTTTGTAATATGAAGACCATTGATTCGTTTTATACCAGTGCCTGAGAAAAAGGAGTAATAAAAGTCACCCACTCTGGTGACGAATCATTACTATCAACGACGTAAGATTAAATGTCTGTTAACTGATGATAAAAATCTTTAAATGGAACTTATTTTCAATGCAAGGAGCAAATAATTCACGAAAATTGTGATCACATATATTTTAAGAATTCTTTTTATATCCCTTATCCCTTAAACTCGTACATACTTAATTGGTTGATCATCGATCAACGTTGGAATGTTTTACATGTACGTTTCGTTTAACAGTTATAATTTTCTTTCCTATCAAGGTTTTGATTTTGCAAAAGAAAAAATGTTCAGAAGCATGAATTTTATTAATTAAATATTTTTCAATTGAATAACTTAAGACTTGGAAAAAAGGAACTTGATATCATTTTTTGAAGTGGTCAAGAGACAAAGCTGCTGCTGAAATGTTGCAATGAACGACCTCCCCTTAAAATTTTTTTCTATATTAAAACAGCTTGTTCGACTGATTTTTTTAATAATCAACAAATATGTAAGTTTTAATTACTTTTCTTCAATACGAAGACTCTATAAAATAAGAAAAGGCTTTTTCAATGAAAGGCCGAGAGGTAAAAACAGTTGCAAAACTATCCTCTTTAGGCTCTTCATTTAATGGGTAAATTTCGTAATTCATGATTTATAAGCTGATACTGTTATTCATGCAATTTGTGTACCTTTTGAAAACTGTTGTAGGACTTGCGTGAAATCACTTATTGCTTATGCCGATTGTTTGTATTGTCATAGTTGTAAGATTTTTTGTGCGTGTTGTTTATCGCACAATGAGGCGAACCACACTGACATCAATGGTTGCAATGATTGTCTTGGTCATTAACTGACATTCTGTCGATAATTTGAGCTTCATATTATTATCTTTAACATAAAAACCTGAAAAATCACTACATAAATATTTAAAAGCAAATCTAGTAAGCTCTTATACGGACATCACCCCATTTTATATTGAGCAAAATAAATAAAGCAGATTAAAATAATTAAGTGTAAACGAACTAATGTCGTTGCATAAAATACTTGGAAAACATGCTTGCAACATATTCGAGAAAAATCATTTGCATGACATATTTCGAATAATATATTTGCACTCGATTATCTAGAAAGTATCTGTTTTATAGATAAAATAATACATATATAATGTTCTATGCGAAATAAAAAATTATATTACGATGTCAGTGTAACACATTAAAATATGAAGCAAATCATTATAAAGTCTTATTTCAGGAAAGTCAGATTGAATATAAATAAGTTCTACTACATTTTGAAAGATTGAAAACCAACGTTTTCGGGTGAATAAGGTCTTTCTAAGAATCATCCTATTTGATACAGTCATATTTTTTCAATATATATGAAATTTCCAAAAAATCTGTGCAATACTTCTCAAAACAATATGCCTTTCGTTGCCATTCGTTGGAAAGAAAAAAAAAAGAAACTCATTATCATATAATTAAAAAATAAATATTGAGTAAATTTTATAATAAATTTATTGGAATCATATGTGGTACTTTTATTTCAAAAAAGCAAAATGAATAATTTATTAAAATATTTGCTTCAATTAAAAATTTTCAGTGTTTAATAGCGCATAATTGTCTTGAATATTTTATTATCCGTATGTTATTTGCATTCGCGTGTTACTATTAGTACTTTTTTCGCAATATCAGAACACCTCATGCACACTGACCTACAAAAATTAAGGAACAATCGTTTTTTTGTGCCTAACATGCATATGAATGAATATAGAAATACCAAATTTGGTTGACATGCACATAAAACAGGTATGTATTGATTGCAACATAGAAGTTTAGATAAGAAAAATGCATAAATGATTTACCAAAAAAAAAAAAAAAACTTTCTGGAAAAGTTTGTATTTTGTAAAAAAGAATTATCTCAATTCTGTGTGGTAAAATATCATTGAAACATAACAAAATTGAAGTTTTAATAAGGGATACCTGGAACATATGCTGTTCAGTGTGAACACAGAATGAGATGCCTGCCCAAGCCATTATTCCACTACCACGGTAAATGTGTATTTCCACAGTGTTGTATCATTGGTATCTGATGCTTTGTTGTTGTTGTCGTGTGCCAGCTAGGCTGGCATTATGAGATGCGCTGCTCCACTTTTCCTCCTGAACAATATTTAGATGTGGAGTCCGACTTCCTCAGTACACATATATCATAGATACCCGTTTATAGGGTAGGCAACCATTCACAATCGATTCATACAAGGAAAGGACAAAGGCAGGATGGATAGAGAGAGAGTACATCCATGCGCGAACCGGGATTTGAGCCCAAGACCTCCCTATCCGCAGTCAGGCACACTGACCACTAGACAAGTTGTGCGGCTCTAATACTTTGTTTCTTCCAGATAAGCACACTTTGTAAATTGCACTCCAGTGTGAATCTGGACTCGTGTGTAAAAAGTACATAAGACAATCGATGTCTAGTACTGGAAATGTGTTCTCTTACCAAGAATTGTATTCCATTTTTTGCCCACTTTTTGTCATCTGATGAGGGGTTCACACACAACTGGTCACCTTGCATAGGGACCTGGATTGTGACCGTCTTCTCGCTGTATTAGCGGATATTCTGCTCCCTAATACTACAGAATGGCCATCAACAAGTTGCGGAACAAAAATGCTTCTACTTCGGCCCGAAAGGGCTATAAAATGATTTTCTGCAGGCGTTGTAGCTCGTTGAATGTCTGGAATATACTTTCTAGATACAAAAGCTTAAGTTTGATATTGATTCCAGAGACGGTAGACCACACTGCGAGACACAATAAGGAACCAAGCAGCATCAGCCTGTGACATCCTAATTTCTATCCATCTTACCACCCACCTTTTTTACAAATCTTGCAAACGACTCCTTTCAGACATTGCGGGACCCCACTGAACATTTTGAACGAATTCGCAATCAAAAACTGAAAATCAACGAAAGTTGCAAGCGTAATTACGAAAGCCTGATGTTTGCATATTTTTTCTTCATTCATATATACATGCTCTTTTCTATAAAAAAAGTAGTAGCTAACGTTTTTGCATAAATTTACATAGTTTGCTTTTATCATTTATATATAAACTATAAATTATATGGTTAGAATCATCTTTTTATGGTGAGCCTATAAAACATGTTGTTCACAAAATTATTTTACACAAGTTTGATATTCGTTATTAAATCCAAATGCTTATATACTTATTTAAATAATGTAATCTTTAGTAAAATTTAGAAAAAAATTAATTTTAAATTGTATAGTATTTTATCGTAATTTTGTACACACTAGAGGCTTAATCGTATCGAAATTTCTTGTAATAATCGGATTCAGGCTCACAAACAAATGAAAACCAAAACAATCTTTTATAACTAGGATGGAATAGAATCAGTCTTTCTCAGAAGAAAAACTAAAAGCGTTTAAAAGAAATGGAGTAGAAGAATTTATTATTCTACTCCATTTTTTTAATGCCAACATGCTTTCAAAAGTTTCTGCATACTTTATCTTGTTCCATTCATTCATTCGGTGAGACCCAGAATAGAAATTATGTCTAGATTTTCATTTGCTGAAAACAACAAGCATAAGCATATCGCTTATGAAGTACCATTTACTAGTCGCTTTATTTTCAGAGGGGAAACATTCGGAATGTTTAAATGTGATAGAGCGTTTAAATAGATTAAAAACAAAAATTTTTTTGACTTAGAAAAGGCTTTTTCAAAGTCCCTTATGTTTTTAGATTTCCTGGCGGCTTATGGACTTGTGGAGTTGGTCTAGTATTGGAATTGGATCATTTGGGATTAGCAACGCAACAAAAACAAAATTATTTTTCTTTTAATTCAAAAGAAAATTTTCTCTCCTAAAGCTAAATCTGTGACACGACAGTCCATGTGGGCAAAGGACTACAGTGACCATATCTGTTTTCTTGATCGAGAGCTCTGAGGTGTGAAGCATATGTCCCGGTTAGGTAGTCGGCACTACTCGCTTTTTACCTAAACTGCTTATGATACAACATGCCCATCAGCTGTAAAAAAGTTAAGAAGATAAGATTGGGGGGATATGCAATTGGCCTGATTACTTTAAATGGGTACTGTGGGTTCTTCTTGGCAGAGAAGTAGGATTGCTTTTTTCGGAGTTTAAAGTGCCAGATTCAATATCTATCATTCTTAACATTAGAGAATGGATGTTATGTTGCCATTATCGGGACCGACATCTTCTTGAGGAGGGGGGTATTTGAGAGTTAAACAGGTTTTCTCCCTTGTATTATGTAAATATCGTTCACTTTATCTTTCACAAGTCATTAAGCAGGGGATGTTCAAAAAAGGTATTCATTATCTTACATCTGCTTTACAAATCCTATTGTAATTCAGTAACAAACTTCACTAACAAATGGTATGATTCTTAAGCAAAAAAATATTAAGCTCTCACAAAAGTTTTAAGTCGCAATAATTTTGTGAGTGAAATGTTGCTCCCATGTTTGGAAGATTAGCTTCTGGACCAAGACGTTGACTTCCAAGTTGAGAAGACCGAAACGAATTTAGTAAGCTCTAATATTATTCTTCTGATAAAAGTGCTTGAGCTTGAAGAAATATTTGCATAAGCTCTTCCGAAACTTACTAACTATTTAATAGAATGTGATTGAAAGTTACATAGCTGTCTGTAGCTGCTTCAGTCTGCAGAATCTGTCCATCAGATCAATAATGTCCATCAATAATGATGAAGCTTGTAAAATTGAAAATTTAGATATTATTTTTATGTCGAATCTTGCACCATATCAGGAAAAGATAATCGATTATGTTCTTTCAAGATAAAATAAAATTATCTACAGTACTTTTGCTATCTATTCAGAGCCATGTTAAGACGCCCAGAATATAAAGCACAAGGCAGTTCGTAAATTGCATGTTTCATCTAAGTGGCGCTATTTAGAAGTAAAAACACATTCATTAAAATTTGTGATTAAGTGGTGTAAATAAAACATCAAAAAATATTTTCGCAATGTTTTTTTTTTTTTTTTTTTTTTTGCCGAATCCACTTATTCAGGCAAAGGCTTAAATCACTATTTCGAAAATTGGCAAATTATTAGCCCAATCTGAGGCAACAAGAACAATAATTTAACATTTAATTAAAGAGAAAGTAACAAAAATTTAATCTAGTTTGTTAAATTCCTTATTCAGCTGGCTCAAATGATCAATATTCTTGACATTTAGATGAAAATTTTGAAAAACAATTTTTAGCATTTTAAAAAAACTGAACACTTATACCAAATACTAGAAAAAGAATACCATTAACTAGGCAAAAGGAATGGACTGTAAATATGAAAATAAATTACAATTTATTAAGCGAATTTCACATAATATTATATTATTTGCCGACATGGCACTGCTTCCATCGAAAATTAACGAGAGAAGTGAAGTTGCAGCTGATTACAGCTTACTTTATCACAAACACTCAAACATTTTTTTTCTTTTACATTTTTGTTTCTTTTAAAAATACAGACTAAATTTTGTCTTTGTAAAGAAGACAACCTAATAACCAAAAGTTGATACAAGGTGATTTGGGTTGTCAGAAATTTCAGAAAACTCTCAAGCACTCATAAGGACACAAATGTGTGTATAAAGCAACAGCGTAAAATTCATATTCTAATGTTTAACAATATCTGGTTTAAAATCCAATATTATTTCCCTGGCTCCTACCACTTTATGCACGATAGGATGACGAAAGTGCCTATTTTGTAATTCTAAATATGAAAATATCTGCTTTAGTTTTGACATCAATACCGTAGTACTTGACTAGTAAAACTTTTGTGTAAAAATTGTAAAATACTTGTCGAAGTTTTGACTACAATATCGTGTCTAACAAGATTTTGTATCTTGAGAGAAATTTAATGTTTGCCTCCGGTAATAAAATAACTTTTTCTTAGTAACAAATTAATTTTGTACACCTAATTTCATAAAATATATATTTATAACTATAAATAAAATAAAATAAAAACATAAACTAAAGCTGTCTTTCATATGTTATTCTCATTGAAAACTGTAAATGATATTTTCCCTTATCAATGAGTTTAATGATTGCTGTTATGTATCGTATTTCTTATCATATTTTCAGAATCAACAATGCTATCTTATTTCGCCAATAGACGTGAAGTATAATCTATTGCTATTCTAGTACGTTCAAAGGTTTCTCATTATGCTTTTTATGTTATTCTTCTAAAATAAACTTCTAAAATGAACACTTCTAAAATAAATATCGTTGGTAATCAATCACTAGCTTGCCCAATTATACAATAAAAAAACTTTTTTTAATACGTTATCATATTTTTGCCAATATTTTATTATACAATTTTACAATTCAGAATCAAATATTTATAAGTAAAAACATCTCTGGATGAAGAAGAAAGAAATGGCTTTTTGAAAAATTAATACGAAATATATTATTAAAGAAAAGTACAACAAATGCATTGAAAATTTCCGATAAAATAATGCATCGTTTTATTTCTTTAATTTTGTGAATCAGTATTACTCAGATATATATAATCAAATTTCTCTTACTTCCCTAATATCTTTTTTTTTTTTTCACCGAATTTTTGGAAAGTTTATTGATTTGCATGACATTCGCTCTCACTCTATGAAACCTTTTCATCACACGGATATGATATTTACGAGATATTATCCTTTCAGAGAATAAAAATTTCCTACCAATGATGAAAAAGGAGAAATAAAAATATTTTAAAAAATAATTTTTACAAGAAGCAGAAAATATTTATTTCGAAAGAAGTTACAATTTATCATAAGATAATATAATAACATGTGCACACACATATGTACAATATATATACGTTATATATCTAAATATACATATATTATACATATGTATTTGTGTATACGTAAAACTGTATTAAACTAATTTTTATTTCGAATAACTTCAGCTTTAAGAAGAATTCGCATAGCAGAAATCTTTTTTGTTGTTATATTTTTATTTAAGACGTCTTTGTTTGAGTTCTTTTATGCTCATTTAGATATAGTAAAATCGTAGAAAGATCTCCCGCCTGACTTTGGCCTCGCAAGGAGTGAAGAGAGAAATCCTCGAATGACAGGCTTGGGTATGGGGAGGGGACAGAAAGAGGCTATGGTTGCCGTGCATGTGAATTTCCAAACATCGCCAAATGTACAGTATGGCGCACACTCTTTTCATCCTCCAAACATGGCGTACTTCTTCAATGAATTAATGCTTTTCATTTTACTTCATGTGAAATAGGCCGCCATGTTGGAAATTGCCGTGGAGCTGATTAGGAATTTGAATGACGACGGCTGGAAGGGGAAAGCTAAAAGTTTAATTGCGTTTGGAAAAATATTTTGTTATGCAGTAAAATTTTTATCATATGAAAAATAATTATAAGAGTGTATAAAAGGATCTAAATCATAATATTAAAAAAAATGCAGTTAACATAAAATGGGAAAGGAATTATAGAAAATTATGATAAAATATTGATAAAATTATAATAAAATTAATTTATTTTTCTAAATAAGTCATTAATATGAAATTCATATTATTTCAGTATAAATGTTTTCATTAAAAAATTTAAAAATAAAAATTAAATAAATCAAACTAATTAAATATTATTTTAAATCTATTCAATGCAATTTTTTATAAACCGAATGTTGTTATCTGTCAACTGCATCGTGCATATTGGAAAAAAATAATAAATATAAAACTGATGTAATCATCGTAAAATCTTCGTTTTTTTTTTTTTTTTTTTTTTTAAGGCTAAAAAGGCTCACAATAATCAATTCAGGCTGTTTAATTTGGCGTATCAAATTTTTAACTTCTGGTATGATATTCTAAATTTACTCATTTACTCATTGAATTGTGAAAGCATATTTTGAAATTTAAAATAACGTCAGACACATTATTATGAAGTCAATAGTGAAGTGACTGAATTCACACACAATGAAATGTTCGTGAAATTGTTATCTATACAATATCTTAAATGAAAGATATTGCTAGAAATTGCATTGTGCATACTTTTTATTTAAATCGCACACCCCACTCTTTTAGAATTGAGAGTCCGTAATTCTTAATGTTATAGTTTTTATTCATGAAAAATATTGACTTCTACATTACAAAAATAGAGAAAAAGTAAAGTGTGATATCGTCAAATCTTACTCTCTTTTTTCCATGGTTATTTAACATTATTAAAATATTAGTGAAAAAAGATCCATGTGAATAAATTTAAAAGACTGAATTTTGCAAAATAACCTCTCAAATTAGCATTTTCTTGCACTTAATAAACGTATGTTTATAAAAGCATCTTCAAAACGTTCGTAGAAAAAGTACTTTTCTTAGAGTATGATTTTGATTAATCTTCAGTATTAGCTCAGATCTCTTTATACCCATACATATACTGCCACATATACAAAAAAAAATTTTTTTTCAAATAGGTGGGTAAGCAGGCAAATGACAAGTTAATATGAATATTTAAAAGCAAAATTACTGTTTTTGACGTAAGTGCTGAAAAAGATTGGTAATTTTTTTAATAATTTTTTTAAACAAAGACATTTTAAAAATTCTTTATTTGAAAATTGTATTAAATATATATGTATTTTTTTAAAATACAGAATTTTTGAAATATGAATTCCTTAATCAAAAAAATATTTTTAATAAAATCTTTGTTAAGAAATTAGTATGACAGATAACATACAGATAACATTCATCTTCATACTTAAAAGCGCTTTTAAAATATAGTATGCCTTATATTTCCAGTAGCAGTGAACAATTAACGAAGTTTGCTAAACACAAGAATCCCGTATTAGTTCTCACATACTATTACTCAACAGTGGTTTTACATTTTTAAACTGAATATGAAACTGTAGTGGAGGGAATTTAACACTTTAAATGCTCTTGTCGCGTATATTGTTCGTTTTAGAAAGTAAATTATATAATTATTGAGCTTATATCAGACATTTTGGATTTTAATGTTTTTTACTCAGTATAAAAACATTCTTAGATTTTGTCAATAAAATAGACAAAATATATTTTCTCATGCAAGCTGAATGAAATTATCCCGGAAAAGCAGTAAATCTTAGATTATTGGACAGATTACAATTAAAAGTCCATTGTAAATTGTTCAGCATCAACGTCTCATTTTGAAAAAGTGTTGATTAAAATCTCTCATTTAACTTTTCGGCAAATAAGAAAAAGATTCTTGATCCAACAATGGCACATGATCCTGTATTAACAGTCTTCGATTTTCGAAATGAAAATTTCTCCTCTTGTTCCTGAAATGAAATAAGTCTTTTAAATGCTGAATAGAGCAATCATTTTATTGAAACTGAAAAGCAGATTTCTTTTGTAATAACGTTACTGAATATTAATATTTATTGCATATCATAAAAGACAGTATTAATAATACCAAATAAGGGATTTCATCAAATTTTATAAAAATCTCAATTTTTAGTGATATTATTGAAAGAATCTTTTCCCCAAGTTTAAAATTAACTTTAATTTCTACTTAGCAGTACAATAACAGACTTAAACTACACTACTGGCCATTAAAATTTTAATACCACAAAGAAATGCGACCAGAAAAGGGTATTTATTGGACAAAACAACATCATGCCATTCCTCCGTCTAGGCTCGTCGTTGTTCACACCATTAAAGACATGCTGTCTGCTTTGTAGTGTCTAGAGTAGGCGAAATTATAAGCTTTGCCCTGACAGTCCTTGTTGCTGAAAATGTCGAATTGTTATGCAGACATTTATTCCATTTCAAACGCCTTCATTTTTTGAGACTCCGAGCACGTGACAGGGGTGTATGATCCATTAAAGCCATGTGGGTAATTATATAACTTTAGGTTGTTAGTAATTTGGCTGACAACCATCATAGCGTTCCATATGACTACCTTGAGTCGATTGATTTTACATTCTGGAGGCATTGATTTACATTGATTTTACATATGATCTCTGCCGACGGGAACACCAATACCGGCATACAATCAACAGCAACTCCGATTGGCTGTTAAAGTCAGAAAGGGGCTATTGTATTTCTTCATTTTACTCAGCGGATCAGAACAATTTGTTTTTACCAGACCACAACAATCAAATGCATTTTGTGTATGCAAAACATAGTAAAAAATTCTTCATTCAAACAGAGTGTCAGTGTGGTTATCTATCTTCATTATATACATTGAAAAGCTAATAGTAGTTTGCATATTATAACATTTTTTTCCTGTCATGCTGATTTCACATGAATAGCGGGTTGTGTTCTAGGTAAGCAGTGTAGAAAATGTAAAAGATCGATTAATCGAAAAGCAAGAGATAAATTGCTTAAATGAAAATTGCTATTGATTATTAAAATTGCTATCGAAATTGCTATTTATTATTAAATTGGAATTGATATAATAAACCACACAAAGAATTTATTATAGAAAAAATTAAAGTAACCGAAAAATAAATGTTCAAGTGTTGAGAAAAATATACTTTAGGATGTTCCGCTGTTTTTCTGGAGATAAATATTCTAAAGAGTAAAGCAAGTACCATAAGAATAATATGCTATGAGTATTAAAATAGTACAAAACATTGAATAAAATTTTTATACATTGTTGCATTATAACAAATGACAGACGAAATTCAGGGGCAACCTAAAGTGCAAAGTAGTCAGGATTTCCAGCCACGAGCTCTAATTAATAAAGGGATAAATGAATCCGAAAAAAATATTTAAATCCTAGTATCTACCCTCCTTGAAAAATATTTTTTGCTTTTATTTAATTAGCAATAATTTTAATCAATATTTTCATTCTCAAGTTTTGGAAATGTGTCTTACAAATATTTGAACTGAGGCAAAATTCAAACTTTCATCACAATTTAATATTTTTTCTGTTTATGAAATAATTGAACCTAAACCTTTGAGATACAAGCGTTCATTTAAATATTTTTAATTTCAAATTTGAAAGAAAACTGCGAAATATAAGCATAAATGCACAACTAGTTTAAGTTTTCTTGTAAATGTTAAATTAAATACACAATAAAAATGTTGTTTCTGAAATTCCCAATCATTCGTTTCTTCAAATTTTACACATTTGATATTTATTTTTGTTAAAAAAATATTAACAATTTTTCATTTGTTACGGTTTTCTCTTATGAAGATTGGAGAATCTCAAAACATTGTCAATGCGGATGTTTGATTGGGCCTGAATTTGATCACTTCCTAAATTCCTAAATATTCATTTAAATATCGAGGCATTCAAACATTTTTTATAAAAATGGTAATAAAAGCTACGTTATAATTACATGTTTTAAAATTTTTATTTTCTATGCAAAAGAAGCTATTGGATTATGATATTAACTCCAAAATATTTTTTATGAGAGAAAGCAAAGGAAAAGAGATCTTTTTTTTTTTGTTATTTTTAGTAAAATTTACTCTAAATTGAGAATAGGACCTCTGCCAAAAATGTATATTAAAATAAAGCGATTATGTCACTTCAATTTTTGGTTTGTCTTAAGAATTTTCTTTTTAATATATTGTGTCAATGATATCCTGGTGGTTATAAAAATAATAGATACACCAATGAATAAAGTGACATTTCGTAAGTTTTAAAATATATAATAACTACCAATTTTTTTATAAATAATAATGCTTATATTCCGGTTGTATGTGATAGCTTTATGAAATTTCTGTCTTGAATTTTTTTCAAAAGCCTTTATCTTGGATTTTTTTTTATATGTCGGACTTTTTAGATTTTCAAAAAGTCACTCGAGCATCTACTTTTCAATGAATTTCTGATAGATGATGTATACGAAGCGCCAATACATTCAATGTGGGCAAAAATAATAATTTTTTGGAAATAAAAAATGATATCATAGACTTTTTAAAAGAAATATTAAATGAAAATGCAGATAAAAGAGAGAAACCAATGTTATATACATTTTTGGTTTACTTTCAGTAGTTACACATGGCTATTTTAAGAAGATGGAGAGAAGCCCCACTTCCATTCAAAATGTGAGCGAAGTTCCAAATACATATGCATTGCAGTATAAGCAACTTTACTATTAATCATAGGTATATGTTGTACTGCTGAGGTTATCTTTTATAATTTGTGCCTACCTATGATTCTTAGATTCATCAGTTTCTTTTCATAGACGACTCTGATATACTTTTTTTGTATAACAGACATCATAGAATTGTCGAAACGTGAAGATATTTAACTCATCAATTGGATATTCTATCATCCTTGGATATTCAATCGAATATGTTTGAGACATTATAGAAAATCTTGGAAGTGAGTCAACAACATCTAATAATTCCGGGCTGTAACTGGAGTAACAGTAGTAAAGGGTGACTTTGCCTCAGTAACGTAACTCGTTAATAACCCAGAATTCAGCTTGTGCAGCAGATTAAATCCCTCAAAGAAGTTAGAGTTGCTGATATCCTCTGCTAAGTTTGCAGTTTCATTGTTAGTCACTTATCCTAGAACATTTTAGTCTTCTGTCCGTATGTTTGAAGTTAATTTTTAAATGCAATTCCTTTTTATCCTCTAAATGTCTCTTTTTGTTACATTTCGTTTGTTTTTCCCATGTTCTTACGTTTAGGAAATGTTATCATTTTATTTGAGTCAATTTTTATAATACTCTTTCCCAACATTGCATTAGAAAAACGATTTTGCCCTTAATGTTTGCACACACTAATGTATGATGTATGTAAATGAAAAAAGAAGGAGAGTCATATTAATTTCACAGTGAGCATCGAATATTCTGGAGCTAGAAGTTTTGATGAGTCTCATCCAACTCATCATTGAATTTCCAAGATATTTATATGCTGCATCATCAGCTTTCAAATGAACATGTTGCCTGACAGTAAAATATTTCTCATTAAGAATAAAATAAAATGACATCAAAGAATTCATGCCATTCTATAATATCATTAAATACACTTTTTTGATGTATTTTTTTTTTCTAAGTTATTAAATACTATTTCACAACATTCTGTTTTTAGTCTGTTCCCCAACTCAGTGCCAGAATTGGTTGAGTATGGCTTTGTGCAGTAGTGGCGAAGCTATGAGATATAGAAACTTACCTCAAAGGCTTTCTAAATGATCTACGCTTTAAATATTTTATAAAGATATATTATATTTTTAAAAGAAGAACAAGCAATTGAAAATATGTAAAAAATCTATTTCAATATTACAATGAAAATATAAAAAAATATCTAATATCGAATGAATGAAAAATTTCCCAGTGAAAGTAATTTAGAAATTGTGTATGCAAATTTAAAGAAGAATTAACATTGTTGAAAGGAAAGTGTGCATTGTTTTTGACTTTTGTCAAGAATTTAATAACACATTTTAAGAGTTTAATGTTGACCTCCAAGAATTTATTTCTGTAACAGCAAATGATATACCTAAGATAGTGGAAAATAACACTGATTTTACTCTGGGGCTTAAGAAAAATATTGAATTTCATTGTAGAATTACCAAGAAATTTCATGTTAGACTAAGATTTAAAAACATATTTCAGTGCAATGCAAGTTATAATAAAAGTCATCAAGTTTATAACTGCAAGCTGTCTTAATAAAGAATTTTCACAATTATTAGAGGATATTAAGTGTCAATATCTAATATTTTAATGTGGGTGGCTGATAACTCAGTTAGAATCAAATTCTTAATAGCTTTGTTAGTTTATTAATGTAGATGAAATAAAGCTATTTTTTGAATGAAAAAAATAGTTGTGGTGAGCTTTCAGATATAGATTATATATAATATTTTTATATGACATTACTAGGCATTTCAATGAACTGAATAAGAAACTTCATGGTAATGAAGGAATATCTCATATCTTAATGATATTATAATAATATTCAAATATTTAATATATCAAAACTTAAAATCTTCACAAAAGTTTCAGAAATGAAAATTACATTATGTTTTCCTCGACTACAAAGCCATATTCAAATCATTATAATTTTTTAAAATGCGTTTGATTTTCAAGAAAATGTAATTGAAAATATTTAATCATTATATCAAAATAAATAGGATTTTAAAAAGGATTTAATCCATTTAAAAGTTAGAAAATATATTTAGCTTTTATTTTATACCTTACAAAATAAAATCCAAAAGAATATAACTAACAGAATTTGTGATATCCATGGTTTTGAAATAAATTAGTTGAATTATACGAAGCAAAATATTACAAGAAAACAATTTTAAAAACTAGAATTCCAAATTGAATGAATATTTCTTGAATGTATGGCAAATAATAATGATGTCACATTAAAAATGTAAATATTACTTTAAACATATGAGAGATTTTTTTAATTTACAGCTATATTTCAATGGAGAAATGCTCTTTTCATAATATTATCATCCACTTACTCAGATAAAAAATTTTCTTCAAGGAGTTTTATGTAAAAGATGAAGGAGTTAAATTGAATGCGATATGCGTTAAACTGTTGAGTACAGAATATGAACCTTATATAATGAAAATATCTGAAAATTGTCGAACACTATATTTCTCATACAATTTACTTTTACCAACTTAATACACACGTGTTTGTTGTTTTGTAAAGTTGTGTATTTACTAATGGAAAATATTTCATTATTTCTTGTCATTTATTTGGAAAAGTTATCGAAACAAAAATGAAATTTAATAAATTTTTATAGAATTCTAAAAAATGAAAATAAAAAAATTAAGGGTCAAATACAAGCTTTTTTTTTCCTTAATAAATGTTGGTATTTTAAAATTATTGATACCTTTTTCTTTCTTTTTCCAACAGACACTATTAATTTTGACTCACGGGTAAGAATTTAAAAAAAATAATGAGTAAATTTTTTTTATCCATTTCTTCAAAATATTCGCCATTACTAGCATGGTGGTTGGATAGTATTCTTCGAAGTGATAGGTCAAAGATTCCATACCATTGTTGATCACTCATTGTTGAACAATTGTAAATCGATGTTCCTTTTTTTCTTTTGCAATGCATATCTGTGCATAGGAAATTTCCGGTTTTCCTTTCTTATGTCACATGGTTCACGATCTGTAGAAAAGATTCTCCTAAAAAATATGGGGCTGTTCTTTAAATGCTTTAAAATAATCTATTAGATTATCTACTTCTCAGTGTTACAATGAAAGTAAAATTCTTTGCTTTCTATTAATGTAAAAAAAAAAAAAAATACGAATATAATTTTTTTCTTGATTATTGTACCATTTCAGCGCCTCGTATCACCAGCGTAATCTCTCTATTCGAAAAATCAGTGGGAAATAAAGTCGAGAGCATTCGCATGAAATCGGTTAAGCGAAAGCATTCCTGCTCCGGAGGAAGATCGGCAAGCACGAGAGGACATGGAACGAGGAAGGGTGAACAGAGGTTGTTGCTCTTTCTGGGATTCGAATGAACTATGAGAAGCCCATCAAACCGCTATGTCTGAATTAATTCCTCATAAGAAAAGTATGCATTGCGAGACTTAAGCGTATAATGAATCTTTGGCTCATTCATAAGATACTGTATTACCTTTTAGACACATTTATAAGGCAAATTTTACTTTAAAAAGATGTTTTCTTTAAAAAAAAGTGCAATTATGTACTGATTGAGTCATAGCTTCCTTTCTTAGCATAACCTTGCAAATGTGGAGCTCATTGAAGATCGTTCCATTGGGGATGAAAACTGGCGTAAAACATGTCTATATTGTTTTCGATTTGTAAACTAGGGAATATTTAAAAATTATTTGGCCATTTTTGAATAAATTGTGAACAGAAAGAGATGAAACAATAGTATTTAAGAAATTATATATATATATATATATATATATATATATATATATATAAGCAAACATCGTCACTTTCAGTGTCACTTTAATAATGTGCGTCTTCATTAAACAGAAATTCTGTCACTGCAATAAACAGAAAAATAAAGTACAATATTTAGAAATCGGAAAATATATGGCAAATTAATGACAAAATTAAAAATCGCTTTTTTTCATTAAACATTTTGTATTTTTATGATGCAAATGTTTTATTATTGCATTAAGTATTAAAAATCTAGAATAATAAAATTGGAGAATAAATGATATTACAAATAGTAAAACACAAAAATCTTTTCAAAGTGAATAGTATATTATAATAGTTTATTAATAATTTTTTCGTGTTTATGTGGAATTTTATTATTGAGGAGAGTGTTCATATAAAGAAAAAATTCGTATGAAGAAGAATGGGAAGGCAGTCAATTTAGTCATCAATTAATAAATTCTGAAGAAGGAAAATCAAGATATATCAATAGGTTAGAGCAAGTCGAACTAATTGCTATTTCAAATAGTTTCTAGGTTACAGCATTCGATTTAAACGTCAAATATCCGGAATTTTTTTGTTTCTCTTTTTGGCGCTTTAAGTTTATTTTATACTCATGAGGGTTCAATCAGCTGGAACCTACGATTTGAAGTGAAGTGATTAAATTCTGTGAAGCAATTATAACTTGATAGAAATAGAACTCACGAGTTCTTGAGCTAAATTCCAAAAAACAGATTGCTATTCATCTTGGAGTTAAATAATCTGAAGACTATATCTCAATATTTTAAGAAAGAATGTATAATAATGTGAGGATTCATATAATAATTTTCCTGCCATAAAATTTCAGATAAATCATGATAAGACCCTTGAACATAATAGGATCTTAAATGTTTTCTATAGGAAAGAGTTTAAGAAGTCGTTATTTCATTGAAATAACAAAAATTTGAAGCTTTTGATTTAAGAAAAATAATTACTAGAGAAGATAAGTTATTGGGATGTTTCCGGCTTTTTAATTCTTGTGGTCAAGGCCATTATCTAGAGCTTTTCACAAATTCTATACAAACGTTGGGAAATATTGGATTCTAGTGAACATTTAATAACTCGAAGGATGCCGTGCCCAAGGAAGATCACCAACAAGATGGTTCGTTGACACTGAAAATGACTGAAAGTTAAGAACTGGCAAAGTGTCGCTCTGGACAGACTGGGCTGGAAAAGGCATGCTGTAGACTCAGCAGCTAAGACCTGTATTAGGTTGTTACGCTATTTAAGAAGAAGTGAACATTATTTAATGCACGTAGGTTTTCTCATCATGGTGGTTTTTGGAAAAATCACATATTGATTTCGTTAGTTTCCGTTCACGTATGAGATGCAACAACGACTTCTATATTTGATTGGAAATAGAAATTCGTTCTATTTTATTATCATTCTCATTTTTATTAGAATAAAATCATTCTTTTCTCTTTATGAATTCATTTATAGACAATTTATATTATTATTGAAGAAAATTTTATTTTCCTTTCGTCATATTTTTAAGGATATTTAAAGAAATAAGGAAATAATTACTATATCAATGAATGACACATACTGCACCACTTAACATTTAAATTACAAGATCAAGAATTAAATGAAGGATAAATATAATTTTCTATTTGCATAGCATGTTTTGCAACTATTTAAAAATAAAAAAATAAAATATTTGATTGATTCAGTATAAAAGGAATCAGCATGGCATGAAGATTTGTCAGGAAGCTTGTAAAAGTACTGATAGTTTGAGACAGTCAACAAAATTGATGTTTGAACTAGGTGACACTAATGATGTCCCAATGTTCGATTCCAAGCACATCAGGTGATGTGGCAGCATACGACAGAATGTAATTCATGACAGAAATTCACAGTATAATATGAGTAACATATTGCAGAATTTTGTTTTTTGGTATCAAGGATGCAAGAAATAAAAATATAAACCCGCTTGTATGATACATTATATCACTCAACACCATTATTACAGTAGTTTGACCATTACAAAAGTTTTTTGAGTCTGAGGTTTAGAATTCTCCAAGCCTTTATCACTTTTAAAAAGTTTGTAATCTCTTTTGCTGCCTAGCTGTACATGGGCTGTAAGGACTTGACTTCTCTAGACTTTTTGGTCATAACCATAAATCGAGAAAAAATTTCTGATGATTTTGTAAGTTAAGCTTGATTTATGATTAAGTTGCATTGTAGGTTCCATGCGCCATTCTTTTAATCCGATAATCCGACCAAACAAATACATCATGCAATTAGTTATGTTTGTTTTTTGACAATCGTACTCTTGTTGAATCATGTTTATCAAGCCTTAAGTATAAGAAATAAGTAACTGTCTAAATGATAAGCAAGCATTTCTGATAGATGATGATAAGTGGCCCCAACAAGGGACCATCTTACCACAAGACATTCTATAAATCGTTATTTCAGGGAAAATAAAAGCTAATATGGCTTTTGAGATTTGTATCATATTAAACCCTACCCAAAAACAATGTACTGGATTAGTAAATTGTACATTTTCTCATATTTACTTCTCACTGTTAAGCATACTGTTCTATGAATGTTAATAACCTTTATTCCTTGAGCTTATATATATATATATATATATATATATATATATATATATATATATATATACCTTGATATCATCAAATGAAATTATGAAATTAGCTATGTATGTTCCCAGTACACCCAGTACATCCGGAGAATAAATTAACTTGCTGATAGGTGTAGATTAATTAACGTTTATAAAAAGTTCCTGTCCTTCAGAAACAGGGAATAAAGCTTAAAATGGGTATGATGCGCAAACAACTTGGAATACAAATTTACCTTATACTTGAAAAAGTTAACGTAATTCTATCATAAAATTGCTTGTCTCTATAAAATGCAGCGTAATGCGGAGTTAAAAGGGTATGTTAAATTTTCACTTGTATTTGTTCATTTTTTAACTTTGACGAGTTTGAAAGAAAATGGCTCCTTATCATACCGAACGTATATTTACAGAAAGTGACTAGATCTTCCTTAAAGGTAATATAGAATCTAAAATAGATACGTTGGTATTCAGTTTGGAAGCCCCTGGAGTTATAGAAATTTTATATCTGATATGAGCCGCCCAACTTGTCTAGTGGTCAGTGTGCCTGACTACGGATAAGGAGGTCCTGGGTTCGAATCCCGGTTCAGGCATGGATGTATTTTCTCTCTCTATCTATCCTGTCTTTGTCCTTTCCTTGTATGAATGAGGTGTGAATGGTTGCCTACCCTATAAACGGGTACCTATGGCATGTGTGTAGAGCAAAGTCGTACTTTCACCTTCATGGGGCTCTGATTAAAAACGAAAGACGCTCCCAATTGACTTAAATTTGCATAGCCAAGGCATACCATGCTTGTCTTGTCCAAGTGTCATTAGTAACAACAACAACAACATTTCTGATGTGGAACATTCTTTACAATAATTGCAATATTAGCGACTGTCTTAATTTTTAATATTTCAAAACTGTTTTACTCCACGAATACTCCACGAATAAGGTTTCGCTTATACTTTAGTCGTTGCTGCCTCAGCATGCTTCCTTGTAACTAGCCCTGAGTTTTTTTATTATTTTTTTTTTATCCTACGCCCGACCTTGGATTTTCAACCATCAGTCTCTGTCGAGCAACCCAATACAATCTTGGGGTGAATGAAAAGTCATCTTCCGCAGAATTTCTAACTGCAATGTCCGAAAGTCCAGGGCAAGTGTAAAGGTGGTCACCAGCTATGTCTTCTAGTCCACAAAAAGGGCAGATCGGAGAGTCCTTCAAACCCAAACGGTGAAGGGGTTTTTGCAGATAATCATGCCCAGTTTTAAGGCAAAAATTTGCCACTCCCACAGCTCTGTGGAGGTTACACGGAATAGGCTTTGTTAGTAAGGAAGCCCATGCTTTCCCTTTTATGCACATCTTGTAAACATTTCTACGATAGAAGGCTATGTTTGACTTAATAAGCCTTTTAACAGTATGGTACTCCAAGGCTGGAGAAGGCTGTTGTAGATCTGAGCTAGCCTTTGCCAATTTATCAGCTGCGTCATTTCCGGCGATACCACAGTGGCTGGGTATCCATTGCAGCACAATAGGCAATCGTATATAGTAAAGGGGCAAGAAATATCCCTTCTCGTGCCAATTTAGAAGCGTATTTTTACAGCGCTATGGAGGTTACTCTAGCCCTGAGTGCTTATACGTTATTTTAAAAAAACAAATAAAAAATCTTCTGTTTCAAAATTCTTTTCATTAAATGAAGTTATCAAATATTCGATTCGAAGTTCCTTTCATTCGCATCTCAATGCATTTCCGATCGTATATAGTACAAAGTATTGAGAAAACTGCAAACGGGTTCCTTGGAACATGCTAAAAACTATATTGTATACTATTTAAGGGATTCTATATATAGATAAGTACACTGCAGGAATGAAGAAAAAAAATGGAAAACTGTAGAATGCGTTACTATAAATGCTTTTAATTACGCATAAATTATAATTTTAAAAAAGGAAGGAAATAACCCCATGCTTTCATTTTTGAAGTCAGTAAGTAGGGTTCTGGAACGGTGTGCATCACAGCATAAGCAAATTTATAGTGATTTCAAATCAATATTAATGACGTCAACATTAATGTCTAATTAATAATTATTTTTGCTAGTATTGAATTAGTTTATGGGAACAGTCTAAAGCTTTCCTTATGTATCACATACTTATATTTTTATTTGTTATTTTATGTAATATTAATAATTCTTAATATTAAAGTTATCGAGGTGAATTCATTTCGCTTTAATTATTATCTGAAGAGAAAAGACAAAACTAAGAATCTTTTGTGTTAATGACAAATGCCAAAGTAATTCCCATCCTACGTAAACATACATTCTACACAAATCTCTTAATTTCTTTTGAAACGAACAGAATTATTTCTTCCATTTCGTTCTTTTTCTCCATTCTTCTGAGAAGAAGCAGTTTTGAAAATTGTTCTGCTGCTATTGTTTTCATGGGAGCAGACAAGACTGGTGAAAATCTTCCGATCTTAATTCGTTCCGTCACCTGGAACCTCAATCATCCGTGACATCCGCTTTTGTACTTAGGATTGTACTTACTGGAAAACTTTTTTTCTCTCCCTTCTTTTAGAATTTTATTTTGACTTCTAAAAATAGATACAGATGAATCATAAGCCGCTTTCTTGTCAATAATTTATTGCACCATTTAAAAAACCTTTGTTTCTTTGGTTTACTTAATGAGAGATGATATATTGCAATGTTTTAAGAGGTACTTATTAGGGCAATGTAAAAAAAAATTTCCTAATCAATATATTGTATAACCTAATATGATTGTCCTAATCGATATTAAGTTATACACTATTCGATATCGGTAATCAACATTCTTCAAAGCACCATTATAAAAATGGAAATGAAAAATTCAACCAAACTTCTAGCATTTTCATTTTTGTAAGAACATTGACCCTAAACTTTCTGATTGAACCATAAAATTATTTTTAAATGAACTTGTTCCTTGTCAATGTAGCTTGCTCGTGAGATATTTGCAACAAAGTTGTAAATCATTTTTTACCAGCGACTTTTCCTCATTTAAAAAATCCGTGTATGTAGGGTTCGCAAAGTTTCTATGTAGATTTTTGACAATCTTTTTCCAATGTGGTTATTGATTTCCGTGTTCAAGCTTCTTATTTCCAAAGGAACTAGGAATATCCAGAGTGAGAAGATAGGCAGTAATTTCTGCGGGTAATCATTATTTGAACATTTTTCTTTCCACAAGAAAGTTCTCATGATTTCAGACACAGAGCGCCTCAAAAAAGAAGGGATTTAAATAAATAGATTCTTTTTCTGATTAGATCTTGTCGTCAATCTCAGAATTTAAATACCTAAAACGTAATGAATTTTCTTTTCTTTTTGCTCTTAGAGATTATTAAAGTGTTTCTATCTCATATTCGTAAAGTTTAATATTCACAATCATGAGTTACTATTCTGAGAAGTCTTAAAATTAAGTGCCTACTCGAATGTAATACTTTCAACATATAGCCGTATTTGAAAATCACAAGGTGATTAGTTGCGTTTAATGTTTTCATTACACATAAACAAGAAGCTGAAAATGTACCGCATTAACCTGATCGTTGCGCAGTGTTTATTGAAGAACAAATGTAACATAACTATTTTATCAGATTCAAAGTGGCAACAGGTATTTAATTGTTATGGAATGGCAGCAATCACAGAATAATAAGACTCCAGTTGTCAAGATGTGAGCTACTAAAATACTGTTTTCGAATTTTTATAAAGTATCATATTCTATCTTTTTGTATACTTTATAAGTGCTCCTGTGTTCTGTTCATGTGAATATTTTAATAAATATCTTTTAGAGTAAGCAATCATTGTTTTATTCTTGAAACGATTACAAAATTTCACTCCAAAATGGTGAAAATGTGTTTAGATATAATAAGCCTTTACTCTCAAAATAAATTTTGTTCCTGAAGATAAACTCACAATTTTCTTGGGATTGCCAATTCCGGTAATTGAGGGAATGAAATGTTGACTTTGTATTTTTGTCGTGCTGTTGCATATTGAATGTAAATTTAAAAACTTTCAAATTGATTGTGAAAGTGAAATATTAATGTATGGCTGGCTGCACATGAAATGACGACAAATTCTCACAAAGGAATAAAATGATAAGTTCATTTCAAACTTTTGTTCTATTTAAGCTTAAAATATTGTTAAATGTGTCATTTATTATGAAAACGGCTGATTAAAATAAATAAATTCCTTACCGGAATAATATTTATATATTTTACGTTATATAAGTTAAATGGACTGTATATTACATATATGTCCATGAATTAAGGACAATGCCGGAACCACCAACTAATGGTGCAAAAACAAAACAAACGTGACTTATTCAAAAAGCCCATGTATTAAACAAATGAGAAAGAACAAAAAAGATGGTGTAAGTGTGATACCGGGCATACAAAACTCGATTATAGCAAATTGAAGCACTTTCACCGCATATCACCCTTACAGCTGAACAACCAATGCTGTTAGAATGATGATTAATACATTGTGTGTCTCTCATACGCGGAAATGCAATTCGTATGATGCCTTGCATGCTGAGGATCACGTTATCGATCTATTCAAGGCAAGAAACTCCACTCAACAAGCAATGCTCTCCGGAGATTCGGTACAGATGTAGGATGTGGTTGACTGGCTACGATTCGTCGGCCAAGCATGTTCCACACATGTTCTAACGGTTTCAAGTCTGGTGAGAATGCTGGACATTCCATAAGTGTGAATTATCCTATTGAAGGCAGTCGTTGACGATGTTAAAACAGTGAAGAAGAGCATTGTCATCTGTAAACACAAGTTCAGAGACCATTAACAAACGGGCATGTTGTTCCAGATTGATGTCCCGATAAATTTGGCCTGCCATGGTTCCGATTTGAATATGTAAATCTGATCTAAAACCCAGTATAATGCCCCCAAACGAGCATTCCTGCTTCATCGTAACCTTAGAGTTCAATGATGTTGTCTTGGTGGTACTGGGTACATAGCTTTCTCCATATGAACGTCCAACGTGAATTGGATTGCAAACAGAACCTAGACTCGTTTATGTGACGGTGTCCACATTGCATGTTCCCTACTCCAGTTCTTACAGGCAACATTCCCGTGAGCGAAATACAACTGATAAGCCTATAAGCATGCAGACCATACTTTCTCAAACGTCTGTACACGGTTTGCCTTGAAACTTCATCTCACAAACACATAAGTTTCTTCAAATGCGACAAATTCTCAATGGAATCAGCTCTCTCTCGAAAAACGAAACTTCATAAATTGAGTTGTTCAAATGAAACGAAACCAGCTATAGAACAAGAGAGCACAAACTTTTAAATGCGAGTTTTTTTTTCTTCTATGCTTTAACGTACGGGGGGGGGAGAAGGGAAGAACTTTTTTCCCTTTCTGTGTTCTCACGTACGGGAAATATAGGAATTGAATTTAGCACCACAGTTCCTCTCCATCAAATATCTGATATCCATATATCTTCGATTATTGTTCCCACAATGTCTAGACTGCCTGCACGTGTCGTTTCGTTATTCAAGAATGAATCAAGTTCTCAGCATTATATGAATAAATAAATAAAAAGTTAAAAAATATCTGATCATAAAAAAGTAAAAATAAAATATTTGTCTGAAATGAAAGCTTGCAAAAAAAGATATTTGTTAAAATTTTAGTTCGTAAAAACTCGAGTTAAAAATCATGATTTTACCTACGGTGTCAGAATAGGAATTAGCCACTTGTTCCTAAAATCGTGAATATTCGTAAATTAGGGGTTCGTAAAAACGAGCGTTTACTGTATAACATTGTTTGCATTTATTAAAAATGTTGTATAAATATTTTACTTAAAGATTGATTATTAATATTAATTTAAAATAATTAAAGCGCGAATTAAGAGTGAAGAAAATCGGGAGAAAAGTGGCAAATTCCACTTTATAGCTTTTCTCTTCCTCGACAACTTATTAAGCAATGTTTTTTTCACGGCAAAGCGCTAAAAAGAAAATTTGAAAATTTCAGCTATTGAATTAGGTTTATAGTTAATGATTCAATTAGAGTGATAGATCATAAAGACGTTATTGTCAAATCTGACATTTATGATGAAGCTTTTACAAGAAATTTATCGGAAAGTCATCAAGTCAACAACAAATGAAAAATGTAAATAAGGATCTTAAAGAATGCAAAGGAAACTGCTTTTATTAGAAAAAGAACACTTCAACTTAAAATTGGCAGCTACTGGATCTACTCCAAATAGAAATTTTCAACCATTTAACATTTAATTCCTAAATTCACTAAAACTTCTCTAATACTTCAACATTTCTGAAAATTTTTGAAAAACAATGTGAAATAATTAACCTTAAGAAGAAAACCAGTTACACCACTCCCCTTCAACCTATAGACAAACAATGATGAAATTATTATAAGAGAGCCAAAAAATACAAATTATAGAGGATAACTCGCACGTTAAAAAAAAATTCTTCTCTTATAATTCAAGCGGAATATTGAATTATTTCGAATCAAACTCTTCACTCACCTCAGTTGGCCTGGAACTTCATGGAAAAACCTTACTCATGAATTAAACAATTATATGAAAAAGGGGTTACATGCCCTCGATGTTAAAAACTTTGAAGGAACATTTTATTAGCACACGAGGAAGAATAAAGAATCTAAATTTCAAAAATTTTATGATTACAAAATGTCCTTTTAGCAATTTGGACAATAAAAATGAACCCTGAATAAGGCAGAACTCTTCTTTCAAAGCGAATAATCCATCCAGAACTCGGGTAGAACATCGAATACGTGGCGCTTAGAAAACTGGTATCTTTTTGAATCGTGTAGAACTTCACTATTGAATTATGGAAGATGGATGCTGCACTTCTGCCTTCTGATTGCACATCTGTCGGGGTGGTGTTTAGGAGATTCCTGGGTTTCCTTCCTTGCGACACGATAATATAGACATTATCTATGAAAAGGCCTCTCGGAAGGCAATTTACGCCTTACAATGGGCCAAAATCATGTCGAGCAGGGCTCACCTGGCATAATAAGACACCGCTTTTCAAAGAGAAAAATCCTTTGTTCGAACTCAGCCATTGTTTTACAATGGAAGAGAAATTTTGCGTGTTTGCCTTCTGCTTTCATGTTTGTCGAGGTGGGCGCTTGGGAATTTCCGGGCATCTACCCTTGCGATGCGTGAATATGACCCATTACATAAAAATTTTTTTTCCCAAAAAACAAATTATGCGGGGGATACAAAACGCATTGCATTAGCCTTAGGCCATTAGGCTGTCCCTTATTCAGCGTTAAAATTATGATGAGCAGGGCTTTTCGTGGCCTAATGGTAGGACCTCTTCGGAGAGAAAAGTTTTGCATTCGATATCAGTTACTGTTGAACAAAGGGAGATGGACGGTGCGTTTCTACCTTCGGTTTGCAGGTGGGTACTGAAGAATTTTTCGGGTTTCTTCTCATACAAATATGAAAACGGCCCACTATCTGTAAGCAATTTTTACTCGGTGGATGTTAAAATCCCTTACAACAGCTTTAGACAGCCAGTCTCCACAATGAAATTTCAAAATAGTGTTTCTTTAAACCATTAAAATTGATTTTATTTTTGCCATGCTATTGATGCGGAAAATCTAGTTTCATATAGGATAAGTACCCAAACATTGTACCTCAAAGACTTCAAATTCATCTAATTATTTTCAAATTAGTTTTTGTAACATTGGATATAATTCTAGAAATCCATTTTTTCATAGTAGTTCTAGTCAGTCAATTGCAAATGAATCACTCTATCATATTTTGCAGCAAAGTGGCTATTATACTATATATACATGTCTTGCTGATGGTTTTCTGTATGAAAAAAATACACACTGAAAAAAGTATTCTTGAAGGCAGAGGGCTCAAAATTTTACTCAAAACAAAAGATAGCATTTATCAATGTCAAAACGGCTTTAAACGGACTTCAAAACTGGGGGAGTAACTACTGTAAGAAACAGCTTTCAAAATTTCATTCATCCATACCTGAAACGTTTTACGATAACTGTTGTTTACAAGGTTCGAGAAAGATTCAAGATAAACTAAAATAAACAGAAATGCAATGCTGAAGAGAAAAATGAAGAATGGAATAAGTTTCAGGCTTCTGACAGCATAACTCCAGTGACTCTCTTTAAAAAAAGAAAATGATCAAAACGTGGGAACTCTTTTAAACTCAAAGAATGCATCCATATCTAAGAGTATTATTTGTAAAATCGGTCTGATCCAGATTGTTCTCTTCCTTTTGCATAAAATAGCTAATAGACTGTTCTTGACTTCTTGTCGAGTAGCCAATGAAATCAGAAGGGGAAGTAATTTAACTGTTTTATCAGGATAAGATGCCGCCCAACTTGTCTAGTGGTCAGCGTGCCTGACTACGGATAAGGAGGTCCTGGGTTCGAATCCCGGTTCGGGCATGGATGTACTTTCTCTCTCTATCTATCCTGTCTTTGTCCTTTCCTTGTATGAATGAGGTGTGAATGGTTGCCTACCCTATAAACGGGTCCCTATGGCATGTGTGTACTGTGGAAGTCGGACTCCCCACCAAAATAGGGTTCAGTTGGAAAAGTGGAGCAGCGCACCCCATGTTACCAGCCTAGCTGGCACACGACAATGAATGAATCAGGATAAGATTGGCAAAAGTATTCAATTGTTCTCGAATGGCAACATTATCAGACAAAATAATCAAACTCCAGTTGCTATGTAGTGTGCTGCAAAAATATTGTTTCCGAATATATTATAAAGTGTTATGTTCTGCCTCTTTGTATGCTTTGTAACTGTTCTTTCAATGTGCACTGTTCTTGTGAATGTTTTTTAATAAACCATGGCAAAGCAAGCAGGTGTTGTTTTATTTTCCAAGAGCAATTACACGAGACAACTGTTAGTCTGGCACTGGAAGGAATCACTAAAAACATTGCATTACTTTTTACAAAATGAATGTGGTGTTGTTATCTCAAGAAAATAACATTTAATTCATGTTGACTTCTAAAGTTGAAGTCACTCTTATTTTTCATTTCGAAAGTTATGTGTTCTCAAGAAAATGCGAATCGCTAACTGTATCTTCGTTCCATTATTTTTCTATCTTCCTCAGCAAAAGTTTCAATTTTTATAATTTTGAATGATGTTCGTATTGACAATGTCAATACTTCAGTTTTCACTCTCTTATAAACAACAAACAACTAAAAGATAAAAAAAAAAAAACGATGGTGCAAAAGAATTTTCTTCAGAATTCCCATATTCTCCTGGGCATAAGAAAGCTGTCCCTCCCTTTCTCATGAAATTATTGAAGATTATGTCAGCAACACATATTGCCGTTTTACAAAAGCACAATAGACGCTCGTTTTAACCAACTTGCAGGAGAAAATGTTTAAATAATTCTTAAATTAAAAAAGATCATGAAATAGAAATATAAGTGTTAGATCTTAAAACTAGTTTTTTTTTTTTTTTTCCTTTTTCCAAGACCAATTTTTTCTTGTTTTCTATTTACAAATAAAGTAGCATTAAAAATTAAAAACATTATTTATACAAAAACACATGCAAAATCAAATTTTTATTTAAAAATCATTCTTTTTTTCATTTTATTCTTGAAGAATCCATACACATTATTTTTTTTCTCTCTCAAAACAATATTTTTAAAAGTATTAGGTTGGTGCGTATGAAATGTCGGATTCTTAAGTGATTGTATAAAACTGCATATCTTTCTTCAAAAGCTGTTTATTCAATCAAAGTATGCTCCATTCGCTTCAATACACTTCTCCCAACGAGATTTTAAAGCGTAGATGCCTGTCTTAAAAAAATTTTGGTCTTTAGAATTAATAAACTCTGATATCGAGTTTTTTAGACTGTCTTCATTTTCATAGTGTTTGCCCCATAAAAACAGCTCTAAATGCTTGAAAAAATGAAAATCGGTTCGGCGAGAGATCCGCTGAATATGGTGGATGCTGCAATGATGAGCATACGTTTAACCGATCCAGCTTATTTCGCTCTGTCAGTGCGTGCGGTACCCACTTGTCCATCTTCTTAACCTTGCCAATCTCAGAAAGGTGTCTCAATATCGTTGTATGGTCAACTTTCATCCTGATAGCAAGTTCCCTCGTGGATACGGCTGGATCCGCTTCCACTAGAGCCTTCAGGTCATCATTCTTCACAGACGTTTTGGGTCTTCCGCGCGGCTCATTTTGCAGTGAAAAATCGCCAGTCCGAAATTTTTCGAACCAACGCTGCACTTTCCGATCGTTAACCGTATTCTCCCCAAACGCTTGGTTTATGTTGCTTGCAGCTTTTGCAGCACTATTACCAAGTTTGTACTCATATAAGAAAATGACGCGAATGTCGGCAGAATTCATATCGGCAATAAACTCAAAAGAAATAAAAAAGGGAAGACCTTCGAGAAAACCTATTTTGCTGAAATGAGTCTCTGGCAATGGACAATACGAGTATGAATGAGGTTATGCCAAATACAAAAGTATAACGAAAACAGGGAGGAAAACGTCCGCATGTAAAGAGAATCCAACATTTCATACGCACCAACCTAATAAATTTATCAATTTTTTTTATGTAGAAAGGCAGTGAAATCACTGTTTTTACCAAATATGTATTTCAATTTTGTTAGTTATAAATCTACTTGTTTTGTAGATAGTCACAGCACTACTTCATTTTCTTATCTAATATCTGAGAATTCCGTTTCATTATATTCTCAGTCATTTTATCATTCGGTACTTCTTATATACAAATAACATCTGAGAAAGATTTTCAAAAGTCCTGAAGATAAAATATCAGGCAACAGTGGGTTTCTTTATTGAATATGATAAATGAGTGAGTTATTTTCCCTCAAGTCTTCAGGTGAGTATCCTTGGCTTTCCTCAGTTCTTTAATAATAATAATAAATTTCTTTAATAAAGTTTGCTTGTTAAAAGGACCTAAATATATCGTTTTTTATTTGCTTAGATTGACAAGTACATTGTACCTGGAATATCAATTTCATGAAGTCATTCCAAGCCATGATCTTTCTTTGTAAATGTACTTTATGATATGTGCACTTTAAGTTATTGATTATGCTACTCGATCTGTCTTGTGGTCAGGGTGATTGACTGCAGATAGGGAGGTCCTGGGTTCGAATCCTGGTTCGGGCATGGATGTACTTTCTCTGTCTATCCTGTCTTTGTCCCTTTCCTTGTATAAATGGGTTGTGAATGGTTGCCCATCCTATAAACGGGTACCTATAGCATTTGTGTTCTGAGGAAGTCGGACTCCACACCAAAATATGGTTCAGTTAGAAAAGTGGGGCAGAGCACCCCTTAATGCCAGCCTAACTGATACAAGACAACAACAGCAAGCTATTAATTGTACTCTGATGCTTCGAGTATGAAATGGGAACTAGATTATTTAGTTTAGTAAGAAGGGGGAGTTAGTTCAGAGGTAAAAATTCTACCAAGTTGCATAAAAAATCTGGGATTTCAATATAAATAATATAATTAATTATATTCATGATTCGAAGGATTTATGATTATTTAAAAATAACAATCAAAATTTCTTAACTATAAAAGAGTAAAAAGAAAACAATTGAAAAATGCAAATGAATCAGGAAAATGAGTTCACAAAAAACAGATTCTTGAAAATTTTTGTTTAGTAATAAAGAATTAAAATTATCATTTCACCTTTGGGACCATACTAGGGAGCAATTTTCTAAAACTCTGGAACCTGATATTCGTCAAAGTGATGGTGTTCAGAAATATTCCTTTGCAGAAAAATTTAATCCTATCGTCAAAATATCATATTTTGGGGTTGACCTGCATCTTTGAATCAGTTGACTCTTTCTAAAAAAATTGTAATGCATTCTTCGTAACTACAATTTCAGTTCTAATGTGACGGATATTAGCATAAAATTTCAAATCAAATATTATAATAAATTTATAAACTACAACTGCCACCATGATCTGGTTGGGAAAGACATCGTTTTCCCAACCGAATATTAAGTGAGTAACACAAATGAAAATCTAATGTGCTTGCTGATATGTTGGCCAGGCACGTGAAAGAGATCGTGGATACAATGTCCTTTCGAGGAATTGTGTTGGCAAGCCAAGTCAGGGGCTCTTCTACTTGGTACTTATTTCTAAATTACGAAAACTCATTACTTTTCGATGTCGCTGGGTGCTCCAACTTTAAATAAAGGTGTTCCGTTGTTGTAGTGATGAAAAAAATGAAAAGTTTTTAGTAGCCAGGCCTTAAGGAAATTAAATACAAGTTATTTTGAAAAAGAAAAACGATGAAATACATGGTAAAATATCTGCTTTAAAACTGTAGGGTTCAGTGCTCATTAGGGTTCAAATCTGAAGAACAATTACAAGTGTATAGAAATGCGTTCATTCAGTGCTCAAGTGTGTTGACTCCCTTGTGAATAAGAGATTGGAGAGTCGCTCAGAACTGAAATCATCGATAATTGAACTCTAACAAAGTCGCATTCACCCGAAAGACCTACAGAAAAAATAATTTGTTATAAAATCAGAGAAATTTTTTTTTGTGCGAAAATTTCTTTAATTTTATTGAGCCTATTTTTTTTAAACTATAAGTCACATATAAAGGGTTTCATAACCATATAACAATAACATTGTTTCTAATTTATCCATCTATGCAGACTGATATAATGATAACTTTTCCCAGCCGCTTTCATAACCATACAAGCTAGGTTATGTAACATATTCAAATCACAATGTATCATGAACAAACCCGTTATTCTTTAAAATACCAAAAATAATAATTAGATAAATTTAAACTTTTTATATACAACTAGCTTAATGACATTTCATAATATAAGATAAGCCATTTATAATCGAACTTTATTATTAAATCACTTTTATACGGTAATTTGCGAGAGAGCGTTCACACTACACGCATACAAATATGACGAAAGAGACCCGTTCAACAGTTAATTCAATTATTATTTTTTTTTATCGGAAAGTTTAGTCGTTCTTCAGATTGTATTCAAAATTTCAAATTTTAGTAAACACAATTCAAATCTCTATAAGGCTAATCCTTTAGAATTCTATTACGAAACATATCATAAAATATTCCAAATGCTCTTGAAATATATCCACTCTTATAAGATTCCCTCTCCTATTTCTTCAGTCATCCGGTACTTTTCTATCTCTTTCCATCTTCATGCGGATAGAAATAACACAGAAAAATTAGGTTAGGTTAAAAGTACATGTTTCTGAGCTCTTTTTTCCCCTACTGACTCAAGCTATTATTCTAAGCTAAGTAATTTCTGATTTTGAACCTAATCAAGAAAAAGACTACAACTATACTTGGCACACCTATCTTCGTTAGCTGAAAGGCATCGAATCTTACATTTGATGTTATGTTTTAACAGTTCTGTCAGAATTATATCTTTGATTGGGTCATGAATTGAATTCGCTATTTTCTGGACTTGAGAACAGTATCTTACCACAAAACGATCACGGTTTTTATAGAAGTTTTAATTCACGTATAAGTACTGTTTTTACAATCTAATGCAAATCCTAGAAAAAGAAATCACTAAAAATTTATTAAAATTCGAAACTCCAGAAACTACATCAATGTGTTATTTTCTCTTCTTAATCATGAAATAAATAGAAAAAGTTAGTATTAAGATTCAAGAAATGAAAAGCATCGAACCTTTCTATCTGTTACTAACTTGTTTCAAATAATCAGAGTAGCCATTCACAAGAACTTAGCATAATCTATATTCCTCAAAAGTTAAAAAATAAATTATGCTGTTAATCAGTTAATCCTACTAATGTCTTCATCAGAATAATTCTTAAGATATTTTGCTCTAACAATATCAATTGTCAAACCATGCATAGAACGGTGAATGTTGAGTTTCATTGACAGAGAAATTTCTTCCAAAATTAGACTGAGTTCAAATGTTGATTTTATTGTTCAAAACGGCATTGACGGTGTTGAGCGGCATTTGAAAAAAGCAGTCAGAAACGTCACCCGATAATCTGTAAATTAGAAGAAATAAAAATGAATTCCTTAATTGCAGATATCAATGACCCATGTATGACTCGAAGTAATTTTAACAGTGAATGTACTGTTTTCCATAAAAATACTATTAAATAAATTTTATATTGTTGTTTACGTACTTAAAATGGGAGCATTGTTATTCATGCCATGCTCTCTTATATATATATATATATATATATATATATATATATATATATATATATATATATATATATATATATATATATATATATATATATATATATATATATATATATATATATATATATATATATATTGTTACACAACATTTGTCTGTTGAAATAATACTCTTGTATATTTTTATATGATTTTTATTCCATTATTATTTATTTCACAATTGTTTTGAATCTACAAACAAATACTTTGGTAACAATTGATAATATCTAATATAAAACATTTTTATAAGCCCTGAGCTTTATATTCTTATATCTGGACAATTGATTTAAGAAGTTCTCCGGAGAACCTTACAGGTTGCATAGTTTATAAAAATTAAATTTTTTTGTTATTAAATTATAAGGACAAAAAATTTATTATTTTTTATGCCCTGTTTATGGTTTTAATTTCGATTTTTTTTCTTTCTAAAACATACGTTTTTTATTTGAGGGAATATAATTTTCTTGTCTACTATTTTATCAATATATTTTGTCAATGTGCATGCATACATACATATATATATGTGTGTGCGTGTGCATAGTAACACAAAACAAATTTTAATGTATTCTTAAGAAGGATTTAAAAAAATTAAAATTAATCTCTCTCTCTCTCTGTGTGTGTGAATGTTCTTACAAAAGGAACAAGAGAAACATTCAACAAAAGCAAAGTATTTCCAGAGTGTGCGCCTTCTCCAAGATGCCGGGGGAGGGTTGAGGGAAGGAGTGTACTGACCGCTCTGACTCTCCCAACGCACTGATGTACATTCCAACCAGTAATGAGCTGCGGGTGGGGAGGGGGAGAGTGCGGTGCCTGTGTACCAGGCGGTAATCGAACGGAGAAAGCGCACACTGATATCACGTGATTGGTATGCCGACGTAAATGCATACTCGGGCGGGTTGCTGCAGTTGTACATGTACTGCATCCTGTTGTCACGGTAACATGCGCGGCTGGGATGAGGCGAAATGATGCCCGCAAGCACGAAAATGAGGCCTATGCCCGTCGCCGCATACGAGACGCTAGGCTGGCCCGCATCCCGGAAAAGTCATGTAAACTGGCTGAGGACGTCACACTGTAAAAAGAGGCCAAGCACGAGCGTTCTTTTTTTATTCTCGTGAAGAGGAAAAACTGCAAAAATATCTTACTAAAGGTTTTCCAAAAAGAAGGCGAACTCAAAGAAATAACATTAAATCGACTCACAATCCTAAGAGGAAACACCATTTAATTTCAGAAGCTCACCGTAATTGGAATCTCGAACTGAAAAATCGATTCTACCATGCGTGCGACGCATGCAGGCGCCAGGATGTTGGACGCGCCAAATGATTTTAAGCGAACAGAGAAAATCACAAATGGAAACTAAATTATTAATTGTATCATTTTTTTCTCTCATTTTTTTTAATAAATTTTAATACGGTTTCAAAGATTTTATTCAATATTTATCCGCACCTGCCCATCAGTTAGTTGAAGGGATGCAGATCAAAAAACTTTTCGAAGAATGTAGAGCAATAATAAATTATTCGGACTTTAGAAGAATATTTCCGGACCAGGGAGTTCTAATACAGTCTTCAGAAATAACTGAAACACCCTGACTCCTGGTATGCATAGGCTTATCTTGAATATGTTTATATCCTTTTTGGAGATTGAAGTACACCAATTCAAAATAAGAAGTGGTGAAATTCATTTAAGAAGATTATTATTATTTCGGTATATTTTGAATTAAATATAAAAACATTTTCGAGCAAATTGCAACGCTGAGTATTATATCTTTTATCATCATAATTATCACTTTAAATCATTAAAAAATAATAATATTAGAATTCATAATTTTATTTAAAAATATTTTTCGCGATTAATCAATGTTAGCAAAACATTTAATTGTGCTATGAAGACGATCTAACGAAACTGTTTTATTATTTGTTTTGGTTAATAAATTATAAAACCAATTATTTTAATTGTTTGCATCATCAACCGTTCAATCGAAGAGTTCAATCAAACGCATTTATCCACACCAAGAAAATAATATTTATAGAGTATTAAAAAGAAAAGCAAACGTATCTAACATTATGTTAAATTACTGCATTACATTCTCGGTTTTTTACTTACGATCGATGCCATTAAAAATAGAAAATCATTTTTAGTTTTGAAACATGTCAAGTGACGAGACCGACACCTGATCTGACATCCTCTATGCCATTTCAGATGGACATCAGACGCAATGCATGTTTAGTCCTAGTAAGACCATTTTCGGGCTAGTGTCAGCAAACTCCTGCTTTGGACACAAGGATACTGATTCTAGTTTTTAATTTAACTGCCGACAAAAAAATGAAATCATGCATAAAAATTACTCTATGGAAAAATTTTTATACAAATATCTCTCTCTTTTCAAGAAAGAAGAAATGTTTCTTTTGAATAAAAATAAAATTGTATGTGATGCATTTTTATTTTCTAATTCAATCATTTTTTAAACTACGTTATTTAATAAATCAAAAGTTATATCTCTTTCTGAAGAGGAAGCAGATTTTATTTTTGAGAAATTCGAACAAAAACAAATGCCTACCATATCGTGATTTTCGATACAGATAACCTAATTTTAAGGCATTTGAATATTTTTTGCTCCTTGTATAGTAAAATATTTTTAATTGATAATGAATGAGCCCTACTTAAGAATTGCAAGGAAAAGAATTCAATAAACTTCCAAGTACGCACCTTAACAGATAGAAACACTCAAGCCAAAAAAAGCAACATCCATTTCTTCTTGTCCAATAAAATTTGACATCAAACATGAGATCTAATACTCCATATATATATATATATATATATATATATATATATATATATATATATATATATATATATATATATATATATATATATATATATATATATATATATATATATATATATATATATATATATATATATATATATATGTATATATAAATAACTTATTATAATCAGGGATCAAATTAGCTTAATTGAGGTCCGGGGAGAAAATTTCTTTGGGTGTCCCTCATGCTTCACACCAACAAGCTTTCTATTTGATTTGGCAAATGATTCTATTCAATTGACAACATAAAACAAATTTGCTATTCAATTTGGGGACTCTTTTGATGTAAGGGTCCAGGGCAACTTTCCCGTATGTCTCTACTTTAGTTAGAATCTGATTATAAAGTTGTTATCGCTTGCTCTTGATTTGATTAAAATGTTTCCCGGAAGTCCCTTTTCGTTGTAGAGTATTTATGCTTTGAATTTAATATTCACTCTTCTAAAGACCCAATAAAATATGGCAGACGCACATTTATACAATGGGCCAGCCTGTAACTAAATTTCATTTAGAAAATTTATGTAGAAAAATTAATGGGAGTCAATTCTTCAAACTTTTTAGCTGTTCAGTTGTAAGTGTGGTCTTTAATTTATAGCATTATTTTTATAGAGATGTTTTCTATGTTTTTCTAACTGTTAAAAAAGAATTTGAAATCATTACGAAAAAACTATTAAAAATGTATTATAAATAATTCGCAAACATTCATTTAATTATTATATAAATAGGTAAATATAAGATATTCACATTTTTAAAAAACAGAGTTATATTTTGAAAATTTTTCCCCGACATGAAGAAACAACAATAAAATATACTCTTTTGTACAAAAAATAAATCACGACTCTATCATCTCGAATGCAGAGACATCCATTACTAAGAGAAAGAAAATAACTAAAAATTACCAAACGAAAGAAATTAACTTGTGAAAATTCATGCATCTCAACTCATTAGCATCAAAATATTTCAATCTTTTACTATACGAAACCGCAGTAAATCGGTGAGATCGTTGTCTCATTTCAAGAAAGTAATAAGTTTGGTGTCAGACCCAGATGAAGTTTATTGTCCAAAGAATGACTATGAATATTAAAAGTGCGAGTTATGGACAGAAGATTCCCAATTCAAAAACCGACTTCGTCAGTTGATCATAATTCGGAATTCCTGATTGATTCCACTTCAGTAATCAATTTTAACTCACATTGTGAGCATTATTTTTCTTAGAATTTATTGGAATGTGATGGAGCATTTATAAATGTGATAGAAATAACATGCTTTTAAATGGATTTTTTCGCATCCGACTGAAGACACTAAAGTGATGGATTCACTGCACCTCGTTTAATACTGTATATTTTACTTCACAGAATTGAGACTGGTTTTCAGAAACAAAATTCGATCTAAAAATACAAAATGATGTCCATGCCAAAGTCTTACGTCGCGTCGGTACATTTCATTTATTTGATACTTAAGTCAAAATAAAATTTGAAAACTGCTTACATATAGTTTTTAATATGATTACCTTTTAAGGTCAAAATGAATTGATTTTCTTTGGAAGGAGTAGAAATTATAATTTGACAAATCAAATTTCATTCAGAAAATTTCAAAATATGCTTTTAAATAACCGTTACTAATTCTGCTTAAACTTTTGTTGTGAATAACAGGAATCTTTGAGACATACGAACATAAAAATTTCAAGATCAGTTTCATCAAATAGTATATGGAATTCAGCGACTAACGTCTATTTGAACCACTTGCTATGTACCTAGCCTCACTCAAGGAAAAAAATTGTTTATAAATCGTTAGATATGAGCTAAAATGTACTAATGTACTATTCAATTTTTTCACTCACTTTTTCCTGGAAATATCTAAAAGGAATATATTTTCCTTGTTTGATATAATCAAAGCAATGTAAAAAATATTTTCCACAATAATTTGATTATGTCAAACAAAAATTACTTTAAATTTTGTTTGAAGTAATTGAATCACTGCTGAAGAAAAAATTTTTTTCCCCACAATGGTGGTTTTCGAATTCACGTGGTTAAATCAGTGAAGAAGAAAGTAGTAGCAGAAAAAGGTGAATTCTCAAGCCAGCAACATTGATCACACTTACAGACATACGTACAATACATATAAACATGCACTCGTGTTAAAGGGTAAACATCCAAAAAAGATATTTATTATTTTTCTAAGATAAATTGAATGTAAATTCGTGAAGTGTTAAATATTTTTTCTTTCAGACCTAATTTCTCCATTCAGCTTTTTCAAAAAAAAATGAAGGATTCCTTTTAGTTGCTTAACATTTATGATAACATGGGTATCTTATAGCCCTTTGTCTTTTTAACATAAAATTTATTTAATCTCTTTTCTCAATATCACTATCTTGCCTCTTAAAATGACGACCATTGTGCATATGGGACATTTTAGAGGGAAGTTAAGAAAAAATTTCACACTTGAAGGAGGGATACTTGTCATTGAAATTTGAATTCTCGCAGGGATCGCCCTATTTTTGTTTTTCAACTTTCAATTGTATTCGAAACTATCTCTTTTCTAGAAATTTCTGTAAGCCTTTGCATTGAAGTTTATTGGAATTAAAAAAATAAAGCAGATGACAAAAAAAAAAAAAAAAAAAGGTTTGCATAATTTTTACCGCGAAATTTCTTAAAATTTGAAGATTTTTCTTGACCACCTTTCCACCTCACCTTTTAAGTGCGTTCATTTTATTGCTCTCAGAGTTGCATAACAATTTTTTAATTGCGTTGGACTTTCCTAAAGTACTTATAAGCATAATAAAAAGAATTTTCTTCCTTATCAAATTTCCTTATCATGGAAAATTTGATGAAAAAAAAAAAAAAAGAAAAAGAACTGCTTTGAATAACAATAAAGCTATTATTCATACTTTTCTAAACTGTGCATTTATTTACAGATAAAATTGTTATTAGAAAATATATATTGTAGTCGCGCGACAGCTTTGTTGGGAAAGGTGTCGTTCTCATGATTAGGAGTGATAAATTCTGTAGCTGACCCAATCGAAGATCCATCCAGGTAACATTATGTAAACTGGGGCATGTAAAATAAATCGTAACGTCCTTTCGTTGTCCTTTCGTTGGTGTACCGTGGAGAAGAGGGTACCAGCTTACGTGTCGACCTCGTTACTTAAAAGTGGTTTAAAATGATGAGGCTACTGGTTGTGTTTAGCGGCTTTTTTGCTGGCCGAAATAGCGAGCTGGAAATTTTATTTGAGATATTGGCAGTCGATTCAACTTAAAATGCAAGGCCGGGAAATAAAATTTTAGTCTATTCACAAGTGTTATTTTGAGAAGCTTACGAGTTAGTTATCCTTAAGTTTTGCTTTATTATTATTTTACTGCTGTTAAGAAGGTAAGATTTCTTATTGTTATAATCTTTAAAGCAAAGAAACTTAATTTTAATACTTCGTGGAAACATTTCTCAAAAAATAAGGCTTTAAGTTGGTGCACTCTAACTTGGCATTTAAAGAATATCTCTGGATGAAGTAATAATAAATGCTTCTACTATAAAGATGGATATTTCTGCCTCAAAAACCCCCAATTATTTTAAAGCGTCGTGGAAGGCTGAAGAAACTATAGAAGTGGCATACAAAAATGATTCACTGTTTAAAATATTTCTTATATCTAAGGTAGCTAAAGCAATTCCAAAAAAATGACTCGAGAAGCATAAAAAACGAAATTTAAAAGTAAAATACCAGAAGATAAAAAATTCTTAAATTTAATTTATTGAAGAGACGTAAGAATTTTTACTTCAATTTCAGGTCCAAAAGTTGCTTTAAAAATAGTTGGAATTAATGAACTACAATCTTTCACAATTGAGCCCCAAATAGTTTGGGAAAGGATCACGACCAAATTTCTAATTCACGGTATACCGTGCTCAATACCTCGTAATGAAATTGCTGAAGAAATAACATCAAAAAATAATATAGCTGTATTGTTAAAGGCTTTTTAAGCAAAAATAACTATCCGATTAGTCCTATCCTAATGACTATTCTGGGAACGCATTTACCTGATTCAATCAGACTATATATAACAAATTACAAATTGATATTTTCGTCAATAGATCACGGCAATGAAATAAATGTTTTAAATTTAATCACAATAATAATAAATGTAATTTTAATCCTCTCTATATTAATTGCGACCAAAAAAAAGTAGGCTGTCAAAATAAGGTAAATGTAACACTTGTAATTTAAACATAGAACAGATTTACAGCTGCGAAAGTAGAAAACGTGAAATGGACTTTCAGAAATTCAAATAATTTATCACCTTACAATTAGCGAAGCACGCATATCCTTCTTAAATAGCATTAAGAAAACCTACGCCAACGTGGTCACAGGATCTACAAGTCAAAATCAAAATTTTCAGATAAAAAATACGATAGAATCTATATCCCAAAATATCATACAAACTGTATCAAACAATAGATTCCAAAATAGCGAAAATGATAGAAACTTTTTCAAGTTTAACAGAAATTTTAGTACAACAATTAAATATCCCAACGAATACAGATTTAAGAAATACTGATAAGCCTTCAAAGAAATTGAAAAGTAACTGAACGAAATGCAATAAAGTAACTAAATATCATAATATAAAAATAAACAAAAATATTTATAATTCTATAATCAATAACGAGATAGACATTGTAGATTACATTCGTCTGCTGCATATTAATATCACAAGCTTGGAGCAGCTTAAGGTCTAACAAATCCACCAGAGTTTAACTATGAATTAACCAGAAGATTCAGATCAAAACTATTTTTAACTAATCTTTAAATTATTTTGGCTTTTAAGAGTATAGAATATAGAATTTTTTAATTTGTTCCAATTGAATACAGAAGAAAAAGACTTGATGTTTTAATTTCTTTTCCTACGAAAGTGGCACAGTGAGAGGTATTCTAAATAAAAAGTAGGTATTTCAAATGGATGATTTTGTTTCCTCGGATATTTTCGTCTTCCAAGAACCTTCCTAAGCCCTCACCACTCTATACATGTACCCCAAAAAATTGTTTACAGGAAAGATTGGAAAATTCACGCAGGTTAAGGATTGATAGCAGCACCTAAAGCTATCCTATCTTAACTCGTAAATTTAGAAGAAAACGATCAACTAGATAATGAAATGTGTGTGAAAATTCCTCATAATAACGGAAAACTCCATATTAATTTCTATTCCCTCAAGGAATTATTAATTTAAGCCCCCCTTTTTTAAATGCCTTCAAAGCATTTGTCTGGACCATGCCTTGTGTTCGGAGATTTTAATGTACAACATATATAATGAGGATATAAAAGTAATACATTAGCCGGACAAGCCTTAACAACTTGGTTTAAAGAATATTTACTTTTTGAACGATTCATCTCCAACTCTTGTATCCTCAAGAGGATGCTTTTCTTTTTAATAGATTTCTCTAATTTCTTCTGACATATTCAATAGATATACAATGAATGTTTCAGATAATTCCTACGATAGTGATCATTTCCCTATATTTATTGACTCAATTTTAAACTATCCATCCTTAAATGGGTCTACAGATTGAATAAAATTAGAGAACCAGTCAATCAAAGAACGAAACTTATAAATTTAACATTTTATTCCGAACGGGAAAAATATATTACTCTGGTATTCAATGAAAATACACAGTCGAAAAACCTATTTAAAAATAACCTCCCATGGTGGAGTGCTCTTTAAATCAAGTTCTTGTTTCTGAAACAACTATATTTTAAAAAAGCTAAAAGCATCTAGATAATGTCTCTTGGATTCTTCTAAAAAATTTCAGCCAAATTAAAACAAATTATTAGATATTCAAAAAAAAAATAAATAAATAAATAAAAAAGTACTGGGATAATGTCTGTAAATTGCAGCAAGACCCATACCTTATTTTTCGAATATTCGAATCTATCTCCCAAAGAAATGAGGTTTTCTCTCTGTCACACAATGTTATGTATCTCAATAGCCAAGAACTTTGGGATCCTCAAATACAATGCAAAGCTTTTGCTAAAATATTTCCTCAGAATGGTTGTTCCCTATCCCCTTGTACTTTCATGGATCGGGGAATATCGAGAACTCTACAAATCCTTCGCTTTATCTGAACTAGACACAGCAATACAATCTACTAAAATTACTACCCCTAGATCTGATATCGTCTCTAAAAGAATTTTCAAAATACTTCATTACAGGAAATATTACATTGGATACATGAATTTTTACATGAATTTTTTTTTTAATTTCTTTTCAAATAAAATGGCGAAATTATCTTTCTTTTATCCAATATATGAAAAGGGGAATCCTCAGGGGTCAGTTTCTCCCTATTCATTTGCAATATTCATAGCAGACATCTTTGAGACTCTACCTCAAGGAATCAAAAGTTTAATATATGCGGGTGATATTCTTATTTACGGTACTCACGACCTCCTTTATAGATTAACGACAAATCTTTTCAATGCTTTGTATAATATCAATATGTGGCGTCAATATTGGAAATTGGGAATCATCTATGAAAAATGCGCTGCAATTAATTTATGCAAGCCCAAAGCAGACATAAATTGGTCCTTCTCATTATTAATGGTGGTTTGAGTGGAAAAATGAAATCAATTTCGTTGGATTTCCGATAGATAAAAGAAATCTCCGAAACTATATAAATGATCTTAAAAATAGGCCTTATAAGTCGATTTACTAAAGGTTATCTCAAATAAAAAGTATGGAACTAGTTCAGATCACTTATCAAACCTTGTCAACTCCTCTATATGTGGTCTGTTTCTTTATTGCAGCAATATTCTAGCATAGTCAAAATATCATCCATTAGAAATATGTTAATACTATTGCTCTCTGAATAGGTCTTGGTCTACCTAAATGGATACCAAATATAGTTCTGCTCAAAATGTCCTGTATTGAAGAGATTTACTATAAATTCAAGAAAATCAATTTTAACTTCTGGATTAATAAATTTTCCTCTGAAAAAAATTTTCGCGAACATATAACTATATTTTAGGTGAAAAAGAATCACAAAAATTGGAATATAAACAGGTTAATTTATTTTTTCAGTCTAAAGGAATTTGAAATGTCTTAATTATCTCATACAATTTGTATTTCTACAGGAACCATTGCCTATCTCCATTTTTATGCATATAGAAGACTGATTTTCCGAACAGATTTCTCGAAAATTATCAAATTCTACCTTTATTCGAGGAGTTCCTCGGCGAAAAATTTAAATCAATTAATATAATTTCAACTGATGCAACCAAATCAACTAAAATCATGGCAATCGCTCCATGGTCTCCATATCAAGCAATCAGATTCCGAATTATAGAGTCAATATTTACAGCAGAGGCTCTAACAATATGCCAAGCAATTGACGACTTCATGGTTTTTAAGGTACCGAACAATATTTTCACGGATAGTAAATCTCTCTGTTCTTATGGCTCTATAAATGTTACAATAAGTTATTCTTCGCTTAAGAAATAAGTTATAACAAGCACCAAAATTTTATCCTCTCCTAAAGATCAACTCGGTTCCTGCCCACAAGGATATTTTTATAAACGAAACGGCTGATAAGTTAGCTAAATCACAAACACAGAAACAGATATATATCTTCCTTGTATTTCACCCGAAGATTTGAAGAGATTCCACAGAAATTGCATAAATCATGCCTATGCCTCTATATATTTATCTAGTAAATGAAACTACATAATTGGAAATATGCCAGCTGGAATACTTTATGGGAGTCTCTCACCTCTCGAAGGGAGGGCGTGTTATTTGCTAGATATGTAACACGAATGTTTATGACTTCAGCCCTTTCACATCGTTTCAATTTAACAGAATTTGAAATTTGTCTAATATGCAGGTCTGCAATGATGTAGAGCATATATAATTTCACTGTAGTAAATACACCAATCAAAGAAAAAGTGTCCAGAACCAGAACTTTTTAGCCAATTACCTGATTTTCGAGGAAAGACTAAATGATAGTGAATAATCGGACAAATATAAGATTTTCACGATTTCTTCACTCGGTGAACTTATTCTGAATAGAAATTAAATTTCTGGAATAATGGAGACAATATCCTTTAAATGCCGCTAAAAGTCTCAATGTACATCAATTCAATCAATAGGTAGCTCGAAAAATATTGTAAACAAAATTTATGCTAAGTTTCTTTAACCATTTCTATAAAAAAAAATAAATAAATAAAAAAAAAATAAATAAATAAAAAAAACTTGCTATTTTATTATCCATTAAAGCACGAAATTAATATTATTGAAGTTTATTTGAATTTGTGCCGGGAAATGAAAGAGTAAACGCAAATAAAAACTCAACAATTGCAATTTGGCTTTTAATTTCAACTAATGTCTTATTAATTCTTTTTATAGTAGAAAGCTTAAAATAGTAAGTTTTTTATATTAACCTTATAATATTTAGAAATAGTCACAAATTTTGGAACTATGCTTGTAATATGTGGCAGACTATGACCATTTTCGTAAATATTGAGGTGACTGTAAGATTTTTGATAAATTTTGTGAAAACAATCAATCAATTTAAATTTTTTCATACAATAACTTTTATAAGAAAAAATTTTAAGATTATAAATGCGATATCATCTATGGTTGTCCAGGTTGTACCTTCAGAAGAGAGATTCAGACAATATGAAGAATTTGAAAATGGTGTTTTTGAGAGCTTTTAAGATACGATTTATCTGTCGAATCAACTCAATCTTGCTAAGATTACGCAGATGCATTTGCCATCTTTTATTAATGTATTAATTGAAATAAATTTATGTATTTAATTTGGAATTGTGAACTAAGAGATAAATATGCATAAATCAAGAAATGAGTTTGATTAAAAAATTTAGCAAATTAAAAGAAAATGCTGTAAAAAATTAAAAAAGAGAAATATTATGTATTTCTTAATTTCATTAACTATCTCGAGATCTCTTTCCAGTTTATTCTATTCCATAAATCATTTAATTTCAACTTTTTTTTTACATTTTATGTGTTAATCAAATGAAAAAGCTAACATAGTTCATTTTAAAATTCTTCTCTATCATGTTATTGAACAAGCTGAATCACTGCGAAAATAATTAAATTTCCAATGATTTCTTTCAGCATTCTTTTTTCATGAGAAAGAACAATGCTTCTTATTCACGTAAGTTTAGGCTGGCAATCTCTATTGAAACAGTGTCCATTTTGACTTATTACGAGTAGTATTTGATATAATTGTTATAAAAAAATAAATAGAATAAAAAAACACTTTTCTCGTCTTTTCTATTGAGATGTAGGAGGCTCGGAAGCATGCATTTCCAAATTTGAAAATTCATGCCCATCATACACCTGAAGGATTGGAGCATAACTAAAAAGACAGTTACCAAAAACGTCATTACTGATTCGGTGGATGAACTCTTGCATCTTTGCAAAACCACAATCACCATGGAGTTTTTTTAATATAAAGATCATCATAAGATCATTTTTCATCATTCGTGATTTACCATTTTTTGATGTAGTATACATTTAATATACAATGAAAGAAAAAATAGACTATGTTAGAGATAGAGTAGATGGTACATTTATTTTGCTCTGCTCAAGCTTTTTACATTTTAGTGAATTAAATGGATAAGAGCATAATAGAAATAAAAAATCTGAGAAATTCACATTTCTTTTCGCGGCCTGTACCACGACGTAAGGCCTGTTTTGGGAGCCGACCTTGTTTCTATTGGATAAGTGGAAATTTCACAACTATTTGTACTACAAAGGAAATATTCAACGTGGTACATTGTAACTGAACAATGTGCAGAGCCGCGGTGGCTTGGTTGGTTAGGGCGTTGTTCTCATTATTGGAAGGTAGTGATTTTGAATCCCGAATTGACCGAAGATCCGTTGTGTTCAATAATAGCGGCTGGAGCACGTTAAAACTGGTCGTGGTCGCAATATCCTCCGAGTGAAATGATACCCCTGGCAATGGGAGGCTAAGTATTGGGGGTCTTCTGCTTGATCCCTGCTTCAAAATCACAAGAATCCACCCGGCTGCTTCTATTTAACAGGTAGAACCCAACTCAGGGCTGGGTACAGGAAACATGTTGATGCAACAGCTGGACAATGTTCTTCAAGATAAAAGGTCTTGTGGTCTTTCATAATTCTTACTCATAACTCTTTCCCATTATTGAACAAGACTGAGTTTTTATTGTCCACCTACACATCTCTGGAGATGCGTATTCTAGTAATCTTAGTTTTGCGTTTGAGACTCAAATGCTGTGCATTATCTATGGAAAGTTCACCTGGAAAACAATTTATGCAGTGGAAGTTAAAAACCTTACAAAAGCTTCCAGCTGCTAAGGTGTGTACACTATGCGGTGTCCAAAATAAATAAAAAACTCTTAAGAAATAAGCCATTGAAAGAACTAACATTTTGAAATATCCAACAAAAAGTTTATAGCCAGATCACATTATCAATTTATTATCATTTTCAATCGACTTGATACTTCCGACACAAATGCCCTTAAGTGCCACAGGGTAGAGTTCTATATTTTGATACTAATGCAACACAAAATGAGTTTTATGCAATCTAAGAATCTTGTTAGGAAATGCCGGCTACGATACTGTACCCGACGTAATAATAGATACAAAACAAATAATTTTAATTCGTCCTCTGTTACTCTATCTTAACCGGATACAGTGTTAGTGAAGGAAGGAAAAGGGGATCCATCATACCCCCGGACACGTCTCACTTAAGGGCGCCGAATAATTCCAAAGTCAAACAAGAATTTTTTAGAAAACTTAATTTTATTTTGAGGAAATTACAATTTTATTCTAGGAAATATATTTTTAATTTATAATTATATTACTTTGTCCAGAGATAAGCCATCAAAGGCTTGGTAGAATCAAGTGAAGAAGTCAATAAGATTGTTGTTGAGCGACGAAAGGAAAATGGAAGAAGAATGATAGAAGAATTGGAAGAGCGCTTTCATAAACTTTTTTACATTTATAAATTTTTTATAAATAATAAATTTACATAAATTAGTTCCTTTCAGAAAATATTGTGTTATCTTAATCATACGTAGAACTTGGTTTGACATTTGTGACAGAATGAGTGAAAAAAAGTTTCATAAAAAATAAAAAAATAAAAAGTATTTTGCATAAACCTGAATAATGAAGAATAAACTCAGCGTTAGACTCTTGTGTTTCTGCCGATGTTTTTGGAACGAAATATGTTAGAGAGCTAAAGGTACTATGACACTTCTCCAAGAAAATTGTTCTCAGGGAAAACTGTCTTGCGTTAATGTGCATGTGTGCATCATCATAGTTCCTTGTACCTAGCCTAGAATTGGACTCTATTAGTTACGTGGAGCAGCCAGGTGAGAATCTCCCTAATTTAGAGACAGGTACCAAACAGAAGGTTCTTAACACTTAACCTTCATTTATAGTATTATCAATAGATTAAAAGTTTAATTTGTGCCAGTCTTAAGATAATTTGTGAAAGCACACTTTTTTAATATATTTCTAAAATAAGTTTGGAAAAAAATGAATGGATATTTTATATATTTGTTATAGCATTTATGAGATTTTAAATTTCATTTGTTAAAATTAATTCATGTTTGAAATTTTTGAAGACTATTTGTTAATTTTTAAGATTATTTGTGTGTGGCTTAATTTCATATTGAGTTTTTCGAAAGTTACATTAATTACTCTACCTTCTTTTTAAAGTAAAAAAAAAAAAAAACTGATTTTATTCAATTAGTTTCAGAATCCAATGAATAATTGGATTCTAAGGATTTTAAAGTTGTAAGAATTCGTTTAGATTTACTAGAGAAGTTTTAGTCAAAATCTATAATGATCGAATTTAGACAGAAGAAAAAATGACTTATAAGATTAGAAGCAGAAGGAATAGAAGTGTATCATTTAAGATTTGATTCATGTAAAAAGGCAGCTTTCAAAAAGTTTCGTCTTGAAGCTTGTAGGAGTCCTACAGAAATAGTGAAATATTTAACGAAATGATTAAATTAAAGCCATTTCGATCTCAGTTTCTGTTGAACAACGGGTGATGGATGTTGAGCTTCTAAGTGGAAGTTTGTGGAGGTGAGTGATTTAGATTTTTCTGAATTTTCTACCTTGGAACTTATGAATACGGTCACATTTATGAAATCGTTCCGAAAAGCAATCCGCTGTGAATATTAAATATCTAATTATGATTCTCAAATTTTAAGTTGTACACTCCGTCGTGTCAAAACGGTAGTTATTAAAATACCGGTGAATTCAAATTTTTGAGCTTATTTCTTTTTTAGTTGAAAAAAAAAGCATTTGTTAAGCAAAAATATTCCAGAATTGAAATAACAAGGAAAATACCAGCTCAACTGTGACTTCGTCACCTGACCGTGGCTAAAAATTAAGAGGTGCTTGGTGATATGACAGTATTCCAAATCCGTTAGCCTTAAAGCACAGCCCGGGCCTCCTATGCATGTATTTAAATATATTGGTTGGCAGAAATTTGTAACAAAAAATGTATTGCAGTTGCAAAAAATATTTTTTCCATTATTTTAACTTTAAGACATGACAAATTGAAATGGATATATTGTCACATCATGGTAAATTAATGAGTTGAATATTGTTGATCCATTTTTCCTATTACATTGCTAATGTGCATTGGTGTTGCTGTCTTGCGCGTGCTAGGCTAACATTATGGGGTGCGTTGCTCCACTTTTCCAACTGAACCATATTTTGGTGTGGAGTCCGACTTCTTCAGTACACACATGCCATAGGTACCCGTTTATAGAATAGGCAACAATTCACAACCCATTCAGACAAAGCACAAAGATAGGATAGACAGAGAGGGAAAGTACATCCATGCCCCAACTGGGATTCAAACTCAGAACTTCCCTATCCGGAGACCGGCACTCTGGCCACTAGACAGGGTGGGCGGAGCCAATGTGCATTTAACTACGTTATACTCACCCGTTACTTGTAGTGATGGATAGAGATTAAATACACGCCTCGATCAGTTCTTGTTTGAATTGACATCATTTTGAACAATGACCGTAAAGTTTCTATTAAGACATATGACAATGCTCTTCATTACTTTACGAAACGTTTTGTTTCAACAGAACATTGCATGACCTCTCATTGCTGGCATTGCTTGGAACTTTTTGATAGAGAAAATAATGTTCGACTCCTCCTTTGACCAACACGTTCTCCAACTATCTTGATAACAGGAAACATCTGATTCATTGTTTCCGTGTGACTGACTTACCTCATCACTACTCATTGCGATCAATGAACTGATGTGAGTAAAGTTGCTTTGGTGCTATACTTGCACATGCCATTTAATCTCTGTTTCACTCAATACCCAGGTGTATAAGTGCTCTTATATTCGTTTCAGACATGATTGTTTTTGGGTATTGATTTTCAAAATATATGATTTCAAATTTTTTGAAAATGAAATCCATAAAATTTCCAGTAAAATACATTGTCCTATAAATGCCTGCGTGATTTGCATTTATTAGTGATGTAGCAATTTTAATGGCCAGTAGTGTAGTACCAACTGAAACCCCACTTTTAGAAAATAATTTAAAATATAAATACTAAAGGAAATCGATAAAAATATTGTAGACGGAGGCTGTAGCGTCGCGTGGAATTAAGACAAATGTGATGATTATTCCAATTTAAATTAATTCAATTTATTGGAGAGAATAAATTTTTTAAGTGTACATTATGTACCACGCTCAAATTAGCGAACATGACATCATTGGCGGACGCTGCCACAAGCACACATCCAGTGTCCTGTTTCTCTGACAACACTCTCTCAAATCATGGTGCATGCGCTTTCTAATCTTCGCCTTTTCGTTACAGGGTCCAATAGCGAATTTAATTGAATTGTAAACAGACATGCAACAAATTCACAATATAACTCCTGATACACTTTGATCTGTAATGGAATATCCTTTCAACTCACAGGACAAACATATTATTTAGAAACTTATTCAAAATTTCCATTTTTAGATGGTTTCATTACATTTTTCTTTTTCTAGGTTTTTGACCTTGAAATAGCTATAAATCGATTTCTTTTTTGCTTTTCCTATGATTTTAGATCTAGAGACAATTTAAAACTGATTTTTTACTCTCTGCTGCGTCATTATGTCGAGTGGATGGGTAATGCGTAGAGTGTTACAATATGTATATCACTTATTTTAATCAAAATAAGTATATCACTTATTTTGAGTAGCACCTTATGACACGTACAGCAACAGCAAGCGATAAATGTATGAATTTTTTTCCGTTACGCAAATTCAAATCTGAGAATTTAAAAATCATTTTTTTATTTCAGCACATTTTGTTCAACTGATTTTGGACGAAGAAAAGAAGTATTCAGAATTTGAAGATATTATACATTTCTAAATCAAGCTTTAAACTTTGGAATTTTTTCCACTAATACTTGGTCTCCCAAGTACAAAATAATAAATTAACTTGGAAAAAAAAAACTGGTTAGCGTTACACGTTCTCCCATTAGAAAGATTAATCAAGTATTAAATTTTCAGCCAGATCTTTTGATCAAAAGAAATAGATACCTGCATATGATGTCATCGGACCCTTGCTGACGAAATTTTCAGCTTACTTTCTAGAGGAAATAGAAAGTAAATATAAGTTACAATTCATCTTGCGAAATGTTCGCAGTAATACTTGATGAATTAGTGTTACTCGTTTGTATACTGAAATGGAGAGAAAAATAAATTAAGATTGCACGAGAGTATAGACTTGTGGTGAAAAATATTTCCATTATTGCATTCAATTTTCGTTGGTCTCAAAAGGTCAGTTGGAACGTATATATAACATATAAACAACCACCACGCTTTCTGTCCTCAGTTCTTCTCGAAGTGAAAGTATCTAATTAAGAAAAATATATATTGCAAAAATATTTCAAATCTGAAATTTTGCTAACTAATAATTAATTACTAATTAAAGAATACCTTTTCTAATTTTGAAATATCACGTTTAATGAATATAACGTAAAAATTTGATTAAAAAAATCTCTTATTTTATTAAAAGTTTTAGAAAATGCGTTACGAGAAAAACTGTTTCAGAACTTCATGCTCAAAAACTTTTAATCTCATTAAGTAGTTTGAGTTATAACGTAACAAATTTATTGCCCTTTAAATATAATTAAAAATGAATTTTAAATATAGTTAATTTTGTGTGTGTGTGTGTGTGTGCATAAAATTCAGAAATATAAGATATTTTATAATGTTGGATCACATAAATGCACGGTCAAATGCAAGAAGTTAGATTAGAACGATTCTATTACTTTTAATTTATAAAATGTCACTTAAAATGATAAAAATCAACAAAAATATCTTTCTTTCCATTTATCCTATTCAAAAGTATATTGGTAAAAACATGGTATATTGATACATTTAAACGATTGATTGATAACAATCTTAATACCCCTGTGGATGGTACTAGTATTGACGCATTAACAAATTGTTACAAGATAGCCTGAAAAATAACTGAAATAATAGATATATGTTAATTGAAGCGATACTAATGGGAGAAATTATGATGTCTGACCTAAAGTTATGAAAGTTAGTCTTAATCTGTTTAAAATTTGTATAATCTAGTTATATATCATTAATTTTATAATAGGAAGTTGTAAAAAAATCAAAGCAAGAAAATAAGGAAGCTCCAATTGTAAGTTTTGCAGGGATAGAATTTGTTTTAATGTATCGAAGACATGAAATCAGTATGTCCATTATTTCATTTTCCCCACAAGAGCATTTATCTATAAAAAAAAAAAAAAAAAAAAGATCAAACGATGACCTTTAATACACTGCCCGACATTGAAAATGCATCACCAAGAAGGAATGGCCAGAAAATTATGCAAATATCAGGGTAGACGCATCTTACCCAGTTATGCAAATGAACTGTAATGCACAGCTCTCCAACGCATATAGATAAGATATGTTGTCTTAGATCTTGATGCGAGGAACTAGCAGAGTGGGCTATATTGGCGCCTTTATTGCTGATTTGAAATAATAGTTAAAAAATTTTTCTTGTCACAAAGGACGTTTGTAATTGCAGAAAATGCCAGGCCATCGTCAACGGAATCAGTTCCAGCAGATGGACGAGTTTAAAAGAGGCATGGTGATTGAAGTGAGAATGGTAGGTTTGTCCTAACAGCAGATCACAGCTGATAGACATTTAGATGCGTCCGCAGTGCATCGGCTGTGGCGAAGATAGTTGGAAAAAGGAATTGTGAAAGTTTGCGGATTGTGACTGCAACCAGAGGGACATCAGCATGCGTGGATCGACGCATCCGAGGGAAGGTGGTGGTGGCCCCGCAAAGCACATCTACCGAAATTCTGTAGCATATTCAAGACACACTGAACGCTTCCATATCGAGCAGAACCATTTGCTGTCGGTTGGTTGCTGTGGCCTATGCTCATGGCACCTGTTAAGGACACTGCCATTGACGCCACAGCATAGAAGCCAAAGTCTGGAATAGTGTCAGATTAGAGCGATGGAGTGGAACAGTATCATCTTCTCAGATGTGTCACGCTTCTGATTCTTCAATGATAGTCCCCATGTACGAGTGTGGCGTCGATGTGGAGACATATCACATTCTACAGCAATTGTGGAATGCTTCCCCACGCCACAATACGGCATCATGGTTTGGGGATGCCACTGCGTACGATTCCAGGTCACCTGTAGTTCGTATTCACGGCACTATGACAGCCCAACGTTACGTGGACGATGTGCTGCGGCTGTTGATACTCGCTTACTTTCAGAGGGCGCCCAATGCCCTTTATCAGCAGGAAACGCTCGACCGCATATTGCTCGCATCAACTAACATGTTCTGCAAGCTGCTTTTCTGACCACCGTGCAAGTAAGATCACTCACCAGTAAAACACGTTAGGGAAATGATTGGACGCCATTTGCAAATCCTGCCACTGCCTTCTTTAGAAGACGCACTTTGTCAAATGTTTGATAGGGCATCGGGAGCCATTCCTCATGACGCCATCCGTACTCTCAATGACTCTGTGCTTAGACGTGTTGCTTCGTGTATGGCCGTCCACGGTGGTCCAACAATCTGTTCTTGCTCTGTATTATACATATCATTTCGAAATACAAATCACATATATTGTTCGTTGCTGTCTCTCTGTTTGCTGAGTTTCGTCACTTTCTAGCAGCTCATTCTTGGTGTTGCGTTTTCAATGTCGGGCAATGTATTTGTCTTGAAAGTTTTGCACCTGGCTTTAGCTAACTGCGCCTCTTAAAGACGAGAATTATTATACTTTTGGTAATTTTTCTTGCCATGTACGTGAGTGAAAAATGGATTTTATATTTACTTGCAAACCATTCATACTATTACTGAATCAAAAAATGTCTCTCTAATCTTGTGAATAAGGACTCCATCAAAGATCACACACAGAATAAGGAATTTATTAATATTCCTTTATGGAAGTGTCTTAACTTTTATATTTCAATAAGCATTCGTTTTTATGAACTTCTAATTTACAAGCACACATGATTTTAGAAACTAGAGGCTGGTGTCGTTGATAATGATAACTTTAACTCCCTTTTACAAATTAAAATTTAAAAAAATTGCTTTTTTTTTTTGCGGATTTATTTTTATGAAAATTCCTTTTTGCGTTTATTTTTTCATTTGATCTTTTAATTTTTTTTAGTTTTTATTTAATTTTATGGTTTAGAAACTTGGATCGAAGTTTTTATTTTAGAATTGTAAATCCTTTGAATCATGAAATACTAACTACACTGCAGATATTGAGATACTGGAATTTTCAAAGGATCATGTGAAATTTATCCCTTCTTACATCTCGTACCTCAAAGTATAATCAATAGCTTCATGCGCAAATAACGTTAGATATTTTTCCAAAGAGCGATTGTGGGTTGGAATCTCTTTATAAAACTGATATTCTAGTTGTAATGTGTTTGTCAATCTAATTTTGAAGTTATATTACAGAAGAAATATTTAGATCATTTTGACAACAAGCTTTATTTAAGAAATTACCATAACTGAAGAGAATGTAATTTACTTGATGACTTAAACGTAAAGACAAATTATTTACCCATGAACTTCGAAAAAGGCCATTGCTGTTTGATATTTTATTTCAGGATTTCTTGAATTTTGATTCAAGAGTAATTAAAAAAAAAAAATCAGATATAAATAAAAAGAAAAATTGTCTGAGAAATAAGAAAATATCTAATAAGATTATGGTAGTTTTTTTAAGGGGGAAAAACATTAAATTGCTTTCTTACATAAAAAAGTGGTAAAATGCGTTTTTAAAAAATGTAGTTTTGAAGTTATAGAACAGGAAAAATAATAATTTGCTCGATGTTTCATTAATAAAATGAAAATGAGAAAGAATTGTTTTTAAGTGTGAATTTTATTTTGTATGCCTATATATCATATAGGATGTGCTAAATATATATTTTTTCTATTATGATTTTTTATTTATGAAAAGATTTCAAAATCTAACATTGATTTTTTTTTTTATATTTTCCGAGCTTTCGAGTTCATGAACTATTTTACTTATCTTTATGAAATCATAAAAACTAGCGTCTAGTATACCCAGGATTCCTGAATGATTAGGAATCTAAACTAATTGAATACATTCTCGAACATCACAAGCGAACGAAGCTAAGTCAACTGGAATAAACAAGGAGTAAAAGTATAGAGCTGCTAAACTGCTACGAAAAAAGCTATAGTTTGATAAAAAGTTCGATTAGAATTTGATAACATGATTTTATTGAAGAGTATGAAATATAAACATTGCTAGAAATAAAGCAAAGTCTGTAAAAATGACTGATGTAATAAAATTTGCTATTGTCGCCTCAGACAAAGGTTTTTGTCAATTTCCTAATTTACTGTTGATTTTAAATTCATCAAATTATGTTAAAATAAATTAAAGCTACTTAGTATAATTCTAAGAGATCGCTGGTAATGTTCTGTTTGACATTTTTAAGTGAATTTTAAAAATGAAAGAATGAGCGACAAGCTTCGAGAGGATTCAGAAAATATCAATGTCATAAATATCATTTCCTTTGAGCCACTTTTTTATTCACAAGATTAGAAAAAAGTGTGAAAAATGGTTATATATTATAAATTATTTCATTCTTTATCACATTTTATTAACGCAAGAAGATTATATATATATTACTATTCGTTTTCATTTCGGGTATGGTATGTTGAAAGATATTTTAATATCTATCGTCTAACTTGTCTTCAAAGAGGACATTTCATAGACAGTGGGTCGTATTAACATGTCGCAAGGGAAAAAAACACCTGAAAACTCCGACAAACTACCATGCAGAAGTGCAATATTCATTTCTCATCGTTCAATAGTGACATACATATAACCCAGAACCTTATGTTTCAAAGAGAGTTGGACATGATTATTTGACATGGCCAAATGGACAGCCTAACAGTCGTATGCAGAATTAAGGTATTTTAGCATCCACCGCGTAAATTGTCTTCTAGGAGGACTTTTCATATATAGTGGGCAGTATTCAAATGTCGCAAAAGAGGAAACCCGAAAAACTCTCACCCACTCCGATTGACCATGGCTTTCAACTGCACCAATTTCATTCGGATTGTTTGAACAGTTGCTGCGTACTAAGAAAAATAAAATGGCACGTCAGCTAAAAACTTACTTCAGTGTTGAAGTCAGGGAAACAGTACGTTTTTTGTGGGCAAAACCTTTAACGATTGCTGTGATTCATTATATAAAATATAGGCAGTGTATGGGCCACATGAACTGTTACGTCCAACCATTGTGAAATAGTGCCAGCGAATGGTCGAAGACGGTCACACAGACTTAACCGATGCGGAAAGATAAGGAAGGTCAACAATGGCGAATGATTGATCGGACATGGTTGAGCGGATGGAAGGCACGCAAGGCAAGACAAGATTTGTTTCGCAATTTTGGATGAGAGGTTATCCACCGTACAATCCCGATGTGGCGCCCTGCGACTGTCATGTGTTCTACAATCTCAAAGAATATTTAAGTGGAAGACAATTTTCCAACGATGACCAAGCTCAGATACTGTTCTAAGCTGCAGTTCAAGGACCAAGGAGCGATTTTCTATCGTCAGGGCATCAAGAGATATGTGCCACGTTCAACAAAGGTCTGCAGAGACTTGAAGATTATGTAGAGAAATAGTGTGTTATATGTGTGTCATATAGTGCATTATAGCGCACTTCTCACAGTAAAGTGTTTTCTTTTATTTACATTGTTCGCGAGTGTAGCTTACTTTTTGAACGCCCTTAGTGTATGTATATAAAGCATGAAATTATTAAAATACGCATACATATCACAGGTAGAATGAGTAAAGTACAATAAATACCTTTACAGTAGTTATATTTAATACGCATACTATAGCAATATATCAGCATTAAATCTCTAAAAAGATGGATGATCGAATTCTTAACAATCAGCATTTAGAATAGTTCCCGTTTTTTCGAATTTTAAGTAGTTTTTACTTGTATTTATAATTTTGATTTGTTCACATGGTTCTTATGATTCACATGGATCATAATAGTTTTATTCACTTAAGAAAAATATTTGGGAAATTTCTGAATTATTTAGAAAAATAACAATCTAAACCTACTTTTGTTTTTCCTACCAAAAATGCTTTTATTAAGAAAAATGAGCAACAGTAAAAATTATTATAATTTAGGAAATATTTCATAATTATTGCCAAGACTAGAATTTTTATATTTTTCTTTTAATACGAAATATACATTTGAATATCTCAGTGATAAAAAATATAATTTAAAAATAAAAATATGATTATGAAATAGTGAAATATGAGAGAGAGTTTTTTATTGCTTATATTTTTGAATTTTTCTACAAGTTCATAGTTTTTTGTGAAGTTTATTTGATGGAGATCTGAAAATGTTATTTTCTGTTTCATGATAATATTTTTCTGAGATTTAAACATATTTAGTGATATTCAGTAAGCTTATCTAAAATATTTTATTAATTTTATAAGCACAAACTATTTACTTTAGTTTATTGTTATCGGCTTATGGTTGTTTTTGCTGAAAGAAGAGCTGAACATTTCCTAAAACCATGTAATTTTTGAATCAGTAGTGAAGTCTACAACTGAGCTGATCTCAAATCTCTATACCATTGGATACAATAATGGATATGCACGTCATTGAATTTTACTAAATTCTTAATTCGCTTATGTCCTCTTAGTAAAACGGTCATCATCAAATCGGTATAGTATCCATATTTTCTGGGAGCAAGAGAAACATTTTTGCAATTAATACATTTATATTTGTTAGTGATTTGTTACTTTATAGAGAATTAGATTTTTCTTCTTTATTCATTTTTGCATTTTTTAAGCGTTTGATAAAATAAGAAAGTGTATAACATTATTTTTAATTTACATCTAATCTTTGGAATTTTTTTAATTATTTATAAGATCTTTAGAGAAATTTAGCTTCATTTCCTACCATCTTAAAAATTAAAATCACGATTTTTTTTAAAAATAATTTTTTATAACTTAAATTATTTATTTGAATCTATCAATTGAGCAAACAATGAAGATATCAACGAATTTCGTTTCTAATTATAAAGTAAATTTTGGACTTTCTATTGATTGAGCTTCATTTTGGGCTATATATTCTCGCATTAGAATTAAGTTTTATTTTTCTTAATTCTTAGGTGAAAATTTATTTATTTTTAAGAACTTTTATTTACTAAGAAGCAAATTTTTATTAAATTTGAAAGAAAAACTTTGAGTTTACCTGATTAGACGTACTTTATTTTTTAAACTATTGGCTGAATGTTAAAACTTTTTAAATTAGAGTTGGATTTTCTTTATTCGTTTACTACATATTTCTTACTTTTAGGTACTATTAAAAATAAAAGGCTGATTAAAAAAATAATTTAGCAATACAACTTTCTAAAATAAACATACAAAAACGTTTATAACAAGTAGTTCTGTGTAATAAAGTAAAACATTTTTGCTGAAAGATGGCACTATTGCATCACTTTACAAACATATATATATACATATATGTGTATGTATACTGAATGGTATTATATTATACACGATCATACTATGTTATAATCGTGAAAGCAAAAAATATTTCGCATTTACGTACTATAAATATATAGAAAAAGAAAATACAGTTTTTGTTGGGGGTGGGAAACTTCCATTTATTTATATTACAACAAGATTCATTACGATTCATTTTTTTTTCTTTCATAAAATGAAATTTTCAAAACTTTGTTTATGAAATTTAACAATTCTAATGTTATGCTCAACAAAACTGTAAATGGTAAATATAAGCAAAAAAATTTTGCAAGCTTTATTTCATTTTGTGAGTAATAAATATTTTGCAAGTTATATGTTTGAGAAAAAACGTTTGGAATTTTAAAGCTTCTTCATAATCGATGATTTACAATGCAGAAGTAGCTTGCTTAAAAAGTCGCAGAAAAAGAGAAAAATAGCCAAATGTGGCAATCTTTTGAAATCTGTCTTTCCTCCCATCTGAGCCTATCAGAAAAATTCTCTTAATATTGTCATTCTAAATTCTTTCTCGATCTTCGTGATTGGTGGAGCTGGGACCCGTGAGGGTACATTGGAAACCCCGTATCGACTCCTGTTAGTTGCGTAAACTCAAAATTTTAAGCATTTCACACAAACACGCCGAGTTGTAAATACGCACTAATCGCTCGGTGCAAACATTACCAGACCTATATTTTTTGTGAGTATTGAGTGTTTATTTATTTTCCTATGTGTTGAATGGTTATGTTGTGCTTGTATGGTTCATTTACCTGAATTAATGTGTGGATGGAGATCTTTGAACTTCTGCAATAATTCAAAATTTTTGTATCTTATTTTCTGACAGCTTGATCATTAATCGACCGGTATTCGTTTCTCGTATGTAGATTAAACTGGAAGTTATTTCCAATATGTTTACCCATGTTTTTACTTACGATTTTTAATATGTCATCTCTTGTGCTAATTCTTGGCATTTTGTTTTTGCAGGTTGTCACTAGTCATTGTTTCATAATCATCTGTGCTTCAAAATGTCTCAGCAATTCTGTTTAAAGTGGAACAACCACACGACGAACATGCTCCAGGTGTTCGAGAACCTGCTGTCCACGGAAGCCCTCGTGGATGTCACACTGGCCTGTGATGGGCTGAGCCTCAAAGCACATAAAATGGTGCTCTCCGCTTGCAGTCCTTTCTTCCAGAGTTTATTTTTAGAGAACCCATGCAAGCATCCCATTGTGATAATGAAGGACATGAGGTATTGTGACCTCAAAGCCATAATTGATTTCATGTACAGGGGGGAGGTGAACGTCTCTCATACCGAGCTGGAATCACTCCTCAAGACAGCTCAGACCCTCAAAGTGAAAGGTCTGGCAGAAGTGTCTGGAGAAAATCGACATGCTTCGGGCATAGTGCAACAAGAAATCACTGAACAGTCTGCAGTATCAACGCCCACACCAGCGCCCCTTACTCCCACAGCTCAAAGGACAGATACGCCGCCCTTGCAGGGTAAAAGAAAGCGAGGGCGACCCCGGAAAAGATCACTTAGTGACTCCAATCGTAGTGACGATGAAGGGGTGTCGTCAAAAATCAAAGATAGGGATTCTCCTGACGTGGAAGAACTGTCGGGCGATGCATCAATGGATGCCACAAGTGATATTCGTTCGGGTGGTGGTCCTGGTTCATCTAACTCACAATCTCAGGTGCCCTCACAACATTCATCGAACAATGTAAATAATTTCTCAAAATCTCATCTGTCCATCTCGCAAGATCCTCAGGTCGACGGCTCTGCATCTGGTGACGAAAATGAATTCGAAGTAGAACCTTCGAAACTGTTAGAACAAACTTTAACTACAGACAATGTAAGTCGAAATTTCTAATTATTGTAACTTTGAAATGTTATTGTATTGATTCCGATGTAAGCGATTTCATTTCATGTGATGTGACATGATATAATTTATTATTTGGGAGTCGAAGTGACATAATGAATAATTAATATTAAAATTTACAAAATCATGAACATTTGCTCATTTTGAATGCATTATTATTAAAAGTTATATAGTTGTGTAAAAGGTATGGTTGATTTTTAGGTTCCTTCCAGTAGTCAAAATAGTACAGGACACATTCAACTTCCATCTGTAAGTGGCTTAGAAATATCCAGGCGGTCTATGAGTAGCACAGATAGTCTTAGCCAAGCTTTAGTTCCTGCATCTGATTCATTAGGTTCAAATATTCAAGCTCCTGATAGTCCACAAGGTAAGATATTCTTGTATTTATATTATTTTGTCTTCTGGCAGGAAGTGTTAGTGCTTAAATAGAGCAGATGGAACATTAGACATTGTACATCAGTAATATTCTATTTGCATCTGCTTTATTAGAATGCACTAACACTAATTTTTTGGTCGACAGATATACCTGCCATTGGACATGATTGTATCAATCCAGACTTAGAGTGCAAGAGAGAGTCATTCATAAGTGAAATTGATATTGGCAGAATCTTCCATCGCAGCCAAAATAGTCGACAATTTGCTGTAAATTTGGCAAGGAACTTGTTTTCTGCAAGAGAAATGAGAAATTCTAATTGTAGAGGAGTACGAAACTATTTACCCCTAGATGAGCATCGACTTAATTTCATTAGAAGCACTGTTAAGTTATTCTATCTTATTGACCCCAGTATTGAACTAGATACATGGAAATTATGTATGCAAAGCATAGATGCTCATTGTCGTCATGAGCGACGCCTTCTAAGGAAAACCCATTTGAAAGAACTTGGTTTTTGAGCAGGTGGGTATATAATATATTTAATAGATTAAATGAATGAATATTTTACCACCTAAAATTTCGATGAAGTGAACTATAACATCTGCTATGAACATTCAACCTTTCTCGTGAACGTAGAAATGTTGTACATTTTAAAATTAATTGTAGCAATATATGCCTTTAGAAATGCATGACTGCTGTTGTAGAAATAATTAGAATATCTATTCATATTTGTTTTTTTCTTTCAGATATCAAGCCCCAAATTCTTTCATTTGATGATCCTCCCATTTCCCCTGTTGCCGGCCCTTCTCATAGTTCAGAAAGATCCATGATGATGTATATGGACCAGTCGGGTGTGGCATCCATACCTGGACCAAGTAATTATCAGGACAATAGTGCCCTAGTACCGCATGATTCACAACCTCAAGGTAAAATTTTATACCCTCGTCACTGTCAGGTTCTTTTTCTTTGGTTTTATTTCAAAATAATGTGAGCTGAAGAAGTGATAAAATCAGTCTCCAAAAACTGTCAATTCTCTGTATATTTCTTGTTTTTTTGAGACTGGTTTTGTTCTATTTTCTTCAATTCACTTTTGTACTTAATCTAACCAACTTTCATTGCATCATAAGTCAAATATGGTGAAATATATATTTTCAAGCAATATTGTTATTTATGGTTAAAGCAGAAGACACCATATTTGAACTTATATCTCAGAAAGTTGGTAATTTGTTTTAGTGTTCTTTTAAAGGAATGACTTTCATGACTTTAAAAGGACTTTATTTTAGTATTTAATCTTAATATATCTAGGTTTAAGTTAGTTTGTATATTAGTTCTAGTTTAGGTTAGTTTAAGCTTAGTTTGTAAGTTAATTAAGATAACTATAGTTAGGTATATTAGTTTATATGATAATTTATGCATCAAATGGTTATTTCTAATGCTCTTTGAGCAATGAGTAACTTCTAAATTTCTTGTCATGTTATTGGGACCATTTAAACTGTTGCAGTATTGTAAAAATTGTATGTAGTCAAATCTGTCAGTGTGAATTGTATTTCCACTGGCAATGCTCTGTAAGTTAATTTAGTAAACAAGCCAGTTATGGCTCTGTGACAACTATGAAACAAGGAGACTTCAGTAGTGCAAGATCTCTACTCAACCTGTTTGTGATGGAACTTCAATGTTTCAAGTTAAAGTCCTGGGAGCAATGTCAAGCTGCAATTAGAAGACAAGGATGGATGCTTCCAGAAAGAAAATTAGGATTTAATTGTAAACAATTTTGGTAAGTTATTTTTTCTTGTGAACTTATTTATTAATTTTTGTAATTAAATTGAGTGAGTAGGTAAGTATTTACTCACTCCAATTGGAAACTAAAATTAATAACATAAGCTCATTAAAAATTGCATCAAAATTATTTACATCATAAATACCAAATCTTCAAATGTTTAATATGTTGTGGGAATGAATTAGTCTAAATTAAACTCAGTAATGTTATCAAATAGTCATTCCTAAGTTTTTTTGAGTCTACTTGCAGGTGAATTTAAGAAAATGCTGTGAAGTTGTTTTTCAGGTATGCATATATTTTGTTCATTTTAGTTGTGTAGTATGGAAATTATGTTACTGTTATAACCTGAAATTAAATGAGATTCTTGGGGAGATTAGTATTTTTACTACGATTACTTTTAAAAAAATCATGGAAATAATTTCAACTTACATGTTTAAGAATGTATACTTCATATATGGCACCACAAAACTTAAGTTAAATATTTGATAAAACTGAGTAAATATAATAAGCATTTTTTATTTATTAGGTTGGAATTGAAGCTCATTTTTGGTTAGTAGCATTATCAGTTGATCGACTCAAAATTGGCTTAAAATAAAATTTCAGTTTATCAAAAATTGATGAAATGCAACAGTTTGAATGGTAACCATCCCCTTTTATTATTTCTTAAATCCGATATTTTTCTTAATTTGATGGTTAAAACTACGATCAAACTTAGTTCTTAAGTGTGTGGTGTCATTAATGAATTATGAGAAATTATTTAATCTAGGACTGTATAGTAATATTTTAAGTTTTCTTGATAGGTCGTAAAACATTGTGGTGGAATCAACGTTCTAGGATGCACAGAATTCAAGCTGTCGAAGCTTTAGGAGGTCATATGAAATTAAAAGGATCTAGGTATGCCACTGGATATCGTGGGACTCCTAAACAAGCTATCTGTCCATTTTGCTTCAAGATATTCTATGATAAAAGCACTATGAATCGGCATGTTTCAAAACGCGTTTGTCTAGGTTTGCAATTTCAGGTATCTTTTTCAGCAGATGCAACAAATTCCTCCCTGCCTGGTCACTCCAGTTCTGCTTCTGCATATAATGAAGATACTGTGTCTCCTGGTCCAACAAATATGGAAACTCCAGAGGTGATAGAAGAAACCATGCCCGAAGAGCTTTCTGTTGCTAAGTCTGGAAGAGTCCCATGTCCTTACTGCAATAAATTATTCAAAGGGGATAGGGGAGTTCGGAAACATATTGACTTTTATGGCTGTCCAATGGCCTTAGGAACGAACTTTGAAAATGAACATTAACGTGATATTTTAAATTATTGTAAGTGCAATATATCAGAGCACTAATACTTCGTTATTTGTTGAATATCATTTGTAAGATGGAGCTACTGACATGTTTTTATAGTCCCAGTAACACGACAAGTTATAAATTTAGTGATAATTTATTTTGTTAGGTTTATTTGAATGATCTAGTCTTGAATATTTTTGATTAGTTATGTTTAGTATAGAATCTATGATGAAATGCTTGTTTTTCTTATTCGAGCATATATTGAAACTTTATATTTAAGTGATACTTTGGCTTTAATATATTTGGTGGCTATATCTATAGTGGTAGGTAGCTCCATCAGATTTATGTAAATAGTTGTAAGAGATGAATAAAATAATTTAAAAGTTAAAATTTTCTTCCATTATGCTTAGTTTAGTATTCATTGATTTCTAGCAAATGTAATATTGTTACATTCATTTAAATCTATTCTAGCTTAGAACAAATAATTCTAATTAGATTTTACAAAATTAAATCTTATGATCAAATTTTTTTAAAAATTTATGAAGTTTCATTTATGTACTTAAATATTTTTATATATTGGCATGAAATAGAATAAAGAAATTGGAGTCCTGAATTTTACCAAGTAGATCTTAAAGAACCTTTCTCATTAGATAGATTTTGTTATCTATTAATATAGAACATCAAAAGTTTTTTATGGTGTCTAATGAATTAACTTTTATTGTGAAAATTTTAATTTGTTCATTTGATACAATAAGGTCTTAAAAACAAATTTGTTTAAGATTATTCAATACTAAATCCTGTTGAATATGTGAGGCTGTGATATGGTGGTATCTTTTTACAAGAAAATTATTTAACTTGATATTGGCTGATAAGAGGTTACTTCATTTATTAGAATATTAAATTAGTTAAGATTGTGCAATGTTGTATAAACTTGGGTAAAAAGTGAGTATTTTAAAAATCTTTTAGAGGAAATACAGGTACTAGAATTATAAAAAAAGATATTGGCTCTTTTTTAACACTTTTTAATTCACTTTTTTAAAAAAGAAAGCTATTAGTTTTTGAATTAAAAGTATTAAAAATGGAAAGAAGAATTCATGTAACAAATTGTGAAGAAAAAAAGTATGCAACTATAGTGAACATTCCTTTGAAGTTTTTTCATATATTTGATTTTCCTGTTTCTTCACGGTGGAGTGTTGGATTTCATTAGTTTACCCAGTGAATGTAGTTTTTTCAAATTTGTTTTAGATCAAAGTTATCAAAAATATTTCAAACTTAACTAATTTAAAGAATTAATTTCTCAGAAGTTACTAATTTCACGAAAAAGTTAAAATGCTTGAATATAAATTTTAATTTTAAAGTAATTGACTGTGAAATAAGAGGTTATGTGAAAATATTTGGAAAGTTTGAAGAAAATGTTACTGTGTGTAGTAATGTACTAAATTCTCAGTCTGTTTTTAAAATGTTGAAGTTAGAAATATTTTTGTCTGAAATCAATTTTAAATTTATAAAGTGAAACTGACAGAGAAATGACTTGTTTATGTATAATTGGATTCCTTCAGCTTTAGAAACTTGTTTTAAAATCATTTCTTCATATCAGCAAGCTCTTAATGTTTCAAGTAAGATTTGTAAATTTGAGAACAATTCTGAAGTGCCTACTTTGCTTCATCCTGAAGTTTGTATTGCAGTGCTTAAAACTATTATTGCCTATATATATATTAGTACTATAATAATTCCAATATATAATGTGTTGACAATAATTCAGGTTAATTAACTAAAGAACTTAATATAGCAATCTTAAAAATTCTAGTAATTAAATTATTTATTAGAACAGAAGAAATTTCTGATCAGGAAACTAGTAATTTTTTTCAAATTGAATTAACTTAATACTAATCTTTTGGATCTTCTAATTTAGTTTCTTGAATACAAGTTTCTTTCAATGCAAGTATAAATTGTCAGTATACATTTTAATTTAATCCAAGTTTTACATACATAATTTATTGAATTGGAGTATTTTCTCCTATTCAACGAATTATGTTAATTCTCAACTGTAACTTTGCTTTTGATTTGAAAAATGTTTTATTGCCAAGAAAACTTTAATGTATGTCTCAGCTATGAAAAGTAAAACTATAATGAAAAGGTACATAATTTATTACACATTCTAACACAGTATAAACGGTGTCTCTGCCACTTTTTGATATTTCATTGAAAAATCTGATTTTTCCAGTGCTTACATTTATAAGCCGTGCCATATTTTAAAAATTGACTAAATCAAAAGTTTATCACACATTGTCAAAATAAATTTTGTGCTGCTAAAAGATAAAGTTCACATTGAGCACAGCATTTTTATTTTAGATTGAAAATTTTTTATGTATTATACTTCATTAATAGCTATCAATGTGAATAAAAATATACAATTAAAGCTTAACAAATTCATGCTATTTGAAAATATTCAAACATAGTACACTTGCATGCAAGTTTTGGAAATTAAATTATCTTTAATGATTGCAATAAATTAGTGTGATAAATTAAATGATTCAACAAAATTATTTAAGCGAAATTACTTGCAAAAAATTTGTTTTCCAAAGAAAATTACTGAATATTTGCCTTTTCTGCATGAGTGACTTCAGGCAAATCATTTTTCTATTAATATAATAAGCGTTTTGTATTGCCTTTGCTAAAACAGTTTCTGCTGCACTTTAAATCATTTTTAGGCTAGGGAATGTCGCATATATAAATTTTAATCTGATGTTGATGCAATTTGTGTACAATAATAAATGTCTTGTAATAAAATTTTTGTTTTTGATGTTTTTTGACGTGTTGTAAGTGTAATGTACTTTTCAAAATGTTCGAATTGTCACCAAATTGAATTGTTTTTCAAAATTTGAAGCTTTTTCTAATCAACAATCATAATTATTTTAGCAGTTGATTCCATTTCTGTTTGCTTTATGAAACTAGCATGGAGGAAGCCATTTGAGTACCTATTTTCAGTCATGTCATACATACTGATTTAAAGAGGTACAAAACCATAAATATTTGTGTGCCTTCATCCTATGCAGAAAATTCCTTCACAAAAACGATTTCCTGTAGTTATGCTCGAAGCTCATAATGATGAGTTGAAGATCTGAAAAGACATGGAAAACATTTCTCACAGTAATTTGACTTGCCAGTTGCTTGGAGTGAAAGTCTCATTCCTAGGCATTTGCCACATGAGCTGTATGCCTGCCTGTTGTCCTTCCATTTGCAGTTTTTGTGTTTTGAAATGAAAGAAAAAAACAGCATTAAAAGTATTGAATATATATATATATTGCAGAATATACAGTGGCACAAACAATTGAGGATACACCTTATTTTTACTTGATAAATCCAACTTTCAATCGAAATAACGCATTAACTAGAAGGGCAAACATAATTTTATTCTTAGACATAACAAAAGGTTAATTAACAGTAAAAATAAAGAAAATGATAAAATTCTAAAAGAAAAAATTTCAGGTATTTCAAATAAACATAAGCAGATTTTTACCTCAAAAAATTGATACATCAATAAAATATTTGTTTAACTACCACGAAATTTTTATTCTGATTGCTACTAAAATTAATCTATGTTTGGAAAATATATTAAACTTCTTCGATTGTTATTTTTGTCTTTTGAAGTTAGTTCTGTGAATTTTAAGTTGCAAATTTAAATGGAAAATGGCTCCTCGAGGAGAGACCAGTATTGATGTACGAAAATCTCTATTAAGAATATTTAAGAAAGGAAAATCTTGTGAAATGCTGAAATTGTTGGTAGAAGCCACTCATGTGTCCAGAAAGTCAGGAAGATTTAAAAGTGATGGATTATAAATGAAAATAAAAATGGAAGAGGAAGAAAAAGTATTCTGAGTGATGCAACCAATTTTGACAGATATGAAGATTGATCCTAAGCTTAGTGCAGTCAAACTAGCTGCAGAAACTTCTTTAATAATGGGCAGAAGTGTAAGTGTGGAAACAAATGCTATTAGGCAGGCTGTATATAACATGTTATCCAAAAAAACCATTTATAAGCTTACAAAATCAGAAAAAGCAAAACTCAATTGAAGACATAACTTTTGAAAGAAAGTTATATTTAGTGATGAAAATAAATTCAAAATTTTTGGAAGTGATGGTTGTTCGAGTGTTTGGAGAAAGCCGAGCACTACTTGGGATTCAAAAAATTTACGCCTTCAAGTTAAGCGTGGTGAATCCGTCATGGTTTGGGGTTGTATGGCTTCAAATGGGGTTGAAAGGTTTTTATAGATGGCCTAAAGGATCATAAGCTTTATATCGATATACTCCGCAACAAACTAAAAGAAAGTGCAAAAATTTGGGTTTAGGTGGAAATTTTATATTTCAGCGCAACAACTCGGCCCCAAACATTCGGCACATAATGTCAAAATGTCTTTTTCATTGTAAACAGCAATTATACTCACCACCACAGTCCCCCAACATAAATGTCAAATAATTTGTGGGCCACACTTGAAAAAGTAGGTCTCAAAACACCACAATAAGAACAAAACCCATTTTAAGCAAGTGTTACAAGAAGATAGGGATAAAATATCTCCAGATACCAACAAAAAATTAGTCCAATCGGTACCAAGACGTTTGGAGGACATTATAAAAGTCAAAGGACATGCAGCCAAATACTGACACTCTTTTCATGTGATATATCACAAAAATTTTATTGATGTATCCTCAATTTTTTGAGGTAGAAATCTGCTTTTGTTTATTTGAAATGTCTGATAATTTTTCTTTTAGAATTTTGTCGTTGATTTTTCTTTATTTTTTATTGTTAATTAAACCTTTTGCTATGTCTAAAAATATAGTTTTGTTTGCACTTCTAGTTAATATGTTATTTTGATTGAGAAATTTCGATTTGTCAGGTTAAGGGGATTCCTACCGCGCCATATTGAAAACGAGCGCTAATGTTAAGTCTATGGAGAAATTGAAATACATATTTCTCAAGTTCTATTATAGCTATACCTTCACTTTTTGTAGATTTTACTAATGCACAAAAATAATAATTTATTTTGTTTTGAAATTTATTTTTAAAATTATTTTAACTATTTTTAAATTGGCTCAGTAATTTGATAATATCCTTAAAACATTAATAACTTAAAAATAGTAAAAAATTTAGAAATTTTAAAAACAGACTTAATGTGTACATATATTTATAAATCCCAACAAAATTTTATTTTTACTTTATCTACGATAGAATTTTTGTATTTGTCCGCATAAAACTTAACATTTTTCGCAAAAATTAGCAACGCCCACATGGCGGATGAATACTTGGTTGTTTGAAAAATCAATCCAATCAATTGCATGCTTTAGTCAACAAGCTCCTCCTCACACACTAAAATTTGAAGTTTGGTTTTTCGCAGTTCTATCAGAGATAATTTGTGTGTTCCCTTCCCTCACCCCCAGCAAACGCTGTGGGTGTTCCTAGTATCCGGTATCTTCCTGTAAAATTATGCTTCTAAATTGGCGCGAGAAGGGACATTTCCTTCCCCTTTACTACATACGAGGGGCTCTGTGATTTCCCTGAGACGAATCTTCATCTTTCCAGAGCGGTCCTGCAATTATTTTCACGAGAAATGATGGGCTTATGGACATTATATACATTGACTTTAAACAGCTAAATCTATTGAAAAAATATAAAATTTATACAGTTCTCATGTAGTGTACTTTTTTAATTCTTTATTTATATTTTTGATGCAATTTTTCAAGATGTATATCTACATGATATGATATTGCAATACATATCTATAGCCATTGCAAAATTCTTCAATTCCATATTTTTTAATCTTTATTTTATAAAAACTTCTTAAAGTTTGTTGTTTTTCTTACTTTTATATTTGATTCTAAGTTTATTGCTTACTGATTTTGGATGCAGAATTAACTTTAACATTTCAACAATACCTACGAAATATTTATTTATCCATGAAAAATATAAAAATTGTTTATTAATAAATATAAAAATAAATAATATTATATATGTATATATATATATATGTGTGTGTTGTGAGGTGTGAGTGTGTGTTTATATGTATGTATGTATATATATGTATGTATGTATATATATATTTCTTTTGATTTTGAGGTTATTTCTTCTAAGTTCGAATTCTTGGTAAGTAAAAGCATTCTTTTCTAAATCGGAATACGTATGTTTCGATGATGTTTGGGACAATAATAAATATGTTCATAGGCCTTACACAATTCAAAATTTTAGGAAGAATATCCCACTTATTAGTTATTATGAAACTTGTAAAGTGTAGAAAATTGGGATACACTCTTGAACAAATGTGTTATAGAACATTCTCAGAGTATCGTAAATGTTACTTTTATTAATTCAAACATGACATCAATGCACCAAAATTAAATCTTTCAAAATATATTCTAGCATTTAAAAAATGCATGTTGTGAGTCATGGCATGCAGTTTTAGAATTCTAAAAACTAAAAATTTGACATGCATTACATATAATACATTTGTAAAATTGTATCCTCCTTTTTTATTTTCTCTCTCTGTAGATATAAATTTCCTACGAATTTTATATTACTGGTTCGGTGCATATTACGTATAGGATCGATATGACAATCAGGAAGATTTATTTAAAAAAAAAAAGCTTCAAATGAGGCTTTTGGAAAGTCAAGTATTTTTTGAAATCTCTATATTAAATTATAATTCTATATTCAATTATTACTTGCATATGGAATTCCAGATGTTGGGGGAAAGCTTGGATACAAATTGTAAGACCTTGTAGGGGCTGGAGAAATCTTGGACCTACATGTGGTTTCCCGGAGCACAACACTTCCGTCCTGGCTACATTCAAATTTTATGAATTTGGACATAAAAAGCCGAAATCTCTCACCACTGCCAAAAGGAAACTTGATCGGTAGAAAATGGTTCCTCGAAAGGGGGAAGAAATGTTATTGTTTTGTGCCAGCTAGACTGGCAACATGTGGTGTGCTGCTCCGCGGGAGAAGAAATCCATCAAGTGCTGTCCGAAAGACTCGTCCTGAAACACTCATAAAAGTCTTCTACAAGAGTTCTTATTATTTTATTAGTTTATTACATATTGGTTGACAATTATTCTTCATTAAGCTTAAAAATATATAATTTATTGTTATTTTTTAAAGATAATATTGTTCTGAAGAATTTCAGAGTAATTACTGTTTCCTACTGCTGTTGATAGCACTATTTAATTGTAAATTGCGTAATGTGTTAAAATAGGCTATAAGTATCACGTAAAAAATAAGAATTAAAAAAAAGATTAATAAATTATCAGCAACTGTTGTTCAGCGGAAAAAGTTTTTCATAATCAAGTGTAAAGTACAACATTTTAAAACTTCCCAATAAATTAAATAAAACGAAAAATTGAATTTATCAAGAAAAAAAAACCGAGAAATTACGATGAAGGGGTGTATTGGTAGGGATGTGAATTCTATCACATCATTCTGCTAAAAATACACATACTCGAGCGCATTCTTATCACATTTCTTGAACTACTAAATGCACATCTTTGAAGAAATTTCTCCACACTTTATCTTTAGAGCATGAATAATTTTTTATTCAATCTCTTACATAGAATAAAAATTACATAATAATTTATTTTACATCTTTTTAAATATATTAATATACTAACAAAAAGAATATGTGATTACAATTTATATTTATATAAGTATGTATTTAAATATTTTATTTCTTTTAGAAATTTAAATCAAATAATTTCATTTTTATAAATTTTATGCATTTTGGTCTAAAGCATACACAAGTGAAAGTTTAGAAAATTATTATTATTATTATTATATATATATATATATATATATATATATATATATATATATATATATATATATATATATATATATATATATATATATATATATATATATATATATATATATATATACATTGTTATGAAACAAACTAAAGACTCCAAATTTTTAAACAAACACATTTAATTAATAAAGAAACAAAATTTACAAAGGAGTTATATCGGGGTTCGCTTACATCTCTCGCGCCTGCATCTCGAACGAAAATCAGTATCAGTAATACAAAGCAAAACAAAACACAGATTCGTCAGACTTCGTGGCACCAACCGTCTCCCTACTCACCCTCCCCCATCAGAGGCTCTGAAGTTGACAGTGAGACATCACAATATATATATATATATATATATATATATATATATATATATATATATATATATATATATATATATATATATATATATATATATAAAAAAAGTATAAGATCATTATCTTCAAAATTTTATGATTTTTTTTCGAGTTAAAATGAGAATAAATACGCTAGCTAAGAATAATTATGAAAACAATATTTAAAGATGATGTTATAAATTTGGCTGCAAGCTTGGAGCTCTGATGTTGGATATCTGGAGTTCTGAAATTTTGTTACAGATGAAGAAAATTTAAAAAATTTGAAAATGGTATATACATTGAATTTAGATGAAATGTGAGACCCTAATCTATTTTACGACATTTCGGGGAATTTAGAGTATTTTGTAATGTTTATGATTTTATTGAGAAACACATTCTATTTTAATTTGTTGAGAGGCTAAGCTTTAACACACATACACACAAAAAAGATCATTTGCTTTTTCCCAAAGTGAAGATTATATTTAATTCTTAAATTAAAGACTCTATTTTTCTTGAAGTGAATTTACTTCTTCAGATACGAATGATGATATCGCCATATTTGAACTCAAAAGTGCGGATTATGTAATAGGTTATATTGTTTTTAAAGTTTGCTTAGAAATATATCAAGAAACAATGTCGAGATGCCTGATCAATCCAAATAGAGAGGTAGACTTTCCATTCCTACAAAAAGCTTTGATAGAAATTATAAGCGAAATATACGGAATTTTCCGTTCATTTTATATCGAAATATTTTATAAAGCTAGAAAAGTTATTCCAAAGTTAATAAATAAACTACATTATTTTCTCTTTTTTTAAGAGAGATAAGAAATTCGGCATTTTTGTCTATTGGAAAATATTTTTAAAAGTGAAGTTTACTTAGAGAGAAGAGTAACTGTTTTGCTTTCTCATAAGGCCCATTAAAAAAGAATCAAATCTCGTAAAATCAAAGCAAATTGAAATTAAATCAATAAAAATAAATAAGTATATTTTATATTTTTATTTTTATTTGAACATTGATATTAAGTTTTGATCATTTAATGAATAATAACAAAATTGATAAAATTTTTTATGCATCTGTATACTTTTTTGCTGAACAGTAAATAGAATATTTCTTCCCAAAATCTCCGAGCAGAGCTTTTTCTCTCTCATTGCTTGACTAAGCTCACAACGGATATTTCCGGTGTCAAAATTTTGTTTGCGGATGATACTGCCGTTTTGTCCACTAGCTCTCTCTACTGGAAAATCCATGCTATCCTTACTGAACACCTCATGGCCATTGAAGAGTGGCTTAATAAGTGGAAAATTAAAATAAATCCAAACAAATCCACTGCTGTCATTTTTACTAGGAAACGTACTCTACCCCCCCAGATTCAACTAAGCGGTTTTTCGGTCCCCTGGTCAAATAAAGTCGAGTACCTCGGTCTTACGTTAGATAAAAAACTTACCTGGAAAGCCCATATTAATAAAATTAAGAATAAATTTATTTCTGCCAAAACTTTACTCTACCCCTTAATTGCCTACAAATCAAAGCTCTCCATGGCTAACAAGCTATTGATTTATAAATCATACCTTCGCCCTATTATCACCTATGCAGCCCCAATCTGGGGTGGTGCTGCGGAAACGAACCTGAAACTTCTTGAGGGTCAGCAAAGTAAATTTCTTAGACTGATCACTCAATCAGACTTCTACATCAGAAACGAACACATCAGAAACAATTTGGGTGTCCTTCCCCTATCAAGATACGTCCAATTCCTTGCTTTTCGCTTCTACAACAATATTTATGAAATTGATAACTCTGAAATTCAAGCAATTGAAAACTACAGTCCCTATGAACTTTCCAATTTCCACAGACCAAGGGCGGTTCTGCGGGCTAAGCCACATTCAAACTTATCTATTTGCCTCCCAAAAAGTAGAAATTAATTTCTTCTTCTTCTTATACTTAAAAAATATATATAATAAAATACAGAAAAGGAAAAAAAATTGTATTTATATATATGCATATATAATAGAATAAAAAAAAATATTTTGTCTTTATATAGTTATATCAATACTGTTACTATGTATATAACTGTAATTTAAATTTTTATTTATTTATTTTAATATTATTATTATTTTTTTGCACTCTTGTTTGTAATGTGTATTCAAATTTTTCTTTTTTATGTTTATTCAATATCATGCAAAGAACTCTCGTTGGGAGCACTTTAACCTAAGCAAAATATTTTCTTAATCTTTTGTGTTTAAATAACCTTATGTCTTGAAATCATTATGTTAATCTCAACTAAAGTTAGGTGTAGAAAAATTTCTTAGGAACAGAAGGTACATGGCCATTTAGGCTAGGAACCTAACAAACACTAGATCCACTTCTTCTTCCGGTGTCAAATTTGAGAAGCATTTGAGCTTGCCCTACTTTTTCCTCACCCATGAGATTTACGGACATACAGTTCCAGGAAGGCGAGAGGGGACAAGCAAACTGACCACATATGCGGAGAAAATCTACGTCAGAACATGGGGAAGGAAATTAGGATGCGGGGGTTATATTGTCCACTTTACCCCTATTGCGGTTAAGTGGTCTTCTCATTCCCCACTTAAAATTCGCCCCCCCATTGAGATAGGAACTATTTTTTCTTTGTAAACAGGTGCTTTGGCGTGACTTATGAGTTTAAATTCACCAATCAGTTCTTTCAGTCTTTGTAAGAAGGACTGCCCCCAAACAACTGCGCTAGATGGCGCTAAAGCTCATTTCTAGATTTATTTTGAGGAAGGAGTCCCCTTAAAGTAAGGTATATCCTCAAATGCTCAAATTTCCAAAATATGTTTCATTTTTCTTTTCATATCTTAACTGTTTTTGTGACAGCACAACTTTCACTTCTAAGACTCTGGAAAGGGACTATCTTTAAACTTCTACAACAATCCACCTGGTGCTTTGCATGCAATTCTGTCTATGTCCATTTATTAAGTAATGATTTAGACCGTTTGTGTAATCTATCTTCAAGCTTCTGGGATTTTCCATCACGAGATCAATTTCTAGATGGTTTAATTACCATTTCTTTTTTCAAAATCAAATCCTGGCAGTTAATTTTGCCAAATAATGTAAATTTAGGGATTTTAAACAAGGTTGCAATACAAGGCAAGATTTTTTTCATCACTTCTCTTATAGTTTTTATTTTGGTATGTCAATATTGCGTAGTGTTTGTTTGATTCTTCGTCTTGTTCAGTTTCTAAGATGTAATTCTTGATGGCATATTTAAAATATTGTTTGGCAATTTGCATAGAGAAAAAAAGACCAGATACATGAAATCAGCCACTCAATTTAGCAAGCTGCTGTGTTTTGTATGACAATCTTAATTTATGATCATGAATTTTTTAACATAGTATGTAGTGAATATTGTGTTTATAACAATCCTTCTATTATCAATTGTTGGTATCAGATGCTGGCTTTTGGATGAACATCAAAACTCTTATTTAGTGGAGTGGTTTAGTTGGCTAGGTAATTTCACACACCCTTTCGTCAATGTTGAATGCAAACATTAAAAATTTTAATTTCCACAAGTCTTAGCAATATAATTATTAAATTTATTTCCACTGACATTTTTTTAAACTAATTTTTAACAAAATTTGGAAGAGTATTTGCTGAATTCAAATGTTGTATTGGCATTAGGTGATACTGGATGGTTATGTTGGAAGCAAAATGATAGTGTTTAGGAAGAGTTGGAGTTTTTATCAGTGTTCTAAATGTGGAGTCCCTTTAACAAACTTTGACTTAAAAATATAATGTATCCTTGTTAAGGACAAGTTGAATCCTCAGCTAGTAAAAATGGATTTAGAGTTTAAATTTTGTTTTTGCACTGGAGAACTCATTGCTGATTGTTGAAATCAATAAATAGTTTCCAATATTTTTATAGTATGAGAAAAAAATTACAGAATTAATGTTCTTGTTTTCCTTTTATAATACATCTCTGAAAAGTGCTGCCTTTGAAACTTTAGTTGTCTCCAAATTCTTTGTTAATTTTAATATTTAGTTTGAAGTAAAATGTAAAATATATTCAAGGTACCAGAAAATGCTTAACAATTACAATATATACACATGATCAACAGTGTTCTAATGCTTGCATGAAACACATTGCAATCTATGCATATGATAAGATGGCTGAAAAATGCACGTTAATAAAATGTGGTTACAATATACAAAAACAAGATTAATATTATGTAATTTCTGCCAAAATGCTATTTAATATGTAACTGCAATTTTTTGAGCCTCATTTTTTGTACCAAAGTAACAATATCTTCACTATCATGAAATGATGAAAAGAAGCCATATTAATTTACCTTCTTCCATTGAGTTTATATTTGCTGAATTATTAAGGTTATCAACATATTTTAGTGGATTAATGAGTTATTACAAACTTAAAAATATAGGTCAGTGAAATAGTCAAAATTCTTGCATAAGAAAATGCTACTTGAATATATTTTTTAAATAAATTTAAAAATTAAATATAGTATTAGAATTTTAAAATATGTTATAAATATTAATTTCATGAATTTATCAAAATTTTATAAATAAATTATTCTTATCAAACATTTAGTATTTCATATGGAAATAAACTGAAGGTGGTGATACTTATAATGAAACTTAATAATTTTTATATTCATAATGGCAAAAGAAAGAAAAAAAAGCAGAAGTTTAAAATCACAAATTTTACAGATCATTAAAATTAACATTTTAACTGTTGATTCCTCAACAAATAATAAAGTTTAGGAATCAATAATTCCTTTTAGAAAATACTTTCAAACTTGAACTTTGTTATTCTGCTTTAGAACTTGCAAGTTGAAAACATTTTATAAAATCTATTTGAATACTTATTTGAAAGTATATTAATGGGGAAAGATAGAGAATAAATCTGATTGCCTATAGTGTAACTTAAATAAACATTTTTGTTAAAAACTGTATGCACTGAAAGTTAATCTGTTTTCAACAAAGAATTGATTATATAATTGAGTTTTTTTATATTGAGTTTCAAATATATATAGTTGTGTTAAGGACTTACAATTTCATTTTTGACATTATGTCACAGTATATGCAAGGTTTTTGCTTAGAATGTAATGAATAATAATTTTATTAAGTTCTCAAAAATAGCTTATCAGAAAAATTTAGGCAATAATGAATACTTGATAGGCATGTATACATTATTACCAAACAAATATTTATGTCGTCAATTGAAATTACATGCATGATATAATTTATTTAACTGAAATTTATGAATTGCAATCCTTTTTTAAACTGATGTGTTAAGATAAATTTGCTTAGATTCAACATTAATGATGTGTCACCATAAATTTATTTAAATACAACTGTAATTAAATCTAACAATTTATAATGAAATATAAATGGTGAAGATTCATGAAAAAAATACAATTTAGTATTTAACTTTTCTGTAAGCATTAGATTCAGACATTGTGTAATATACTGAAACAAATTAATACTAAAAATTTCAGGTTTATCCAACTAAAGTTATCTTGAGAGCATTTATAACAGAATAATGCACTATCTAATAGTTGAGTAGTTCATTCTATAGTATATGTGGATTTAATTTTCCATTCCTAACATGGATGTTTATAGTGAATTGGAATCTACATATTATTAAATTGAATCTTCAATTTGATTTTCTCTAGTGCACGCAAACAACACCACAAGTATTCAATTACAGTATGTATTAAGAGTATGAATATTTTCTTGAATGTTATAAGAAAAAAAAAAAGCACCAAGTTGCTTGATACAATATTTTCTAAAGTCCCTTGTGAAATTTGTACTAACACATTTATTCCTTTATTAATTTTTATTAGATTTTATATTAAAAATTTTGTGATTCAGTAAATTTTGCTTCTAATTTAATGAATTTTATAATGAGATTAGTCTTGTTTTTTTTTTCTAAAGAAATTGGTTTTATTAAAGTGGAAAATTGATAAAATAAATTAGGAAATGAATATATTTTTTACAAAATTAAGGGAATTAAGAGCAAAAAAATAAGCCTTAAAACAGAATTCTTTATTAGAAAATAGTTGAACTTCATATTGTAGGACAAATAAACTTCCATATGAATTTAATGAAGTTATTCCATGGTAGCTTATGTTGATGGTGCTGTTACAAAAACTGAGTTTTAAAAATTTTCACACAATTATTAGGAAAAATTCTTTTTCCTAGGAAGGAAAGGGAAAAAAAAAACATGTATGAAGTTGGTATTTGCATTAATGAAAAGAAGTCACTCCATTCCAATAGCTCATTCTCAGCCCTTTTGTCATGAGAATGGAGCAGTACTTTATCTGCAATATGTGTTATTAATGCTTAGAAAGATTATTTTTAGACTATGCTTTCAAAAGGATAAAATTTGGTTTGACAGGATTTTTATTACATGATCTGCCCCAAATACAGTTTTTTTTTTTTAAGTATTTATAAATCCTTGTTAAAACATCAAATATGATTGTTGCCATAATCTTAATCCTATTTATTTGAATTTTAGTTGGAATTTTTTTTTCATTTTTGATTTAAACAAAGCAGTTTGTTATTAGTCTATAATTTTTTGTAGGTTGCTTTTATAAATCTTTTTTATAATATCCACAAGAATAACTTCCAAAGAACTTTATGTGAAGAGTGTGCTTCCATTTTTTTTTCAAAAACGAAACTATATTTATTTCTGTAATGATGGGAAGAGATGTAGAAAATTCCCAAATATCTATCATACCAAGTAAATTTGGAGAGAGTAAAAAATGAAACATCTGACTCCCATTGTTCAATCAAGGCTGGGATCGAAGTTAAAATTTCTATTCCAAAGAGTTCAAACAATCCTAACGCTAGGCTATGTTGCACCAACATGCTTTCATGTACCTAGCCCTGAATTCGGCTCTACCAGGAGAAACCTTCATAATTTAGAAGCAGAAGACTCCCTTATACTTGACCTGCTATACCCAGAGGTATCATTTCCCTATCATATTGTGACCATATCATATTTATATTTTCCCATCTGCTTACAGTGAGCATGACTGATCTTGGATAAATTCAGTTTTCAGATTCACAAACTTCCACCAATGAAAACAATATAAATTTACAATTAAAAATTCTATACTTTGTATAAATGTATTATATAATTTTTGAATTTGCAAAATAAACTCTTATTTTAAAATATTAGTTTATTAATATTTGATCTTCATATTACTTATCAATTAGTTTGGTATAAAATTTGATGAGGATAAAGTCATTAAGCAAAAACTACAAATAAAAAGCATTCATAGGTTTGACTATTTCATAAAAGTTTGGTATGGTCCTTTGATAGGATTGTGCTTTTCGGAATAGAAGATTTCAAGTTCCTATATTAGATACTGTTTAACTATAGCAAATTGTATTATTTTTCTGCATGCACATTTTCCTGGGTTGATATTTAAGAGTGTACTAATTTCTCTCTCCCTCTATGCAGTTTATGAATATGGCGTGCTATATGCATAGAAAATCATCTAAAAAATTATAAAGTATGTATTTTAAGCTTAAGCTAAATCAGAGAAACAATTTTTACAATTTATTGTTAGTTATTTTTATATATTTTGTTTTCTGAATTAAAATAAGTATTTATTTATTGAATAAATCAGTTCAATTTCATGCTTAGTTACTTTAATAGATTTAAAATGCATTTTGAAGAGCCAACACATTATGACCACCTCTACAAGATAACATTTTGCTGACTTTCGTAACCTGCAGTGCACATAATCCACCAAGAACAATGTATAAATTGTCTGAGAAAAAGTGAAGGCTCATTCCTATAATTATATGTATGCGTCATGAAATAGACGCTGATCTAAATGAATTTGTTTATTGGCAGATTGTGTTGGCTCAGAGATTCAGAATGAGTATTTCCTGCTTTGTCATCTGTTTGTAAACAATATTTCGGAGCACTTATACTAAGTGGACGAAGGATGATAATTACCAGATACTGCATATATATTGAACATATGCACATCGTTAATGATATATAAAGTCAGAGGATTTCCCACTTAGTAGAATAAAATAGAATCCAGATAGTGGTAGTCTACAACTGAATACAATTTGGTTCAAAATAGAATGCTTCTAAGCAGACGAGTTTGTGGTGTTTTTCCATTATCTATCGCTAATCTTATTTAATGAAGTGGGGCAGCATCTGATATCTTGTGTCTTCAATAATCCATAAACAGGCAGCATTGTAGTGTCTGCTACACATTTCCTTGTTTATCAACTTGTCATAAGTTTTCACAAAGATAACATAGATGAGCGGGCAATGAATCATTTAGATTCTGAGGTAATCATTTTGAGCCTTCAGACCATCATAATAGGCATTTTGTCATTTGCATAGATCAACAGCCATTTCCATAAAACATATTTGTAATTACAGGATTGATACTTCTCATTTTTCAATATAAACTATTTATCATTCCCATAGGATTACTTGTCTCTCACAACATCTAAGTAAGTTTTATGCAAAACTTTAAAGATGTTCACAATATTTTGGTTCTTCATTGTATGTCAAGGGAGAAAAATCACTCAAAATTTTTTTAATGAGCTAAAATTTTAGTTTTTAATTAAAATAATTTAGAACTCTTTTTATATTATTATTGGGCAAAATAGTCAAATTACTGCAAACCTAAGAGTTCATTGCACTAAAATGATTCTTATGAAATTGTGAAAAAATGGGTGATCCTATTTCTTGTTTGGAATCAAACTGTTACATATTGGAGATGTGTCATTGATGTGCTAATGGTCTAATAAGAATAAAAATTTTGTGCTATTCTGAAAGCAAATTTTTTTTAACATCATGAAATGCTACTGTAATCTTTGAAAATTTTCATAGGTGAATAATGATAAAAATTTAATGTCTAGTCTGCAATACTCATATCTATGTGATTGAAATTTACATATTTAATAACAAACCAAAATTTCTGGACAAAAAAATGATCAAAAAGTAGAAAAGTTGAAAAAAATTATTGTTAGTGAAGAAACTAACTATCACCACAATGTCAACCACATTTCAAGTCAAGATATAATTATATATTTTTTCATTCTTATCATTTATATGTATTTTTTAAACACTTAAATAGTTCATTTTCAATTTATTACTAATTTCCTTTAGTCTTTGAATTCGAAATTACAAATTTGTTATTTTCTTATTTAACCTTTAAACAATATGTGCAATTTTTATCTTGTTATTTATTCATATTAACATAATTGATTTCCCTCCCTCTTTTTTTAAAAAAAAAAAAAAAACCCACTACTATTTGACTGCAATGTGTATGGATTTGCTTCTAAACAGAAGTATTTTGTTTGAAAAATATGGTAAGTTTTGATCTGCTTCAGAAAAACACTTAACATAAATGTACTTTTAAAAAAATAAAGATTTGTTTTTCCTAGAAAAATTCTGATTATCCTAGTAAAGTATTCTTTCAACAATAAGAAAGGTATAAAATATAAGCTTGACATATATTTGAATGGTGGTAAAGAATTAATTTTTTATGACCTGGAAGTATTATGTACAGTCTCAGAAAATCGTGTTTAATTGAAATTTTTTATCAGCTTTCAAGACTAACTTATTATTCATGGGAAAATTTAAATGATAAAATAATTCTTTATTTCTTTTTGCAGCTTTTTCAGTAATATCCGAAGAAAGGAGGGTTCACATATTTTTTTCTCAGATATTTAATTGGAAAGTTCCTAATTGGTTTTATGCTACCCATGTCTATGGTGAATGACATGGCAGTTATAGCACCCTAACTGTGCATCTAGTTAGCCTGGAGAACTGTTAAAGTATCTTGCCTTACCCTACACTATTATTGCTGGAGTATCTTATTTAGTAACTTGGGCAATGCTTGGTGGACCTTTTTATTTCCTGAGATTGAAATCGTTATTCTTGCCAGTAAACCTTTGAAATGACTCCTTTTTGCTACTTGTGGTAGGAAAAATCACAAGAGTGAGGAAATGTCATATCATATTATGCATGAATGTGATACCCTTGTCTTTACTTGATTGATTACTTTAGGTATTTGACTTCAGTATGACTTTGGGGACTTAAACTCTTGATGCTGGATCATCCACTGTGCAGACTAATCAGGGATGCATCTGTGGCTTAGGTAGAGTACCACAGGTATTAAATAAGCTATAGTGTCTCCACACTCTTTGCAATATTTGGAAATTCTAGTATAATATCATCTGTAGAATTTGACTACCCCAGCAATTACAATCAAACTTGATCAATTGCTTAAGATAGCATTAAATAAGGGGACTAAGATGATCATTATACAGGAAACCAAACTCAAGAAAACTACTTAAGTAAAGGGTTTCAACATCTATCAAGTAAATTGTATGTCTATGAGTGGAGGAGTCTTCTTCATTAGGAATACTGATTACCAAAGTATTGATTTCCCTCTTAACTTGAAAAGACTAGTGAATTCTAGATCCTTTCAGACAATCGCTCCTTCCTTCAACATCAAAACATGTATTTCTATCCTTCCCAGACTCACAACAGAGTCCCACAATGTTAATTTTCAGTGGATCACATAGCATGTAGTCTTACGCAGCAGCAAGAGAGTAGATAACTTAGCCAAAGAGGGCTGCAGCCATAATTTTTCTTCTTCAACTCTCGCCCATATTGAACTTCAATCTATTGTCAATGTTGAATTTTGAAGGAGTAGAAGGTCTCTGCTAGCCATTCCTGGTGTTTGGGCAAAGAGTGTGGCTCTTTGCACTCAATTGTGACAGAGCCTCTCTAACAGCAATTTCCAGACTGGCAAGTGGTCATATTAAAAGTCTTTCATTTTTCAAGGGCAGAAATTCTTTTCAGTCTGCACAAAATGTCAACCTTAGCAAGCTTCTGCTGAGCACACCCTGGACAGTTTGGGACCTTCTAGAGATTATATATATTTGTCTCCCTTTCTTTTTCTTTAGGGTCAGTGGTTTGATAGATCTTGTCTTTGTTAGACAGTTGGAGGATGAATCACAACCGGTATTTTTGATACTAAAGAACTATACCTTAGTTCCAATAAGGGCCTTTGATATCATAAATAAATTGAGTGACCCTAACAGATGGAACTAGGTTATTTTGGATTTGGAGCTTGTTATAAAATGCTTATAACAAAACTACTTTTGAAGACTGCTGAATCTGATTGAAGAAGATTCAGCAGTCTGTAAGTTTGAAGAAGAAAAGAGAACAATAAGAATAAAAAACAAGTTATAATGGTATATATAATATGAATTTATGTAATTGTAGCTCTTCAAATATCAAGAAAAAATATTTTAATAATTAATATTAAGCCACTGAGTAAACTTCATATTTTTTTTTCCAGTGATATGGATTAAATATACATCTTTTAGAACTGGTATCTAAATAAATTACACCAGGAAAAATATTATTAAATACTATTCCAGAATGTATAGTATATTTATGGGTATATTTCATAATATATTATTTATATTTCATTATTATTGTATATTGCTATCAAGCCAAAATTCTTGATATGCTCCTTATTATTAATACTATGATAAAAAGGGGTTGATTCCCAGCATTATATTTTACAGTATTCAAAACTTTTTTCGTATGAAAATAAGCTTCTTAATAATTAAGTAAGTTTTCATTAGGTATTCTTTCCCTTCCAAAATTTTTTGTAATATAATAGCACGCATTTATGTGACATTCTACTACTATTCTTTTTTCTTCCACCTTGAATTTTGAGATTACTTTTCAAATAAATCGCTTTCTTGTATTGTAAAATGCAAAAGAATTTTATTTTTCCGTATTGTTCTTAAATAAATATAATTCATACAGCACTGTTTGGATGCAGTGCAGCCAATTATTTTCTATAGCAATGGTTGTAAACCATTACAAAAAATAAGTAGTTTTTTCATTAAAAAACTAATTATGTCTTATAATTTTGATCATCAAAAAATATTAACTTATAAAATAGCAAAATTATAATTCTTATATTTCAAATTTTGCTTTTATATGACTAATTTATATTAGATCATTTATTTGGAAAAATAATATCAGGAATTTAAATAACAGTATTTCAGAAATAAATGTTATAGTATATTTTTTTAATATGCTATACATTAATGAATTTCTCTCCAAGAATAATTTAATTGAATACTCTTACTACTGTGAACAACTTAAGAAAATTATCAGAAAATGTGATATTTAAATTAATAACAAGGCAAGATTTGTAGAACTTTTATTTATTATGGAATTGAATAAGATGGTACTATATTATGAAATTTATTGAGCATGTAGAAACATTTATTCTTTTATTGAGAAAAATAAATAAATGTTTTGATTTTAAACTCTTGTAATAAATGTTTGCAAAATTTAATATATTATAGTTGTAAATTGCGTGTTACATAAATTTTGCTTAGTTTTATTTATGAGAAAGCATGATGAAAGTAATCAGTGAGCGATAGCTCTTACTGAAGATCAGAGGGATATGATCTTTAATTATGAGGAATAATTTTATTGAATATCTAAAATTGATTATGTTAAAGGCTTAAGTAGAAAACAAGTTAAATGAAAAATTAGAAGAAATTAATAATTATTTTTATGTAGTTTAGAAATTTCAATTATTATTTTTATAGTTAAGAAATTTTAACTATTAAAATTTGCAAATGTAGGATTTATTTTAACACTTCTATATATTTTATGATTAGTTATACTCTATTTTAAAAAATAAACTTTAAATGTGTAACAAACATCAAAATTTAAAAATTTTAAATTATTAGGCTTAAGAAGGTATACAATAAAATTGTAGGTTTTGAAGTATTTTTTTATAAAGATTGCCATATAAATTTTTAATTTAGTTCATAAAAAAGACAATATATTTAATTTTATTATTTTGTTGTAGATTCTTAGTTCAAAAAATATATCCACATGTATTAAAGAAGCATACCTGATGCACTTTACAGTGGTATATCAGTCATATTTCACATATTAAGTGATAAATTTCAATTATGATCCCTTATAAAAAATATCATCCAACCATATTTAATAGTGTAAATAAATTGTTCTACTTAGTTTTAAATTTTTTTAATTACCAATTTATGACAGAAATAAGGGAACTAAACAATATTATAAATTTACATTTCCATTTTAAATGTCTAGTGGGTTGATTGTTTAAGGGTTTTTTAGATGTCTTTCTTTGAAATTTGTGGATGTTATATGAGATCTTTGAAAAGTCCTCTTTCTTTCTAAAGCAATACATCAATGTGAATTCTCAAAATATCTTTTTATAGCAGTTTGGTTTTTTGCTATATGAAATAAAAATTATGCCTTTTAGATATTCATGGCATTGTATAATTATCAATTTGTATCACAATAATAATTACCTATATGAATATTTCCAAATTTATAACTATGCCTTATGCCTGAAGAGACAATGGTTGGTGTAATATAAAAAAATTATGAATATAATAACAAATTAGTAATGCGTACTATCTACACACTCTTGCACATCTATTCAATAAACTTCAATTTTTAAAATGAATAATAAGGTATCTTTGATACATTTATCAAAGAACATCAGTATTGTTTATAGCTCTAATTTTATTAAATTATTTGTAAAATAAATATTGCCGTTTTGATCTTTAAAGTAAGTGGACATAAATTTTTCTATTGAATTAGGTTTTTTTTCTAAATTTTAATTTCTCAAAAATTAGCTATTTATATTACTTAAAGTATTTGAAATATTTCAAATCTGGTATCTATAGTAGGAAATGTTTTCAACTAATTTGATTTGTTGTAAAATTTTCATCGCTTTTTGCTTACTGCCCCTGCTATAGCTTTAATTAGTTGTATTGTTTTTAAAGTTTCATCACTTAAATAAAATAAAAAATAAGAAGTATTTTTCTGGATATTTCTTTTTTGCATTTAACTTTAATGAGAAATGGTTAGGATGTCTTAATTTTATATATTTTAGCTTATTTTTATTTATGTATCTGTGTCTGACATTTATGCTGATACAAATATTCTGTGAAATTGCTATTTTCAAATTTTTTTCGTAAGATTTTGCTTTAAAGACTGAAATCAATAATTGAAAAATTCTCTATTTCATACTTATTGTAAATGTAAAATAAAATGTAAGTTTTTCTTGTAATAATATACCTGTTAATATAATCTACTTCCTGAATACGTTTTTGCTTTTAAACACTGACACACTCTGAAACATAGGTTTACTAATTTACATAATTAGTTTAAACTACAACAAAAATATTTTTCTTTTATTATCTATAATAACAAGTCACATATTGTTCAATATCGAAAGTAAAATTTCTAACACACTTTTAAAATAATAAGTTTGGTAAAAAAAATATGACATATAATAAATAATTTTGTGATCTTGTTTTATTAATTTCAAAATAATGTATAATTATTTGTAATAAATGTATAATTCTTCTTCTCAAATGGCAACTTTTATCATTTAACTGAAATTGAATAAAATTTTTCAATTGATAAAGATTTTTTTTTAATAATGGTGGGCACTTGGGTGACTAACCCTTCGCCACAACAAGGCCGGAAACTGCTACTCATTTGTCGTTACCCAGCGGGCACCTGTGAACCAAGTCACGGAGGCGAGTAGCATTACTCGCATCATACCACCACAAACCTGTTTATAGGGCGGGCCACATTCATACATCAACACACAAGAAAGGACATAGAAACACAGAGAGATAGTAACATCCATGCCCGAACCGGGATTCGAACCCGGGACCCACAGCTCAAGAGTCAGGAACGCTAACCACTCAGCCGTTGTTCGGCTATTGATAAAGATTAAATACATTATTTGGTACATCCTCATTTTCATGGCTTAGTGTTCAACCTATGATTAGATAATTAATAAACTTAGTGTCAATGCCATTGAAAAAAAATATTTGCAGTTGCAAATAGCAGATATAAAATTTATTTTTATAATATTTTATTCATTAGCATGCTCTCTCTGGTCTAGTGTTTTCAGATTGGTTCTGTTCTCTAGGTCTGAATAGTTCTGGTCTTTGCAGATTGGGAAGTCCCTGGTTCATTATTAAGCATAATGAAATGAGAAATGGATGTTATGTTTCTGTATCCAACATGCACATCTATTGAGAAACACTCAGAAGTTCTTTTGGATACATCCTATCTGACATGTTGAAAAGTTTTCTTCAAATACAGGGTAAACTTTCCTAGCATTATTGAACTTTTTACTATCCACTTTACTATATATATTTTACTTTTATTTATTAAAAGTGACTAGTATTAAGTTCCTATAAAATTTTTACATGTATGTACTAAGCAGCACTGGTACATTTTTGGTATATCTGTGTAATTTAAATGTTTATTCTCTTTTGAAAGCTAAGTTACTCACATGCTTATTTATTATTTTTATTTTAAAATATTTATATTCAATTTAATATTGAATAAACAAGTTAAAAAAGTATTATGGGATTTAACACATTCTCTGCCTGTAAAATTTATGAATCCATTCTCAGAGGCTGAATGTACTGTTAATCGTTTCCAAAAATGGACATAAAAAAATTGAGACACAAAATTTAAGAACCACACATTAAAATACAAAATATGTTTTAATTATATATCTTATAAAATACTTCTAAGCGAAAAATATAAAGATATATTTTTCTTTATATCTTTATATTTTTCCCTTAATATAAAGATATAAAGAATATCTTTATATCTTTCTATCTACTGATTATAAAATATAATCAGTAGATTTTTGTAATTCTAGATTATTTATTTCAAAGTACATTTTTATTACTGAATCCAATTAGAGCAAAATTTGTTGGACTAGAAAATTTAATATTGTAAAATGTAATTAAAGTTATGTATAACTGAACTATATAAAAATTAAAATTCTCTAATTAAACATTGTTTGATAAATTTTGTAAAGAGTGAAAATAATTAAAAAGGCACAAACAGGGAAATCTATCCTCAATATGTGATGCAAATAGCTACAATTATTCTATGTTAAACTGCTTATTGAATGGTTGTTTAAAAAGAAAATAATATAGGAAAAAGTAGAATTAATATGAAATAAAATAATTTTTCATTTTGAAATAGAAGAAATTGAATAAAATTTAAGAACTGCTTGTTTTAATGGGTGATTTTTTGTAAATTTTTTATTCTTTACATCAATAAAAATATTTTTATTGCAAAATTGATTTTAACAAAAAAGCATCCTATCAATAAAATATCATCTGAACTTTAAAAGATGTTATTATTTGATATCACTTTTAAAGATGTTCATTATCTGATATCACTTCTAAATCATCTGTGAAAATGTCTACAATTTTTAATATTTTACTTTTGAGTAAGAATCTGTTAAATAGATAGTCAAAACGTAAAATTTTGATTTAACCCATCTCATTTAGCAATAGTAAAATAATTAATTTTCTCTATTTAATGACAATTATATGCATATGATAATTTATTTTTAATTCAGTTGTATTTTTTGATGGTCATTTCAGTTACAATTTTTATTTTTATAAAATAATTTATATGTGTTTTGATGCAAATAGTTTTTATCTCTTTCCTTAACATTTTAGCATATTTCCGGAATTATTTTTAAAATTTTAAGATTTTTCTGATTAATTTGTATACTTGAAAATTAGTTTGATCATTCTCCAATACTCATAAAAGAATCAAATAATTTAAGCACTGCCCTCAAATTGGATGACAAAGATTTGTGCATTTTCATATTTTTTTTACTTTGCTCTTTAACTGTAAATTTAATCATGTGATTATAGAAGTTTTCTTTCTAGATTTTATTAAAAAATTGAAAAAAATTTTGATCATTTGTGTACTACTTTAAGATAAAAATTTCTAAAAAAAATAGTATTGGGAAGAGTAGTGCAAAATATATACACACATGTGTATACATAAAAAAATTAATAAATAAATAAAAAAACAGGGTTTCTTTATGGAGCAATTCATAAAGACCATTTTATAAATTTTTTCATCAAGTTAAGCCTATGAATTCCTTTTCAGTTTGTTAAAAAGTCAATGTTTATCCTCTCTAGTTGTGCTTTTACATCATATATTAAATAACAATTTGAGTTTTAGGTAAATCATTTAAAGGATTGTAATTCATATTAGTGAAGGACTTTCTGAATAAGTCAGATTTTTTAGGGTACTTTATAACCAAAAAATAGAGTATTTTATCATGTATTCTTTCACATAAATAAGAAAATTAAAAAAAGTCTGAGAACGAGAACTAATATATTTGAAAAAATAGCATAAGTCTTCATTATAGTGGTTAATGTTTATGAGACAAATATTTTACTTTCAATAAAGGGCAACACAAGGCAAGTGAAGTAAAATAAACTTGAACATGATTTTATTAAAAGTAAATAATAACACGAGGAAAACTAGGTTAGAAAAAATATTTTCCTATCAATTTTCTTATACATGTTTTTTTTTTTTTTTTTTTTTCCCAATTTATACACTATATGTGCAATCTTACATAATTTTCAAAGCAAAATATACATATGATGAATTTATGAGTTTAGTTTTTCATATTATAATTTATTAAAAAGTATTGGAAACTTTAAATTTTTATTTTGTTTTGTGGAAAGAACGATTATATTTTGTTAATTAATGTTGTATATTTTATAATTTTTAATCCAATAATTTATGAAAAAAATTCTAAAATTGGGTTTATAAGAAATATTATAAAAATGAATGCATTTGAGTTTCAATGCATATATGTTTTTGCTACATGAAATGTTAGTTTTCTATACGACAATTTTTTTTATTAAATTTTAGATTTTATTGCTATATCAAACTTTAAAGTTTTTCAGCTTCTGTTAATATCTAAACTGTAATTATATCATATTATTTACAAAGAATGCAAAATAAATTATCATTTAATACTGGAAATAGTGTTTCAAATATATTCTTTATCAAAATATACTGTTTACCATAGATATTTTAAGTGTTCAATCTTTAATGATAGCTAAAAATCAATAGTCAGACTCAGTTTGGAGATAAAAATTGATTTTTATCTTAAAATATCCTTAGAAAAGGTGCTTCCGAAAATGTTTTTTTATTTTTATTTTATTTATTTTAGTTTATTTTTGTATGTTACCACATTTGTTTCTAAAGATAAAAGTTATTTGCAAGTGCTCATTGAATATGATTTTTATCTTTAATCTTTTATAAAATTCTTGTGAAATTGAAATTTCTTAAAATTTTTGTTCTGTGAAGTGATTATTACTGTATTTAGTGAGTAAAAAGATAAATCATATAAATATTGTTACATTATAATATTCTATAAATAATTAAACAGCATTTTATAACTTTTATTAATAATTTAAAAATTTTTATGACTAGTTTAAATATTTTTATATAATTAATCTTTGGAGAAATTCACGTACCTGTACAACTTATTTCTAGTTATATTACTCAATAAACTAATTTTTGATTTGCCTACATAACCCAGTGTTTTTTTTAATCAAATACTATAATTTACAATTATGTATTGGTCAAAAGTGAAATCTAATGAGAGAATGTGTAAATTGTATTTTTCAAAAATTTATTTTATAATAACATTTAAATGCAGGTTAACTTTCAAAGTTTCTTGTAGTAAAGTTATTGCATTTTCATATATGTATTATTATACATAATATAGCAGTCTTTTGCATATTTATGTTTCCTACTGATTCGTAATTTCCAATCTATCAATTAAATTTGCTTACAAATCTGCCATGTTATTGTGCAATGAAAAAATTTTTCTGTTCAGTCTTTGTATAGCTTTTTGAATTTTTTTTAAGAGTAGTCACTGTAAATTTTATAACTTGAGTTGTTAATATAAAATATAACTTTTATGAAGCATTATTAGCTCCAATCAGATGGTCAAGATATGGGTGTGAAACCAATTTCCATTTTATCCTTGACAACTCTTGGGGATGCAAAAATGTAAATGTTTGTAGAATCTGTCTGATTTGATAATTTTTAATTCTGTGAGAAATAAATCTGCTGATAGGGGTTCCACATTCTAAAGTTGTCAAGGCCTTATTTTCTCATGCTGAAGGGTCAATTTTGTAAGGAAAGTGCTAATTTAGATGTGGAGCTTAGCTTTTGACTATAATTTAAATCTATGAGATAGTTGTCTTTGCTGGTTTGACTTTACCTATTAAACAATATTATGGTTTAGGTTTTCATTACACTTCTTTATTTATTTTTATATAAAATTGCCTTTAAAGTACACTGGCCTCCAAAATTTAAGTAACAACATGTTTTTCGAAGTTCACCATAAAAAAATGACACTAACAAAACAATTTATAGTTTATAAAAATGATAAAAATGAACTTTATGCAGATTTATGCAAAAACCAGTATCTGCCACTTTTTTTATAGATAAGAATAGCTATATATGAGTGAGAGAAAAATATGCAAATCTAAGCCTTTCGTAATTACGCATGTAACTTTTGTTGATTTACAACTTTTGTTAGCAGTTTCCTTGACAATAGACAGTGAGGTCCCGCAATGTCTGAGAGAAGCCGTTTGCATGATTTGTTAAGATGGCGGGCGGTCAAATGGATGGAAATGGGGTTATCACAGGCTGATGTAGCTAGACCCCTCAATGTGTCTTGCAGTGTGGTCCACCATCTCTGATTCAATATCAAACTGAAGCTTCTGTATCCAGAAGACATGTTCCAAGCTGACCACAAGTCACAACACCTAAAAAGACCTTTTTATAGGTCTGAAAGAGAAGAAGAATTTCTGTTCCACAACTTGTTGCAGACCTCTCTGTAGCATCGGGGAGAAGAATATCCGCTAGTACGGTACGAAGGCGTCTTCACCATGCAGGTCTCTATGCAAGGTGACCAGTTGTGTGTGTACCCCTTACCGGACGACAAAGAAGGGCTCGCCTATCTTGGGCAAGAGAACACGTTTCCTGGACCAGACAGCAATGGGCTTTTGTACTCTTCACAGACGAGTCCAGATTCACATTGGAGCGATTCAGGATGTCTTGTGGTCTGGAGGGAACAAAACACTAGATACCACCAATCCAACATTGTGTAAAGAGACAGTTGCTGCGGCGGTGGAATGATGGTTTGGGCTGGGATCTCAGTCGGTGGTCACACTGACCTGCATGTGTTCCAGGGAGGAACTGTGACTGGGGTGAGATATAGGGATGAGATCCTTGATCCATATGTCCGCCCATATGCCAGTGCAATTGGCAATGATTTCATTCTGATGGATGACAACGCACAAGTTCACCCAGCTGTAGTTGTTGAGGAATATCTTGAGGATCTTGGTTTGGAGTGAATGGAATGGCCAAATCGATCTCCAGACCTGAATCCAATAGAACATGTGTGGGAGTATCTTGGTAGACAGGTTGCTGCTTTAAATCCTTCTCCAAGGTCTTTAGGAGAGCTGGAACAAAGCTTGTCTGGTCTTTGCTTCCCATTTCGGTAACCGACAACTTAATTGACAGCATGGAAAGTCGATGCCGTTAATGCATGCAAGCTAGGGGTGGGCATATCCCTTATTAAAACTCATTTTTGTTATGCTTCTATTACATTTTACCACACAAAATTGTGATTATTCTTTTTTCCAAAAATGGACTTTTCCAGCGAGATAGCATTTTTTGATGTAAATCCTTTTTTCTTATGTAAACTTCTATGTTGCAGTCAATAAATACCTGTTTTGTGCACATGTCATCCAAATTTGGTGTTTCTGCATTCATTCATTTGCAAATTAGGCAGAAAAAACTGGTTGTTCCTTAACTTTTGGAGGCCAGTGTAGTTAAACATTTATGTTTGTCTTTAAATATATATTCTTAAAACCACACATGTTTTTTTTATTTTTTTATTATTTTTTTTAAAATGATGCTATTTAAAAACTTTGTGTAATGAAACAATGAAATTTTTAATATATTAAGTACTTTTAGAATATTTAATCTATTGATTTATAAGTTTTGAATTTGTTGATAACATGTTGTATTAAAATGTGATATTTGCTGTTGTCATCTAGCTTAGTTTCACCTCATTAAAAAAATACTTTTTCAAAAAATTTTATTTTTATTAAAAAAGTTTTTATGCAAAGTTTTTGCTAATTTTTGGAATTGCTAAGAAAACTAATTAAAATATTTCTTGTTATAAAATATTGCTTTATGATAAATATGATTATGTTTAATTCTCATTAAATAAAAAAGTACTATATAATAATTACTGCACTAATTGGGTTTAATAGATTTATCAGCTAATTTAATGTTAATTAATTCAGTTGTCTGTTGAAATTGTCTGTTATTGCATAGCAATCCATGAATGAGCATAGCATTAGTAAAAGGGTAAATGTTTTAAAAAAATTACTTACATTAAAAACTGTTTTATTATATTTTATTTTATCTAAAATATTTAAAACATTAATAATTTGAAAGACTTAGAGGTTAATCATATAAGATTAATTTAGATAATTATTATTTAATGATTATAAATTTTGCATATTTTGCTCAGCCTATTGATTGCTATAGTAGCAATCTAATTTAAAAATCATTTAAATTATCCCCTTTATTTCTTTTTCCCTAGGAAGGTAAAATGACTAAAAGAATTTGTCCTGTAAGAATTTGAAGCTGAGACAGTAGATTGTTAAGTCTGTTGGAGTAGGTAATAATAAATGAAATTAGGGAGGAAGACAATGTGATTTGTTGGTGAACTTTAATGGAATTTAAATAAATTATAGTTATCTTATTGTAAATTGTTAAAATTCCCAAAAATATTACAAATATTAAAGTTTTTAGCTTCTGATTCAAATCTGTAAAGTTGGTGGAAATTTAATTTGCATTTTTTGTTGTCTGTAATTTTTCTGTCTAGTAATATATGGTGCAGTTTTAAGTTAAGTTTTGAAAGTACCAATATTTTTAAACTGTTAGTTTATAATTCCTCTTTAGTATGATTATGTGAATCTACTTTGATATCCTTCAGATAAGTTAAAATTTATAATGATTTTCTATTTTAAAAACTCTTTTTCCTGATTTTTTTTGTTATTTTTCATTGATTTGATATAATTTTTTATTTACTTTTATTCAGTCTAACATAAATTATATTTTATATTATTTAAAGTTTATAAATTCTAATCTTAATTTTATAATTTTAACATTTTTAAAAAATCATTATCATATAGTAATGAAACAGTTCATAATTTATAGGAGATTATTCAAAAGAATCTAATTCCAAGTTATTGGAATTAAAACTAAAAATTTGCTCAAGCTTTGTTTAAGATCTCTAGAAAAAATATTATGTGAAGTGAATGCATGTTAGGAAGGAATAAGAAATCATTATTCACAGTACTTAATTGATTTTATAGGTATATTTTTTATTTGAAGTAAGTTTTCTTGACATGATTGTTGATTTTGATGTTATATTTTTAAGTAACGAGATCAGCAAATTAATTTGTTTACTTTTATCAAAATGTCTTATTTTTTGTTATATTTTGCATGTAACTAATGTATCTAGTGCAAAGCTCATTATTTTAAGATTATTATTTACTTTTAAAGTTGAATGCAGTTTTTAAGCTAATAAAAGATGCAATAGTTGAAATTTATTGATTGTTATTTTATGTTTTATGAGGTTTGTATTTTATTATATATATATATATATAAATTTTTATAATTTTATGATATAAATATAAACTTGCATGAATGTAACTTTGTTACTATTTGAGCAATAATTCAGGAATTATATCCATTTGTGATGTTCTCATTTAATTAAATGAACAGGTTTTTATTTTTATTCTAAATGACAGCAATATGAGAGTAATTTTGTATCATAATGCTTGGAGTCTTGGTAATCTGTGTTAGGTAAATGCATTACAGTTTTATGCATTATGGTTATTAAATAATAATAGGTTTGATTCTGAACTAACCTTATTTTGATAATTGTAATACACATTAATTTTGTCTAAGTTGTATGGAAGTTATGTATTGTTAGTTTATGTATATTTACTTTATCTAGAAGTATAGGTCATTGTCTCAAGGTCAATCTAAGGATGTATATTTGCATTTTAAAACTTCCTTGTGTAGTTTAGTTACATATGTAGATAATTTTTTTATAACTTGCATGATGGAATTTTCTGCTGACTTTTGTTATTTCTCCATGATAAGTACTTCATATTTTTTTGTGTAAAAGGAAATTTGCAAGATTTATTCTTTTAGGAGAATTAACTATGTTTATCATGAATTATTTTAACTTAGCAGTTTAAAAATATAAAATCAACATAAAATGATTAAGAGTAAAGTGTTTTATGGAAATATTAAAAAAAGTCCATTTTTTCTTATGAATTACACATTTTTTTATTATTATGCTTTAATTAATTGTAAGAAACATGCTGCTAAATTAAGTTAATGTATTTATTTGTATTAAATGAAATTAATAGCTAATTGTTATGTCTACAATGTTTGAGGCATTATTTAAAAATTTAATTTACAATAAATAAATATAATTTAATTAAATTATTATTTTATAGACATGCACGCATATATATATATTCTTACATATATGTGTACATATGTATAATATAAATGTGAAACATATTTTATTACAATTAAAAATTAATTATTAGTTTAATACTATTAAAAAATTGTATAGTAAATGCTGTAAACTTTTATTAAATTACTCTGCTTCGTTATTTGAAAACATTTAGATTTTGTTTATAATTACTTACATTCAATTTTATATCAATAATGTACACTTAATGCAGAAATTTTTTTATTTAGTTTTTAGGACATGAAATCAACATATTCTTCTATGTTACTGAAATACTTACAGTGTTGAATTAGTTGAATATTAAATTATTTTTAATAATTAAAGTAATTGAAGCATTATTTTATTGTTCAGAATATTGAAAGTTGAATAAAAATACTTGATAGTGTAAATATTTGCAAAAATATTATATATCATAGAAATTAATAGTTAAATTTTAATATTGTAGAGAGGTATTAATTACTTATATTATTGTAAAACTAATATTTTTCAAAGGATTTTGTGCAATGAAGTATTTTCAAAAAGTTTTATGCAGTCAATTTTAGTTATATACAATAAATTGCATATTTTGTATTTCTATAATGATAGCTTATCTGTGTAAGATTTTTTCTACTGAAATATCACATTGCTGTGAATACTTTTGAAGTAAAAAAGTATTCATAAAAGTTAATATAAATTAATGAAAACGTCTTTAAAAATCAGAGAAATTACTTCATTATTTATTTAAGTGCATATTAATTATTAAAATACTTCTGATAGCTGTTTTTTATTAATACTCTCAGGTTATTGCAAAGTTATCCCATATATTCACATGAATTTTTTATTGAATTCTATGTAGACAAAAGAAAGAAACTTTCAATATATTCAATTTTATTACATTTCTATAAAGTTTTGTATGCATAAATCTTATAATCATTTTAATATTCCATGGAAAAGGTATGGTATAATAATTTATTTATATGATTTTAAGCACTACAATCTATTTGTAACTTTCAAAATATAAAGTTTTTGCCCTTTGGGTTTATATTTTTTTATATGGTGAAAACCTCATTGACATGATTCCATTAATATACAACTGTTGTACTTTTTACTCATTTTTAATGCCAAACATATTAAGAATACTACAAAATAAATGTAAAATATGCGATAAAAACCTCATGTATAATTTATCTTCACATATGTATGCGCACGTGCACATGCACACATTCACACATATATACTTTTTAGTTAGTTTAATATTTGGTGTAAATTTACCACAAAGGGTTGAAGTGTTTGAGTGATACATTTTAATACGTAGATATTTGTTTGTAAATGCAGACACATAGTAAACAAGCTATCTATTAAACATACTTGTTTACTATGAGATGTAGTTCCCTGGTTTTTATCATTAATGATATCTCCTGCTGTTACTTCAGAATTGATATATTATGAAATGCTTATAAATATCTCAAATCATTCATTTATATACTTGTTAATTTATAAAATTTATAATAATATACACTTAAATTTGTGTGCGAGTGGTAGTTTAAAATTATTGCTGATCACAAATAAAAAGAAATGAAATAAGAAAATATTACCATGTGTAAATGATAAACATTATCAAATAAGTTCTGTAAATCATATTCATAACAAAGCTGAATTAATTATTAAAAAGGAAAAATATACTTGTAATGATATTTGTTTAAAATTTTTAAATCATACTTGTCTTATTTATTATAGGAAATAATAGTTTTGTTGCAAAAAATGCACTAAGTACTTAATAAATGGTATTAAAGCGTCAAAAACAAAATTTACAAAATTGTTTTTGACAATACTTTATCAAGATCAACTGTTTCTAATCATTATATAAACAAAGTTGAATTTAACTAAATATATTTGTATTTTATACAAATATTTTTCTAAAATAAATAATTTAAAATCATGGAAAAATATTCCGAACTTGCTTAAATAATTTACTTGTATTATTAGTAAAAATATATAAATGTTATTTAATGAAAATTGTATAGAATGTACCTAAAAAGTTATTGTTTAACTCATATTGTGCTAATGATATTGTGATGCCACTGTTTTATTGTTATAACTAAATTAATTATTTATCAATGTTAATAGATGAATTAAATTTTTCATTATTTTCTTTTGTATAGAAAAATATAATGAAAATGTTTTATTTAAATTATTTTATTGAATTATTAAGCTGTTTTGTATGGGATTCATGACTGAACTATGATTCACATTCATGATGAATTAATTTAGAATTTTGATTTTTCCAAAATTTTTTTCAACTTATATTATTTTGTGTAAAATGAAATTTTATATGATTTTTATTTATGTGTGTGTGAAACTGCTAATATGTAAGCAAATTTTATTATTGACTGTTAGAAAATGTTGAACTGTTATTTAAATTACAATATAATTGAAATAGTTCTCATTGACTGTCAAATTTGTGATTGTATTGAAATTTATCACAATTAGAGATTTCAGAATATATATATATATATATATATATATATATATATATATATATATATATATATATATATATATATATATATATATATATATATATATATATATATATATAAACATGTTAAATAACTCATAATTTCAGTTCTTTGGACAATTTCTTGTTGAATGTGTATGTAGTTTTATTATTTGTTCATTTATGTTTGCTATTATTAATGCATGATTACACATTTGAACATACACACTGTATTTGTATTGAAGTAGCAGGGATATAAGCAAATAAAATCAAGTATTTTAAAATTATTTTAATTATATTTGCAGTAAGTAAATATGCTTTATGAAAATAATAGGTACTAATAAGTTAATTATTAAATTTGCTTTTAATTATTTAATTTTGTATTGTCTTAATACTACTATCTTTCATTTTTAAAAACTTATAAAATATATATTATTTTTTGGTTTTTGTATTCCTATTTTTGTTTTGTCTTTTGATTTTTTTCACTCTTTTATTCTGTAATTTTCTTAAATTTCATAATTTCTGTTTTTTTTTAAGCTGTCAACTTAATTTTTTATCTATTGCCAAAATTATTCTTAGAAATCATCTCTTTAGTAAGTATCAAGACAATTGTTCTTTTGTTAGATCTTATTTGTGAAATGATATGAAAAAGCATTTTTTTCATTTTTATTTTTTGTAACTCTGAAAAAATTGTAAAACAATTCCATCAACTTAATTTTAAAATATACCTTAATTTGATCACTTTTCAATTTATACTATCAATTAAAAAGCTAAAGTATATTTTAACACTTTTTCAAACACACTGTGTATGATAGGTCTATGAATGGAAAATTTATGTTGTAATTAATCCCCTCCTTTGTGTTTTTATTGGAAGGCATTAATAACTCTTAACTTTCACTGCAAAGACTTGATAAAAGTCTGAAATGAAATCATATTAAGGCATACTATGAAATTCTTCTGAGGCACTTGAGTAAAAGCTAGATTTTATTGGACTTAGAATTTTTACAGTAACATACAGGCACTTACACATACACTTGTATATATACAGAATTCATAAAACTCCTGGAAATCAAAAGGATTTTACCAGGGCTTTGGAAACTTTTAAGATTTTAAGCTGGTTTGTTGAAAATAAAGAATAACTCATGTAGATTTTTAATTTTCATCTTTAGTTAGAAAGTGGTATTAATTTCATTAATTATATGTATGTATATATTTGAATATTTTCAATTAAATCAGTCCAAAAATTTAAAATATTAGTTTGCACCATCCTTGTTAAATGTAAACAACAGCTAACAACAGCTCTGTAGCATAATGCAAACAGATTTTGACCAGAAACTGTTTACTTGATAGCAGATATCACCAAAAATACTTACTGCTAGCTGATATGATTTGATGAACATTAAGACCTTACAATTGTGTGGTATTTAACAGAAAGGTCTTATGACCTTGTAATAAAATTGTAAAGATTCATGATATTCTCAAATTAGTCTTAAATATATAAAGGCTCTTTTTTTATCCTCAAGATATACATAGCATATAAAATTTTAAAGAAAAGAAAGAAATTTATGTTCTCAAATGTATTTCTAAAAAATAAATGATCATTATTTTCCTCTAATTGATACTGAGTTCTGTGATTTTGTAGTTCTATCCAATTTTAATTTAATTTAATTCAGTTCATGATGACTCTTGAACAATCGATTTATTTTAAATAAAGGATTTTTCAAAGTAAATTCATCATTTAAAAAATGTATGTGTAGCTATGACAGTTTGAAACTCAGTCCATCCACAACTGTGTATTTCAGTTCCTGAAGTTTTGTTTTCTTGAAATTTTACCTAATAAAACTTCTTAAATGGAAATTGAACTTTATTTTTCATGAATCTTAGTTAAATGAATTGCAATTGATATATGATTGTAATTTGGGAATTTCATTTAAATGCAAAATTTATATCATAATAGAAAATCCAAAATATTTATAAACAAACATAATGTTTCATTAATAAAAGCAGTAAGCAATTTGCAGATATTAATAAAATTCTTTTTTGTGAATTTCAATTTCAGAAAAAAAATATAATTGTCAAATTATCTGTTCAATATTAATGAAGCAAAAATTGATGATTAATTCAGAAATAATATGAATGCTTAAACTCCATCACTAAAGAAAATATATGTGCTAATGAAAAAAGTTTCCTTTCTACAACAGTTAAATTATAACCATTAATTATCATTTTCAGAATTTAATAAGAAAAATATTCTGTAGTTTTCCTAAATATTTGAGTACTTAATGAAGTTTTTAATGATATATAGATGAGTTTTTGCTCATATTAAGCAAATGAAAAAAATATTTTGGTTATGTTTATTGTCTTTTATTTCCATCCCTGAGTGTTATATTTTTATTAATTTTAAAATGATATTAAAAATATAAGTTATATTGCGTCAATTTGTAATATTATAATTTTGTTTTTCTCCTTACTTTATATGCATCTATTTATTGTTCAAATATAATGCTAATTTAACTTTGTCTAGGCTTTTGTTGGTTTGTCTTTACTATAACATATATTTATTAGAAACAATTAACTATTGTTTCATTCCAAATAAAAGTTTTACTGTAAATATGTTTTGAAAGATCTTAAAAATTGTAATCTTTTTAAAAAATTAAAATGTTTGTAGATATTAAGAGGGAATTTGTTTAAATTATAAATCATTTTGATATCACAAAAACAAATAAATTTAAAAAAAAATATGTGCATATTCTGTAGTAGCAAACAATTCATATTGCATTTATGAAATATTTTATGTTTTAGGAAATATTTCTGAAATTAACATGCTTTAAGATTATTTTTTAGCCTTATAGTTCTTCTTTAACTCCAGTAATTTCCTTTCTTATGTGTGTATATATATGCACACACATATATATGTCTATGAGTATTTGTATATATACATTATTACGTATACAATTCTTATAATTATTAAATGGTTACATTATTGCCATTTAATATTTAAGACATATAATAATCATTATCTCTGAAGTGCATTTTGAAGAATAGGAGATTTCGTATCATGCAATATAAATAAATAAATTATTTTTCTTTTTCAATTTGCAGATGTTTTGCGAAGAGCTCCTTCAATCTATCACTATTCAGCTCAAAACGATATCTCTGCTTCTGAAAGCTTTATTTTGTCCAAAAATCCAAAAACTTTAGATAATCAGTGTACTATTTGTATTAAAAGGTTTTCAACTTCTGGAAGCTTGAAGAGGCATATGGAATTGCATATAATTGGGCGAAAAAACTTTCAGTGCCAAATTTGTGGGAAAAGATTTTCCTGGAAAAATGACTTACAATTGCATATTAAAATCAAACATTTTTGACTCATAAGAAAAATTATTTCTCACATTATTTAAATATTCAGTTTCACTTATTAAAGCAATATTCGATTTTTTTTACGGCACATTATTGTTCATTCTAGACACTGTTGGTGTGGTTGTATAGAATTTTAATTTAAATTCCAAATATTTACTTCTGTAATGAAATATAAATCAGTAATATGAAAGAAAAAAGGAATTTCTAATAAATTATGAAATATTAACCATATTATCTGTAAATGTTAAACATATTTAATTGTTGTACTTTTTAAAATTATGAAATTTCATTTAATTTGAACAATCAATTTTTCTCTTAGTTAACAAGCTTATTACTCAGACTTATGTTGAATGAGATGTACTTATGAAGATGATTTGAAAACTAAATGTACTAAATATCTTATGAACCAAAAATATCCCTCATAATTTTTTATGTTTGTACTATCCTGTTTTGTAATTTAGCTCAACCTGGATTAACCATCAAAGTAATGTTAATTAGCGTGATCTACATTAATATTGGTATTTCGAGAGTTTATTAATGATGAAAGTTTCATCCCCTGCTCATAAAGCTATAAATTTCATTTACTTTTACAATTTGATAAATATATTTTAAAATGAAGTGCAACTACATCTTACTTATGTTAATCATTATAAGTAATAGCATATTGCACTAAATTAAATTTCAGCACAAGTGGTAGACGATTTAAAAGATACTATTAACAAATGTATATATGTTATGTATATATATGAAAATTTCATATTTAAGGTTTTCTGTTTTATTTAAAATTTTATTAAAATAATCTTCCTAATACCTGTTTTCTTACATTTATTGCTAATAATATATGAAGTTTGTTAATTGTACAGAAACTATATTTATTGCATATATCATGCTTTCGTTCCATTTCAAAATTTAAACAGATAAAATTTTTAATTAAATAAAAAAACTTTTAGTTAACATAATTTACTTATATAATGGTAATCATTACTTCAGTATTAAAATATTTATTAAAATTATGAAAATAATTCACATTTGATATTGAAAGATATATTTCTTATTTAAAAAAATGATTTTCTAATTTTTTTTCATGCATGCATGTAGAGATTTATTTGCAAAATTCTAATTATTTATGAGTTTTATGTAAGTGATGCCTAGTGGAAATTCAAATAATTGTTTGAATCTGTGTTCACTTACATTTTATAATCTTTCATTTGTTTAAAAATTAGTTACAAAAAGTGATCGATTATATGTTTGGAAAACAATGTCTTTTAGAATTTTTGTCTCATTTTTACTCTTCACAGGAAATTTTATTACAAAACCAATAAATATTTTATAAATTATTAAATTATTTTTCTTAAACTTTTTGGATTTGTAAATATTAGATTATGCGATTTATACAGTATTTTATTGGACATAATTGGTTTATTATCAAAATATAATACTGGTTTTGATTTAAGAAAAATTTATTATTTAGAAATTTGCAAGCAGCTTATATTTGATTATTGAAAACTCATCTCAAAAATGTTTTGCAAATATATTGTGCATATTTATCATTATTTTTTTGAAAAACTTTTTGTGTGTAATAATTTATCAGTATATTTGTTAAATAAAACTTTAAATTTCATACTCTTCTTAACAATGTTTTTATCATTTACTGTATGTGGACTTTTCTAATTTCATGGAGATAAATATTAGGAATTTTCTTTACATACATTATATATATATGATAATTTAAATTTTCATTATTTATTTAACTGCCAAAATTTTTGAAAAATTCTATATTCTTGCCTTTTAGAAAATAACTTTTTTAAAATGTGGTATTAGATTAATTTTTTTTATATTTATTTTCACTTTTGCATTATTATTTTATTTCTTATTATTGATACTTATGTAATTTGTTGATTTGTATTTAACATTAATTATAAACTTTTTTGTGAATTATTGGTTTTCATTTAATAGTAAGAAAAAATCATTTCAATAGACAATATAAGGTCTATTTCTGTATTATTTTCCAGTTGAGATTATTTTCTCTCAAATGCATTTCATTGTGTCATTTGGTTGAATTAACCTTGCAAAAAATTTTTATGAAATGACAAATCAAACAAATCAAATATTTTTTAAATATTCATATCTATAAATATTTTTTTAGTATATTTAAAATTGTTTTTATATTGCATTCTTACTTTGTTTGCTAAAATTTTTAATTTATGTTTATGTTTATATTATTCAATGGTAAACTACTATACCACTTTAAACTCTTCAACAGAGGAGCAATTTTTATAATAGTTGCAGAATAAAAATTTCTTAAAATTTCTTTCTCTTTTATTTTACTTAACTGAGTTTGCTGTAACCAAATTTTGTTTTTTATTTCATAAAATTATATAATATTATTTTACTTTAAAGAAAATAAATTTGATTTTTAAAAAGCATGTTTTTCCCCTATGATGAGTGAATTGTTTTCTTATTAGAAATTTTTATTTATTATTTATTTAATTTAAATTAATTTTGTTTTATATCTACATTATGATTATATAATTATATCAAAATATTAGTTTCAAATGTAGTTTATGAAATTTGACATTTATTTAAGATGGATTTGTGATCATAACTTATGTCTAGTACCCTATTTCTCTAGAGTGCAGATTAATATTTTCTTGCATATTTTATGAGCAAAAAAATAAATTCTGAAATTTTTGTTCTTATAGAGTTTAAAATAATATTTATTTTTTAATGTATTAGAGTTATATTAATGAAAAATTTTTCATTATATCTAACATTTCTTATTTCTCAAACCAATTTTTCCACAGTAATGAGAAGTTACTCTGATGAATTTTGCACAATAATTTATTTATTTTTTGCTTTGAAATATATTATTTTTTAATAATTTGTTTATTATTCAGAAAGAAAAGTAAGTTTAAATCTTTTGCACTTTTTTAGAATTTTTATCATATTTTAGTTTATTTATAAAATTATATTGGCATTATTATAATTATTTAAAGTATTTTTTTCATAACTTAAATTATAACTCAATATATTAATATGGATATAAATTTTTTATACTAAGTAAAATATATTTTTATAATGTGATGTATTTTAAATTTAATTTTTCATTAATGTTTCATGCAGGTTTATAATTTGAAAATTTTTCTTAATAAATAATAAAGTATAAATTATTAAGAATATCTGTTTTTAAAATTGGTGATGCTACAAATTTAAAATGATATTAAAATTAAAAATAGGATTTTCATGTTTTGAAATTTTATTATATTTTTATTGGAATATTTTCCATATTATTCATACTCTCTTATTCCTTCTTATATTAATTTCTTGTGTACTGACTCATAATACTAAGTTTTATAATTGTGAAATATGGTATATTCTATTAATTATTTACAAATTGATATTTTGATTTCTCAATTAAAAAATATAAGGAATAAGAGAGTATGAATAATATGGAAAATATTCCAATAAAAATCAAAAATTATTTGATTTTTATTGGAATATTTTCCATATTATTCATACTCTCTTATTCCTTCTTATATTAATTTCTTGTGTAGTGACTCATAATACTAAGTTTTATAATTGTGAAATATGGTATATTCTATTAATTATTTACAAATTGATATTTTGATTTCTCACCCAAAATGAATGTGTTAGAAATTAAGCATTCATTTACTGAAGCATAAAAATCAAATAATTTTTATTAACATTCATAAGATTCTGGTTATTATTTATATTTATAAAAACTGACAAAAAATCTACCTACAAGTTTTAGTTTTCATTAAAAAATTATTTAGTTTTAAAACATTTTGATAACTTTTAAACTCCTCTTAATTTATCATGCTATTTGGATTAAATGATATTCTCTTTGGATTAAAAGTTCTCAATTTTGTCCTTACAATTGTTAAAACAACAGACATTCATAGTTTCTTTAATTTCTACAGAGAGTACTTGAGCTCTTATCTTTTTGATATGAACATGCAGTCCACTTTTTATAAAAAGTTTTCTTAGAAAATAATATATTGTGATTTCTAAAATATTATACTATTGAAGTGTTATATTAGTAGCATCAAGGCATTTATCATATGACTTGATGTTTAATTTCTTAAGCATTTGACTATTTCACTTTAAATTGATTAAAAAAATTGCACTTATTTCATTAAAAACTTAATATGTATAATGAACATTAGGTTTGTTATAAAGCAATCATACTTATTTATAATTGGATCATTTATATGCAGTTATGAGCAATGGTGGCTCATGTAAATTTTTTTATAAATTTCTTGGAGCCATTTTTTCAATAAACTCCAATTAATTTCTTTTCACTATATGTATATTTATTTTTAAAAGAATAAAGGTTATATCAACCCATTAAATATTTTAGTGGAATAAAATTTGTCAAAGAATCAAAATGTGAATTTGTTCTTTCTTTATTATATTTCTGTAAAATTCTCTTTAAAAACAGTTATAAATTGGTCAAAATTTAAAATATTCATTTGAAAACTTGTTATCTAAAGTTATTATTAGTTTATATATGATTTTATTTTTTTCAAATTTCGCCATGATGATATTTTATCTTTTAAATGGAAAGAATGTAAAAATTTGAAAAATGAAAGTTTTGGTTATTATTTCAACAGTTATTTTCATTATTCACAAAGATTTTATAATTTTATATGAAAGAAAAAATCAATTTTGAAATATTATCTACTATTCGTAAAATGTATTTTATTTTCATTCAAATAGAAACATGCTATTTATAAATTAAAATATATTTTATTATTTTTATTTTTATAATTACTTAGTGACATATATTTTATTAGATATTCCTATATTAGTGTGTATTTTTATATATTATGATTTTTAAATTATTGCATGATTATTTATTAGAATATTTTTGCATTTTAATATACCTGCCAATTCTTTCCTGAAGTCTCAAAATTATAGATTGTTTTTATTTTAAAAGTTCTTTCAATAATGAAAATTTTTTGGATATTTCCAAAATATATTGCTATTTAATAAAAATTTCTGCATGTAAAATTGTATTATCTGTATAGTAAAAATATCTTTCAAAAATAAAATTATTTATTTTTAAATTAAGAAAACTTGAAGTTCAAAGTTAAATAAGACCGTTTTAATACTTCATGTGTGATTTTCTTTAAGCTTTGTGAAATTAAAAAATTTCCACTGTGGTGGCAGTACATTTTAAAAGTTTTTTTGACTTTAAATTTAAGTTCTCAAAATTTTATCATTATTTATGGGTATAAATAATATAAATATTAAATTGATATTCGTAATTTAAAAAAATTATGATGAACTTTAACTTGGATGATAACTTTTCTTCTGCATTTTAACAAAATTTTATACTGATAATTTTAAAAGTAAAAAGTTAGTAATCATTTGTGCTGCGATCAATATTTAATTTATAAAATTAACTTTTCAGATAGGATTATAATTATAAAGGTAATTTGAAATGGGAAAAAAATTCTACTCAATGACAGTTATAAAAAATAAATTATAAAATTATTTTCATATAACAAAAGTATATAGAAGTCATTCAAAAAATAATAAATTTTATTAGATAGAAAAGAAAAAAAAATTGCGAGATTTAAGTTAATGGGTAAAAACTAAAGGGAGCATATTTCAAATTGTTTTAAATTTATTCCCTTGTATTTTATTGTATATAGTAATTAATATAAATTATTAACTTAATAACTGCAAGTCTTTTTTGCTGTGTTGTTAGCATTTCTTGCCAAATATATTGTCCTATAATTTTTTATTTTTTTATTTTTGAAAGTTTATTTGAGAATTTTGAGAAGTTCTGGATATTAAAAGTAAATTAATTCATATTCTATTTTACTATGAATTTTTGTGCAAAATTTTCATTATTTTTTACTTGGCTTTTAATTTAATTATTTCCCCTCTGGTCTTCAGTTCAAATTTTCAAGGATAGAATTCCAATATTTGAATGTGCAATCTTTTGTAGCTTTTAATCTTCATTTTATTCTGGTCAAATTCACCTTCATATACAAAAATTGGCATAAAAATGTGTAGAGCATGAAGAATTCTTTTTGGAAGCTTGGCAGATATATAACAATACTATCTGTGTAACATTAAAAATTAGCATCTTAAAAGTGATTAAATTATGTTAACTTTCTGCAATTTTTATTATTTGAATATGTCTTTGCTGTATTTTTTAATTTCAGAAATTATTCATTTGAATTTCTGTTATTTTTCAGACTATTTATCTTCAATATATAGCTTTTATGTTGTACCTGACTCTGTGACTCCAACAGAAAAAGAACGTCCACTTTGTCCTGTATGTAGAAAGTCATTTTATGATGTTACTACTCTTCGTCGCCACATGGAAATCCATGAACCCCAACGACAGAAATATGTCTGCCAGTACTGTATGAAATCTTTTTGTTGGAAGAATCATTTGCAATCTCATGTTCGCAAATTTCATAATCCTAAGCCTTAGTTGTATTTATTTTATAATTTTAGTAGAAAGCATTCTCTGTGTTTTATTGCTTCATTTCAACTATCATTTTTTAAACAATTTTATATTTTTTCAAGCATTAGTTTGTAGTATTGAGTTATATTTGTTATTAAGTCTGCATATCTAATTCATTTTATCCTGAAACTGTTTCTTTTTATTGCTTATTTGTATTTTATTGTGCATTGCTTAGTTTATTTAAAATTAATGATTTTAGTATTATTTCTTGTTGAAAACTTTTGTTTGAAATTTAGGAAATCATTTAGTATTAATTTAAATATAATTTGCAAAAGAATTTGTATTTATTTCTGAAATATATAACTGAAAAGTATTTTTTATAAAAAAATGTTATTTAGATAAGAAAAATTTTAAATTTTGGTATCAAGAAAATCATAGTTTAAGTTATGAAAGATTGTTAATTATACTATAATACCAAATATCTTCCAGTATATTTTTTCTAAATTAAAATTTTTTATAAGATTTTGTAGATAGTGTTTAGTTAATAACTCTACTAATAATTTTACATGAATTATATACTTGAATTATGAGAAATAAAATCTGACTTTAGGAACATTTCTTGTGAATGCTACTAGTGTAGTTGTATTATGTTTCTTAATATTTGAAAAATAATATTAGGCTATTTTTGTTGCATTTTATTCTTCTGCAGTTTGTTTTAAAAAAATTAAAATATGTTGGGACATACTTGTTAATGTTAGATTCATTTGTTAATATTAGAGTAAAGGATGATTGAATATTTACACAGCTTACCAAAGCTGGATTGCAATTAAATTTTCTACATAGTTCTTTTCAGTATTAGAATACCAAATAAAATACAAGTTTCATATGAGTGACTGAAAGAAAGTAATTCTGTTCTATTTTCATTTGTTCTCAATTAATCTACTATAAACTGTGAATTTATTTAATGTCTCAAATTTTATCTTTTATTGTTTTATTAATTCATTTTATTTATGTTTATATTTATGAGTGTGCTAGTAATTTTCATATTTAAACATTTTGTTTAGTGATTTGTGCTGTGTTAATCTCTTGAACTTTTTTAAAATTTTAGCATATATTTTTTAGAATATTTGTATAATAATATTAAAATTAGCTGTTAATATTATGTTAGAAATCTCGTTATTTATTTTCATCAAAAAAATGGTAATGTTTCATATTTTCCAATCTTTATTATTATTTTTTTAACTCCTTAGTTGCTAATCAAAGAATTATTTCAATTCTGAGTTGTTTAATTAAACTACTTGTATATGTACTTTTTCTGCATCATTGATTGATTTACCTTAGTATGAATTGTGTATAAACATTTAAATTTATGTGAAAATATTTTCTTAGTTTTATATATTGTTTTTGATCTTTATTCACTTTTTCTTCATACAATTAAATTTCAGAAATTACAATTCATAAGTTTTGATGATGGTTATTAAGATTCTGTTATCAATTACTCATGTTATCAATTACTCAAGACAAAAAAAAATTCAGATATTTTACTCTGTACTTGTTTATATATTAATTTCATGTTTGTAAATTTATACTTAAAAATATTTATCTTTCTTCAAAAATGCTTATATCTATATAACATAATGTACTTTGTTTGTCCTATGATGCAAATTCACTATTCAGAAGTAAAATAAGTTTGCTTTACTCAGAGACACAAAATTAACATTTTAAAAGTATTTTAAATTTATTATATGTTTCGATTTAGAATCATTTGGAAGGTAGACTCTGTTTCTAACAAATAAATTTTCTATCTCATTAAACTGTATATAATTTATTTTCCAAATATATGTGTAAATTTAATTCTTTATATTTTTTCACCACCCTTTAATTATACTTTCTTAAATTTAGACTTTTAAAAAATAATGTTTGCATAAATTAAGTCATTTTAACATATATTTACTATTTAAGAATGGTCATGGATTGGCTGCTTTGAAAGTATTAGTTATTTTATTTCTATTATGAATGTTTCATTATGCACTTCTTTTAGTTTGCTTTCTAAATCTTTTTCTATTAATTTGGAAATTTAGATAATTTGATTATTTTTAATTCAAGTTAAATGAGTTTTTACAATTATTTTTAAATAAGAATTGTTAAAAATAAATATTGAATATTTATTAGAATTTTAAATAATTATATATATATATATATATATATATATATATATATATATATATATATATATATATATATATATATATATAAATTTAGATGTAATATACTATTTATTAAGTACTAAATGTTGATTTTTACAGAACAAAACAGTTAATGTTTCATTTTTAATTGGATAAGTTTTTTCAATTCTTTATTATTATGAAATCTATTTCAATTATTATTTAATAAATATGTTTTACCATTATAGGAAAATAATGCTTAAATATAAGGAAACATTTATTTTAGCTAAGGAAAGAAAGAAAATTATAAATCTGAGAAATTAAAATAAGAATATAATGGAAAAACATGAGTTTGTACAGTGTATAATTTATACATGTATACAGTCTCTCAATTATTTTTATCTAGTGCATAGAGTGTTTGAAACAACCATTATGAAATAGAAAAGTAAATAATTCTTTAAAAGGAATTTTCATATAACACAAATGTTTCCTCAAGCTGTAGTTTTTTTAATTTGTCCATAGAAAGTTTAAATGTTTTTGTATTTTCCAAATTTAAAGATAATAATAGATTTTAAATAAAAATAGTGGAAGTTAAAATAACACAATGATTTTTAAAATCCATTGGACTTTATTTTCATGATGTATGGTTAACTGTAAACTGATCAGTGAATTTGATTTTAAACTTTATAATTATAGTTCAGTTAGTTAAAAAATATACTATTATATAACTAATTCATGGTGGTAAAATTTATAATTAAATACCCTGGAAAAAATTATTATTTAGTTATGTATAAAAGATTATTTTTACAAATTAGTAACTTACTATTTGTAGTTATGTGTAATAAATCACAATATGTAATTAGTTTGTGAATTGAAAATGAAATTGTAAAATCGTTTATATTTTAAAATATGACTATATTTATTTTAAAGGTTTATTTATTTTATTTTTTTTTATTGAATATCAAGATTTAGTGGGTCATTAAATTAATTTTGATTGTATTAAAAATATCATTTTAGGAGCGTTTCCTACTAACATTTATGATTTCAAATGAATATTTGAAATTATTGATAGCTCTCACATAATTATTAAATACAAATGAGTATTAATTTATTAGACTCCATTTTTTAAGCTATACAATATCTTTTATAATTCACTGCTATAGTTGGAAGAAAAAACTGGTTTAAAATATTTAAAGATTAAATTCTTTTTGACTCATTTTTCATATTTTTATGTCAAGATAAAAATTTTCCTTAAAATTACAATAGAAAAAGTATTTTTGAGAAGTTTTAATCCAATTTCATTAATTTTATTCCTTAAAATTGCTTTTTTTTTTTGATCAAGAATAAATATTTTATTTCTTCGTAAGAAAAAGGAAGAAAATAACAATCTTCCAAATAAAATTTTAGAGATGCAATAAGGGATTGTAAAATATTTTGCAAAAAACTACCACAAAAAAGAGACCACATATTAATTATGCAATACAATGCATCTGTAAATATCAATTGATGAAGTTGCAATAATTTTCTCATTGTAACTCTTATTGATTTAGAATGAACGATTTTCCAACAATTGCAACTGTTTTCAGATACTCTCTTTTTTAAAAAATAAATCTTAAAACTAAATTTTTAATTCAGAAAATGTTTCTAAAGTCTTTAAATTGATGCCAAGTAAAAAGTTACCAAATAACTGTGTTTGATATTTTGGAAAGTGCAGTTTTCAGTTATTGTAAATTGTAATATATAGCTTGTTATTTTTAAGATATGTTACCAATCTATGTTGTGAAAGAAATAAATGTCACTTTTTATTTATCATGTTATTTTAATTATAGCTTCTTATTGTTATCAAGTTTCCAATTATAATATTTTGTATGCCAGTTTTATTTTCAAATTCAAATCATTTGTGATTATTTTTATATTATCTTGTGTCTTGTAAAATAAGTGCAATATATATGTGAATATGAATTAAAAAATCTATAACTATTTTTAAAGGTACCATCTTCAGAATTCTTTACATTTCAATTTTAAAGTATTGTATAAATATACCTAAGAAATTTTTTTAAAAATGCTAGAATTAAATAGATTTTATTTAATTTTTTATTGATATATTTTAAAATCCTGATATTTTATTATTTAAATAGCAATAATACATGACTTAGCAAAATAATTTGATCTGAATATTTTTAAAGGAATGTGATAAATATTTTATTACATCTTTTTCATACACTAATTATTAAATGTAATATGTGTATTTTTATATTTTTGAAGTTTTGGATTCAACGAGTTATGAATCTTTCTATTGGTGTGAATCTAGTTTTGTCTTGTAATTTTTAATTTTGTATGCATAATTTAATAATTACATTAGAAAATACTTTTTAAAACTTGTAATTTATATAATATTTACATTTGTAACAAGCAACAAAATGTTTGTAGTACACATTTGCTGATTCTATTTTTCTATGATATTATATATGAAATATAAATATATATTCCTGACCTACTCTTGCCTGATGAGAGCCAAAAAGCTCGAAATCCAGTATTTTAAAATTTATTATTTGTGTACATTGCTGTTTAATTAATGTTGAAAATAAAATCTTTTTTGAATCAAACTTTTGTATTTTTGCATTGTTATTATTGAACTTGTATCATTTTATGAAAGATAAAAGTTATGTGCAATAAATAAATTGTATAAAGAGAAGAAAACTGGATCGCAATTATGGTTGGGAATATATATATACGCACATGTATATATATATATTATTATTTTTCTTTATTCTATTAAAATTGTTATATTTTATATATCAACTTAAAATTAATTTTCATTTTTAGAGAAGAATTTGAGAGTTAAGAAAAGGAAAAATATATTTGGTCTACATCTAGTAAATAATTATAAAAATATTTGTTTTTCATTTAAATTTAAAAATAATTTGAAATTATATTTTCAATTTTGAAATTATAAATTTGATTGTTATATTTCATATAATATTTTATAACTTGAAGATTGCAAAATGTTATTTTATAAAAATTTATTATGAATGTATTAAAATAATTTTCTTAAAAATATTAAATAAAATATCTTTTAGTTTTAGTTTAATTATACATACTTTTTACTTATTACTATAATTAAAGTTATGTATTTAGCTTTTAACTAGATAAATAAAAAAGGTTTATTTTCATAGGTGATGGTTTTAAATGCAACTTTTATATTCTAAGTTATAATACATTTATCTTGAAGTAAATAATAGGAATAATCATCATAGCATTGGAATAGTATTTTTGTAAGTAAGAAATACATTTTATCTTTTTTTAAAATTAAATTGCTTAGATTCAAGATATTTGAAGGATTGGAACTAGTAATAAAGAATGAAAAATTTTTTAAATATACTATATGCAAATATATATATATTCAATATTTTATTGTCCTATTAGACTTTTTTTTTTATTTTTACTTTTATGTTGTTTGGTTATAAAATATAAGTATTTATGTTTACATGAGAAGTATTTATTTTTAAAAATAACTTTAACTTTTTTTAAAGTATTGATATATTTTACTGAAATTATTGTTAAAAATATCGTTATTACTTATTGGATAATTTATTATAGTCTGATTTAATCATTTTAAGCATCATTGGTTGTAATTTCAAATTTATTTAGAATCATTTCAAAGATTTTTAATAATTTATATTCACATAATTAAAATATTAGAATATTAGTTGTCCTAGATTTATTTTTTCTAAACTACTTATTAATTTTTAAATTTTAATTTTTGAGATAAATGAATTGTGTATGCCTTGTAATTATATCATGATTCTGCTTATCTAAATTTTACTATCATACCAAAAAATGTTCGTTTTCATACATCACTATTAATCTTCTATGACAATTTCATGTAAGTTTGGGTGTACAATTTTTTAATTTTGCATGAAATAACAAAAATCTGTAAGCAATTATTTGCAAAAAATCTTGATTTGTTATAATATTCTTAGAATAGATGTTAAATCTTTATTTAGAAAGTATCATCAGGAATTACTTAAGGAATTTTTAAATTCTTTGACACAATGAGATGCTGTTTTTCAGATGCTGTCTATCCATAAATGTTAAGTTTGATGTGGTACTACATTATATGTTTCCATACGTCTCTATTTAATGCCAATTTTGAATTTTTGAAGATTTTGTACTGATTGTTTTTTAGAGATTGATGTAAAAAACTAAAATTTCTGCAATTTTATATCTTAAGAACTAGCACAAAATTTTTTAATTAAATTTGTACTTTAACTATTTTGTTCTGCGTTTCAATATTAATTGTTTTTTTTTCCTTCTAAAGATGTTGTTATTCATTATCCTTAATAGGTAATACATAGCATGGAGAAATTGAATCTTGTGTTTTATTCCAAATTTAATTTATTTAAAAATATTTGGAAAAAAATATTTATCAAATGTTTTACATTATATTTACACTTGAACTGTGGCAAATATTTTCAGCTGTTTAATTGTGCTGTTAGCTGTTTCAGCTGTTAAATTGTGCTGCTTAATTCTTATCAGAATTCTCTCCATTACATTTTAGGGAGAACTGAATTTGCAAAAATAAATTATATTGGTAATTAAAGTATCAATCTTAATTTAAAATATAAATTTTTCTTATTTTTTAGGCCATTTTTTTATTTTTTCAAATCAGAAAATGCTTTTTTACAGCTGTGATAATTTTATATCTTTCATATTCTCATAATTGTAAAAGAACATTTTCTGCTTAGTAAATTTGTCTTACTTATAAAACATTGCTAGAAATAAGTTTTTACTTTATACAATTTTGTAATAGTCTGGTAAATTTATAAAATATTATTTATTGGGAACCACTATTTTGATATATTTTCAGGGAAAGAATAGTACATATTTACACATGATGGATACAATCTCTAATATCTAAACTCTTCACACAGATCACTGTTATGATAATTCTTTCTAGAATTATTTTATCACCAACCATGGACCCTTCACATAAAGTTAATAAATAATTTAAATTTGTATTTCATTTTTTAATTCTGTATGCATCAATACAATGGAACAAAGTTATTTTCCTATTAAAATTATATTACATATTCAAATTGTTAAAAATTCATATTCATATTAAAAATAATACTTTTACTATACTTAATTTGTAAATTTATCCTTATCTTTAATTCTTGAACTATATTCATATTGTAATATTACATACCATGAAAATGTTTCTTTTAAGACAATTATAAATAGATATCATGATAATCAAATTTTATATCAGTACTTATTTTTCAGGACAATATCCATTACCACCTGCTGCTCAGGGGTTCTTGTTATCAACCTTGTGGTCAAAAGGGGTTAATTGCCCCATTTGCAAGAAAACTTTCTCCCATGCTAGTAATCGTAACAGGCATATGGAGATACATTATTTTAAAAGAAAAAACTTTTCTTGTTTAATTTGTAATAAACGTTTTTCATGGAAAACTCATTTAACATCACATATGAAATCTCATCACTGATATTTTTCTTTAATTAACAATCATCCTGAAGACTCTTTTTTGTAGTATATCTTTTATTTCATTAAATTAATTTTTCTAAGTGAAAGTGCAATGTAAATATTTATGAGAGTTTCATCTTGAGTTATGGAATTCTTCTCATAAGGAATTATGAATATTTCTCCCTTTTTTTGAAAAATATGCTATATCTATAGCCTTAAATAAATAACTTTATATTATAACTTTATGTCTAGTCATTTGTTGAATGTATGTATTTATTATATGGAGTATAATCCTTGTGTATTTATATAAAACTTTGAGCTAAGTTTTTGACTGTCACAAATATAATATTCCAAGAATATGAGACTGTTAAGTTGTTTTGAAATATGGAGTGTAATATAAGTATTCAAATTTAGTGTGCATATTTCTGTAAAATATGTGAAGAATGTTTAAGTATACATGTTTATGCTATTTAATTTATGAAATATCTGTAATGTACTTAGAGCAACACATGAAATTAAAAAATATATGACAAGTGAGTAAAAAAAATTTAAACTTTGTTTGAATTCAAATGTACAGTTAGTAGATTCAAAATTTAAAATTTCATTTTGATAAAAAGTAAATTCCTAGTATTTTTACATTAATTTATTACACACTGTTTTATTCTCTCATAATAATTTATATTTATATCATATTTCAACCGACTTTGAACAATATGATTATGAAAAGCTTTTATTTATTATAAAATTTGGTAATATGTAAGTAATTTAAAATAAAAATGTTCTGCTCCTACTTTTGGAATAAGGAATTCATTTTATTTGAAATCTTATGCATTTAATTCACTTCTAAATATTATTCAATTTCAGATTGTTAATTAAACTCAAGTTCTATTATAAACAGTTTGACTGATTATGGTATGACTGCTCAATTTCTATATTTTCATATAAGAATAACATTACAAAATATAACATTTATTTAACTGATTTATTTTAATAATTATAGCATTGTATGTGCGAATTCATATTTTATGATTACTAATTCATTAAATCTAAAATTGTTTGTTTAGTTTAATTTTTCTAACCCTTAAAATTTTATTAATTTTTTTGCAAAGAACATGATAAGCTATTAGAGTTCACTACATATCTTTGGCTTAATGTAAAGAAACAAGTATTTTATGGAAAATAACTATTTAAAATAAGATTATTAAATATTAAAGCAATGCATGTGGTAACTAAACATTTGAATCAGTGGCTGTTTTATTTTACATTTGGTTTTAGTTATAACACTTTACTTTAATTATGCATTAAAATTATTTTATTGACATTGAATTTTTGATTTTTTCTTTCAGAAAGTTAACCAAGCTTTAACTTTTCAGTATGTATTGGCTTTTTTATATTAAAATTGAACATATTTTATTAATTCTGTTATTTATAATTTTTTATATTGATTCATTAATTTTTATTTATTAATTTCATTATTAATTTTAAATTGCTTATTATTTTTCTTGCTTATTTTATCTTTCACTATTAAATCCATTATTAAGTGATATATTTAATGAATTCAATATTTTCTATAAATTTAATTTTAAATTTTTGAAATATTTCCTCTTTAAATGTGCAATGAAATTTAAAAAGTAGCAGATACTTTTTACTAAAGAAATTGTTTTAATAAAAAAAGTATTACTCCTTTTTTGAGTAATTTAATGATTTAATTACTTAATGTGTGCACATTTGGTACATTAGTGTTATATAAATACCTTTAAAACTAACATAATTTTATCAGTGTCAACTGTTTTACAAATGAAGGATGAATTTTGAATTATAGTTATGTATTTTAACTATTTGTTATGTTTAAAATTTTTATATAAATGTAGATTGTTATTGACGGTGTTAGAAAATAGCATATCTTTTCCAGTCTATTACTCCTTGCATTGTTTTATTTATAGTTGCAGTGATGAAAAATTGATTTTCAAAATATTGGAAATTATAATATAGATAAATAAGCCTATAGTTATATTTTCTAAGTATGAAGTATAATCGTTTTCTAAAGATTTATTGTTTATTTCCAAAGTAATAATAAGGTAATCTATTTGAATATTTACCAAAGTGATTGTTGTTTGCTTAAATCATTTTTAATAACAGAGATATTATTGGGGCTGAAGAAAGTGAATTCAGGAACATATACCTTAAACTAAAAAATGAGAAAAGTCAAGTGATGTTTACTGATGACTCAATTTATATGACAAGATCTGATGAATGATATTTTCTGGTCTTGAGAGATGGCAAAATAAAAAATTACTTAATGGTGGGAGGTTCAAATAATTCATTTACAAGCTCATTTTTCTGATATTTTTTATATCAGAGCAAAGAACAGTTAGGAAGGAAAAGCGTTTTTGAAAATCTTATTTCATGTATTAAAATGCAACAAATGAAAGTGTTGAACAAAATTAGCTTTTATCAAACAAGCTTAAAAGTACTTAACACTTTTATCATTTAATATATTTCCAATGTTACAAATAAATTGCCAGTATGTTTTAATTGCAATGATTTGTAAAATAATTTTTCCCGATTTCTGTGATTTATCTAATTAAATCATTGTTATTAACAAAAACTCTTTACTAAAGCAAAAATAAAATAAATAATATATATATATATATATATATATATATATATATATATATATATATATATATATATATATATATATACATATATATATATGGAATTTAGTAAATTTCTATCATCATGGGAAAGTGATATAAACCTGCTGCATTCCATCTATGAAAGAACCCCACATTATTTTATAAAAGATACTATTAAGATATATGAATTTTCTAATAAGACAAGCATCTTTTGCAATAGCAATATGTTAGGCTGCAAATGGCATAATTAAGCATTATACTGCAGATACTAACTTGTTTTTGTCTTGTCATAAGCACATTTAATGACCAATAAATTCATCATACATGAATTTAATTAAATATATCTGAGAAATATTCTGAGGATTCACTATAGCTTGACCAAATTACACTTCAGCGCATAAAAATTATATTATTATGAGGAAGTTTAACATTTCTGTATAAATGTGCCTATTGTAGTGTTACTGTAAGGGGAACTACATGATATTAGATACCTTCCGTCAACTTAATATATTCTTTTCTTATTTTCTGTTCTTTACATCAAGGCTTTACTTATTCTTTTTATTTTCTAACTTTTTCACTTAATTTAGTATATTTCTTATTTTTCAAGGGAAAAAAATACTGCATTTTGTGCTTTTTCTACTTCCTTTTTTTTGAGCTGTGTAATTTATAATACATGTTATTGATGAAAAAATGTTATATAATACATTCTAATAGCATTAAATTTTTGTATTTGTCAAAAATGTGTAACACTGAAGATTATTTGATTTACTCATTTTAAAATATCAAGTAATTTAAATCTTGATAAGCATGATATTGCATTTAACATTTTGCAAGTTTCACATAAAAAGCAAAATTAAATTTCACAAATGTAACATACTTTTTTTAGATTTATGAAATCCTATCAAAATATACTTTTTAAAAGGAATTCTGATGCTGGATAGCTGTGATTGTTGATATTACTTACTAATTTCTTTCTATGATTGCCAAATTTTTGTATTTTACTGTTCCATATGTTCTTGCATTTATGCATTTTCATTATCAACTAAAATTTAGTTTTGTTTTATTTCATTTTTATTATAGAAATCAATATATGACTTGTTTTTATTAATGTATCACGAAAATAGTTGAGAATTTAAGCAAATGTAAAAAAATTTTTTTTGATAATTCTTATATTTTAAAAGGAACTATCTCATTGATTTGATTTTAAAAATTAATTTTAAATACTTTCAAGAATCTACTATAAATTGTACTTTTTTAATGTCTGTGACCATACGAAAGCCTATTAATAAATTTCCAGCTTTATAGATTCATATTTAATTAATAACAGAAAAAAATTAATTTTTTCAACATTTATGGACTATATTACAATGAATAACTTGTACTATAAAAATATATATATCCTTTTTTTGCTTTCTTTTAAATTTATTTTTAATCCATTAAATATCTGAGAATTTTAAGAAATAAAGAAAATTCATACTGATGAAAATCAGAAAAATATTTTTCAAGGAATGAAATGATTTCCCAAATAAAAAAATTACTGTCACATTTATTTTTTTTATATCGTGGAGAGAATTGCATGAAAATAAGTACCAAAAATATTAAACTGATTTTATAAAAATGTACTCTTATTCACTTGTAAATTTTCTCTACATTTACTTATATACATATTCTCTACATATACTCAACATATTATTGTTCAAAAATTATATTTAATGATTTATAAAGCATAATCTTTATTATAATGTTTGCAAAATTGCTAAAAGTGCTTTAAAATGAATTGTTATTTATCCTTTCATTAAAATTTCAAAGAATTTTCAAAATGATAAAATAGTTTTTAATTTTGTTATATTTTAATTTCAGTTTGTTTAAAAACTCTTTCATATTTTATCTATTAAAATTTAAGATTATTATTATCTGCATTTGTCTGCTTGTTTGTTTCAGGAACTATTTTTTATTTATGTATATCTGTTAAATTTTAAACACATAAACAACTTTAAAGTTGCAGACAAATACTGTGTTTGATCTTATTGTAACATCTGTATTTAACATCATTACACTTAAAATGTTAATTTTGAATGATCTTTTCCAATTAATTAACGAAAAAATACAACAAAATTTTACAAAATTACTTTTATTAATATCTTTATCTAGAAATATTCTTTTTTGCCTTGCACATATTATTTTTTGTAGAAAATTGTTTGCTACTATTGATGGAGTCTCTTCATGAGTATTCCTTCAACACTTGCATATAAGATCATCTTTGAAGCAAAAAATTTTTCACTATTGCAATTATAAAAAAAGTTTAAAAACTAGAACTGAAATTTAAGTATCAGAAAAAATAATATCAACATTTAACATTAAGAAAAAATTTTTTCTCAACTTCTGGAATTGTTAAGAAATGTTTCAAAAGTTTAAATCAAATACAAGATTAATCTCTGATACATAACCTGGTGAGATCAAATTTTGGATTTTTCTCTCAAATATTCTTGTATTGTGTAAGCCTTATAAATAGTTTGTTTTATTAAATCATTAATTTTCTACTTTTTGTATGCTGAAGTTTTAAGAGATTTATATCATATATTTTAATATTGTGTATATAGAAACATTAGAAAAACATTTTTAATGTACTATTCTATCGATGTATTTTCTTGTTGAATTTTATTTAATTATTACCTTCACTTTTTATGTAGTCAAAAAGGCAACCAAAGGTTAATCACTCTTGTGGTTGGTTCAACAGTTTGTGAGCTCAAATCTCACTTCAGATTTGAATGTTTATAGAGAGTACTGCTGGACTTAGTCTTGTCTTTATACATAAAAAAATGTCCTTTGATTGATGAACAAATTAAAGCAACTTAAATCTTCAGCATGTATAACGTTATGGCCCTCAGGCATAATATATTATTTCTGACTTAGTATACTATTTAAAAGACTTAAGCTATATTTTAGTAATACACATATTTAAATCTATTTTATTTAAATTAAACAATTTTCTACATTATCCTTTATAAATCAAAATTTTTGGTTGGGTTTTGTGGTGCAAGGTTCAGAATAGGACAACTGTGCCATAAATAAGAAAATAATGACATATGATCTGCAATCTATTCTCAATTTCTTAACAGCAATCTTTAATTGCTTGAGGATTTATATAATTATTACTAAATATTTATTTATATTTTTTGTACTTAAACATTGCACTGCAATATTTTTGTTATTGCTTTTAATAGAAAGTGCATACATCAATAAGCTAGTTATAAGGAAATTTTTTTTTAATATTCTATTATTATATTACTATATAAAGCTCTTATTCAGTTTTTGAATATGTTCTTTGTGCAAAATTTCTAATATGGAACATGATTTAACTCATCAGAGTTTTGATATTTTTTGCAGCATAATGGTTTAACATATGTATCTATTATTTCTTAATAAAACTTCTTTTAAATTTGTTATTTTTTCTATGTATTTTTAAATATATCTATATATTTTAATTTACAATAATAATAAAACACTATCTACTAAAATAATAAAAATATAAAATTAAGTTGGAAAACCAATCAAAAATGTATTTTAATGGAAAAGCAATCAAAATATATCTTAATGGGAAAACAAAAATATTTTATTTTGATTATTCTACCAAAATAGAGGATATCATAAAAAATATTTTTATAAAAAGTTAAATAGTTAAAAATTTTACTTATTATTTATTTTAAATTATTTGCTCCAAAAATATAAGAAAATTAATATAATTTGGAATTTTTCTTGATATAATGAAATATTTCTAAAAACCTTTTTATTTCAATTAAAATTGAGAAGATGAAACTAGAAAAAATAATTTAGAAAAATTTATTGGAACATAAATTCTGTTTCCATTAAAAAAAGTACACAAATGAAGAAAAATAGGACAAATTTTACTTCTAATTCATTTTAAAGGGACATATTTTATATGAAAATTTATTATGGAGCTCATGGAAGTTTAAAATATAGAATATCTAAAAAATATAAATATTATAAACTTTTATTTGTTTGAATATAAGTGCTAATATTATGTAAAATGCATTTCTATGTATATTAATATTATGTATCTTCTGAATAAACGTGTTGTTATTTTAACTTTCAATGTTTACATCAAAAAGTATTATTCTTTTAATGAAATTTTTATTTATTTCTTATTTGAATTAAACCACGAATAAATTTTCTATATTTATAATCGTAACTATATATAAAAAATTTACTATTTATTTAAGTTATTTTAGTTTTTGATAAATCATTAATTTTTGTTATAATTTATTTTTATTTATATTTGAATGTATTATGAAGCTTTCATCAACCATAACCAAATATCAATGAATTCATTAATGTATCTATTAAATTTAATTATGATTATGCAGATATGTCACCTGAATAAAATAATTTTATTTAGATATATTATGGAATGAATTTTGTTAAAGTAATTATAATTTTTTTATAAAGGAATTATTTATCACCAAGATTAATATCACTTTATAGAGACTCAATCGCATAGCACTTCAATTTTTATTTCTTATAATTTCTCTTTTATTGTTTTGGTTTTTCTTTTATTAATTTGGTTTGTATATTAGTTTAAGCAATTTTTAATCTAAATTTAATATAGGAATTTTTTATAAACTTGCATTATTAAAGATGTATTGATTTTCTATGGCTATTACTCCAAAATAGCAGACAATTTACAGTATTTAATGAAAAAAGATTTTTTATTCATGTTAAATTAATTTTTATAATATCATGTTATAAACGTAAAATAAATATGTGAAATACCATTTATAATTGTTAAAGAAATGTAGTCTAATTAATTTGTAATCAATTTCTATAATTTTTTATTTTTCATTCATATTTATATTTATTTTACTGAATACTATTGCAATATATTACTGAATTTATGTTGAAAATATTCTTTAAAATTCAAATTATAATATTAAAAAAATACCATGTATATAATATATATAAATTCTTAATAATTTGTGATAAACACAACTTGGTATAAATACAAATAAGTATTTTTAGAATATCTTGATGCTTTTGTTTCTCAAATTATTAATTTTATTTATTCGTACTAAATTAACTTAATTGTTAATAGGTTGAAATTTTGTATTTATTATTAATCATGTTTGGTGAATTCTGACTCTTAATAATTAATTTAAAAATATTTTTATGTATAATTATATAGTAATGATTATTACTGATTTTTTATATAACTGTTTTATTAATGCTTTTAGTTTGGTTGAATAAAGTACTATTATGCTCATCAATTTAATTTAACAGGAATTTTTTTAATATTTCTCTTATTAATTTGGTTTGTTTACTTATTTTAATTTTGTAATAATCTGTTTTTCATAATTGTCTTTAAATTTGCTTTATTTATCTTATTTTATTTTTATTCATATATATTTAGCTGTACATAATATAATTGAACATTATCATATACAAATATTTTATGTATATGTTATGTCTAATAATAATTTAAACAATATTTTGTGTTATTATGCCTTTGCAGAGCATATGACTCTGCATTCTTTGCTGATAGATTTTACAATCAAAAGGAATTCTTGATTCTTTAGAAGTTCTTATCACTTATTTTCACAATCAGCTTTTTTTTTTTGTATGTCCAATATCCTACATCCATATTCTTTTGCCTACATTAGAGCTTCCTTTGATTTAGTCTATGTTTATATTTCTGTTTGGTCATTAAAAATTGTTTTGTGCCATATTATGATTTCTTTTAATGTTTGTTTTCTATATATTTTCCTTTTGCAATAAGTAGATGAGATAATGATGGCATTTTTTTCACTTCTTCTGTATGTAAATTTATTTTTACTAAATTTTTTGACTCTTCGAAATTAATTAAATTTAGTTAATTTTTAAGAGTACTTATTTAATTCACAAAAATATCACTGTATGAGAATAATTATATAATAGCAGGTAGCTAAGAATTAAGGAAAGGAAATAGATCTGATAATAAAAATAATTAGCACACAAATAACTGTTTTGATTAATAAGGAGGTATTCTTTTTATACATTTGCCTATTTTTTATATTGTCTATTTCTATTTGTGAAATTGAATTAAGGTAAGTATAACATTTAAAATTAAGAAAATATTGCAAAAAAATACTCAATTGGAAAGAGGGAGATTAATAGAAGCAGATGCAATTTTAATTTATAAAGGAAAAAAAAAAAAAAAACAGTCTTTGACAGTGACACAGCTATGATTCATTTTTACAGCTAAGTTTGTTTTACTGCTGCAGAGAAGTCTCTAATCCAAGCAGTTTGAACAAGGCCCAGCAGCAAATTTTCTGAAATGTAGACAGAAGGAATATTACTCATATTGTTAATAAAAAATATCTAAGATGTTGCCATAGGCTCTTTTGAAATCAGTACTACTAATTTTTAATGGCTCAACTTACTATTTTCAAGTTTCATAAAAAAATTGACTTTGAAATTAAACAAAGTTTAAAAATAATTTTAAAAGATAAATAGCAGATTAAAGTGGCATTATAATTTGACTTATATTGATTGCCTTATTATGTATTACATAAATTGTCGAAAAACTATATTATTTTAAACAGAAAATCCTAAATTAATTTTTTTTAATTCCCTTATATTAAAGTAAATCATAACATTTCAACTCTATTCTAATATTCAATTCTGTCTAACAAATATAGTGTAATTTTTTTCCTTTTCTAAATAAAATTAGTTGTGCTTATGAATGTACCCAATAATATATATTAACAATACTGTAAAAAGATAGTGAAATTATTTTTGTACTTACTTTTGTAACTTGAATTGTAAATATTTTTTCTATATATTTTGTCTTAAGCATTTTAGCTTATTTGTCAGAAATTTAAAAAATCAATTCATAATATTTTCTTTGGTATTGAATTACTATTTACAAGTTCAAAATTAAGTATGTTTATAAACTTTCATAAAGTTTGTTATTACAATATGTATCAAGTAATTATTTGATGACTTCCTGAATTTTTTCATTCAATTCTTCAAAATTTCTAAAGCTACTAAAATTTCTTTTTCTTAAACGAGTGTCAATTTCTGAAGCCAAATTGTAAATTATTTTTACATTCTTGAATTTAATCTTCTTGCACAATTTCTTCATTAAACTAGAAAAAGAGAAGTATATCTGCTTCGATTCTGGTATTATATATACACAAATATTCATTGATACATCAGTTTAGCAATATTGCAAATTCTTATCTTATAATTAACATTTTTTATGAAAATTATCTTAATTAAAATTTTTTTTTCAAAATTTTGCTTTGCTGATAGTTTCTGATTCAAAAAAATAGTAAATGATAATATTTGAAACTTTATATATTTATTAAATTTAAAACATTTATTAGTTAATCCAGCATTGTATTATATGTGTATATCTGTTACTCTTTATATTAATAGTTAGAAATTGTTCATAATAGTTTTGAGACTCTCAATTCATAAAGATAGCTATTTATTTATAATAATATATACCATTTATTTACAATTGATAATTATTCATTGTAACTGGTAAGAATAATTGAATAATTACTATTTACAATAGTTATTATTCAGTGTCCAGTTGCTGTAAATAAGGGACTAATAATCTCATTAATTTTAGCATATATTTTTTATAATATTATATTTGTATTTTTCGTATATAACAACATTTTTTGAAGAAATTACATGTCATGTATGTTGCATTTATGTTTCTCATATTTTTTGGTTTGTAGTGATGCAATGCACAGTCTCTTTTTGGGTATGAAATTGATATCCATGCATTTTAAATGTAAGAATATTGATAAAGAGTTAGAATCTTAAAATTTAATTAGTTTTTTATGTTAGTATTAGCTGTATAGTTTTAATTATATTTATTAAATGTACTAATATTAAATAACTAATTAGGAAAAATTTAATTATATGCTATCATTAATAACATAATTATTATTTCAATTTCGAAATTAAAAAAATATTTGATTTAAGTTGCTAAAACTTGGGTACTTTTTTATTAACCTCATGCCATATTGAAGTAAATCTAATTGTTGACTTAAAATAATAAATTTATGCAGCCCTTATGTAAAATAATTGTAATTTAGGATTCAAAATAAATCTAAAATGGGTATCATATTTGACTAAGAATATACTACTGATGGCTCATTAATGAAAAAGTGCCTTTTTTGTCAGAAAATAATTTAAAATAGCTAATAGTTTGAATGCAATGCTGCACATTTCACTAGTAAAATGGAAATTTTGTTTTATAGTTACCAGAGTACTTCTTCCATCTTCCTGGCGAGAAAAATTTATCTTAAAAAGACGTTCATCTTCTTCTAGTAGTTTCATCAGCGAGGATTTGGATTTAAATTCAAGTAATTCTTCTCGGCCAAGCTGTCCGATTTGTAATAAACATTTCTACAATTCTGGCACATTGAACAGGCATATAGAGATTCACTTTGTAGAGAGAAAAAATTACAAATGTCATATGTGTAATAAGAGATTTTCTTGGCAAAATGCATTAAATGCTCATTTGCGAAAAGATCATGATGTAGATGTTTGATAGAATAGTGCAATAATATATTTTATTTTGTATAGTTAATGGAGTTTAAATAGATAAAATTTTTGAAAGACAATTCTATCATTGTTCTTTGGATTTTGTTAAATTCTATTCCTTTTTATTGTTACTATGACATATGAATTTAAATTATCATAATTCTGTTTCTACTTGATTTTAGTTGTTAAATATTTTGTAGATTTTCAACAAACTTAAGGATTAAAATTTTATTTCTGATTGAAAAAAATAAATATTCAGGTGCCACTTTATCAAAAATATGCTATTGGTGTTGCATAAACATAAGAGTATTAACATTACAGAATTTTTTCATGACTTAGAAATAGAAAATACATATTTGTTTCTAACTAGAAATATAATTTGGACTTCATTTATTAAGCATTTGGATTTATTTTCTTGATTTCTTAAGATTTTTCACTTGTGCCTTATAACATTATTCAGTATTATGTTCTGTTCACAATGTATTTGTGTAATTTTAAGAAAATAAGCCCTCATTCAAAATGTGAAATTGATTAAATGTTAATGTATTGAAAGTGTTAATTTAGTGAAATTGCAGATAAAATAGGCAAATTTATAGGATGTTTAAAATTGTTATATAAAGGACAAAAACAACTTTTATTTTTTGAAAATTTGTTATCATTTTACATTATATTTAATTAATTATTGTTGTAATGAATTTTAATTTTAAAATATAACATTTTAATTAGTTTGAAATTATTATTTTCCAGTGTGATACTATGAATTATATGTTACTATTAAAAAGAACTTTTTATATATTAGTCATTATTTTAGCAACAATTTCATCAAAAGTTTTTAAGGAATTTTCAACTAATGTGCAATTATATGTCTTTTATTACATTATAAATCTACCTCAAACTTTATATGATATATTTTTACATTGTACTTCAACTATGCTCATTGTTAATAAATCTGTTTGAACAAATAGATTTGTTGCTTTTTTTCAGTCAAAATTTCATGGTCTGGTTTTTATTTTTAAATTATTTAAGAGAACAAATTTTGCAATTATATTAAAAATATTTGTGACCATAAACTAAGTATTTGTAAGACTAAATCATAGGAATTTCTTAATACTGCTGCAAGGTTTCATCTTTCAGTATGTCAACTGTTGTATACTATAAGGCAAAATTAATGGACTTACTTTTTTAAATACTTAATTTAAGTTTATTTTAACAGATTATTGGGTACTTTATCATCAACTGTGATGCTATAAAAGTGTTCATTACAATTTAAAAAGTTACATACTGTTCACTACTTTAATAAGATTATTGAATTTATTTAAATAATTGAAGAGAGGGGAGAGATAATTTAATTTCTCTTACAAATCTCTGAAATGAGAGTAAGCAATATTTTTTTAAATATTTGCTATTTTATTGTAATTTTTGTAATATTCATAATTTTTCAAAATTTATTTATTTAATAAAGAATTGATATCAATTATATGAAATAAGTAAGCTCTATGTTATGCTATTTTTATCTTTCTAGCTTGTTCTTATAAAATTGAGGTAAGTTAATTTATTAAAAATATTTTTATGTAAAAAAATACACATTATTATAGTAAACATATTTTGTATGATAATTGTGATTTAATAACTAAGCAATTTTTACTTAGTATTTTTTTGTATACTTCAGTGGTTAAACTATCCTTTATCTATCACTATGTATAAGCACTTGAATAATGTATGTTGAAAAGATTAAATTTTTATCTATAAATTTTTATGAGAAATCAAGAAAGGAACTTTTAATAATAAATTCAGGGAAACCTGACTTATTCTCAAAGAATCTAGTTGCAAAAATTTAAAAGCTCTTATAGATGCTTTGCTTATTAATTAAAAATTTATTTTTTTGGTAAAAATTTATTTCAAAGTCAGTCCAAAATTTATGCTTGTATCTATTAAAACAACATTATCATTTTCTATTTTTTACAAAACAAATACAATGAAATTTTGATGCAATACAAATGTTAATTATATCGTTTTTATTGTTATCTATAACTTTAAATCAATTAAGACTTATTCTTTTGGCCTACTTTCGTTTTTTATATCTTATTTTTATATGTATATATATTAATAGTTATTAACACATAAAATAAAAGATGTTTTCACCTGTTAGATAATTTAAAAGTATAATTTTTACAGTAGTTTTGATTCAGAAAAGCCAAAAGTAATTTTATTAATATCTTTTTTATTCTGAAATAAAGTAAAAATTTATTCATTAAAATGAGTTTTTCATTAAGAAGGAATAAAATCAGTTTTGTTAATATTTTTTTTATCTTATATTGAATTTAAATTAAGAATTGATATGTGAGGACTAATGAATTAATGAAAATTTTTATCTATGCAATATTAAAATTGCTTAATTTAGTGCCTATATTAATACAATTATTGCATTCTCTTGTTATAAGTTATTCATAGCTCGATTTTTTTTCATCTGTTTAATTCCCTAATCAAGGTTTAAATACTAGTGTTATTTTAATATTGTAAATATTTTGAGTATGTATAAGAGATTATTGTTAAACCATTATTGAGGAATCCTGATTCACACTCAGAAAAATTTATAAATTTTAAAAAGCTACAAAATTTAATTTAATTATTATTTAATTATTTAATTCAAATTTTTAATTAGAAAATTTAGTTTCAACTAATTAAATTAGAAAATGAATGTGATGTTTGGTAGGGAATGAATGTTCAATTGAATTCATTTTTGTGCCAAATCCACTGGATTTTAACCTATAGAAGCAAATTAATGGAAGTGATTATAAGACTCTTATTTGTGTATTATGTCCTGACAGTGTTAATTTTTTGTAATGGTTTTGATTACATGGTCTATTGAAATGAACTGAGTTTTCAGAGCGAAACATAAATGTTTCGATGTTTCGAGTTTCGAGTTTTATGTTTGAAATAAAAGTGTTTCTGAGGGAAAACAAATTTATCATCTATTCTGTGATTTTGTATTTTCCCGTTAATGTTTTTTGTTATGTTTTTAATACTGTTCCAATTATATTTATCATGAAATATTCAAAGAGGGAAAAACATCTGAAGTACTTTTTGTCTATATTTTTATTTTTGATTATTTAAAACAATGAAACAAAATGTTATCAAATAACATTTATTTTACTTGCACTTATACTGTAAATATCTAAAAACAAAGGTGTAATATTCAACCATATGTTGGTTAGAAATTATCTCATTTTGATTCTTGTATCAGAAACAGATCTGAAAATAAGCCGTATATAACAACTTTAGGTAACAATATGTTTTATGCTATGCAAAATAAAGTTCTTCTTTTACAACAATAATTAACATCAATTTTACAAGTCGAAGAAATCAGGAAACATTGACTTAAACATAAAGATTTGGAAATGAGAGCTGTGAATAAAAATTTCCTCAGATTTGCTTTATCTCGAAGACTAAGCAAACATTTTATAAACCACATTCATACAAGAGATTTCTTTTTTTGTTCTTGGCTCTAGAAACTAAGACCTATTTTCTCTCTTTTCCTGGATTTTTTTTCATTGACATTTTTGTATTATATTGTTTATAAATAATTTCATTTAATGTAAAGCTTGTTTAGATTTTATTAGCCTGGAACTAGTTTCTAGTGAATTAATCACATGGAAAATGGTGATAACAAAAGATAATTATGATGCTTTAAATTATTAATTTGAGATATATAACATAAGAGTACCACAAGCTATTTTACACCAGTATTATAAAGTTTATAACATTTTCTGAAATTATGTATTTTTTAGAGAGAATCACTATGTGGAAATAATTTTACTACATAATAAAGAGAATAATTTGCCTCCAATAACATATTAAAATGAGAATGTTATAAATGTAATAAAAAAATAGTTATTTGATTTGGAGAGTAATGTTTTTTGGTTTGTATGAATACAGAAAGATAGTTCTATAAAATTGTTTGACTATAAATTGTATCATTATATAATTTTTAATTTGTTTTGTTGTGATTAAATGTAATTTTACATTTAACCTTACTTTTTGGTTTCTGAAATTTCTTAAATCAAATCAAAAATATTAATTTTATCATTGAAAATATACTTGACATATTAGCAGAAAGTTAAAATGTCTTACATTACTTTTTTCATATAATTTACATCGCATTTATTTGTACTGAAAAAATTAGTAAATTCATGTGTCTTTGCATTTATTCATATTTTTATTTATCAGTAATATTATTGATGATTAAGTAATTAAATTTTATAACTCGAGAATTATAATTTTGTCTCAATTTGGGATTAGATCCTCTAGCTGTAATTATATTTACAGTTGACTAATTTAATCCCAGATATTGTATAACAGTTTTCTATAAGTTTTATATTTGTGAAGCAAAATGTTATGCATTATTGTATGAAAATATTATTTAGTCATATTTGCATTTTTAAAGGTGTGAATCATGAAATTTAAATGTTATTTATTTGTTTTAAATTGTAACAAATATTTAAATATTTATTTTGAATCTTTTGCTACAAAAGGTTTTTTTATGAAATGAAATGGGGTTAAAAGATTACAATGTTAATATCTCCAAAATTTTAGTCTCCTTTTTTATTTCTTCATAAAAGCTAGAAAAAATATCAATTACCTAATTGTTTGCAGAATTTAAATTGTTTGTTTGTAAATAATTGTTTGTATAATTTTAAATACATTATTTTTATCAAGTTAAAAATGAAGTTTTTTGTCTACATTAAAATCAAGTTTGAATGAACTATACCTTTTATATTCGTGAAATATGTTTTTGTTATTAATTTTTATGTCTTTTTTTACAATGGATTATGTTAATTATCTAATCAAATATCTCATATTAAATTTTTCATTTATAGTTTTATTTTTTTAGGAATGCACATATATCTAAAATTAAGGAAAATGCTAGTTGGAAATGATTTTATAATAGATATAATTTCCTTTATTAGTATATCATTGTTTTTATAAATTTATAAATTGTTTTAAAAATGGTCTCTTAAATATATTATTTTAACATAAATTATTTTTAAAACATTAATAATTATCCTTACAATTTTTTATGATCTATCAATATGTGTTGAATTTTATATATTACAATTTTTCTTTCTTAAATGTATTAAGAAGAAGCTTTTTTTTTAGCATTTAAATATTATTTTTGTAGCACATATGGCATATAATAATATGACTTAATTAAATATTATAGCTCTGTACTTTTCATATAATTTACTGAGCATTCAATTTTTTATAACACATTGTCAACACATATCATATTTTAATTAAAACCTTTTCATTTAATGTATCATACTGAGTACTTTCAATAACTACTGTTTTACATTTTTATGTATCTTTAGTAATTTCTTTTCAGTGATAAATTAGTAAAATGGCCTAGTAAATAAAATTTAATGCAGTTTATCTTATGCTTTTTCATGTCTTTTAAAAATAACAATAATGAAAATAAGGCTATTGAACCAGAAAGAATATGTAACACTGAACAATAACGTAATACTCTGAAACTTCAACTGTAAAAAATAAATATCATAGAAAAGTATAATATTATGATGGGCTGAATTTATAATTGCCAGTCATTTTTGGCTTTTCTTAAATTCTTGATTGTAAATTTATCAAAAATCATTAATTTTATTAAAAGTTAATATATTTTAATGAATATATTAAAAAATTTATTAAAATATATTAACTCTTATAAATAATTTTTACTAACTAATTGCACTATAATAATTGCAAATGTATTCATTATATTTTATATTTATAAAGACAAAAATTATCATGTTGATTTATTACATTTATGATCACAATGTAGCAATTAAAGTGATCAATGTTTGCCTTTATTATTTGTAATCCAAATTTAGTGACTCATATTTTAAGAAAAATCCTTAAATAAGTTTCTCTTGTATAACTTTTTAAATATATTATGCTCTTCTGTTTTTATTAAAATAATATTTCACAAATAAAAAAAATGTTTAAATACATTCTTATCTGAAGTGACTTTAAAATGTCAATAATATGGAAAAATGGTTAAGACATTTGTGCAAGTGTAAATAGTCATAAAAAGCTTATAAAATACTTATGAATCAATTCTATGAACAATCATGATTGTTTAAGATTCTGCATATATGCTTTCAAGTTTCTAAATTATTATTTAAAAATGATATTTTAATTACTTTTATATTTGATAATTCTTTATAAAAATTATATTACATGAAATAATTAGTACTTATTATTTAATTCTTAAGTGTTATTTTTTTATTATTCTGCTATTTTTAGAATGCATCTTTTTTAATTCAACATTTAAGTCTTTTTTAATCACATTTTACTGTAATGATGGATGGATGCAATACAAATTACATTCATTTGCAAACATATTCAAATGCATATTTTTTATTCTTTTAACAATTTTTATCACTTTAAAACTAAGATTTTAAAGTTTTAAACAAAAATCATTTCCAGCTTTTTTAACTAGAAATATTTTTATAAATGTCATATATTTAAGTATGTTCACATGTTTGTTTGTTCTTGCAGGTATATATGCTTATGAATTTTTAAAGCAAAATATTGAAATCAATTTAGAATTAAAATTATTATTTTTCTAAAAACAAGTTAACTTGTTTTGTTAGTTAATGTTTATTTCCAACTATAGTTCAATATTTTCAACAACTCCGTTGTAATATAACTAGCTCTAAATAATTTCAAAAAAAGTTTAAGAATATTTATGATTTTATTTCCTTCTAATATTTCTTTTACTAAATTTTAAATCTTTATTGAAATTTTTTCTGCTTTTCTTTAAAATGTTATTATTTTTACACAAAATTAATGGAATATTGATTTTAATGTTGAATTAGGACTACTTTACTATTATTTAGTATTTTTATAGCTTTTTTAATATTTTTGTTAAATAGTTTGCTAAAATATTTTGCTTCTGAATTAAAATTTTTAATATACCATTTATTAGTTATTGAATTTTTGAAATTAACGTCATTGTTTTATGTTAGATAAATTTTTATTGTCAATTTTGAAAGATTTATAACACTGATGAAAATATTAAAATATTTTTCACTACACAAAATTTTATTAATTTTTTATTGGTTAAGAGTATTTTGTAATGTGTTTCATTATAAATTATGTAAATTTACTTTCATTTTATTTAAAAATGTGCTTATCTTAAATCTTTTAAAAATGTTTATTGTACTTCAAAATGTAAACTAGATAATAACTAAACTAATATATATAATTTTTATGTAGAAATAGTAGTTGTAATGTGTTTTTTAGTATTATCTAAACATATTTTTATTCTAATTACTTATACTTATTCATTTAAATTATAATTTAATGAATAAATATCAGTAATTAGCATAAAAATATGTTTAGTATTAAAGGTTTTATCTTATTTTTTAATAATTTCCTATGAGAAATTTCTTAGTTAGTTTCTTCTATATTTACAGACAACTAATATTTATTTTTAAGATATAAAGGAATGAAATTAAAGTCTATTAAAAGATAAAATTAATGCTTAGAAAATTTGGTAAAGAAATTTATTTCAAAAACATTCTGGAAATATGAAAGACCAATTTATTTGTTTGTTGCAAATTTTTTATACTTGCAATTCACAATTTATTGATGTCAAAAATACTGAATTTAAAATTATATCCTTGTTATTAGATTAAACTCATTTTTTTAAAAAAATTGTAAAACAGATTATTTAAACTCTTAACAAAAAAAGGAAATAGTAATTAAATGTATGTTTATGAATAATTATATATATATATATATATATATATATATATATATATATATATATATATTATGAATAAAAAAATATTGTTATAATTGTTTCATGCCAACTGAAAATTTTATATCATAGACATATAATATATGAATATCAACAAAAAGGCTAAAATTTTTTTTATTTAAAATAGAATAATATTATTCTAACCTCTAAAAAAGAGTATAATTATAAAGGGGACAAAACATAATTATAACAATGTAAAATTTAAGAGAAAAATGAAATTTTCTCCTCAGTGTTTTGGGATCACTTTGCTACTTCTTTCCTCTCTCTGTGACACATTAGCTCAGGCTAAGCTATAGCCTTTGGCAGAGTTGATTTCCGAACCGTGCCTGCTTTGATAGGCTTCCAATTTTTTATTTTAAGAATCTTCAGGTCTGTTTCAAGACACTCAATTCACCAGATCCTTGGTCTTACTCTTTTATTTGGGCGAAGATCTTTTTGATGTTTTGACCATCCTCTTTCCTGATCAAATGTGCTGCCCATCCTTTGATATTTACATTTTTTAAACTATTCCGATATTGAATGCCTGTATATTTCTGGTTATTGGTTTGGTAATCGTGGAAAATATTTTCTATTTTGATAGAAATTTTTAAAGGTGATAATTGAAATTTTCCATTTTTCTAATAAATTTTATTGATGCAACTTTGCTTTGCCATTTTCTTGTTTAACTGAGCATCCCAGAAATAAAAAGCTAGAGAATATATACTGAAAGTAAGTTTCTCATGAGTATCATTTGCTTTAAACTTTGAGATAAAAGAAAAACTTTGCTTTTGCATTATTTGATCAACAAATAAAGACATTTGAACTTAAGATATTATGACAAAGTTAGTTAAATTATTGAACATTTGAAAATAACTTGGAAATTTATTGTATTTTCACAAATATACCTACCTACTTAATCTAAACTTGAAAAATTGTTTTTTCAAATTTTTACATATTCAGTCAAACACATTTTATATAGTTTGGATATATTTGAATATAATTTATGCAATTTTTAGACATCAAAACTTATATCGTTAATATGATGGTGAGGAAAATAAAAGTGATTATTTACTTTTATTGGTATTTTTTTAGATTATTAATAAAGTAAAAATAAGATTTAATGTTCTTGAACTTTAAATTATGTAATTGGTATTATTTCTACTTAAAATATGCTATTTGCTAATAATTCTAATTCAAAAGAATTGCATCAATTTTAGTTTTACAATGTAGTTAATCATTTTATAAGGACAATAATTAACAAATATTTACTTTTCTCATTCAAAAAATTTTCTTTAATATTAGAATTTTTATTTTGCCAATTATGCTTTTGTTAATAAAGGAAAAATGTTTTTTTCTCTGCTTGCAAAAATGGAATTGATGTAAATATTAAGATATTATGCTAGCAATTGCTGTTTATATAAAATATTTTATCTGATTTTCCATACTTTTTTGTATTGAATCTGTTGCTTATTTTTAAGAAGTGATTTTGTGCTTCTGTATAATTTAAGTTTGTTTCCATCTATTTATCATGATATTTTTATTGCTATTTATTAAAGTTAATATTGATGGCTCTGTTTAAGAATAGTGTATTTATCTGTATAATTTAAGATGAATTAAACTAATTTATTTTATTTTTAATTCCAAATTTAATATTGTAAAAGTACTGCAGCAAAAAGAAATTAAATTTTTTTTTAATTTTCTAGAGTTAATATAAGCATTTGCATAAGTAATTTGCAAATGCTGTATATGTAACATTTCATAGTATAAAATATGTTCTTTATGTGCTTATTATATCCATTAACTATATAGGCTAGTATAACATTTTGGAATATTACCACAATTGTCATTGATATAATCACTTACTTTTACAATATGATATCTAATTAACTTTTTAATATTTTAATTTGAGCAATTTATAGATATTTCAGAAAACATTATTGAAATAAAATAAAACTTAAATACTAGAGATTTAAGAGATTAAAATTATTATTTTTTATGGAGTGCTAGTAACTTAATTCATGTGTAACAGAAAACTTAATTATAATGAAGGTTCTGTTATTTAATTATAATTATAATATTAATTATCTCATGTGTCAGTTAATTAAGATGCAAAGAATGAAAAGAATTATAGATAAGTTAATTATGAAAACTTACTTTTAAATTATATTCAAAAAGCTATGATGTAAAACATTTGATGTAATTAATACATTTTTGCATATGTTTAATAAATTTTAAATTTACCAAAAAATTAAATTAACAATTGCTATTTCTTAGTTGATATCTTCAGTTAAAAAGTCAATGCTTGTTAAAGAAAAAATAAAGTGAACTTTTTGTTTCACTGATAACTATATTTCTCACTTCTAATTCAATCAATAAACTTAAAAGTGTAAGTAAATCAGTACTTATATATGATATTATTAAGTTAATGTCTTATCAAAAATTAAAAATGACTGTGAAAGTATAAATAATCTGTGTTAGTATTAACATTTGATAATATGTTATTTTAATAATATGATAAAATATTATATTGATATACTTTGATATACTTTGTTAAATGTTACAATAATATGTTAACCTGGACAAAAATTTATGGAATTTGTGTCTACTTTTTCTATATGTTATAAATATCGTTTGAATTTAATTCAAAAACATGGTTGAATATGTAATTCTTTGTCAACTTTTTTTCCATAACTCTGCAAATTAGTTTATACTTAATTGCCAAATTAACATTATTTTTTATATGTTGCTTCTATGTTGTATGAAAAAATATATTTATTTTACAGTTTATTCTAAATTCATGGCATCAATCTGCTGCTGAAAATCGTGAAAAGCCATGTTAACATTTACTTAAAATTGCAGTTTCTCAAAGTGATCAATATTAAATTGGAATGTTAAAAAATTACCATACATAATTTCTTTTTGTATTTGAAATAGCACAGTTGATATCACTGAGAAGATGGAAGATGTAATTGAATTAACTTTTTATTATAAATATATATATGTATGCATTTTTAAATGAAGCACAAACAGAAAAATCATTATAAAAATTTTAAGAAGTACTTAAAAATTTTATAGGTCCACAAATTCAATGTTGCATAAATAAAAAAAATAATGGTAACAGCAAAACAAAATAATGGTGTATTTTTAAAAAACTTTATTCTAATTATAAAATGGATACCTGAATAGAGCTTTAAAGATGCTAAATATACCCAATAATTTTAATACAGACAAATTTATATTGCCTGAGCCTTGTAGGGATTAATAAATGTAATAAAGATGTGAAACAAAATTATAGTTTTATACAAAGGCTTCAGAGAGGTGACAGAAATGTCTGCTTGTCCTGATAAATTATAATAAAGAAATTTAAAATTGCTACTGAGTGTCAGCTAAACTATTTAATCCAGTATAATTACAAGCATATGAAAACATAAGAAAAATTACATGTTAAATATTTTGTAATTTATCTTTAATCCTAATTTAATATGCTTTATTTTTAAGTATCAAATTCCTGATGCTGATTTTCAATGATTTCTTAGGATTTCATTTTGAAGAAATTCAATGCTGAAGTGTTACCATTTTACTTCTTTTTATGTAACTAATATGTTGTTTTAGAGTTACGAATCACAGCATTTACTTTCAAATTAATTCCCAATACTAACATTTAATTATTTGAAAATATATTTTAACATAAAAAATTACAATTATATTTTAAATCATCACTACAAATAACTGATTTTAGGAAGTTTCTAAAGGTACGTTAAAAGAAGAAAATTTCTTATAGAAATAAAATTATTTACTGACAGTCAAAAGAGTAATTGTATACATTTTAATTTAAACCTTTTTGTTTAATTTAAACATTTTTATTAATGCTTATTCAATTTACTAACCCTTAACAATATTGCAAAAATAATCTCAAATAATATTTAAGTTTTGATTTGTAGTTTAATTAGATATTTCACGTTATTGCAAGTTGGTTATTTTGAAATTTTATTATTGCAAGTTGGTAGCAAGTTATATTGAGTGCATTAATTCTGTTAAAATATTTTCTCTCTAATCTAAATCTTATTTATATAACACATAACTAAAAATATTTTGAATTATCTCAATGTATGCAAGTATTATATATTGATTATCTTAATTTATATTATGACCAATTATAGTATATTATATCTCTAGCAGGTAATCAGTTGGCCAATGTTGAGGACTTTTTACAAAAATACACCAACTACTTGCAACAAATGCAACATCCTTCATCTGTGACTTTAATTGCAGGAATGGAAAATGTCTGTCCAATTTGCTTAAAAACATATTCCACAAAACATAGTATGAAAAGACATTTATTAATGCATAAACCATTTCATCGCAGATTTCAATGTACACTATGTCAGAAATTGTTCAATTGGCCTGGAAATTTGAAGACTCACATGCAAACTGTTCACTTACAGCTGCCTTCCAGCAATAGATCCAATAAATCAAGTATTATTGCCTCTAATTTTGGTGATAACAGACATTCTTAACACAAGTAGCTTTCTTAAATTTCTATGGATGTTGCAATATTTTCATCCTTTTAAGAATTTTTTGCTTATGATTGTTCATAATTTTTATCTTAGTTTTATTTATTAATATTATAGTTGATTAGTAATGATATAATTTTACTGTTATTATAATTAATAAAATATTTTAAGTTGGCTTCTAATAAAATAAGTTTCTTTTTTACGTTTCTGATTTAATAACATATTTAATTCACATTTAAAATGTAAATACATCAATAAAAATCATTAAAATATCATACATAAATTTTCAGAAAACAATCTTATTATGTGTCCTTAATTATTTTTGTAATTACTTTTAAAGAAATTTTTAATGTAGTATTGAAAAAATAATTATTAAAAGAAGGAAATGTTTTTAAATTCACCATAGTAAAAACTTTTCTTTAATAAATTACCAGTTAACATTTAGGCATTTTATTTATGAAAATTGTTAGTAATTATAAATACACATTACAAATTATTTAAATAAAAGTTTAGCTATGATATTTTTTTATTTGAAGTTTAGTAGTTGTGTATTAGCACAATTATTTTTATGTAGTTTGGTGATGCATTAATTCTAAAGGAGAAATAATGCTTGTATATTTCTTCCTTACTTCCCAAGCTTTCTTTCTTTAAAAATAGGTGTATAGCAATTTTAAAAATTGTTTAATTTGCTTTACAATTATTTAAGTTTAAGTAAAATATTAAAAAAATATAGAACCCATAAAAAATAAGGAAATATCACAGAAATTAATTTTATAAGTTACATTAAAAATATTTTAAAATTTTTATGTAAATGTTGCTGAGAAATATTCTGTTTAGTTTAAATGTATTTAATTGGCATTCAATCTTGTCCTTTCTCTACTGAATCATTCATCTTCTAATGAATTCTTGTTGTAGGATTTAACAAATTATAAACAAAACTATTTGAATGCCAAAAGATAGCAAATATTATTTTTAAATAATGTCTCAAATTTTTATATTACAGAAATATTTGATTGAAATATTACTGAAAAAATTAACATTTTTTTATGTGTGTAAGCTTTGTATGTTACCATATAAATAAAAATTTTAAAAAAAGTACATGCTATTTCATTCTTTATTTTAACTTCAAAAAAGATTTAAAAATATTCAACATATTTATGTTTGGCTCTTATATATTTTCTTTGTATTCTAACTAGCTAAATATTGATCTTTTAGAATTAAATTAAGTTTTAATATTTAAAATATCCATTTATGAAAAAAAGACTTTTTCCAAATTAAATATTCTTATTTAGTTAAAATTTGATGTATATTTTTAAGATAAAGTGTTTTGTGCAAATTATAAAAATATTTTTATATTAAATGATATTTTGAAAATGCAATATATTATCCCTTTTCTTTATAATTATGATTACAAATTTTTGTAATTATTTTATTATTGATTAAAACATGCTATTAAAATTATGTGCTCTGAGTAGCTAGTTATATTTGAATAATTCTATAAAGTTGCTTAATTTTCTGCTGTATAATGTTTATGACATTTAATTTGCTTATTTCTGTATTTAAAAATGAATATTTTTTATACTTGTTCTTGTCTGCTTTCGTTACATATTCATTTTATGTTAAATAATGAAAGATTAATAGTAAGCTTAAAACATTTATAAATTAGAATTAGTTTATTAGTATTGTAATGTATGCAAAAATGAGAATTAATAAAAATTTGCTGAATAGAATTGTACAATTATTGTTACTTATATATTATATTAAATTGTGTTTATGAAATTATATTTTTATTATGAGTATTTTATACATATGCCAATGCATATACATACATCTTTAAGTGTTATATATTAGTTATACAACTATTTTTTTTATCTTTGTTTAGCTCTTTTCATTTAATTTCAATATTATTGCTATAATTTGAGATTTTAATATAATGTTGATCTTTTATAGATGCAGATTCAACAAAAACTTTAAATCATACACTTGATGAATCTATATCTATAAAAAAAGTGCAATTTTCTGTTCACCTAGAAATCTTTTTCATTTCTGTTATTATTTTGTATGCACATAACTTTGAAAAAAAAACAATTTTTGAAAATTTACTTTTTTTATTTTTTCATAGTACTGAGTTACATGAAGAGACATGTAAATCATTTTTTTAAGTTTCCTTTAATATATTTTCTGAAATATTTTTTTGTCATCGTTTTTGATTTTAAACTTAAAATATTAAAAGTTTCATGTAGCATTCTATTTTCTGGACAAAAATAAATAAATGTAAATTTGTTAACATAATATTTTTTCTTTATAATAATTTTATTTTACATTAGATGGCTTTGGAGATACTGAGTCATGTATTTAAAATTTTAGTGCTGTAATATGCATAATATGTATAAGCAAACTTAAATAAGCAGATTTTGTGTAAGAATGGGATATGAGTAAGAAAATGTCTTGAGAAGGTGCTATTGAAATTGGGATAGACAGCAGATAAAAGTGCATATCTGTTTTGAATTGACATTTTCCACGTGGATTCAAGTAATATGCATTATTACCTCGATGTGAAATTTACTAACATGTATTTCATGTATGGAACTGAATAAAGATATGAAGTAGTTGCTCAAAGGAAATATATGGAGCAATATCTTGATGGGAATCTGCATAATTTCTAAACACTCGAACTTCATCATTGGAAATTCTGTGTGCCTGTATCATTTTATGATTCCAGAAATGATATGGGCTTTGAAATGTATTATAGAATCCTTTGATGGAAGGAGGAATATTACATACAGTAGTGGATAGTCTTTTGACTAACAAGAAAATGTTGGTCATGTGTTTAGTGTTAACCATACAATCATTTGGAGAATTTAATATGAAGACAAAATGCACATGTATCATTTTCAGAAAAAACAAGCATTGGTCCAAATAATTATCCTGTTCTTAATTTTTTTTCACTGATATCTTAACAGGTTTCAAGAACACTCACTTTCCTTGTGGATTGGCTATTCACTGATGAGGATTTCCTTTCTCTTTTGAATTTGTTCGATACCTATAATTCTTACTTTTGGTCTGATGATAAACCATATGGCTACCAAGGAAGATTTTCTATTAATGCTTGAGCTGACATTGTACACCGTTAATTAATAGAGCCATACTTCCTTCTTAATCGTTTAATAGTATTACATACACTATCTTCTCAAAAAAAGTCCTACCCAAATTTCTAGTCAATATTTCTCCAACTAATTCCTACGCAAATATGGCCGTGGATCCTATGCTCACTTCAGCACTAAAACCAGGAATCTCCTGAATGCTGTCTGCCAGTAGATAGGGCAGGTGAACATGTTGCAAGCACCCCAAATTTGATGTGCTTGGATTTTTTCTTATTGAGCTTCTATAAAGAACATGATGTATGATACTCCCATAACTTCTTATGAAGATCTGATGTCCTGTTTATCTGTTTCTTTTGTAATCGGTGATAACATGTCTGACATTCTTTTTTAATGTATGTCAATCTGTTCGCCGTTTTTGTGTATCTTGAATCATTGTTGATGGTAACTCTTTTGAGCAGCTGTTGTAATTGTTTTATAAGTAAATTGTTGTATTTCTTTAGCATAACATGTCTTTTCATCTATTTTTTGTTAACACTGTTTTATATATTAATATTTCAACACTGCTCTTCTGCTCCCACAGTTTCTGCTTCAAGTTAGAACCTTTTTTTTATAATAAAGTATGTGTTTGTAGTTGTTTTTTTTATAATGAAGTATACATTAAAATATATATAAAAATTTCTGTCTAGGATGATATTTTGTACCAAATGCATTTGAATTTCAACAATAATAGAGAATCTTACTCACGCAATACTTAATTCTGTGTAATACATCATATTTTTAAAGGGTAAAAAATCAACTATTTTTAATGTACTTATCTACTATTGTTACAAGTTGTTTTATATTACAAGAAAATTAAATAAATGGATGATTTTATGATCTAGAATCAATGGATTTATATTTTAGTATATGCAGGAATTATTCAATAAAGTTGGAAACAAATTTAGAGGCATATTTTGCTCCTAAATTTCTTATTTAGTTTCCAACTTTTCAAATGCCTTATTTTGTGAGAAATTTAAAAGAGGATTCTATTTGTGCTTACTGCATTGTTTTTGTAAATATAAATGTTAAGTTTTCTTGTGATTATTAGGCAATCTTAAAATTATATAGTTCATGCTATTTTACCTTTTCCAAAGCAATTATTACAAATATTCATTTGTATTTCTCAATTTTATGTACTTATTCTCAGTTATATAATTTTAATTATGGAAATTATACGCTAACTTTTTATAATACAGAATTAAATGTATCATACATCCTGTATTTTCATATAAGTTTTTATATTTCTAAGTTCTCTTTAGTTAGTTTGAAAAATAATATTGAGTATTATACTGATATCAGACTTGCATTATTTCTTTGATAAATATTTATATCCTGATATAATTTAGGATATAAAAAACATCTATCATTTAAAATTTGCATGTCTGACAATACTACAATATTTTAGTATTAATTTTTTTTTAATGTAAAATTTTTCTTATATCATGTAAAAATTTCAAATATATATAATTTTTAAATATATATGTTAAATGTTTGTTTTAATATGTTATTTCATAATAAAAACTAGCCTCGATTCTTATGAATCTATGAAAAATAATATTTTATTAATAAAAATGTGGCTATAACATTCTGTTGTGTTTATGAATGTAAAAATAAAAATATATTAATTATAAATTTTCTTTTTTATGGATCTATTTATAATGTTCTTTCCCAATTACAATATTTAATTTTTGACAGTGTTCCATTGTTTCAATTTTTTAATAAGTTGTTAAGAATGAATTTCAATCAAAATTTATCCTAAAATTTTATAAACTTATAAAGAAATCAATACAATTTGCTTGGAATATAAAATCACCTAATTATTTCCCAGCTAGCAGCTGAATAGGTAATGCTATAGTCTTCATTTTAGTGGTTAGTTTGTTCAAATCTCTCCTTTGGAATAGATGTTTGTAATGGTTGGGATCCACTTTAATATGTGGGTCCTGGTCTAACTAGCTGTTGTGTGCAAAACAAACTGATTAACAAGCTACTACTGTAAACATCTTGTCTCTAATTTTTGCCATGGGTTGTCATTCATCAACAGGTAATGACGAAATCTCACATGTTTTTATGGATTAAAAATAAAGGTGTGGCAGTTATTAAAATTAAAAGAAAATGCAGAATTAAAGGATATCAAATAATTATTGTATTCATGAGAAAGAGAGACTAGTGATTAATTGGAAGCTAAAAAGTGGAAAAGTTGTTTAAATAATGAAATTATACATGTTTAATATTTATACAATTAATTAGAATATAAATTTGGTTTAAAGTATGTTATTTATGATGTTTAATATATATTTTTTATCTGAAAACTGGAATCAAATTGTGTAATATTAAGGTCAACTATGTTTTATCTTAAATATTATTTCTCTACTGTACCTGTAACAAAATTATAATGCTGTGTAGTAATTGCCAAAAAAACATTAGTTCTCTTTCTTTTTTTGATATTTTGGATACCATTTCTTAATTTTATTGAAAATTTTGAACTAAAGTAAATATTTAAATTGAAATAAATAATTTATTTTGTATTTTAACTAGGGATATATTTTTACCAATTTTTTATGATTTACTTTTATCATATTATTGATTAAAGGTTTGAATTTATATGAACTTTTTTAATAAAAATGTTAATATCAAAATAGTAGTGATTAACTTATTTTTTTATTTTATTGAATCTTATTTTTATCCTATTTTTCATAACACCACATCATGTCCTATTAATAATTTGTTATAACCAATATTCTCTTTTTAAGTTTAATAAATAAGTAAAATCCACATATACATTTATGACACAAATTTCAATATATTTAGATATCCATAATATCTTTATCTTCCATTATTATTCAACTGATGCATCTATAATTTGGATAAAAAAAATATGCTTTAGTTTATTTTTGTGATCCTCTATTTTATTTTTGTATTAATCTTTCATGTTTTTTAATTTTTTTCTAAAACTTAATTTAAATGTATTTGTATATTTCTATTTAAATCTAAAATTTTAATTTCTTAAAGATATTATTATCTCCTATTCATGTTTAATATTGAAATTTTAAGTATACCAGCTAATTTTTATAAGTTGATTATTTTTAGTTAAATTTTGATAATACTGTGTCAGTTCATAAATGAGTGATGTTCTATGTAAATTGTTATGTTTTTCTATCTGTAATATGCATTGTTTTTTAATTAGAAATTTATATATGCTTATTAAATATAGGGTGTATAAAATGTATGAGAAGCATATGAAAATATACAATTTTAATTCAAATTATGTAAATACATTATATATATTTATGATGCTAATGCTATATATTGTTCACAACTATCAAATCAAAGGTATATATTTTTATATTTCTATTCTATAGAATAATAGAGATAATAAATATAGGTTGTGTAATGTAAAATATATAATTTTACCTAGATATTGTATTCAAAATTTATTTAATTTTTATAGACTTTAAGATATCATGAGTTAAAAATAACTATAGTATATTACTATTTTAGCTATGTTTGATATATTATCTTATAAGATTAGATTAATTCAATTTTGTATTTCATGCAATTTTAAATTGAAATGAAACATAAAGTCAATAATTTATGTATTTTTTTCTTTGTAAAACTTAATCTTAACTATTATTTCATTATTAAATTTGAATTTTTGCCGTATATATTTTCTGAATGTTGAAACTTTTCTTAATGTATGAAAATGATTATAAATAAATATTAAAGGTTTTTTATAACTATAGCAGTTTAGTCAGTTTAGTAGATAATATACTAATTATGTGTTCTATGTTCAAATCCATAAAATTCAAAAGTTTTGATAGAATTTTATTTTAGGATTTCTGTTCAAATATTAACATTTATTTATTTTAGAGGCATTAAAACAAAAAGTGTTTTTCATCTCCTGTATTTCAAATTAAAACTGCTTATTATTGTGTACCTTGATACCTTAACATATTGTGTATCTGTTGCTAGTAAAACCTATAGTATAAAATTTAAAACAACATAAGTTTGAATAGTATTTTTAAACTTTATTCTCTATTTTTTTAAATCAATGAATTTGAAGAAAAAATTAGATTTTTTAATGAGAATGGAAAATTATTTTAAGAATAACTTTAATTTTTGCAAAAAATATCTTATTATCATCAATTAAAAACTGTTTTGTTAATATACCACTAAAAATATTTCATTAATAAAGAATTTTCCACTTATATTCAGGAGAAATTAGAATTTTATTTTTGATGAGGTGATACACATGTGTGTGTGTTTATTAAAATTCATTATATATGAAAGAAATTTAAATACATAATTTAAAACATTTAGCTATTATATGCTGAAGTATTCACAAATATATCATATTTGAAATAAATAAGAGCGTTTATTATAATTTGGAGAAAAATTCAATAAAATTATGTATCTTTTAATCTAAAATATTTATTTTCTTTGATTCAATTGAAATAAAATAGCTGTTTTTGTGATCAATGACAAATCAATTTTTATATCACAATTATTAAAATTTTTCTTCTATTTATTTTCTTATTTTATGAAAGTAAGTTGTTTAGAAGCTAAACGTCTTAAATCTAAATCAATTTTGTAGTAAATTTGACAGTACAATTTATGTTTCTTTTCAAGATTGCTAAATCTTCATTTTTATTCAAAATTGCTATAACCTATTGAAGAAATATGTTATATTTGGTATTTTTTCAATACATAAATTAACTTTTGTTCATTAATAGCATTGAAAAATTGTTGGGTAATTAATATTTATTACAAATTAAATGGAAATACTTTTGTAAATTTTTCTTCATTGTCTCACATTTAAATTTTTTATTTATTGAAATATTTTAATTTGAGAACGTCTAAAGCATTTTCTTTGTTTAACTTTTTGTTATTGCATATATTTTCACATTGATCTCATTAATTTATACATTCATACATATATCTATACATTAAGTGTTATTAAAAATGTTAAAAACTCCATCAGTTGTAGATATATTTAATATCCTTATATCTTGATTTGGATATAAAAAAAAATTTGCTACCAAGAGTTTTCATGTTAATAAAAATACAACAGAAAAGAGTGCAATAAAATATTTTATTTTAAAGGTGTAAGATAAGGTTATAATTTGATCACAAGATTAGGATTCGAATCATTAAAGTTATCTACAAAACTATTTTTAAAGTCTTTTTAGTTTAATGTTTTTAAAATTTTCAATCTCAATATAATTAAAGTCTGTTGCAAAACTATAAGACCACACAAGATATCACTTATTTTTGTAGTACAATCCATAAAGAGAATAATTTTAAAGAGTGAAGCAACTGAAATAAGCAGATAGTATTCTCTCTAATAAATCATTAAATTAAAAAAGAAATTGAGTTTCACTGCAAATAATTTTTCTGAAATATTTATGTATCATAAATATAAGACAATCTATTTTTCATTCTAAATTCATTTTATATATTTTTTTCAAAATGGTATGTCAGTTATCATAAAAATTGATAATAATATTATAAAGAATATTAGAATTTAACTAGTTTGCACTTTGGAGCAAGTACATAATGCTGCATGTAAAAGGATTACGTGAACCGAAAAATTTGGTTTCGTAAAGGCTTTGGAAAATCATGAAGGTGACAAATAAGATTTTTAATTGTTATTCGTCATATTTTTGTAGAAGAGATTTTTATTGAAAATATGAAAACGATCTGAGAGGAAGAATGAATATCAGCTGGTGGTAATAGATTATTCGAATTTGCAACAAAACAGAACTGTTTTTATATTTTATGTGCTCTTTTGTGAGTATTTACTCATAAAATAAAAAGACATTGGAAACTATATTGCATCTGAGGCATTTTAAGATCAAATTTCTTTGATCTTCGTCTGAAATTGAAATAAAAAAATCACACTAAATTTATGCAACTCAGTGTATTACATCATCTGTCTAAAACTAATTTTGTGAAGAAAGAGTCAAAATCTTAAATTGGCCAGTCTGAACAAAAAATGAACTTGAAAAATCTACAAAATCATTTAGCTAGTCAAGTATGTACAAATTGACCGGCAATGTGTTTATGCTTACGAAATGAATTATCATTGATGAATGGAATGGAATTTCAAAATCTTTGCTTGAATACCTAATTAATTCAGTGGAAAAGTGACTGTTTGGTGTTAGTTACGAATACAATGGGTCAACGTTTTTTTCTGTTTTGTGAAACAAATTTTGCTTTATCTTGTGGTCTTATAGTTTGTTTGCTGATATTTGAATAAAAAAAATTCAAATTGTTAATATGTATTATATGCATATCTTTTATAATAGATTTATTTACATCAACTTAATTTAATTTAAAAATTAATAATTTATAATATAAAAACCAAAGTGGCTTTATAATATTATATCATAAATGTGATAACTTTTAAATGAATGAATGAATGAGACATGATTTCAGTTTGAGAAATATATTATGCTAATTTGTATAAGTTTCCTCTTAAGAAGTGCATTATTTTAAATAAATAAAAATAGTTGCTTTTATATATGACATTATAATATATTTGTACTTATTAAAAAGGTTATTCACAATATAGTCTAAAAAGATCATAAAATAGTAATATATGATTGGCTTTAAGGATAATTAATGCTATAAAATTTCTTATTAAATTTATATATATAATTCATCATTTAAGTTTATTTGAATATTTAAAAATCAAAATGAAGATTTTGTGCTGCGATCACTTGTTTAATTCACCAGGTTAAAAAAAAGTGTCTCAGAAACCGTATAAAATTTTATTATTAATTATCAAAATTCACTTTCTGAATTTATATATTTTATATTTTTATATGCTGTGCTTTTATTTCTTTTTAAAACTTTTTAACAGTTTTTATTTTGATGTTTTCATTATTTTATGCCGTTTTATTCAATTTTACAATAAACTATTTATCATTATATTAAACAGAATGATTAATATTTATTTTTCGTGATTTGATTGTATATTTTAAATAAACTCACTGCTTGTGTGTGGTATTTATCATATCAAATAACAGAATAATGCTAAAATATTTTTCTATATAGTTATCATATGACAGTAAAATTTAATAGCTAATTTATACGCGAATTATATATAAAATTAATGAAGAAATGTGTGCTATCACATACTTTTTCTAGTAGTAAAACTTTAAACTTTCATTAGTAAAATTTTTCTGTGTTTTAAAGTACTTAAACGTACACGCTGTAAAATATAAAATGCTATCGTACTTTTTTTAATTTGTTAAATTTATACCGATTTTTTAAAAGTATCAAAGCCGTTAATTTTCATTTACTGTAGATTTTTATTGTAAATATTTCTATTTGCATTAATTACTAACAGTAATGATTTAATAACTGAATTATTGTAAAGTAAATTTCAAATAATGCAAAGAATTAAAATTTGACTTTTTTAAATCCTTAGTGCAATTTTAAATTTCATTATTAAAAATATTTGAAGATTATTTTTTGTTCTTATTAAAATAAAATATTTTACTTGCTTTACGCATATTAGAAACAAATTTTTAATTTTAAAATGAAATTGCATTTTAGTATAACTTTAACTTTTTAATTTAATTTCATTCCATATTTTAGAGAAATTAATATTTGGTTTAAAATTTAGATTTATAAAATAGAACTTGCTTGTGCACATTGCTTGTGCTTAAAGCACAAGCAATGATTTGTTGCTTAGGTTTAATTACTTTATATGTAAATAATTTTCTTAATTTTGATATTTCAAAGCATGTTTTTTTTTATTTTTATTTTTTCTGTATAATTTTCAAAAATATTATTCATATATTTTTATAATTTTTTACTTCATTATGTATAAAAGCTCAACTATGAATAATGTGCATTTGATCACTGAGAAATTTGTATGTCATATAATCTTCTATTACTAGTTATATATATTATTTATCGATTCGAAAACAAATGTGTATAAACTTTCATTTCTAATTTTTTTTATTGATTTTAATTGACTATGTAATTTTGCAGATAGTTTTCAAGATTTACAGTTTCATATGATGGCTTCTGGTTTGTTAACTTCTCAAAAAGCTTTCCAATGTGACACGTGTTTAAAAGACTTCACGACATCTTACTCTTTACGAAGACACCAAACGATTCACAACCCTGACTTCAAGCCTTACAAGTGCTCAGTGTGTAATTCGAATTTCAATTGGAAAGATAATCTTCGAGCCCATATGCTGAGTGTTCATAGCAATCAGTGTGATACAATTGCATATGAAAGAAAATCTAAGAGCAAAATTTAAATTAATACCTTTCAGATATTAACTACTATAAAATATAATAAGCAGCATATTAATTGATGCATTGTAACAAAAATTAGGGCTTTTTAATACAGTATCGCAATCTTTAAAATACTCCATTTTCAGTATCCTTTTTTAACGTTGTAATGAAATTTGTCTGTAAAATACTTTCCTAAAAGTTTTTCACGTGAAATATTACAGTACTTATTGTTTTATCTATAAAGTGTAGAAATTGAATAAATTTATTTTATTAAATTCATTGTAAATTAATTAAAAAAACTATTTGTATACTTCTGATTACTATATTTGATATAAATAACTTGATATGCATTTTCTGTCATGGAATAAAAAAGGTTTTACCATTTTGGAATTCCATGTTTGCAAACTGGTCTTTAGTTCAACAATTGATTACTGTCAAAAAATGCAAAAGGATTCCCCATTCAATCTTTTTATCAATTGATAACTTAATGAAAAAAATTTTAATGTCAGAAGTAATGGAAATAAATTACCTTCTAGATATTTGACGTGCTGAATTTAAAATATATTTATTTATAAAAATATCTATATCATTATTGTGCTCGATGAAGAAAGTAGAAAAAAACATTGTTACTTATAATAGCTTTGTATTTCAAATATAAAGATAAAAATCACAAAGACTCAACCCGGTTGCTTCTATCTTAACTGGTAGAGTTGGATAGAAGCAACCGGGTGCTTCTATCTTAACTGGTAGAATTGGATAGAAGCAACCGGGTGCTTCTATCTAACTACTATGTACTAGGGATGCAGGGTGGTACAGCAACAAATCTCTATGTATTAGAAGGTTGGGTTATTGATAACAGTATTTCTAGAACCATGTTGATATAATTATATTTAGGTTTGATATAGGTGGGTCATATAGTAATATGTGGAAGTGAAGGTATAGTTAAGGTAATTCCTTCAATTGCTTGAAGAGTGGTTGTGTTAACGCGGTGGTATTGGTGAAAGCGTTTGACGTAGATATGGGTGACCCTACGGGTCTTTGGTATTTATTGAAGGTGCTAGTATTGCTTCTTGCAGTAAAATAAAGTTTAATGAGAGTTCATTTACAAACAAAGGAAATTCATCAGTCCTGTTTTTCAGGTGTTCCTGGAATAAATTAGCATACCAGTTGCTATACATATGAATAATTTGTTCGTTTAGAAGAAACTCATCTTCTTTATTTCTGTGTCTTATCACATTCTTGTCGCTGCAAAGAAAATTCATAACTATCATTTCGGCTGTCGAAAGCATCATTGCCAACCAACTTGTCTAATGGTCAGCGTGCCTGACTGCTAATAAGGAGGTCCTGGATTCGAATCCCGGTTCGAGCATGGATGTACTTTCTCTATCTATCTATCCTGTCTGTCCTTTCCTTGTATAAATGAGAAGTGAATGGTTGCCTACCCTATAAACGGGTACCTATGGCATGTGTGTAGAGCAAAGTTGTACTTTCACCTTCGTGGTGCTCTGATTAAAACGAAAGACGCTCCCAATCGCCTTAAATTTGCATAGCCAATGCATAGTGAGCTTGGCTTGTCCAAGTGTCATTAATAACAACAACAACGAAGCATCATTAGAACTTCTCTGCATGTGTTTATTATCTAAACATTCATGTTAAAACTTAAATGTTCTAAAATATTATTTAATTGTTTCACTTTGACCTACGTTTTACTTTGGGTAGTAGGGAGCCGAGCTGGCAGCCGAATGGTTTGCGCTCTTGCCTTCGGTTCAACAGTTCGTGGGTTCGAATCCCACCTTGGGCATGTATGTTTGTAGTGGTTCGGAATCCACTTTAAGCCGTAAGTCCCGGTCTAATTAGCCCACGTGTGCAAAAAATGACCGTTCAGCAACAAACAAATCGATTGGGTAGTAGGGAGATCTGATCACTGTAGAGGCCTACGAATACGATCTTAATTTCTGTTGAACAATAAGAAAGTGCACCTGTTTTCTCCATGTATATATTTGAGATGGGGGATTAGGAGTTTCTGCATTTCTTCTCCTGCTATGTATTAATAAAGCCCATTTTCTGTAAAAGTTATCTTAGAAGTTTTGTATAAATTTGTGTTTGCATAAAACTTTTGGATTTTTATTACACAATATTCTAGTAGGTCTTCTCAAACATTCTTGACTATCCTGAGCAAACTTTTATCTAAGAAATTTTTCATCTCAGAAAATTTTAGTTGACTATAATGTATTATTGATAGTGTCGAATATCTTAATGCAAAGTACACAAATGAAAGTTTACACAGAAAATTAACTTTGGGATTAAAAAATTTCTGGGCCTCATATTATCTTTTAAAAACTTCTACATGCAACAAAAATAATTTTAAGCTCTACATGTGGTAAATAACTTGCCACAGTTCTACTGTGAGAGATATTTGAAAGTCAATTCTCTTAAAATAATGTGAACGTGAACGCCAGCAGGACTCCCTGTACCTAATTCAGAGAGGGTTCTACCAGTTTGGGTGGAGTCTGGTGGTATTCCACTTAAATTCATAAAATTTCAGACTGGAGATAGGAGTTTTACTCCAGGCGCTCCGTAAAACAGAAAATAGTTCCTGGTTCCTGGAGAGAAAGAAGAAGCACCAATAGGGGAGCGCCACCCCTGCCTGTGGTCCCGAGCTCCCAACGCAACAGCTCAAATCAGTGTAGGAGGGTAGTTGCCTCACTGCTTCATTGATTCTTGGGCCTTCATCATCGTCGAGTTCAAGGATTATTAGCTCCCTGTGCTCCGAGAGGAATGTTACCAGAGAGATGATTTTGGCTTTTGCTTGTGGATGGTGGATAACATTTTTTAACCATTCTACTTTCAGGTGTTCATAGTGAAGTGAGTCACCCGTATGACCACAGGCACAGTTGTCGCTTTGCAGAGCACCAATCCTATGTAGATATCTTAAAATAATGTCACATATCTGTACTGCAACACTTATCTTACTTATTCAGTGGCCATTTTTCTTTGATCATGTTGAGATAAATATGCACACATGTGATCATTGTTATTCGACCACATCTCAAAAATACAAATGCTTAATGGAAGGATTAACCCACTAATACAGCCTACTGACCCCCGCATTGTTTTATGCATAATAATATTGGTAATAATATATGTTATTTATTTTTTTAATATATTTCTTTGACATGTGGATATATTTTAATCTCTAAGCATGATAAGAATAGAAATTTTCAAAATTTCTTCGAATAGTTTTTGGAAATTCCCAAATGACATTTTCTGGAGTGCATTAATAAGCGATATAACAAAAGCGTCCATAATGAGTAGCCCTTGTGTTATATAGAAAAGAGCACTGCATGTGTTTTTTTTTTTTTTTTTTTTTTTTTTTTTGAAGAAGAAGAATTTACTTAGAAACTGAATCTTACTTTTTACCTTAATCAAGATAAACATATAAAGTAGAACAACAAATGCTTACCCCTAAAAAGCTGATACTCCAAATGTTATTTTTTTCTTATCTTTTATTTAGCAACTTTTCAAAAATCTCAAATTTTAGGGAAAAGTTTCGGAAAGAAGTATTTAAAATAGAGTCTAGTTTCGCAATAGAACTAAATATTTCATTTTATTTTGCTTATTTCTTATCTTATGGTGTCCGTATTTTAGAAGACAAACATTTGGTTATAGAGCACTAGATGCTATCAGAATACTCTAAGAAATAAACTGTGTAAAATGTTAATTCAGGAACTTATATTTTCATGATGAAACTAAGAAATTTGTATTTTGCAAGCCTATTCTGTTTCATATCTTAAGCACTACTCAAAGTAAATACTTTTTGTCCTTTATATAATTTTTAGAATGTTTATTTAAAAATATATATTATGCAATTAACAGGTCAAATCCGCTTATTTTCGCGAGCTGTGGATTTTAGTTCAAAACGTATACCTAGTTTAGGAAAGAAAAATAGTGATATTTATTTAGTTATGTTCTAAACGGCTTTTGTAACATTAAATGAGGTTTCGTATAGACCTATTAAAAGAAATTGACTGATGCAGGAACGCAGGAAAATTCCTCTTTGTGTTAGAAACTAAGTGGAAATTCCTTTCAGCTGTATTCCAAAGCATTTCCAATCTATGTCATTTTAAGAAAATGCAAAATATTCCTACGGAGAGTCAGAAAATAAGTTTCCCCTGTTAACTGTGTTCTGTATAAAAGTCAAAAAATAGAATGAGACATTAAAGTTAAGATAAGTTTCGTTTCATCATATGAAGCCATTCTTAATTAAACATCAGACGAAAAGAATAAGATTTTATTTATATCGATTTTTTCTTTCCAAATGTAGAGTCTCCTATATTTAAGGATCATGAGTATTTTTGCCGTTATTTGTGATACATATACCTTGGCAGTGAAAAATATATTCTAAGTTTTAATCCTACATAGTCTTGACAGATATATTGAATTCTCTTTTGTTAAAGATATACATATTGATTTATTTCTTATGTAATCTTTAAAACAACGATATGCTATGTGAATAAAATAAGTTTTAGAAGTACACGTGAAATCTTAGGAAAAACTGAAAAGCAGGAGAAAATATTATAAAAGCATGCTATTTTTACTAAATAGGAAAAATAATGATTTTAAATAAATCTATTGAGCTTGAATAATTATTTTCCACTATTATTTTTAAAATATGCTTTTTTGTAAGCCACATATCAACTTTATATAAACTTTCTTTTTACTTCATTTGTTTATTTTATATAAATCTTATTATTCAAATTTGGAAAAATTTGAATTTTTACGATTTTTTTAATATTTTTATAATTATTAGATTTTAAGAAATCTCTCTCTCGTTTGGGAGAATACTCTCGATATATAATAAAAAGTTAATCATCAGAAAGATTTTTATTTCAAATTATCCATACTAGTGATAAAGCAATCGGTGATTCTTTTATGCAACTGAACCAACATAAGTAAGAACCCATAAGCTTTTCTTTACATGAAGCTTTCAAAAAGTCAGCAGAAGTGGTCAACCTATGAGAGGGAACTTTTATCCATGTATAATTCCATGAAACCTTTTCGTCACATGCTGGAGGAAAAAAAAATACTATTTATACAGACCAAAAGCCTCTTATCTATGTTTTTAAGTAGAATCCAGACAAATGTAGTCCTCGTTACTAGAGGCATCTTGATTGCATTTCACATTTTAATACAAATATCAGCCACGTAAATAGTGTCTTGAATATTGTTGCTGATCCTCTGTATCTTTGTTTGAAGCTGACTAAATATCCTTTTTACATTTGGATTTCAAAATCAAAACAAAAGTATGTGGAACTACGTAGTTTTTCAGAAAGAAAAGAAATATCCTGTTCTGAAAAACATGCCATCCTCAATATCTTCTACAAAAGTTATTTGTGATGTATCTACAAGCTTATTCAGACCATTTGTACCGTTTGAGCTCCTTAAAAAGGTGTTTAGTTATTTCTATAGTTTAGCTCGTGCTGGTGTTGCATCATCATCAAAGCTCATATCATCGCAATACCTATCGCTCAACATGAAGAAGAATGAGAAAGCATGATTCCTATACTGTAATGCCTATCAACGGAGAAAAATATCGCTACAACAAAATTCCTTTTTTTCATATTTGGTGCCAGGTTCTCATACATTTATATTGATTTGATTGGTCCATTATCTCCATCAGAAGTGTACCCGACATCGTGGATAGGTATATATATATATTTTACCAAAATCGATATAAATCATATGTCATAAGAACTCGTAGGAACTGGTAAAATAATTCTAATAAATAGAAGGTTCGTAAAATAGAAAAATAATATATTAGGCTGTTAAGATCTGTTTATTATTTTTTTACCAAACTACTTTTTTATAAATAAAATTGTATTAGAAAGAATTTTTACAATGCATCATGGGATAAACACATGCAAAATAAGATTCATACTTAAAAACACTTTCATTATGTTCACCACACAATTGTCTAAAGCTCTAATTGTGTCTGGTTTAAAAAAAATTTTATCCAACCGTTTGAGGTTTTGAAATCTATCATGTTGAGCTTCATAACAAATCAGTCGGATTTCTCTCTAGTGAAATTGCTATCAATAGGAGAATTTATTCCTCTCATTTTTCTCGGCCAATCAAGCAAATCATTTTCCAGTTTAGGATGCTTTGCTTCTCTTCAATATTTTCGAGAGGGAGCACTTTTGCCTGTACTTTTACAAGATTTTTGTATCCTTTTACAAAGATTCTTTACCAGGTTGTTAAAATTGTTGAGCGGCTGTTATTTAGGATTTCATACTTTTAGATTTTTTTTATTTAATATTTTTTCGGTGGCTTTACTTTTACAATTTTCTTTTTTGCTTAAATTGGTAAGCACGTCGTTTCTATAGCAGCGAGAAATCTTTAACGGAACCGGCTCAGTATCTCTCTCGACCAACGAAACCAACTGCAGAATAGTTGAGCTCAAACTTTAAAGATTCCCCCCCTTACTATTATCTCATGTATGGGGAGAAGAGTTTTTCCCCCTTTTATGTTCTTACGTATGAGAAAGGCAGGAATCAAATTTGTCCTCACAGCCCTTTCTTAACAAATGTTCGATATCCATGCATCTTTGACAATTGTTCCCACAATATATGAACTGCTTGCACGAGTCGTTTCGTTATTCAAGAATGAATTAAGTTCTCAGGAGTTATTTATAAAAATGATGAAAAAAGAAAATTTTGTTAGAAAAAAAAATATTTTTCAAAATTTTAGTACATAAATAAGGGTTAAAATTATCCTTGTTTGTGTCTCTGGTGTTTGGGTAAGAGCTAGCCACTAGGTCCTAAAACTGTGAGTGTTCGAAAATTAGAATCTACTGCGTTTAACATATTATCTACCCTATTAACTATGCTACTTTATAAAGTTTTTTAGTGAAATTTTATGAATTGAATTCAAATTTTACTCTCATTTGTATAGATTCTTATAATATATATAAATATATATTGCATCTACATATATATTCTAATACATATGTGTGTTTATATTCATTAAAGAAATATTCAATTTTATTTAATTATTTAAATGTTATATATATATATATATATATATATATATATATATATATATATATATATATATATATATATATATATATATATATATATATATACAATACTAGTTTACAAAAAATTGATAAATTATTCTAGTTACTGAGGATAAAAAGAACACTTGCAAATTTAAAGTAATTGGGTAAAAAGCACACACATCAGTTGCATCAAAGATTTAATTATGACACCTAATGCCTAATGTTGATAAAATCTCTGTTGTTTAAAATTTCTGCTTAAATTTTGAGTTGGTTTTAATTTACATATACTCATGAGAATTACAACCTCTCTCAGGTTTCTGAGAAAATGGCCTCTTGATATTATCAAAGAGAGCTTAACGAACATATAACATATTTTGGGCAACTTTAAGGATGGTCAAGCTGGAAATTTACAAAGGCATAACTCCGTACTACATGTCCAAATTAGTTAAAAACTAATTTAAGAGAATGAAATGAAGTTATAAACTATCCCAGCCTTTGTGTTAGCTTAAATTACATTGAAAATTTGTATGATTACTTGGTGTCAATTTTATTCAAATATTCATCAATATTATTCTGAATAAAAATAGGAAGTAGCTGATAGGAGAAATAAACAGACTTGGGAAACTCGCGCCATTTAAAAACGTGGTTAATTAAATGTAAAATCGAGAATGTGAAGTTATTTTGAAAAATGGTGAACAAACATATTTTAAGTTTTGTTAATAATAATAATAATGTTTCACACAACTAGTATTATAATTTTGTCACATATATTTGAATGGGAAAACTTGAAGTTGTTGGTAAAATTAGCACATATTTAAATATCTTTTAAAGTATGAATTTATTTTATGTCACTTATTTACATCAATTTCATTTAATTTGAAAAATTTTATATTTGTATTATAGCTTGAAAAACTTCAATAGCTTTATAATTTTGTAAACACTATTTTGATACAAATTAGAATACTTTACAAAAAACATATTTTGTGTGAAACAAAGTTATTCGTTATTTTAAATTTTAATTGCACATTTTTATTTTTTTCACGAATTTTTTACAACAAGACTTCATATTTTTCTGTTCAACAGATTATCATTATGGTATAACCCGGACTCAAATCCGAATACCGTGATATTGCAGGCCAAAAAGGATTCGTCAGTAAAACACAAACTAGCTCTGTTCCTTGTTCATGTCAGTCATTCGTTTCACCATAGGCGGCACTAAAGTCTGCGGTTTGGAGGTAAGGGTAAAGAAGCAATGGATGCCTTGCGGACATTCTACTCAGCTGCAAACGATACTGAATGGTACAAGTAGACATAATGATGCGTAACAGACTGAATTTATTGTGATTCATCAATGCCATGTGCACAATATACCTGTCATCACGTGGTGTGATGCAACGATGTGAATACAATCGGTCCCGTTGGTCCACCGTTCCTTCCTCCATCCAGCGATTACAGATCGGCATACAATTGCTTGGTTTCACCTAAGATGATCGGCAATCCATGTAGGATACTATTCTTCCTTAGTCGAACTCAGAAACATATTCGGAGAAAGCTCGATGATCTCTCTCTCTTTTCTACTTTTATATAGTGCTTGCAGAAGGAGCATTACACTCAATCGCGATGTTCGTAGGCACTGAAATGCTAAGGATTTACATGCTTATTTTAAGGTATTAATTTTTAGATAGCCAATAGTGTATTTGAGATTTGTTTTTGTTTGATATGTGACACATAAGATTCACTGAAATATGAACAGCAAAGATTATATTATGGCATATTATATTCAGCAATTCATGTAATTTTTCTCCTTATTTTATAAAAGCTAAAAAATATTAATTTGGTATACTTAAAATGAAATGGATAATTAAGATGTGGTGTATTTTTGAGTTATTATAGATATTTAAGTTTTCATTTGCTTTTTATATCATAAATATCAAGAATAAATTATAATTTTTTGTAAATATATAAAAGAATACAAATGCATTAAAATGATTTAATAAAATTATACTTTTTCGATATTGAATAAAAAGTACCATTCATTAGTATAAGAATGGAAATGAAAATTATTTTTCTTTGTGTATAGATGATTTTAATGATATAAATATAAGGATTTATATATATTTTTAAATTTAAATTCAATGCTTAAAATTTTGTTAAATATCCAATATTTCTTGAATATTACACGAAAAAGGAATGTAAACTTCCCTCATAAGCGTAGTTAATAGTATAAATATTACACAAGTTTATCTTGTAAAATAAGTATCTCAAGTCCATCATGTGTAGCACATATGAGAGTATTATGTTTCAGATATTATTTCAAGTAAATAGCCATTTTTGTGTTTTAGTTTAGTATTCATTTTATTTACACTAGGAAAATTAAAATTTACATTTATGAAATAAAACATGCATTAAACTATATAAGATGTTAGAGGCAAAAATATCGAAATTTAAAAGCGCAGGCATTTGTTTAAATAATGTTGAAAATATATCTGGTTAATATGAAGAGTATATCATCCGGGGTCATTATATATGTAACTTTTACATCTAAAACGTACTCGCTCAGCTTCCATGCTTCACCTTATTAAATAGGTAAGTATACTTTAATATAAATTTATTAAAATTATAATAAATTAGTTATTTAAATATCAATCATTATACTAAATGCTTAGGTATTGTTAAATAATAATAAAATTTCAGTAATATTAGAAATTATTTATATAACTTTTTATATTATAAGAAATATCCTGATATAAGAAAAAACATTGCATAAAAACATAAAATTACTATTGCAAATAATTTAATGTTTTTGCATCATTTTCTTTGAAACAACTCATGCCATTAGATCTAAGTAATAATAAAACTACGTTCTAAAATATATATAAATATATAGATTCATCAGTGAGAAGACAAATTCTCAATAATATATTAAAAATACACAAGTCCTTATTTGTTTAATTTTTTTCTATAATGCTCCACTACTTCAAATTTTCTCCTTTTCGGCACTAAAAGCTTTATAACTCACATCATCTAATGTAATGGGATAATCTGTAAGTATACAATCCTAACTATGAAAGTGTGTGAATTCACATAATTTAGAAGCAAGAATCAAATAGAATATCCTCAATCTTGTGTGTGTGTGTGGCGTGCAACATCTAGAGATATTATTTTACTTAGAGAATATTCTGAACACGTCCTTATTTATGTTCCCCAGTCATCATTGAACACGACGCATCTTCAGCTGGAATGGTATAGAACTCACTACTTTCCGGTTACAAGAGCTTTCTCTAACCGGAAAGTAGTTTCTTAAGAGGAGGCTTTCTCTTCATTTGACGAGTTCCAACTTCTTCATTATGTGTCTTGATGACAAATGTAAATACTTCTGGAGGTATTTTTTACAATATGAGGAGCCTACTTTTATCAAGGAATTCTTCACATTATCTTTTATGGTTTACGGAGACGTCTCCTTTGACAACTAGACCACTTTGAATTTTAAAATTTGATTACAATTCTAAATAGTCATTGTCAAAACTGATGACAAAATTTAAAGCTTGATATGTAATAAGTAGCCAGGCTCTGCGGTTTTTGTATTTTGCAGCTGATTTTGACGACTCATGAGCAATGGACTTTTTTTATTCACACAATGAAACTAAATATTTTTTATCAGTATACGGTTGAAGGACCGGGTAATATTTTATTTCAGTATGGAAGTGACCACGATGGCCTAGAGTTGTAAAGTGAAATTTTTTTTTAACAAAATTAAAATATACATATATAAACAAACGAAGTGTAATTGAAAGCATATAATTTTTTTTTAAATATAGAAACAATTAAAAAAAATTCTGGTCGAGATATGGACATCATTAAAGACTTATTTTTGATGGAGTCAAATACTGTTTTCTTAACAAAAGTTTTATTTGCCTCATTTACATAAATAATTTAATTTTCTTCTACATTAATTTCTATGAATCGTGCAATTGTAAAATTTAATGATGAAATACAAATCAAAATATCATAGAAAATTTATCTTTAAAAATTTCTTTAAATTTTGAATTGTATATCACACATCCGCTAGTAAAAATATAGTTAGCATTACATATTTGGAATAGTGAATTAAGCCCTCCACATATACAGCTCGGGTTTCTGTGGAAAACGTGAATCGGAAATAAATGTGCTTTGGAAAATTAATGGTATTTACTATTTTTTTAAAGATATTTTCATTTTGCTCAAAACGTGATTTTTTTAAAAATATTTTCATTTTGCTCAAAACGTGATTTTTTTTTTAAATATTTTCATTTTGCTCAAAACGTGATTTTTTTTTTTTTAAGATATTTTCATTTTGCTCAAAACGTCATTTTTTTATGCTTCGAAATGGTCTCACACATTAATATGCTGAAAATAAATAAAATGAAAAGTAGAAATTTTGGAAATTTCCTTCAGTTCGGAAGCTGTTCTTGCACCAACATGCTTCCCTATATCTAGCCCTGAATTGGTCTCTACCAGTTTGGAGGAAATAGCTAGGTGGGAGACTTCGAAATTAAGAATCGGGGACTAAGCAAAAGGTAACCCAAAACTTGACTTGCCACCCGAGGTATCATTTCATTTGGAGGACCTTTACAACCACTATTTAATGTGCCCTCTAAGAAATTAGTGAATATGGAGGATATTCGATTACTTTGGGATTCGAACTCACTATTTCTGATAATGAGAACATAGCTCTAACTATCCAGGCCACTGCAGCCCAATTATAAATTTGTTGTTGTTGTTCCACCAGTATGCTTATTTCTTCCTGGCCTTGATTGGCCTCAGCCAAATTAAAAAGCTGTTAAATACTAGAATTAAAATTCGTTTTATCCGGGTTCTAATGCATTTTAGATACTGACGCTTTGGGAAAAGCGTAAACATGTTCTACGCAAAGGACTATATTCATCAATCAAGGAAAAGTCGAAAAAAGATAAACCTCGTTATTCCTTTCAAAACAATTATACTGTGCGAATGTAAGAAGAAAGAAGGGTCTGGTTACTTACATATTTTTCTTCATCCCCAGAATTTATTCATAAATGGCAATTTTAAGAGAGGACTAAAAACTGCACATCTCCATTATTGAAGCAAACATATGTCCGAAACGGTGTGCTTCACTGCAAAACCAGCTTTAGAGAACATTCAAATCATTCTTTCTTACGATTTAAATTCTTATCGTAATAATAAATACCGCAGTTAGAATTTCGAAATGAATTATAGCAGATATTTTAAGTAAGGGAGAGATCATTATCCTAAAATAAGTTTCATTCTAATATATGTTGCCGTTCTCAGTTCAGCCCCTGACAAGTATTTGGCTGACAAACAAAACGAAGATTTTTACAAAAATTAATCTAAAAAAATAAAATTTTATATAAGAATTAAATAACATTTTAATATTCCGTGAGTTTTGCACATTTTTTCCAAATTATGATTGCCTATCATATAGTTAAAATTGTGAAAATCAACGTGATATAAAAGTCTGTAGATAAAATTTAAATACAATTAGGACAAAAACACTGTTTGAAATGAAGTGTAGGTAAAAAGAGCAATTAATTGTTTCAAATCAAGAAAAATAACATATTCAGTTTTCTGATATTACAAGATTATTTAACAAAGGCAATGACTCTTAAAATATATTTACAATCTTTTTGCTGGAATATTGCTGCAGAAAATTTAATTCCATTTAATTTATAATTCTAGAAAACTTAATTCATAATAAACTCATTAAGAAAATTAAGAAATTGCAATTATGAGAAATAAAATTTATCGTCTTTGAGTCGTTTGAGAATGGGAATTGAATTATATTTACAGTCATACTGCGCTAAATGAAATTGTAACTGTCAATGTGCTAATTATTCCTTTAGCAACCAACTTGAGAACCATGAAGTGCATTATAAAGCAAATTTATGATTTTTAGCTACAAATTTTCATAACATATCAATTCACAAATTTTCAAAATATGTTAAAATATAATTAAAATTATTATTTATAATTAATAAACAAATTTTTAAAATATAACTAAAAGAACAACATTGAAATTTCATCTAAAACGGTCTCTAAAATTCAAAAACTGGTCTCCCTTTTCCCTCAAATGTCTCAACTCATGCATTGGAATTTAACAGGGCTTTATTCATAATTGAAACAAGGAAATAAAAATTATAATTTTGCGCGCGAAAGTAATAAACAATAAAATCTTGAATAATGATAGTATTTTGAACCATGGGTAATGTATGGAATCTTGGAAAATGATGAATACGCTTAAACGAAAGTTAGGAAATATTGAGAATTTAATTCTCAATATCTTTTTTTAGTGATGAATTCGCATTAATATAAAAAGATCTGCAGACAGTTACAATTTAGATTCCGATTGACATATTTTTAGAAAAGTGATACCATTCTGATTTACAGGTTATCTTCGATCCCACGAACACTCATGATTGCTTTTTCTTCTGACTCCATAATTTTACATAAGAACACTGTTCGTATAATTTAGAGTCACTCATTACCAATAATCTATCGTACAGATGTAAATAAAGTCTGCTTCTCGGGAATCGAACTGAGAACGGTTGCATGTGGGATGCTATAAAGTTCAGATTAGGATGTTGGACTCTGGTTAACTTAAAATATAGGCTATACTTCATTTTCATATTTTTATAAATTTAAACCATATTGCACTGTTAAGTCGCTTAAGCTGCAATATACTCCGGAACTCTGTCCACTTCAAGAATGAGAATATATTATTTTTCTCTTCTTTTAAAATTACTACCCATACTTAACAGCTAGTCATAGAAAGTATATACGTTGTCGAATCTACCTTTCTTTTTACGTTTCCTCAATTTAAAAAAAAACCCATAGATTTGCAAAAATATTTGTATTCATTTTTCTCGATCATTGAAAAAAATAAGTTATTCTCTGCTGTGAACATTTTTTTTTCGGCTTTTTGCATATCGTCTAAATCGGAAATCCGTCGTGAGCCGAATGAAACTATTTCTGATATCAAAATTTTATTACTACGCCATTGCGATGAATTTTCAAACGTTATGATTTGTTTTTAACTGGTCTGTATGAGAGACCTCATTTTCTGGTGCAAAACAGCGTATTGAATAAGGTTAAGAAAGCAATAAATATCTTTTAAAAATAGTGTAGATATCGTTATTTTCCCAGTTTGCAAATTTCTCCGAAAAATTAATGAGCTTCATCTGCTAGTTTAAAAATAAGTTGATGTTAACTCTGCTGAGAAATTGCTTTCTAAATTCATATAAACGTATATCTTGAAATGCTATGAGAATCCCCTTCGCACAGATAAGTATTTTTTGAAAGAGCTCAGATATTTATTTCTCTTTCAAAATGCGGTCGTGAAGTAAGGGAATGGATTTGTAAAAATACCACATCAGATAGATTGGCTAATAATTGTTTTTCTAATATCGTCATAAATATTTTTTTTTAAATAATACATGACAATATTCAACTTATGCCGCTTTTTGATTTCTTGATATAAATGCTGTCAAGTATTCATACATGGTTTATATTTGTTACGGATACCACCTGGATCCCTTCACTGCGTCCAGAACAAATCAGTGAATAGTTCGGGGATAGAATTCGAATCATCTGGCTGACAATCATCCCTTTGTCCAGGCGCACATATGACCTCGCCTTGTCAGAACTAGTACAAAAGATAACAGAACCGGTTTTACTACCCCTAGTGTTAAAAAGTAAAATTCGGGAAGCAAGTTGTCAAAGACTTTGTAGAAAAATACAATTGTCCAGGTATATCTTTCTAGTACAATCCCATCTTAAGCGCGAGTCATTTTCGATAAGTTGTTTCGTAAGTATGATTGCTTTCTTAACTTTGTTTACGCTTCTACTGAGTCAAAATACATTTTTTAGCAAAAGAGAGAATTTCGTTAGAAAACTCTTATAAAGCATTTTTTGCTAATCTATTGCAAGGAATTTCTACAAGAAGGAGAAAAAATGTTCCTTCTGTGGGGAAAAATTGATTATCTAAGGTGTGGGAGTTGGTTGTATTGCGAAAAAATAACCCAGAACTGAGAGTGATCCTTTGAAATTTCTCTTTTTCTGTTAAAGAGTAACCTTGTTTTGAACTGCAAGAAAACTTCTCTGAATAATTTCTCTTAAAAATGTCCCAAAAACGAAAACAGAAGTTAAGAGATGTAGATAAGGAATTTAAAGAGATACTTATTAGAAAAATAAATATTTAACTATGCTCCACTTATTATGAGTGAGATTTTTTTAAACAACCTAATTTCGTTCAGTAGAGCTCCTTATTCTTGTCAGAACTGATTTTAGAAATAAAATCATAATTTAATTCAGCTTTAAAAATTTCAAGGAAATTTACGAATTTTTCATTCATTGTCTTTCAGATAAAAGTTAAAGCCAGGAAATTTTCTTTTAGCCTTTTCTTAGTTTAATTTTTCCCTTTTCATTCAGAAATCTTAATTTTTCTGTGTGGCTAACTTAGTTCATTCTTTCATTGATTAGAGACCATCGTGTTGAAACGATTTATACCAGTCATAGAGCTTAATATCTTTCATCTAAAAAAGTGCGATGTGGAGCTTTGGTTTCGACCTCGTCAACAGATAGTTGTTCAAAATATGCGCTGTTGAGCAAACGTATTCGCTAGCAGATCAAATCACATTAACTTCAAATATCCCTATAAATATATCTTTAGGCCATAGTTGTTTAGTAAAGAAAAATTATTGTAGCTGAAAAATAATAATTTTGCTTCATGTCTAGTTGAAAATCGTAGTGTTGATACAGTCCATGTAATTTTCAGCATTAATGAAATGAAAAATTTATATATAGGAGAAAAAATAGGTCCAACTTTTCATTACTTCTTAAAAAGCTTACAATCTAAATTTCTTTTAACTGGTTCTTCCTGTATTTGTAAATAAAAAGAGTCAGAAATAAAACCGTTTGCTTTCATTTATCTTTTACGTTTTTCGCTAAAAACTAAAATGAATAATATTGTTTAAATATATTTTTATAATTTATTCAATAATATTGTAAATATAGTTTTATAATTTATTCAATAATATTGTAAATATAGTTTTATAATTTATTCAATAATATTGTAAATATATTTTAATAATTTATTCAATAATAGTTTTCTTTATCTGTTATAATAATTTTAAAAATTGCTTTTATTCACAATGATTTTCCTTTTACGCAGTTTGGAAATTCTTCTTTAAGTAAAATATTGTTTCGTTTTTTACTTGCTTTTATATGTGATATAGTTCTTACCTAAAATTTATTCTCACTTTTTCATTTTTTATTTTTAGTATTCTTTTACAAAAGGCTAAAGATTCTCTTATCTGATTTAAAGTTAATTTCGGAGAAACTGATTTATAGGAGCAACAAAAATATTTAAAAAATACAATAGAAGCAGAAAATTATATGAAACAAAAAAATATTTCAGTTATGCTTCTAATATTATAATCAGTTTTTAATGGCACTTTTCCTAAAAACCGAAAGTCTATATAAAACGGAATGAATTTTAAAATGTCTAAAAAATCAGTTATATAGGAGTAAAAATCTATTGAAAAATTCAGTGCTCTAAAAATAGCTTTTTATTAACAATTTTAAAAAATGCAATCCTTTTTTATCTATAAATTGGTTTTAGGAAAAAAATTTATTCATTTTAATTCAAACGTTTTTTAAATTTTTATTTCATTTGAATTTACCAACTATCTGAGAGCAATTGTGTGATAGTGATTTAAAAGAGTATATTCGAATTAATTTTTAAACAAAGTTAAAAGGTGTCAAATTTTCAGTAACAGAAAATATATAAAAAAAAATTTTCTTCATTTAATTTTGAGTAAAAGAGCTCCATTGTAAATTTTGAGTCACTAATTTGTTTTTGTGGTCTTAACTTGCTCCAGAGTTCGATTCCCACATGAGACGTAAATTCTGCTCAGAATCTAGTTTAAACAGTGGGTCACGGTCAAATAAGCTCTATCGCGTAAAAAATAAATAACCGTTGAGTGACAAACACGCTAAACCACCACAATTTCCAGGTAAATAAATAAAAATTAAAAAAAAATATTCTAAGATTTGTAATTTTTGTATCAAGACAGAGAATATACTTAAATAAGAATTCTTATACTGATAATCATTTCATGCTATTTTACTTGTAAAATTCTCATTCAGGAAAGCCACATTTAGAAAAAGGAATGTATGTGTCTATTGATATTGCATCGCTGTGTACATATTTCATCAAAATGCGATATTTTAACGGGGAAAATATATCACTATTTATTTTTAGATAATGCATGTGTGAGTAAGAAAAATAAAACTTTTTTCATTATATTTTTTTATGTCAATAAAGTTTTCTCTTTCTCTCTCTTTATATATAATACTTTTCCTTATTCTTTTGTTCCAAAATTTCTTAAACAGGGTACATGATTTTAATCACAGCTTTGACACATCAATGAATTTTTGAGTACCTTTTATATAAACTAACACACAGCTATATCTATATCATTTTGAAAACTTAATTACATCCCTTTTTTTTTATAAATAAATTCATTTTAGAGCATTAAATTTGTTTTGTATGGATTCATCTTTTTTTTCTTCCTATTTCAGTTTTTAAATTAAAAGAAATAATTTAAACTTTACAGAGAAACAGTTTTTGATTCAATGCATTAATTACTACTTTAATAATTATGTAGATAAAATGACTGATTATTTTAGATTTCAATAATTATAAAAGCGACAATTATTTTACGATACATAGTGATATATAGGTTATATGAAATGCATTTGCGCTTTTAAAATATTTTTCCATTAATTTCAAATATTTGTTAATTTAATTCTTTTCAAATTTTTATATGAAAAAAAAATTATACTTTTCACAAAGAAAAACATTTTAAAATTGTAAAACTTCACAAATAATTACATTTTTACCACTTAATATTTTTGATTTAAAATTCATGTATTAAATACGAAAAAGATTTTTTCCATATATTCCTCTAAACGAGTAAAATGTAGGTCCTAACAGTTGCCTGGCGTGGGGAAACTTTCAGCAGGAAAACTCTTCGTTCTGCGAGTTTTTCCTTTTGTATAGCTAGATGAACTCCAGGGTTGTGCAATTCTTGTAACTTGTTCCTCGTGCGACCGCGGAATGGGCTGGCCTAAAAACGAATGGGAAAAAACCGGCTACATATTTTCCTTCTTTTTCTGGAGCAAGCGTCTCTTCTCAGCTGCACGTACATTCCGTGACGTCAGAGGAGAGAAGTTGACTCCCATGTCTTTTCCATATCCTGTTTGGGTTGTTTCCTTTTTTTGTTTAGTTATTTTTCTTTTTCCGCTTTCGTCTTTCCCGGAGTTCTTTTCTTTATTTTTTTCCCCCTCGAATCATTTTCTCCGTTTCAGGCGGATTGTTAGTTTTGTTGCGGACGCCATTTGCCCGTTCCCAAGGTAAGTATAAATTTTTTTACTGCGATTCGGACTCTTTTGGAAAGGACGGCTACGAATCACAATATTTTCGGAAGACTGTTTTAAAAGTATAGTTAGTTATGACACACTTCATATCTGTTTTATTTCAAAATGGAATGTTCTTAAACGCAGGTGGTAGATTCTTCAAACGCACACTAGTTGCCACCAGATGGCTTCGAAAGCATGGAACGAAATTCGTTTTGCAGAAAGTGATTTTAGTTGTGTGTTTAGATTTTTGCTTAGAGATATAGAATGCGTAACTTTCTCTTTGGCGAATTACTGCTAAAGATTACTTTATGTAAAATATATGTATTTTTTTTTTGTGTTAAACATCTTAAGGGAATGTTTTGATGCTTGTAAAATACATTTTTATAAATAATAAAAAAGGGAAGAATTTATTTTCTGCTCATGTTTAAAAATATATAATATTGGAAAAAAAAAGAACTTTATAATATCTATTATAAATTAATGAAACTTTACTGATGATTTTATTTTTTAATCAATATTTACGAGTAATTCATTATTGTGATATTGTCATGTAAATTTTAGTGGTGAGAAATTACTAGCATTTAATTTTTAAATATTTTCAAATCATAATTTTGTGTTCAACGACAATTTTTTTTTTATATTCCGAATGATTGAATCCTCTTTAAATGGAAATGTTTTGTATTATAAGAATTTTACAATAAATGTATCGATAACCAAAATTTTCTATTGAAGATTTATGCATATTTTCAAATATTATTGTTAAAAATATTTGACGTATACATTTCACTAAATTTAAATGTGAAAGAAGTGATTTTTTTAATAATAACTCTTGAATATATGTACCTTCTAAACATTAATATATGGTTCTTATTAAGTATTTTACTATGTAACAGATTTGAGTTTTTGAAATTAAAGAATTTAAATTTTCTAAGAAGTCTCTTCGTTCTGTTATGTTTCTAGAATGCATGAATCACTGCAGTTTTTACAATGGAACAGTTAGAATTATCAGTTATAGGAAAAGTAAATTACAAACATTGTGCTTCAAAATAGGTAGTAGAGGGTAATATTTGAACTCAACGAGTATCTTTTTGTATATTGAATAACTTTCAGGCAGTTCTTACCATGATGTTGTTTGAAGCAAGTTTTTGATACCTGAAAGGTTGATCTCATAATAATACATTCAAATTATAAATTTACTTCATGTGAAGTTCAAATACAAAATAATTGAAATACAAAAGTAAACTAATGAATAATTTTTTAAGTATAAAATTGGTTCTATCTCATCTTGTGTAAATTTTAATTGAATAATAAATAACATGATTTACGCATTATAGTACAAATATTGAATTAAATTTTTATTTTTAAATTCAAAATCAGATTTCTAACCATCCATGTGGTAGAAAATCGTGCTGGTATTCACATGAATGATGAGAAATGAATGTAGCTTTATTTAACTGTTAAAAAAGAATAACAAGTTAAAACAAATAAACCAAAATTATTTTGGAATTTTAAATAAATGACTCATTAAATAAGTTAAGGAGTATAAAGTTCTCTTTTGTAAATTGTAATAAGCCAGATTATTTAAAAGAATATGTGATCTTTAAACCGCATGTGTTCTAACTTCTCAATAGAAATAAAAAAATTGAGAAATTTTTGAAAAGTAACTTAATTTATAGCCTTTTTTTATTATGAGTAAATATTGATTTCATGTATGCTTGGTTTTTAAATATCAACAATTAATTTAGGAATCATCACACTAAATATTTAGTTATACTTGCTAATTTTTTCCATTGAATTTTATTTAAGTGTTCTAATGAATTATAAATTGTGTTGCTATTGAATTCTTTATGAAATTAAAATTCGATGGCTCTTAAGTTCATCTAAACTTTTTGAAATAATCAGGAGGATTTTTCTTTCTGTTGCATGCTTATTTCCTGTGATAAAGCTTTTCAAGTAAGTATAAACTATTTCTCTTGAATGTTTTGATATGCTTTTGTTATATTATGTTTGAGCATTGTAACCCAAAAAAATTTTTTACATATTATTTAAGAAATGAATTTGAGCATGATTAATAAAATCAGAATATGTTAATGATAAACTGTCAGTGCATTATTTTATTAAAAATGTTTGATTATTTATTTTTAAAAATTATTGTGCAATATATTTATTAATACTGAACACAATATTAAATTTTTATAAATGAATGTCTTTTGCAGAAACTACATTTATGTTTTTGTAATGATTGAACTTGTGGCTGACTATTTTATCAAATTCAGATTTCATATTTTTTTGTATAGCATGTTTTTTTATATAAAATATTGCAATTATTAAAACTAATTTGCTTATGATTTATCTAACTTAAGTTAATTTGTACATTTTTAGGTGAATGTTTTGCTTATGTTTAGCATGTTTTTCTTTCCTTAATTATCTGTGTTTTTTAAGTTTATTTACTATATTGTTAAAAATTTTTTTGCAGTAATTTATGCTATAAATATTGTATACTTTTGTGTATGAATTGTTTAAATTGCCTTCATTGCTTTGAAATGTATTTTAATAAAATTTTTGTTTTGTTTACTTTGGTTTTATTATTGCTCTGTAAATGCTAAGTCGTAAAGATTTATTTCACTTGTGATTTTTAGCATTTATTATTTTTAGATGTATTAGTTTTTAGTTATTTTATTATACATTTATTATATATTATTTTAAGTTTAGATAATTATTATAGTTTGCATATAGAGTTGACTTCTGCTTAAATTATTTTTACCTTTATATTTGATTATATATTCATTTGAATTTATAATTTATATTGTATATTTTTGTTTATAAAATATGTTGTATGTTAAATGTTAGTAATTTTTTAAACTCCCTAGACTACAGTATGCCATGAAATGAAGAAATATTTAAATATAAATTTCACTCTAGTTTGATTCAAAATGTGTTTTTTAATTTAAAATTTGAGAAATGTGTGTACTGTTTCCTAGAGAGATAAGCTAGTCTCTTTTCAATATATTGATATAATATTTTAATATTGAGTGTTTCAGTTATTTAAAGTATGTTCTTTTTTCTTTGTTTTTAGCTCCTAAAAAAGATCCAAATTTAAGGAGAGCTGATTTTGATAAGATTTTATCTCAATTGGATGAGCCAATATGTCCTTATTGCAAGAGAATTTTTTCCAGTCGAGGGAATTTAAGACGCCATATGGAAATCCACATCATGAGTGATCGCAAAAGATTTGAATGTGATATTTGTTTAAAGAAATACAAACGTAAAGATTATCTTAAAGAGCACAAAATGACTGTCCATAGTCCTAAAAACAAATGGAAATTCTTACGGGTTACAACAAATGATGACTATTGTAGAGATTATAGCTTGAAAGATTCTTTTGAAAAAAATTCATTACATGTAATAAATGATTACTCCTTGGAGAAGCAGTAAATTTAACAATGATTGGAGAAAATAAAATTTCATTTATTCCATAAAATAGGTTAACAAAATTTGAATTTCGCTTGTTTATTTTACTTACAATATATAATACTGCTAATTTTTACAGATTGAAACTTTTTTTTTAATATTCATGAATTTAATTGAAATTTTTGAATTCATTGAAATGAAATTTAATATTTGATCATGATTTAAATATTTGGAAAATTTCAAAACATATGATTGACTTGTAGGAATTATTATTTTTTGAAAACAATGAATAAAAAACTAGAATAATTAAAATTTGATATTCCATCACCTGAGATTTGCTTTCTTTAAACAAAATTTTTTAATGTATCTCTTAGTTTTTTGTTTTGCTTTGGTTTAAGTTATAGTTTACTATTTCAATTAAAATTATTTAAATTATCTAAATTCTTTGAATAATCAATGCAATTTTATGAATTACATTCTCAAACAAGATTTGTAGCAAATAATGGATTTTTTAAAAAATAATTATTTACTGATTTGAAAATAATTTCAACACATAATTATAAATATTTTTTGAGTGCAGATGAAGACCACCTAGTGTAAGGAAATATTCTAATTGCTTTCATTTTTATCTAAAACTTAATTTCAAAGTATTCTATTAAAATTTGTTCAAAATTGTAATTCTAAGGAAAATAATTTTTTTTTTTTATCCTACACCCGACCTTGGTTTTTCAACCATCAGTCTCTGTCGGGCAGCCCAATACAATCTTGAGGTGAATGAAAAGTCATCAAAGGAAAATATTAAATCCAAGCCTAAATATTTCAGTTAAATTTATACATTGTATCTTCACTCTTTGTGTGGTAAAAGTTTAAATTCTGTTATTTATTAATTTAACTTGATTTGCCAAATTAATTTGATCCTAATATTGAAGCTTACATTGTAATTTATTGATGAATTTAATTAATATACCTTAGTTTAAATAATTTTAATGTAATAAAACGATCTGTTCTCTTATGCTATTTCTCAGTTAAAAAAAAAAATTCAAAATTTGTCAATGTTAATGGTGCTATATTTCTGTATTTTGTGATAGCTATAATCTTTATTTTATTAATATCTATTATTAATTGATTTTATTAAATGGTAAAGGATTCATACACAAGCATTTAGTTTTTGGATAATTATAGAATTCAAGTTAATTATATATTTGAATTCAAATGATATTTCTAATAATATTACTGAAGAATAGTGAAACAGTATTTATAATCTGAATATTGATCCTGTTTATTTAGTATAATTTCTTAATCTAGGATTAATTATTTCTTTTAGTGAATATGTTTTATTAAAAAAGTTAATATTATTAACACATTTATTAAGTAATTTTGTTATGCTTAGACAACTGCATACCTTTTTGATATATGAATAGTGTTTTTAAAATATTCTCATTTTCCTATATTATAAAACAACCCCATTTGATTTTTTTCATTGCTCAAAACAAACTCATATTGTTATGAATGTTTCTGTGTTGTGGTGAAAATTACGATATTGCCAGTAAAATAAACAGTATTAATGTTAAGCAACATTTATCTTGTTTTTATTTACTTTACATTATTTCATATTAATATTGCTTACTTTACTCTTTCACTGTATATATATGTGTATATTTGTGTTTTAGACAAGTTTATATCTTGTTACATGCGTTGTTTATTAATCACTGTACAATAAAATTTCAAATCATTAAATTTACCTCATAAAAATATTTTTAAATAAAAAAATTGTGATTACATTATAAAATTTTATTTACATTGGATAAAACTAAGTTCTAGTTATCAAATTTATGGAAATTGTGCCAAATTGTTTAACAGAAAAAGGTATTTCTTTTTGCTACTGTATGATGTGGAAAATATTTTTCAAATACCACAATGACTTTTTGAAGTAAATTCCTTGAAAACTTAATTTTCTTTTCTTCTGATTAATTGCCTCATTTTCATTAGTTCCATGTATTTTAAAAAAATCATAAATGTGTTTTTTAAAAAGGATCATAAATATAAAAAACGAAGTTCCATGTTATTTAGATTTATGATCATATTGTTGAACAGATTGTTATGAAAATGTATATTATATTTGATATGTGATGTCCTGAATATGGCTTGTTTAACTTCAAAATCAATTGTAATCATTGTTACTTTTTTGTTTTAATCAAAAAGATACCTATTTTAATAATTAAAAGCAAAATTGTCGTCTAATAAAATATTTAGCTGTGGTTCATAGAGTCATGCATCACTGGAGTAAGTGCCAATTTTTTTAATATCTGTTGTAAAAAAGTGTTATACAAAAAAGGTTATATTTCTGATTTTAAGATTTTTTTGCTTTGTTTTTCTTAGCTTTTATAAATGTTAAAAAATTTTTTTGGCACATTGTCTAGTGATGCGTTGTACTATCTATTTATATATTATGATTTTTCAAAGAGACATTTTTATATCTTAATAATTAAAAAATATTTTTCCTTCTTTAAAATTAGATAAGTACTGTTGTATTTTTTTCACATTTTAATTATTAAAAATGTTAAGGGAGATGGTAATTATTGTATCAATTTAGCATTGTGTTATGTTGCTTATAAATTTTCATACTAGGTGTTTTTATTGTATTATGATAGAATAGTAAATTTTTTCTATAAACTTTTGTATTATTTGTGTACTTTAATTTTTTGTCAATGTTTTAAGTTTGAAAAGATCAAACAAGCAAGTATTTGATGATCAAAATTTCTTTTGTTTTTATGTATATAGAAAAACTTGTCTTAACAAATGGAATGGGTCCCTTATGTATATTTAACAGTTTTCAATAAAATGTTTCATTTGTATATGTATTATAGTTTTGCTTTTCATTTTTTCCAAATTTACTTATGATTTGCATTTTAAATAAATTCTTGCTTATTTTATTTCAGTACTAATTGGAAGTTATATATTTTTAATACAGTGTATATGATTCAAATATATTTCAAAGGTATTATGATTCACCACACAATTAAGTTCCAGTATATGTGAACTTGCTCATATTATTTTTCCATTACTTTCAATATTGTATAGCTGAACTTTTTGTTGACATTTCATTTGTTCATATTTAGGAATTTTTCCTAAACTTCTGTTATTTTTATGCATATAAAAACATTTATGTACATAAAATAAGTTTTACAAAGCTTCTATTTGATTTTTCTTGAGAATTATCTAATTTATCTTTTTATAGATACTCCTCTTTCTGAATGGTAAATTTTTATAGTGTCTTTTTTATAATATAGTAGATCTTCACCATAGCCAGACTTACTATGGATGTGGAAATGCTGTAATTTTGAGATGCAAGATTGCAGTTTATTTGTAAATATTTACACTGAAAACATGTTGCCATATGCAAACAATTGTTGGTTATATCAGGCATTTGTCATTATTTTTATGTAAAACTATAATTAATAGGTTTATGTTGGATGATGGTTTCACGAATTTAAGTCCTTATTTAAACTGTTATGCCAAAACAATATTAGGTATTGATTATCATAATTCTTTTAAGTGGTAAATCTATGTTTTCACATAACTGAAATGTTTGATAGAAAAAATTTTCTCCAAAATAATAAAAATTGTTTAGTTTTTTTTATATTTTATTAAGAGTAATTTTATATAAAATTAGTGTTATCAAATTATTTTATGTGTTTAAAATATTAATTTAATGCTAATTAATCTAAACTTACAATAATAATAATATATATGTTTAATATAAATATTCATATGTTTAAAAAATATTAATTGTGAAATTTTTTCATTTTTGGATACTTGCATTGCTATATTATCTATAGATTGAAAGAAACGAAAGTAAATTTGTTCTAAAAATGAATTAGTTAAAATTATTAAACTGCTATGTATCTAGAGGTGAGTTACTTCTTTTTTTTTTTAATAATATTTAAATTTCTCATTTTGTTAAAACCTTGGGTAAAATTATATTTAAAAATGTTTGATAATTTAAACTAGTTAATTACTGTTTAAATTCTGTACTTTTCACATAAAAAAACATCCTTGTTTAAATTGTTTGCCTATAGATTTTTGTTTCAAATATTTGATATAGCTCGGCATCTATGTACTCATATCTTGCAATTTAGCCAATGAGAAATAAAAGGGTGTATATTAAAACATTATGTTTGAAAGTTTTAATCAACATTAAAAAATGAAACTTCAAAATCAGTACTAATGACCTGTTATTTCATGTTTGTTAATTTATTGATACATCTTTAATCAATATTACTGAAATAATTTGAAGTTATATCTGATTTTTCTAATATTATAGAATTCATATTAGTATTATTAATATTTTCAAATGATTTTTTTAAATTTATATGTTTAAAGGAACCTCTTTCAAATGAGTTTTTGTGATTTAATTTAAAATTTAAAAAAGCAAAATCTCTAATATCAAGACTTTTAAATTGCTTTAATTATTCTTGATCACCATAGTAAATTTTTTTATTGAGAATGAATTTTCTTTATATGTACTTGGAACTAATATAATAGCTACTGTAATTATATAATTAAAAAGTGATTTAAATATTAATAGGAATTTTCATTTTATATTAAAATTTATTTTCAATTAATTATGGAAAGCTAAAAATTGATTATTTTCTTTTGCAAATAGTTTTAAAAATATTTCAAATTTTCATTTTTATTTTTTCAAAAATTCTTAAAGATTTGAAGTATGTTTCATACTGTGAATATTTAAAAGGATTCAATTGTGAATATTTAAAAGATTAAACTAAATTTAATTTGGAAAATGCTTATAGCTCTTAAAATTTTTGTTATTAATCATCAAAATATAAGTAAAGCAGCATTTTTTGTTAAAATGAATATGTATGTATAATGTAAACTGTATCTATGTAACCTATTCTTTTTTTGTTATTTTCATTAATTATAATATTTTATATCAGATTAAAAATTGTGGACACATTTTTCTTTATGGACTCTATTTTTTTGTTTATGTATATTTCTAAATTAAATTATTCATTTAAATAATTTGTTAAAAACAAAAATATTTTCAAAATGTTAATCTTACTTTGAATTACTCATTAAGGGAATTATACAATGCATAAAAAATATTTATACTTTTGTTGCTAAAATTAAGCCAGCATTTTCTTATAGAAGCAATAAAATAAAGTTTTGTTAAAAGATAGATATATACTTGAAAAGAAGAAAGATAGTGCTGTAAGATTGCTGTTAAAGTACAATTTTCTTGTTTACTCATCTGTTAAAGAAATAACTAAGAAATGTGTTGATATGACTATTTATCTGACTGAAAGGTTTGATGATTATTTTTCTGAGAAAAAGAGAGTTGCTGTTGAATAATTGGCGATGTAAGTTGGATTTCTTTTACTAAGAGGTGTGGATGGATACTAAAACTTTGTGTATACAACCCATTGGCTACAAATTATCCTTTTGGAAGCAATATGTTGTGGGTGTCATGAAAAATAACTTGAAAACAGTTTTCTGCTTTGTTTATTGTCACTATTTGGTGTTAAAAGTCTTATTTTTTAATTAAAAAATATATATTCACTTATGACTTATGTTATGAAAACTGTTCATGCTCAATCTTTATTTTTAATTTTATAATTTTGTTTTATCTCATTATTTTAAAAATGAATTTCATTTATCATTATTATTACTTTCATGCCGATCTATGCACACATTTATGTAATTTTGTCTGAAAAGTATGTTTTCGCAACATTTGTAACTTATAATGGTACTGAATATGTATGTGTTTAGTATTTGAGAAAAATTTGAAATAGTGGACATATTGAAAGATTTTAAACAGTATTTAAAAACTGTAATATAAAAAATTAAAAAGGTAGACAGAAGAAAATCAGTATTTTGCTGATTTTTCCATTTCTTCATTCATTATTTTACAGCTTTTAATCATTTCATAATTTCTAATAAATATATCAGCACATGCTGAGATTTTACTGTGCATTGACAGTTCAACAATATATTTTTATTCACTACTGTATTGGCATAACTATCTTTAATAGCTTTTATGAAAACAGGTTCCCAAATTCCCATGTGAGGAAATAAAATGTTGGAATGTTTCTCTAGGAATAGAGTATGTGACACCCCTTATAAAATTAACAAAACATAATGTTTTGTTAATTTTTGTATCACTGAGGAAAAGAAACTGTAAAAACTTAAACATTTATTTTTCAACATTTTTTTTCAATTATCTTATTTAATTATCAATCTTAAGTAAGAGTCTCATTTACTGTTGTGATTATCTTTCCAAATGGTTCTGAAAAACTCATTTCTTCCTTTTTCTAAATGAAAGTTGTGAAATTGTGTTACATTATGAATGTCATTTAATTTATTAAATATTTAAAAAGTAAACACAAAATTGATGTTTATTAAATTTATTACATTAAGTGAAACAAAGAACTGAAATACTTTTTTAAGAAACTTAATGAAATTGTTAAGTTGATAAAGCTGATGGATAACCATTCTAATCCCAAATAACTGAAATCTTCAACATAATGCATATTAAAACAAAGGTGTCAATTAATAGAAAGGAAAAGTATCTATAAATTAAAATTTTTTTTATATATGTCAGAAAAGTTCATGCATACGATTGCCATTTATGATAATTTATTTTCGAAAATGTTATCATTTTTATCATTGATTTATGCCTTGCTAATATTAATTTTATTTTGGGTAGTTATCTTTTGTTTAATTTTATATAAGAAATAACTACTTAATCATTGTAAAAATCCTGTAATATTTCAATCAGATAAATGCATTAAAAAGGATGATATACAATATACCTACATTATATTTATATATATATATATATATATATATATATATATATATATATATATATATATATATATATATATATATATATATATATATATATACATTGAATATCATCTCTTAATGTTATTCTTCTGTTTTTAATCTTTTTTGAGGAAAGATTAACAATCTTTTTCAATTTTATAAAATTTATTTTAAACTAAAACTTTTTTAATTCTTAGTTAGGATAAAACCCAGAAATTAAGGAAATAAAGTAAAAATAAAGTATTTGGAATAAAAAATCTTTCTTTGATGCATTTAAAAATTGATTTTTTGAAATGATGGTTGTATATGATTGGTATAGCATTGTAATCGGTAAATACTATTTTCTTTATTATTTAGTTTTTCTAACTATTTATAATGTTATGTAATTGTCATCAGTCATCTATAATTCATGTGAATAATTATTGAGTACACAAAAATTTTAAACTCACTAAATGAAAGTTGATGTATTTGTATAAGTAAAAATGAATTTTGTTATTTTATTATTTTGACAGATTTTTCTTTTTATTTACAAATGCTGTAAAGTTAAATGGCAATTTTTAATTTTTGCATGTTTTTTTTATTAAGGGAAATATTAATACAAATTTTTTGAATGAAATCAATTAAAAAGAAAATTTTGGAGGGAAAAATGGAAAGAAACAAAAAATTAAGAAAATATTGAAAGGGAAAATGTGGTTTTTTTATTGCATTAAGTTTAAGTCTCAACATAAATACCATGAAATTGTATTCTGAGCACATTTTTAACTCATTTTTATTTAGTCAATGTTACTAGTTAATTTATATCCTTTGTAGCAATATTTTAATACTTTCATAAATTAATGATGTTTTAATGCATTTTTACACCATTTTTTTTATTGCAACAGGATGATAATACATGTGCAACATAAATTAACATTTTAATACTCATCATTATATGATAAATCTTTTTACATTCTATTAAAAAACACTGTCTATATGTGCCATTATAACTCAACAGTCCTATGAAGGTTATATGAAATGGCAGTATCTTCTGTCTATGAAGGTTTTAGTTGCAAACAACAAGGATCAAATTCAACGATTTGGTTTTTAAAAGAGAAGATTTCAAAAATAGACTCCTTATAGGAAGTTTGTGAAACAACTGTAAAATACTTCAACTTATTTCTAATGCCATGATTAACTCAAATTGGTTTTTCAAAAGTCATTTTTAATTATAAGAAATGAAGTAGTTAATATCAATTTTAAAATTCAAAACAGGATTTCTGTCATCAATAGATTCAATAATTAATTTAGGTTAATTTTTTAAAACTCATTGTCTGTATTAGGAATACCTTTAAAGTGCTTAAGATTAAAATAGGATCACCTATTATTTTTTTAAAAAAATTTACATTCAAGCTTATGTAATGAAACAAGAGTGACTATGAAACATTTATGAAACAATACAATTATGATACTAAAGAGGGAATTTATCTGGTGATTTTGCTCATACTTATCAAACTGTTACTTCTAATCAAATAACTAAAATTTCTGTGTTGAGGTTAATATTTTATGTCACTGTAAATAAGGCACATGGAAAATATTAAGAAGTATTCATTGAATAACATTTTTCTCTCTATCAGTTTTGTGTAGCTTCCTCTATAGCAGGAAACCCCTTCTCTGCAAATAATGACGCACTCTTGCCTTCGGTTAAACAAACCCACCTTGGGCATGGATGTTTGTAGTGGTTCAGAATCCACTTTAAACCGTAGGTCCCGGTCTAATTAGCCCAAATCGTGTGCAAAAATTGACCGTTGAGCGACAAATAAACCAAACCTGTAAATAATGACATGAAAATTGTTTATATTTTTCATCTTATTTGGGTTTTCTGCTATACAGGTAAGTATTGTAATAAAATACTTTTCTCCATAAAGCAACCATTGTAATACTTTAAATTAATTTAATGTATAAATTAATAAAATATATAAAGTGAAGACAAATTAAAATAAAAAGCAGTGTTTTTATTTTGTTTCTACTTTATATAATTTAAAGTTCATTTTATACGAAGCAGTGATATTTTTTCACTGCAATAATGTCTCTACGTTGAAAGTATGATACTTTTAATTTAAAATTTGTGAAGTTTGAAGATAATTTTGATAAAACTAAAGTTTTAGTTAATACTGCTTATTTCATACTAGCTAGCTTGTTTTTGTGCAGTAAATAAAACATTTCATCTTAAACATTCTAATATAAAATTAGATCTTGAACATTATCTACAAATAGATTAAACAAGATGTAATTTGAATTTAACCTAGCAAAATGGATCATTCACCTGATAATAATGAGAACTTTAAATTGCTAATTTTTACTATGTATTTATTTCAGAAATGAAAAATCAATGAATTTTATTTTATCTCAAATTATAAAACATTGTTCTATTACATAATTTGAATACTATCCTTTTTTCCATAAAGAGTAAATAGGTAAAAACTTTTTTGTATTATGTTGATTTAGAAAAGTATAACATTTTTGTTTTGAAATTAACAAATCATCAGTCATAAAACCTTGTTTTCTCAAATATATATAAATTAGCATATGCTTTTAGTTCAACTGTGCATAGCTTTGTTTCTACTTCAAGGTTTCATGTTTTGTAATTTTTATTTGTTTTCTTGGTAGTTTTATTTTTTTTAGTATAATTTAAGTAAGGAAAGAAATGAAGACTAGATTTCAGAATTTAAAATTGTGTTTTAATATAACAAAATGAAATTCTTACAACTGATTCATTACTTTTAAAATAATGTTATTGTAGTGTTTTGGAAATCAGTTTGCTATCTGATATATCACTAATTATATATGTAATTGTATTTCAAAAAATGGCAGTTTGCAAATTCATTTTGTGAAACAAGTGCTTGTTGTTTTTATATTTAATGGGGATTATGTAACACACATAAACTTGATAGACATATTTGTTATAGTTTTAGATTCAAGATTTAATTGATCTTAAATTGAATTCATTTATAAAATATCACATTGATCTATTTATAATAATAAATTAAATATTAACACATCAGATTATCAAGAAAAGTAATATAAATATATATAAATCAATATTGTAATTGAAATATAGCTGCTTTTATAATCCATTTATATTTTTTTCTTTGAATATTTATTTAAAGCTTACTTTGCATATTTAAATGTATTTTTTACAATACAATTTTTTATTCTTATCATGCATAATGATACAAGAGGATCCTAGATTATATGAATTGGTTACAGGTTAAATTCTACCATCTATGTTTTGTCATTTAACTGTTGTACATTGTAATGCTTCCAACAATTCACAATGGTTAAATGACAGGAGTAAAACCTGACTTTGCATCCTCTCTATATTAGTTGGGGAATGTAATATTCTAAGAATGTTCATAGAGCCTCCAAACAAAACAACGTTTTATTGGAGCAAATAAGATTACTAGAAAAATTAGTCTGCCAATTGGGCTTGGGTTGCCTGGACTATATGGCAAACTGCAGGAGTTAGTTAGCTACCTGGCAATGAATTTCAAAACTGCTCTAATGAAGAATATTCTTTGTTTTCAAAGCCAATTTTCAACATTCTGCATTTTTTCTTGGCTAAAGTCGTATTTGGGATAGAATTTTTATTGATTTTTAGAACAAACACATTATTATGCTTATTTAAATATACTAAATGTGTTAACATTTAATCTTGCTTTTATTTGATAAGTTTGTGTTAAGGTTCTCATCTGAGTATTTTTGTTAATCTGTCTAAGATTTCTTGTTGAAATTTATTCAAATGAATATTGATATATACGAAAGAATTCATTCAAATATTTTTTTTAATTAGTACTGCACACAATTTCCTTGATCTAGCAGCCAAATTATATATATCACGTGAAAATTAAAAATAATTGTGATTATACTCAAATATTTTCCAAATTAATTTATAAAAAATAGTAAATGTTAAACTTATAACAAAATTATACACTAAACAAACAAGACAATAGTATTCCATATTAGTAAAGAAAGGGTTGATAACAGTTGTAAACAAAAAAATTACAAATTTTTGTCTTGCTCTTATCCTCTTACTAATTTTAAATAATAAATTGCTGGATATTTGGAATATAAATTTTAAATGTGTGTTAATAGGCATGAGATTCTATTTTTTTGTAATTTTTCCTACATTTTCTATAATTCAAAATAATTTTTAAGAATTAAATATTTCAATAATTAACTATTTTATTATTAAGAATTTTAATACAATGTTGTGATTGTTTTTAATTTAGCAAAAGAAGCTAATAATAATTTTGATTAAGGAATTTTAATGATATTGGTTCAAATTATTTTTATGCCTTTCCATTACATACAACTTTTAATTCCACATTTTAATTTGTGAAAATGAAAACTCAAGCATTGACACATACTTATTTTTATGCTTCTATTTTTCTGTACCAAAGTTATTAATGTAAGAGGAGAAAGGCAAAACTAGATTATTTTGCACAATTTTTTAATTTTTTAGTAGGTTCATTTTATGGTTAGGTATGGTTATTAAGTACTAAATAATGATGCAGAAAATATTATAATATAATAATTCAAAGGGAACTAAAATATTGTTATGTGAATTTCATATTTTTCCCATATCTTTGTGTGATCTCATTTTTAGTGTTATATATTTACATCAGTAGATTTCCTTTTTAGTTGATGTCTATATAAAACTATATATAATAAACACTTCATAATTGATCATGTTACATTGAAAATAAAAATAAAGAGTATTAAATTTTATGCAACATTCTATGGTACATATAAATTGTAAAAATACTCTCATTGTGGGGTCTAATTTTCAACTAGCTGTTAAAGAAATACATATTTATAGTTTCAAAATTACAGACATTCATTTGATAGTGTGTAGGGAGAGAAATATTACACATTAATTATATATTTAAAAAACCAAAATTGTCATTATTAGTACAGGAAAAAAACATCTTTAAAAAAACTTATTTTATTGCAGTATATTTTATTACATGCTGCATACCATATTGGAATTTTGTGAAATGGCTCTTGAACAAATATTTTTTAGCTCCTGACCCCATTTGCTTTTGGAATTAATTCCAGTATATTATATATTATTTTTTCAGTCTCCTGTCTTTATTAAGTGTCCTTTTCTTGTGATTGACTGGCTACCAAACTCTAATGTTATTTATCTAAATCTACATTTTCACTTCAAGAATAATAAGTAAACAATTTTATTATTTTTAAAAGGAAATACTTCTTAAGAAAAAAATATTAAAATATAATTTTTTCAAAAACATTAATTATATTTATTCAATAGCTTTATTTAAAAAATATTTTTCACAACATATTTAAAATTTAAGTGTATTTTCAAATATTTAAAAAATTTGGTAACTAAGTGGAATAACATTTCAAAATATTAAAAAAATTTTAATTTTCTAATATTAAATGGTATTTTTGCTAATCAATTATTATTTCTAGTTAATGTGTTATTATGGCAAAAAGTTATTAATAAAAATATGTATCAAAATCTTCCTTTATGTGATGAAAAATTATTCAAAATCATTTAATCATGTTTCATAAATTTATTAGTTCCGTTTGTGTAACATTTTTAATTGCTGAAATTCATGAAATGGTAATCTGGTTCTTACGCAAATTTGCATTTTACTCAGTAAACTACCAAACTTGATCTTAAAAGTAATGTTTTTTCTTTAATAATTTAAACTTTATGTCCTAATATATATGTTTGCCAAATATTATTTCATCCAAAAATTAACTTGAAGTGTTAAGTATTCATAATTTAACACGAAATGTTTGATTAAGCATGCTTAATCTAAATATTTCATCTTAATTTGGATACCCTGTATTTTTGAAATAGTATTCATGATCATTATTTAAAACTATTTTAAAAATTTTGATTTTGTTAAAGGTATTTAATATATTCCTATTAATGAAGTATCTTTTACTTTACTCCTCTTTTATTATTAGTTTTGTGGTGAATTTTTAGGATATTTCTATAAGCTTCATCAACTTCAAATGACTGATCCACAAAAAAGTTACATTATAAACCAATATTTATATGTTTCACTAAGTAACAAGAAATGAAAATTTTATATGACTTTGAATAAATTTTTTATGGCTTTTAAAGCTATAAAAATATTAGACTTGAAATGTAAATTATGTGCAAAATGTTTGTTGAATTAGTTGTCACTCATATAGAATTTCAAGAACTTAAATTTATTTGTGAATTGTAATATCAGATGCTTACCAATATTTCATTTTTAATTTAAGTGAGAGACAGAGAAAAGGAAATGATGATTGGGATACGTTGATTGAGGATATTGTATCTAATAAATTACATAATTGCAGCTAAAGTAAGTTTCATATGGATACAATGTTTATATGTATGTAACAGTGGATTAAGCTATAATAATGTGTAAATAAGCTTTTTTTTTTAAAAAAAAGAAAAACACTTTTATAAGTAGAAATGCACAACAGCTAGATATGATTGTGTTCATACAATAAGAAACACATGCTTCAGCAATTGATTTCTAAGAATTGTGTGAAATAATTTTATAATGCATATAAGTTTTCACATGAAAGTTAAAATTCATTGGTAAAATTGGTTATTTTATATTAAATCTTTATCTCATAATTTCAACATTAAATAAAAATTTCGTTGCAAATGTGAAATTTTTTTTTATATTTATTTTGACTTCATAAAGAAGTGGATGGTAATGATAAAGAAAGTGAAATAAAAATTCATTTTTTATAACAGAATTATGGAAAATTATAAAAACCATTATGAAAAGTTTCTTTTTAGTAACTGTCATGGAGAAACAAAATTTGATAATGCGTAATTATATTTCTTAATTAAAAAAAAAATATATGTGTGTGTATAAAGCTTGAAATATGATTCTGCACATTTTACTTAAAGATATTTTAAAAGAGCTTAATGTTTAATTTATACAAATAAATATTTCATTTGGAATTTTCTGGCTAAAAATTATCTGTTTGTGTATATTACTGACTAATTTTTTTATTCAATTAAACTCGTTATTTAAATCCTTATTAACTAAGATTAACAACATTAAAAGATTTGTATTGATAATCTTAGTTAATAGTTATTCTACATGTATTCACTAAGAGAAAACAATATATTTGAAAATGAAACAGAAATATTTTGATTAAAATTTATATAAAATAAGTTTTTCTCTTAAAAATATTTTTCTCTCTTATTTAAGTTTTTTTAATAAAGTATTTTTGAGTGTGTGCATACATGATTAATTTAACATTAAATTAAAATATACATTTTACAAGTTTCAAATAATTTTACAAATAGAATCCTGATTGTGTCTATAGTTTTTCATTTATAAGAATGAAAATTTTTTTCCGAATTCAGATAATTTTGTACATATATTCTCTTATATAAATTAAAAGGGTAGTGTTAATTATATATGACTAGTTTGGAAACTACCAACTGAATAAATATTTGTGTTATTTTTAGTTACAAACAAATATTTGTTCATTTCATGTTTGATTCCTTACTATGATTTAAATTTATTATTTTTTATTACATAGTAAAGACATTTGATTCCTACTATGTAATAAAGACTACTGGCTAAAATTGTTGTGATGTATCCTTTATTAAATGAATTTGTAAACAATTTTATTGTAAAATGTTTAAAAGAAATTTTATCTTTTTCATGCATGCAGTTTAATAGTTTTTTTCTTTGTAGGTGAACTTTACTTATCGTATAATGTAGAAAATCAATTATCTTTGAAAGAATTTGTCTGTCATTTTTGTTCACGCAGTTATTCCAAGAAATTTACATTAAAAAGACATATTAGTGAAACTCATAGTAAAGTTGATCCTAGAAAATATGAATGTGAAATTTGTCATAAGCGATATTTGCGAAAAGACTATATGATATTTCACTTACAGACTGTACATGGTGTTAAAGAATTATAGTATTAGATTTGTGTTGATATTCGATTAATAGAATATTTTTTGTGTTACTTCAACTATATTAAAGTTTAATAACATTAAGTCAATTAAGTTTTTGTGTTTATTGTGAGATTTTTCTATGTGATAATTTTATTCAACTTGAAATTGAAAATTGAACCACTCTGCAGAAAATTTTCAATATTTTGCAGAGTGGACAAAAAGACAAATATTTACAAATGTCTTCTTTTCTCATTGTACTAAATTTTGCATTTTATAGGCAATGGATATAAACGTTTCAAAAATACATTAACTTAAGTTTATGAAAAGTAAAACTGAACATTATGAAAGATTTTTGAGTATATTTTTATGTTAGTATTATTAAGAATTTTTACATATGCTTTCCTCTCAAGTGTATTTATTTCTTACTATATATTCTGGAAATAATTGAGCTCAATTTTATATTTATGCATACTTTGAAAAAGCTATCTAGATAAATCTTATCTAGAAATGATAAGATTTATTTATTTTGTCATCAAATAGAGCTTAACTTTATGGTCACTAAGAGAAGCTGACTTAAAGTTTTTCTAACCATTTAGCAACCATTTGTATTTGAGGACTTAATAGTATCAGTTGTCTAACGATTTTATGTATTCTCACAAGAATAATTTGTGTTTTAAATTAACATGTTCTTCTTTCTCCTTTAGATGGTCACCATATTTCTAAAAAATATTTTTATTTTGGTTTTATCTTCTATTAAGAAATATCTGTTAAGCTTTCTTTGTTAAAGTTTTATAAACCATATTTATTCCAATCTTTGTTTATCATCTTTAAATATCTCATTCTGACTGAAAAACTTGCTGGAAAATATCCTTTATTTATTTGATATAAATATCAATTACTGAATGCTAAATTTTAATATCTCATGACTCATTTCTTTTTCATATAGATAATTTCTGAAGAATTAAAAATATTCAAGAATTTACATAAAATATTAGACAGACTTGTAATATCACTCCATTTTTCATTCATGTCAACCTATATTTTAAATCATATTTATAATATTTAAAAGTTAATTGTAATAAATGGAAAAATTAAGCATTAGAAAAAATTGAATTATGATTTTTAAATTAAGATTTAATATTTAATAATTAAATAAGAAAGAGATTATAAGAAGAATATTTGATTAAGATGTTTCGCTGCCACATTAGATTGCTTTGCATTTTGAAAGTATGCTGTATTGAGTGAATATAATTAATTTGTATATTTATAAAAAATAGAAGTTAAAAAATTGTTTTCTGTTTAGGAGCACTAGTCATATTTATAATAATATATTGTGTATTATGTTTGATATTAAATGTAGTGTTAGAATTATGGATTGAAAATTTTATGTGTTCTCTTTTAGATATTTTTTGAGAACTTGGAAACATTTGAATATTTAAAGTTCAACTATTGCTTTTATATTTATACAATAAGTTGATACAAGTAAAAATAATTCGTTTATAATTTAGGGTTAAATTTTTAACTTTTTATATTTACATCCTTATTTTTCTAGATTTACAAGTAATCAGATCTTGATCATATTTCTTTTATCAAATCCAAAATGAGGCCTCACTTAGTTTGATTTTTTATCCACACTTAAAATTTTTTAATAAAATGTAATCAATAATAAAATTGATAATTTGTACCCAGTCAAAAGAAAAATATCAAAATGCAATTCAAGTTATACACATTCTTGAAATATTTTCTTGCTTTTTATCCTTCTGTATGACTTAAAAGTTTTTCCCTCATATTTGAAGTATCAGAAGAATTTAATAAATAAACCCAAAAAGAATTTCTGTTTCTTTAACATTTTAACACACACTGATATTTTCAGTGTACAATATTTATTGTATTATTCAGGAAAAAATGCACACATATTAAAACATTTCAAAATTTTATGTAATTGCAAAAATATTTGAAGTAAAAATTTATGTAGAAAGACAAAATATCAACATTTTGATTCTTTGAAAAAAGTTATGGTTTGGTATAGCTGTACTCTTATTTTCATGATTTGATTAAATACTTTTAAAATAAATAAGAATTGCTATTTGTTGGAATTAAGTTTAATTTTATGTAAGGATGCACACTAAATAATTTTTTTTACTTATTAGAATTATAATGTTGATAGCATGAAAATCTGTATTTTTAATATGAGTCTTTAAATTAAATTAATGAAATATATATTAGAAGTACAGTATATATATTTAAGAAATAATATGTGTGTATGTAATTGTTAATTGTATTATAAATTTAATTTCTTTATTATGTTTCTCTGTTTTTAATTATAAATTATATATTTCTTTTTCATTATTACAAGTCATTTATAGAAAATTAATAGCTAGGAATATGAAGTATAAGTTAAAACTATGCAAATTTGAAGTATTGAATCTTAAAAAATAATTGCTTTACATTAATAAAGATTTTTGTGTAAGGATTTTATTTTAATAGCATTTATTAAACATTAAATAAAAATTCTTAGACTTGTAAAGTTCTTAAATTTTTTTATACTTGAAATATATAATTTAATCTATAAGGACTTCTGAAATACAATTATATGGTATTTTATAAATAAAATTCATTTTTTATTCTATTTTAAATTAAAAAAATTAAATTGTAGCAACAATTAAAAAAGTTTGTGTTTATAATTAAAATTTAAAACAAAATATATTTCATGCAGAATTGTATCGCTAAAAACATATTTCTGATCTGTATGTGCTAGAAAAGATATTGTTCAAATGTTTTATACTGATGCTATGTATAATTGATATAAAAATTTATTTTAAATATAGATAGATGTAACCCCAAAATAAAACATCTGGAAAGTAAAGATAAATTATTTCTATGTTTCTAATACTTATGTAATAAATAATTTTTATATTTACCCGCATTATTTAATTAAAAATATTTTTTATATCTATTAATTTGCCTATTTTGTTTTCCTGTTTCATAAAAATTATGTTTTTCTATAAATAACAATACTCTTTGCTTTTTATTAAAAATGTTGCATTTTACTGCTAATTTTTATAAATTATTTTGTTTATAATTTAATGCAATATAATTAACAACACAAAAAATTTCAGTCTATTTTTCAGTTCAAATATTTTTTTTTTTGAATAAACATGTAGTCTTCTTTTCATTGGTTCCTTTCTAATATTGCAATATGTTTTTCTCAGGTCATGTATTTATGGAACATCAATTTAAAGATCAAATTTTTTCTTGCTCATATTGTTCAAAAGTTTGTGCAAATAATTCTAATTTGCGACGTCATATCAAGGAGCAACATAGTGGGGATGGTTACAAGAAGTATCAATGTAAAATTTGCCAGAAAAGATATGCTAGAAGAGATTATATTTATTTTCATATGTCTTCAGTCCATGGCATTCCAGGCGAATAATTATCATTTAAATGTTTATAAATTTATAGCCAATCGAATATTTTATGCTTGTGTTGTATGTGTTGGTATTTTTGATATAATTTCACAAAATGTTTGTATTTTTAAACAAGTGAATAATGTAACAAATATAATTATTCAACGTTTTTCAAAAAAAAATTTTTTACTATTTTTCAAAGAAAATAATTATTTTTATTTATTTCTTGTTTTTATGTTATTGCTTGCCTCTATGTTGCTAAAGTTGAAATGTATGCTAAGTTTTAGTGCTATACTTTATCTTGCAACTTTTAATTTTAGTGCTGTTAATTTGTTAACTATTTTATATTCTTTTTTTTTGGTAATGTTCACCTTAATCTTTTTAACAAGGTCAAAAGAAGTTACTTAAAAAGCAAGTTGAAACAGATTAACTATACTGTAATCCATTTGTATTGATAGTTTCATAATTTGAAAATAGTATTTCTGTCTTTGTATAAGTCTCACAAACATTTTTGGTAGGGCTATGTATATTTTTCCAATTACATTAAATTTTCAAAATAATTCAACTTTCTTCTATATAGATTTTTTTATGAAAGATTGAACTGATATATAAAATATAATGATGAAAAGTGTCAACATGATTCATTTTTAATTAATTTTTCCTTTAAATCAGTAAAGTTTTTCAGAGGTAAAACAAATTATACTAAAAGGAAATTAAATTTTTTTTTAGTTTGCTTGAATAAAAATTTGCCTGGTTAAGAGATTACCATTGTTTATCACCAAAATCTTCTATAAATGTTGAAATCTTTTCTAAAACTACATTAAAATCAAACAAACTTTGGTTTATTTTTAGAACTTTTGTTTTTTTTTCATTAACTTTTGTTTAATATTTTTATTAATACTTAATCCAATTTATTTGGCCCTAACTGCTTAAAAAATGCATTCTTTCAACAATAATATCAGATTCTTGAATAATTAATCTATTGATCTTATAAATATATTATGGCACTTCTACTCTTAAATCAGCCTAGTAAGCTCTTCAACTATTCAGTTTAATAAAGCAAAAGACATATTAAATAAGAAAAAAATAACTAAAAAAGGCTTAGAAAACATAAAATTCATTATATTATGCAGTAATAATATTGAAAAGTTAATATATTAATCAATTCATAATTAAACCAATTTTATTATTTATGAGCTCATTTGAAGATTTGGAAAAGACACTATAATATTTTTTGAAATAACCGAGATTTACTGTAATATATTCGAAAAATTTCTTTGATAAATGTTAGTGAACATTTTATTGTAAAATACAGTCATTAGAATTAAAGTAAAAAATAATAGCTATTCTGTAAATTGAATAAATGATTAATTTACATAATTTTTAGCATAATTTTTTTCACTTTTCAGCTCTTAGTTTCATATTATTTAATTTTTAAAATGATTTAGTTTTAAACATGATTTTACAAATGTGTTCTTAATTGTAGATTAGTTACTGTAAATTTTAATAAAAATTTAAATCTTAATGTATGAACAAGTGTTTTTTCTGAATTATCAATTACTTTGAACTCTGATGATTTATTGATATTATTTTGATTGATTTAATAACTAAGCAAAAAATTTTTTAAATTATTTCATTTACAGTATGCATTTAAAAAGTTGCACTAAATGGAATAATTAATAGCTTTGGTTAATTCCTTCAAATTGTTTGTATTGTAGTTTATATAAGTGCATTTGCTTATAATAAATGTCTAATAAATTAAGAATTAGAAACACGGTGAAATGCAGCTATTTCTTTATTGTGCAATTTAACTATTATTCTGTTCATTATATGATAAACAATTTATTTTAATTTTTTAAGTATTGTATCTTCTTGAATATCTATTTGATCCATATAAGATAATGTCTGCAGTTTTTTTATAAAGTTATTTTGAAAGTAAATAAAATATACAACCTTACATTGTTTTATAGTTATGATAATTTACTTCTCAGAAGCTTGTTTTGTCAAAAACTTGTTTTAGAAATTAATAAATGGTATATTAAAAAATATATAATTTGATAACCTTATGCATTTTTTTTAGAAGTTAGTATTTTATTTTCAAAATTATATAAAGCTTAAATATTCAGAAGTCAGTCCTTTTAACTTTTAATCTATTTAATACTTGTTTTGTTCAAATTGAGGGAAGATCAGCTATTCATAGGTCTACCTTTATTATGTAAAATATCTTTATGTTGATCATTTTCACTTTATTCTTTGAAAAGGAAAATAAATTATCAAAGGATTTAGTTTTTGTTTTTTGTATGTTCGTAGACTTCTTAAGTAATTAGTTACAAGTAAAGTATTCATCATTTCTATTTATATGTAATTTATGATTTTGCTTACTAGTTTTAATAAATATATTGTAATGTTCATGTAATAAAAATAAAAGGCATTCAATTAGTCAGTACTTTTTATTACTTGCTAATTAAAAAATTATCCTTTATTTTTTACAACAAAAGTATATCTCAGAGTTTGAAACCAAATGTTAGAATAACTTTAATTTTTTGATTGAGATTGAAAATAAAAATTATTTTATTCTTATCTACTTTTTAAAATTTTTCTTTTTATGCATGTTTTAGTATATTGAATCGGTTTTTCTGGATAGTAATGTTACTTAAATAAAAGCATTTTTGTATTCGTTTACTTTAAATTAATCTTGACTGAAGTTTTCGTAATAATATTGAATTTTCTATATGTGTGACATTAAATATGTATAATTTGTTAAGATTTTGGCAAAAATTGTCATTAATTGGGGAAAATTGATCATATAATACTAACCATTCTAATAATTATTGTGATTTTGATTTTTCTTTCATAAATATAATGGCTTCAAATAATTGTAGATCAGAATAGCAATTTAATAAAACATTTTTTTATAATTTCTTATAGAGTATTAAGCGAGTCTTTTTAATATTTTATCTGATCATTAAAAAACTGAAAATATGGAAGCACTTTTTAAATGCAGTTGTTTTATCTAAATGAAAATTTGTCAAGAAATCTCTAATTTAATTAAATTTCATGTATTTTTGAATAGATATAACTTTAATAAATTTTATACTGAAATTTTTTGTAATTTCAGCAATTGTTTATTATTAATAAATTTTGTTTATTATTTTGTGTTAATCAGAGAAAGACTGTTATTCCCTTTTTAAGTTTCTCTTAAAAATGAATTGATTTTTGGAGAATGAAAAATATTTATGAAAATTTCTAAAGAAGACATTTTATATAATCCTTCTGTTATGAGTAAATTGATTTGTTAGATGCTTATCTTTTAAACGTTTCATTAATATTTAGCTTGTTTTTTGCGCAAATCATAATTTTTGTTTTTAAATAATTTTCAAATAGAGAATGGCCCTTGATAAATTATAAACTCGGTATCCTTGAACATCATTAGTATACTTAATTTTGTTAGTCAGGAAACATACAGTACAATACTAATAATAAAAAACTTTATATCACTTATATTCATAGTATCTAAAGATTCTTCTATACACTTGCTTTTTTATTACTTTATATTGCAGTATTGCATTTTTTTGCTGTAATTTATGATCATTTTTTTATAAATTCAAATTTCCATTGAGAAATAAAACTCAAAATAAAATATATATATATATATATATATATATATATATATATATATATATATATATATATATATATATACATATACACATGCAAAATGCATCATCAGCTGTTAAGTTTATGTGAAAAATTGATAATTAAGATTTTAATTGAATGCTATATTCCACCAAAGTTTATTACATGTTAAAGCATTTATTTTTCAACTTTTAAATGTTTAATAAATGATTTTATTCAATTTTCATGTCTGTTGAAATAGTATTTTAATATTTCTTTACAGTTTCTCATATGAATGTTTTATTTAAATTGTTGATAATATTTTATTATGATTGATATATTTCCTAATAATACTGACTTTTAAAATTCATACTTTAAGCATATTCGTTGATATAGAGTTAATATGAGATCAATAAAATATTTTTAGGATTTATAAAACCTAAATGTTGTAATATATTTGATTTGCCTTTTGAGTTATTTGTTATTTAAAAAATTCTAATTTTTAGTATTCAAAGTACAAATAATTTTTAATTGTTGAATACAGATTAACTTTTGTAAAATAATAGACTATGCAGGTGATGTAAGAAAAATGAGATGTATTTATAATTAAATTCAACTAAATTATATACTATATTTAATAGTTTTTATTAAACTAAATTTTATTAATAAAACTCATTTTTTTTATTTTGTATGTATATGTTGATGTTTTTAAATTTGACTCCTTCTGAATAAATTAACTATTATAGCAATAATTTTAATAAAATCTACATGGTAATTTGGTTTTTATTGTACAGAATCTCATTTTAATTATTGAAAAGAGTCAAATTATCTGTAGAGTAAGTTTTTAGCAAAATGAAAATGTTTAGTATCAAAATATACTTTCTTTTCTATAACTAATTATTTCTTTAAGGACTACAAATCAAAGTATTAAATGAAATTCAAAATTTATTAATCTGTGCCTGGATCAAGGATTTATCTAAATTAGAAAGAATATTTATTCACATTGTGAATTATAATTTTGTTTTTCATAAATAATTTATTATTTATTTTATACCCAATTTAATTTACTTGCAAAAATGCATTTATAAAAGTAACAACTTCTGTATTTTTAAATATTTGTATTTCTAGGTTATTCCTTTGTTTCTTATAAGGAAGTCGGCTGTTCGAGTGATTGCTGGAATTCTTGTAAAGAAAATCAAAAGCCAGATATGAAGTTACAAAATGAAATTTTTAATCATCAAGAATGTAATACTGCATGTTTTGATGAAGATATTAAGCCAGATCCAAATTTACTCGTTTCAGCATCTGGAAATCATATTATGGGAAATTGTCATTTAAATCAAGACAAATCAGCAAATTCAAGCTGCTCAGCTGGTAACAGTTTAGAAATAGTCTCAAAGGACACTCACACAAGAATGTGTCCTACCATTCAACAAGTTTGGGCAGTGCATGATTTACAAAATTATACTTACTATAATAGATATGTTTTTTCTAAAAATATAAATAATCAAAATATGAATTGTGTAGGACAGAATATTGATAAAAACATGAAATTAGGTGATCAAACTGCTTCAATTTTGGCTAAATTATCTCCAAAAGAATGTCCAATATGCCTTGAAGGTTTTATGGAGAGTAGTTTAAATAGCCATATTCTTTCGCATAAAGGGAACAGTTTACTTATTGAATGCAAACACTGTGGACAGTTTTTTACTAAAAAAGCATTGAAAATACATAAAAATGCTCATAACTGCTAATAGTGAATATGTTCATTAAACAAATCCTTTCTTTCACATAAATATTTTATATACCATGTTAAGTTAGACAATTTCAAATCATTTTTCTTTACTTTGTGGCAATTTTTGATTATATATATTGTTGCTGTATTTATATATGTGTAAATGTATTATAAATTACTCTAAGTGAATATATTAATTTTAATGATTTATAGCTAGACTCTTCACAAATGAAATATCAACATTTTTAATGTTTGAAATAAGTATTTTAAAGATAATGCATTGTATTCTCATTTTTTACAAAATTATTTATCAATGAAAACTAAATATTTTTAATTGACTTTTTTTGAATAATGATTGAGTGATAAAATTGATTTAAATAATTTTACAGTGAATATATGAAGATAAGAGATTTTTTAAATCTTTTTCATTATTAGTATACAAGGTTTTTTATTTACAGTATAAATAAAGTCATGCAAACTAATAATAGTTTATGTAATAAGACGATTAATTTGATTTTGAAAATGCAATATTACTTTAGAAAACAATGTATATAGTTCCTTAAAAATTATATAACATCTAATTAGCTAGTATGAAAAGCCCTCTTAGGTACAAAATGCAATTTCTTGTGCTTTTGTCAGTTTTATGTATATAGTTTATATGTGTTTATATCTTTTTCAATATTCTTCTGACTGAGAAAATTGAAAATTTTATGAAATATAACTGTACATACAAACAATTAGATTTTATATTTATTTAAAAAAATTAATAAAACTCTTTCAAATTGAAAATATTTATCTATTATTAACAGTTCAGTTGATTAACTGTCTTTTTGAGTATTTTCTAAGATAAAAGATTTTTTGTTTTTCTGTGTGATATTTTTTTTTCATTGGTTAAATATAATTAATTTAATTTGAACTGACATGAGCATATTTTCACAAATAGCTCTAAACTAATAGTCTATATCAGTTAATGTTTTATCTTTTAATGTACTTATGTAGTAATAAAATATTTGTCTGTTATATATTATGATCTAAATATTGATTCAATAATTTTTTTTTAATCTTACTTAATTAAGAATTGCATTTTTCAAATCGAATTAACAATTATCTTCCCATATTTATATTTCTTTATAAGTTTGTCTCCAGATAATTATTTTATATATAAGTTACTATATACTAAGTATTGTCAACTTTGTTATTGAAATACCAGTGAAAAATTTTTTATAGTTTAGTTTTAGAAAAGTAAGTTTAAAATATCTTAAAAAACTATTTTTTAATGGTTCAGATAATTATGTTAAAAATTTTTGCATAAAAAGAAGGGATGCTTTACTTCCTCCTGCCAAAAGTATGTAATTTGATACCAATTCATATAGTTAGTCTTTGTTTAATAAGTGATGTATAATTATATGAAATCAGATGTTTTTTTATTTTAGCAAAGTTGAACTGAATTGATATTAAGTGATTATATCAATTTTATTTGTAAATAAATTAATGATATCTTGAAGGCGGGATAGGATTAAAGTTATTTTTGAACCATTTTAAATTTAATGTTAAATGATATTGAAAATATGACTATATTATAAAAAATGCTTTATTTCAAAAATGTGTAAATACCGCTACTGATAAATTTTTATTACACCCAGAATCACTGAAATATTTCATAAATCAAAATCGCTGAAACATTTCTAAAGCAAATAAATAGAATATTTGAATTGAATGCATATTTATTTATAAAATTAAATTACTAATTAAGTAATGTTTAGTTTATATAGTGTTAAATAGAATGCAATTTTTGAGAGTTAATTAACTAATAAAATGCGAGTACCTATTTTTGTACTTCCATGAAAATGATGGCAGAAAAGAATGAAGGAATTTGTATTTTATGCATAATTTAAAAAAAATGTTATTTGCAGGGGTGTCATTTTTCCACTGTGGTGCCTGATTACCATCTATTAAAAATTTTCAAAGTTCAGATTTTTTCAAAAATTCTATTTTAAGGGAAATTTTTAATTAAGTTTATAAAATTTATGCTATAAATCAATGATGTTAAAATTATTCAGTTAAAAGGTTTGTTTGAGAACAGTTTTATATGAAATTTAATTGAACTACAGTGCAAGGATTATCATTTTCTTCACAATGTGCATATCTGTATATACTCTAATTAGATTGGTTAAGTCATCTGAAAACTTGTTTTTCTTTGGAATTGGCAAGGCTCTAAAAGCATCTGTTGCTGTTAGTGGGGCTAAAACCTGTAAATTTTATATTATTTCATTGGTGGATTTAGATTTTAAATGCTGAAATGCTGGTTTGAGAATTCATTAAAATGAATAAACCTCTTTTTACATTGCTGTTAAATAGAAATGCAAGATATTGGAAGATTTTTGATAAAGTTGTCAGTAGGTATTTGCCTAATGAGAAGTATTGGAAATCAAAAGCCCCTAGATTTTGCTTTATGTGCACAAGAAAGATTAATTGTAGCATACACATTATCAAAATACAAGAAATCAAAATCATTGTTCATATTAAAGGGAAAAATGTGTGCAAAATGTAAAACAAATTATTGTTATATAAAAAGCATGAAATATTTAATGAACAGACTATAAATCATATTTTTTTTCATGAAATATTTATGAAACTACATATAAATCTGGACTTAAATATTATTTAGTTTTGTTAAACTGAATTAAATTGATTATGCATATTTAAGTTCTAAAAGAAGAACTTTATCCAGTGCAAAGAATATGTAGGCTAAAATAAAATAACTTTTAAATGAGAATAGACTTAGTATTTGTAAAGCGATATACTATTTATTCTATATGTACTCAACTACACATAAATCAAAAGGTGGTGTAGAAATACTTTTACATAAATTAAATGTATATCTGCTTTGGTAGTAGTAATCAAAGTAACGCTCTCCCATTGTGGTATACATGGATCCCCTCCCATTGTGGTATACATGGCAATGAACAAGCCAACAAGTTAGCCAAAGAGTCTGTGACGCACCATCCACTTTGTTTCTTGATTCCTCATTGAAATTCTATGAGGAATCAAGAAAGTAGAGCAATTTCTTAGGGACAAAATTTGACAAAAAAGAATTTATACTCTTATAGGGTTGGTTGATGGTAAATCTTGGGCTTGCTTATTCAACAGCCAGTGATGTGCTCCACTTTCTTCCCTCTCTAGAATGAAAGGAGTGGCGTGTTTTAGAATTATCACTGAACATGATTATCTGCAGGCCTATCTTTTCAAAATTGGCTTGATCAACTCTTTTCACTGCTCTCTTAGTGTTACTATGCAAATGATTTAACTTTTAGTTGTCTCTCTTCATGTTCACTCACAAGATGACTTCGGAATCCTTTCTCCTGTATAAGTTCTACTTCCAAATTATACTAGTCTGCAAGACACTTTATGTCCGAGAAGACATTATTAAGCATAATTAAAAAAAATTTATTTGGTTACAAGAAAAGAATAATGTTCCTTTAAATTTGTCCAGCACCTTTCTTGAACCTGTGATTTTTCTTTTAAATTTTACTGCATTTTAAAAAATGAAATTTCAAATTTAAAGAAGTATCTTTAAAAATCCTGTAAAGCAGTATGAATACAAGTTTATACATGTTGGTGCATCTGCTTGTAAAATCTAAATTTAAGTATAAAATTATAAATCTTTCCTATAGTAACAACTGCATACTTGATCAAAAACTTACCAATTGATAATAAAAGTATATCAAATAGTTTACTTTTGCGTTTGATCTAAAATGGGGGAAAGAAAATATAAGCTTATCAGATTTTGTGAATTGGGTTAAATTTTACCTTGTGAGGTCTCTGGAGAAAAATTATGCTATCATTATTACAAAGTCATTATACAGTAGATGAAATGAGTATTGAAAAATGTGTTAAATTTTAAAATGGAGTCAAAACAGCTAAAAAATTAAAATAGTGATCTTATATTTTTGAAAAAACACAATTGTATTCCAAACTATTAATTTTTAATTATTTTCATGAAAGCTTTTTAATTGCATTTTCAGAACCTTTAGTTGAAGATTCTTTCAATATTATGGATGACATTAATTAAAATTACTGACAAGATAATGTTATGTAGAAAATCAATATGTCAACATATCAAGTATTATTTATAAAGTCAAAACTCTTAAAGCACAGATATTATTTATTTATAAATGACCAAGCTTCACTAAAAAGAAAAACTAATCATAATCGGTCTGTTTAAAGAAAGGGAAACAGTTTTGTAATCAAATTTTGTTACATTGCAATCTAACTTTAACTCTACACATAATAAATTATTTGGGAACACAGAAAAACATTTGGCGAAAAAACATCAACTTTTGAGTTAATTAAATATAGCTGTTTAAATACTAATTTTCTATGCTACTATTTTTCTTTTCTTTTCTCTCTCTCTTTTTTTTTTTCAAGGTTTGAAATGCAAGTTAATATAAAATTATCAATAAATAGTTTAATTTGAAATTTTCTGTCTTAGTAATATTTTTAAAGTGGTGCCTTTATATTTGTTTAAGTGAAATTCTTGCAATTAAGACTGCTTACATTTTATTATGTGGTTTATATAGTTTTGCAATTCTATACCTCATAATTATTAAAAAGTATAGTATTTTAAAACTAAATCGATAATTTTTTTTATGGATTTTGTTAAAACTAAAAACTTATTTAAATTGGAATAATTTTCTCTTAAATTTATTATTTTATTTGATTATTTTTTCTAAACTTTCATTTGTTAATAATTTATAATAAATTTAAATAATTAAGATTATTATATTAAATATCATTAATGATTTTTAAAAAATTATAGGATTGATAAAATTATATTAAAAATTATGCAAAGATTGATTAAAGTTTTGAACAAATCCTTGATTTGGAAGGTCTTCTGCCATGATAAAAATTCTCATTTGATATTTATTTAACTTTGAAATATGTAATTTTATGTAAAAATTCATTTTTTCTTATTTAGCTGCCATTAATTTTTTATGATTGAAGTACCATAAAAAGAATATTATCTCCAGTTATATTGTCATGTAGCAGATCATATAACATTTCATAGCAACTTTGAATTAACATCCATATTTCCTCATGAAAAAATTTCATCGTTTATTTCCTGAAAAATTTTCAATCTTCCTCTATCACAATGCAATTTATTTTGTATTGTTCAACAATGGAGAACTTGCGTAAGTGATTAAATATTACTCAAAACTGATAACACTGATATTCTACAATATCTTTTTCAATAATAGTAATTTGTCCTTTGAGATCATCTGAGCTCTCTACCATTGTTAAGTACTTAGCTCAAGAAACTGAATTTCCTAAATTACGGATCACATCTCTTCACAATATCAAAATCAATACTTGATTCTATGTAAATTTTAATTGTATCAAAATATCTTTAAAAAACTAAATATTTTTTAATTGTTATTTTTAACACTTGTGATTTGCTAATATTCATAGAAAAATAGTTGTAGTTATTTGATACATTTCGAAATTAAGGAGATATAATAAATATTTCATAAGTATAATTTTTGATGGAAAACTGTTGTGCACAAAATTGAATAAAGTACATTAAAATGAGTTAAATCTAATTAAAATGAGCAATCACTGTTAATCATGTTAAATAAAATTAAACTTCTCTTTTCATCAACTTATGGGTCATTTTCAAAGACATCAAAATCAATTGAAAAAAATTTTGTCATTAGGAAAATAAAAATGTTTTTTATATTCTTGTTAGTGAATTTTTATCTTATTTGTTTGATAAGAATATTATGAAAATGGTTTTCAATATTCAGTCAGCTATAAATTAATTAATGAAAGCATTTTTGTAGAACATTTATGATGGGTGAATATATTATGCAAGTAGAAACATGAGTTTGCCTACATTTCCTTTATAGTTAACTAAAATCTCTTATGTCACAACTGTTTTAATGATAAAAAATATATAAAACTCTGTTTATTTTTTTCCTAACACAACCTTTTTTCTGTTAAGTGTTTCTTAGTTGATGGTTTTAAACAAACTTTTTCATTTTTATTTCCCTGCTTTAGTTAAGAATGTTGTTCGTTTGAAAAATCGTTTAACTACATTCATTTGTTATTATGACGTTTTAAGAGGCTTGATGTTGATTCTAACAAAAGGAAACATTTATTAACATAATAACAAAATTGTAACCTTATATGGATATTGGGCATAAATAATATTAAAATTATATGTTTAATGCTATAAAACAAAGAAAATTTTTACATTTCTTCAAATGCATGCTAGTCAGCATTGCTATGCTTAATGAACTCGACTTGTTTTCCATTCAGTCTGTGTAAAATTTAATTTAAAAAAATTATAATTAATCCAGATTAGTTGAAGATGTCTATATTAGATGGGTTATCAAAATCAACCAAATACCACAAAAGCATTTCTTTTTTTAATACTGTATGCATATTTCATGCATTAATATCGGTAGAAAATTTATGTTATTTTGTTTCTTAACATGTTTCAGTATCTAACAATTTTATAAATTATTTCACAATTCTTAATTTTATAAATTCCTTATTAAAAATTAAATATCAAAAATAATTTAAAGAAATTCATAAGCATAATTTTAAAAAATACATTTTTTAAAATTATGCTTATGAATTTCTTTCATTGTTTTTTCCCCCCAAGTTCAAAGATATGTGGCATGCTCTTAAATTTAATATTATACAATTTATATATAATGGCACATATGTTTATATATTTAGCATACTTTTTAGTTAAATTTGAAATTTATATAATAAACAAATTTTACTGTTTTCAAAAATTTTAAATGATTATGAAAACTTCTATTATTTGCTTGCATATTATTATCAAAAATTTAAATACACATTAAGAATATTTATGAACTGAAAAGATAAATAAACATAAAGAGTGATTTATTTATTCATATTCTAAATTGTTCATGGTAGAAATCACTATATAAAAATTATTTATGTAAATACAAATTTTAAAATATTTATATTGAACTTACAAGCAAGAAATAATGTTTTATAACTAAGTCATTTGCAATTAAAAATATTCAGTAATTTAAATTATTAAATAAATGAAGCATTTTAAGACAAGTTAGCATTTTTAAAAACTTTTCAAGAACATTGCAGTCTTCTATTGTTAAAAATATACTTTTATTAATCTTCCTTTTATAATGAATTTCTGTTTTTCTTTCAATTTTGATGAACCAAATGAATTTTTTGTTACATATGTAATTGCATTCATATTTACAATTATAAAATACTGGATCATTTACAATAATTGCTATAATTTTATGTTCATATTGTTGTTAAATAAATGCTGCATATATGCTCTAATTTTATCATATCTTAAAGAATTTTCTAAGACTGCATCTACTTTTTATAAAAAAATTCATTTTTAATCGTCCAATTTATTTTTTATCTTTAATTTATATTTTTATAAATATGTATTAATGAAATAAAACCTTTAATGACAAAAGCTTATAGTATTTTCAAAAATTTCATTTATTGAATTTTTTGAATTTGTAGTTTTTCATTAAATGATTATACATTCATTTAATTTTCTTTCAAATGAACTTTATTTTTTCCTGATCCATTTTAACTATTATACCACATTTCTTTTTAAATTCTTAATCATATCTGAAACAAAATCAAGGTACTTTTTTATGATTTATTTGGATGTGTATTATTGTGCAGAACTAATGAGATGAAATTATTGTATTATAACTTTAAACTCTAAGCATTTCTAAAAACAATATTAAGTGCGCAAAATATGTTATTTAAAAAAATTAAATCATGTATAAATTTCTCTTTGATCTACAACTTTTTTTAAAGTGCATGTTTGAAAGCACTATGTATAAAAAAATTTTCTAATTAAATGTTTTGTTCAGAATTTATGTAAAGGTGAATTCCTTTGTGAATTTAAATAACTACAAGATTTATATAATGGTTATTTTATTTCCTCTTCTAATTAGTTTAATATCTAAATTTAGAATCAATTACGAATGTTGATTGGTTTTCAAGATTGCTATATTGCATTAAAAAATTTAAACCAGCCAGTATCTTTACCTCTGATCTTTGAAGAGAAATATAGATAATATTCAATTTATAATGAGGACTCTTGTTCTATAAAGGTTTCAAATAATTTTGTTTTATAATTCTGAAGGAGCTTGGAAAAGATAAGTGCTTATGCTTTGTCATCACAGACGACAAAGTAAATCAGAAGTGCTATTTACTATCAAAGTCTGCATATAATTTAAAATTTTTGTTGCACTATAATTTACAGATAAGTGTTAAGATCTATTGTGAAGTTCATCTCACAAATAAGCAATAAATTTGATATTCTTATATTTATTTTATTGTTCTTTATTTTATTCTTTCACCCATATACTTTATTATTTAAGAATTTTTATTTCCTATTTATTCCTTATTAGTTATTTATTTCTTATGACATTACTTTAGTATTAGATTTATTTTGTATTTTTAATAGTTTATTATTTAGTTTGTTAATTTAAAAAAAATATTTTACATAATTTAGTAATAAGTAAAATTATAGATCAATGAAAATTTACTTTATAAAAAATGTTTTTCAAATATATTATGTATTACTTACATACAAAATGAAAAATGTATTAACTTTCATTTTGGATCAGCTCCAGGTAGAAAAATTTAAAACTTCTGCACCAATTCTAGATACTCGTTTAGACATAAAAGTAATGCAAAACTGAAAATTTTGTAAAACTATCGGAAGTATCAAAAACTAATTTCGTTGAAGGCCGATCATTTTTACTTTTGGTTAAAGAGCAAAGAATCCTGGAACTGATCTTTTCCTTTAAATAAGCAGCCACTTATATTTAGACTTAGGATTACATTTCTTAAATATTTATAAAAAATACAGAATTTTTAAATTATAAAAAGTTGAATTGTATGTGTAAGACAAATGGGAGTTCATTAAAAGTTTATTAAATTCTTTTTATAAATTTATGCTGCAGTAATTTTTGCTAAATGAATTTATTATGTAATATTTTAAAAATTTTGCATATGAACATGTGTATTTTTTAAATAGATGTTTTCTTTTATAATTACTTTTGTTATTAATTTTAATAACTGAAGTAAAAAATATATATTACAATAATGTATTTCTTCTTTTAAATTTTAATGCAATTATCAGCAATAATTATATTTAATTTTTTAATGTTCAGTACTTTCCTTTTAGATTTTAGGACTGAAGTGATTGAAATTGAGCTAACAAATACAAATAATCGGATGATGCATGTACCATTTTGCATTCATTGTAAACGCCAATTTTGTACAGAACAAACTTTGAAACGTCATGTTTTAGAGCGCCATGTTTCAAATCCTCGGAGATTTCAATGTGAATTATGCAATAAAACTTTTTCTAGAAGACATTATCTTATGACACATAGAAAAATGTTACATTTTCTCAGTTGATTAAAAAAAATTTTAAATTGTTTCAAATAATCGTTAATGTTTCCATATTTATAACCAAGACTAAAATTTATATTTACTATTGGGAAATTATTAAACAGATTTGTGTGTTTAATAAAAGTATCTTATATTTTATTTATTTTTCTGTGAAGCATAAAATTAAAATGAACCTTGCATTTCCTTGAATTTTTTATGCAACTTTCATTTAACATCAGCATTGAAAATTCAAGAAAATGAAACTTGCGCGGATACTTATTAGTCAAATTAGATCACTTATTTCACAATTAATGTTTTTTTTTAAATAACTCTTAAATGATTATGCTAATATAGCTTACATTTAAAAAGTTGTTTACACTTATTAGCTTATACTATGTAAACTGAAAGTAAATTTTTATATTATTTGAATAACATTCAACTCGTGGTTATTTTAAATATTTTACACACATACTGGAGTTGGTATTATAAATTATAGGTTTGAAATAAGTTTTTATTGTAATGGGAATACCTTAATGCCACATGTGCAAGAATTAGCAATTTATACAGAGGGTATTAACACATTTTTAGAACGATTTCGATGCCGTTTTATTAATGTTTAAAATATAAAGATTATTCTTTTAAATGTTCGATCTGATAGCTTTTTCTCTGGACTATAAGTCTCCATCGTGATTTCCATGATATAAGAGCTTTTCGTAAAATTTCCAGGGGTATTTCTTTCCATTCCTCTTCTATTACTTTCCAGAGTCCATCCATCGTGGTGGGTTTGCGTTTAGAAAGAGCTCTTTTTAACAGACCAAAGTCACAATAGTCCATAGTTGAAACATCAGGGGACTTCACAGGAACATGTTGAAAAGGTATATATGCAATACCTGTATTAGTCTTCATTTTTTCAAGGAATGCAGTGGTAGTTATCATTCTACCACTGCATGACTAAGTATGACTTGTAGCGTAGTCTTGTTGATGTTTCACTCTCTGAAAGCCTTTGGGATAAAGAAGTGGAATTTCTTCTGTAAATATTGGACGTAAAACCTCCTGATAGTATGATGAGTTGATTTTAACATTTTTTCCTACTCTTTTTATTTTTAATTTCCCATTGTAGGAGAAACCTGCGACTATCATAAATCCCTTATTGAAACTTTCTTTACATTGATGGAACCAGGTTTGTAAATTTTTTCCTCCTCGTTTCCTATAGTAAATAGACCTTTTTTTGTTGCAGTCATTTAGGTAAACCCATGCTTCACCAAGGGTCACAATGTATTTCCATTTATATCCTGCTAAATGGTTTTCATACAGGATTCTACAAAATGTTTTGCGTTGAGCCACATGTCTCGGCAAAAGCTGGTGAACATTATGTTTTTTAGCTTTTTAAAGTTGTAAATCTTGATTTATAATTTTATTTATTGTTGATACAGATGTATCTAAAGACTTTGCAATTGATTTCTGTGTTGATGGATTTTCTCTTGTTACCAGCGATTTCACTTTAGGAACATTTGTAACAGTACGTACTTTTTTCGGATATTCGTTTGGAGTCTTTTTTCCATGTAGAAATAATGATTGACGGTTTTTACCTATCCGATTAATAATGTTGCTTATTTTGCTCTTAAAAATTTTAATACCAAGCATTTCACAACGTATTTGAATCCTGGAATAAGAATATTTATGGAAAGGGCAAAAACATATCCCTCAATCCTCAGCTTATTTACATGCTACATTTTGAAAGAACAATAAATTTAAAACCAGCAGACGATATTTTTCATTTCAAATAATAAGCTGTTGCCAAAAAGTTTTATTTCAAAACACTTTTTTAAAATTCTTAATCGAAATCGTTCTAAAAGTGTGTTAATACCCTCTGTATATTTTATTTTGTTTGTTCAGGCATTCATTTAGGTTAACAAATTCAAAGGAAATACTTGTTTCTTCAAGCAATTTTTTAATAACAAATAAACTTGGGATAATTTTTACTTATCACAGGAAAACAGTAATCTATTTTTTAACCCATTATTCAATCAAAATACACCCATTAGGAATTTGTGATGCGATTTGCATATATGTACTATTTCTCATATACAGTTATTGCAGCTTTCATATGTTGGAAGTTATATTCAAATGTCAGATAACGATATAAGTAACGATAAATATTGTATTGCTTTTGAAAAAAATTTTAAAGTTTCACTTGTTTTTAGAGAATTTGCCATCTTATGTCATCAACATTCCACTAAAAAAAGCAGCTCTAGTAGAAAATGCAAAAATCTTTCCTAATTCAAATTTTATAAACTTGAATATTAAAATCACTTACAAAACATATCAATACAATTATCACTTATATGCATTGCTATTTTAAGATCTCTGGCTCATCTTGGAGAACTCCTGCTCAACATAGAGAACAGTCTATACTCTGAAAACGTCAAGGAGATTGCCTGCTGTGTGCTGCACACTGATGGTCATATTTAGTTCTGCCCATGGACATGACACCAACCAATTGACCAACTTATATGCATTTTTTACTATCAATATTTTTAAAACAATACTTAGATTTAATTGCAATTAGAAATTTTAACTTTTTGTAATATTCAGAAATGGACAAGCAAGATGCATTCTATTAATCTTTTTTACAAATTTATTTAATTAGTCTTATGCGTATTTAAAAATATCGAGAAATATACACACTTTAAGTTTGTTTTCGTTACTTGTACTTTTTTTTGTAAATTTATCAAATTTATGCAGAAGACAGTGATTGAAAAGCTTCAACATATCTTTTTTTACATTTGATGTACATATTAAATGTGGATATAGGCATTATGAATTCATCTTTAAATTAATTATAAGCAAAATGGCAAATATATATGTATCTTCATACATTTCTCAATTACAAAAATATTTAGAAATTTAATATATTAATCAAGTTCTGTGCCTGTGTGTCATACTGCCTCTACTCCCAATCTATCTTGCCCAAATATTTTGCAATATACCTTCAAAAAGTTATTCAAAACATTTCTGTTTGAATAAAAATTGATAAGCTATAGGTGACAAAGTCAGATTAATATATCAATGAATGTGTGAACACAGATTTCAGTTTTGATTTCTTCTCCAATGAAATCATTGGTAACACTGGCTTGGTAAAAAATTTAAAAATCAAGGAGCATATGAACTATTTAATGCTGATAAAAGCAGAGGTGTGCCCAATGATATACAAGCTTAACTCTAAGAAGAAGAAGAAGAAGATATGAACTATTTTGCAAGATACATGCAATAATTATCAGTATTCATTTAATACTTTGTTTAAAATATTCAAGATTTGTAAAATATAAAAAAAATGCTAACCGAAGCATTTATAGAATTGTCTCCATATAAAAGACAAAAATTAAAAAGTTTCTCAAAAATGTTGTACTTTGATTTTTTTTAAAATGGCTTCTTTTTATTTATAAATAACTTAATACATTTCTTTATTACAAAATTATGTAATGAAGAATATAATTTTGTAATATCAAAATTTATATTATTTATTGCTAGCTGCGTTGAAACAGTGTTGTTTAAAACACACAAACAGTATCTACAAATCATCCAAAATATGTAAGATTTCATTAGATTTATATGTAAAATCATTTCCCTGACAAGAGAAATTCATTCAACAGTTTAAACTGAAGTTAACATTTTACACTGTTAGAACTCTGATATATAAACTCAATTTTTTGTAAAGTTTTGCATAAAAGGCTTTTTTAATTTTTCATGATATTAATGCATCTAGATATATTGATTTTTTTCCACAAATATCGATGACATTAAATTCTAAATAATTTAAAATTCTAAACCAAAATATTACTAATTTTAAAATCAGCATATTTTTTTAATATTTATTTTAGTATTTTTTTAGACTTTAAAAATAGCCATAAAAATTTGCCAATTTCACTTATTTTAAAATTAAATGAATTTTCAAAGATGCAGTGTTAATTTTCTGGGATATGTTACAAAATTTATTAGCAAAACTTTCTAGCCATGGAGTGATCACAAAATATTTTAATTTGCATTAAATACAGTATTCTTTGTTTCATAAAAGGATTAAAATATCTCTAAATTAATAAAATCAGAAGAATTATTAAATAGATTCATTTAAAATATTTTGCTGAATGTTTTAACTTCAATGCTATTTTTTACATTATGCATGCCTGTAAGAATGACATTTAGTAATTTAGAAACATAGTAATTTAGTAAATAGTTACATAATTTTACTAACAATAAGAAAATTCACTTAAAACTTAAATAGTTTAGATAAAAAAAATTGTGCATAATTCTTTCATTTTTAACAAGACATCTAATAAAAAGCATTAAAAATTTTTTGTAAAGTTACATTTTTGTATAAAAAGCTTTTTAATTTTTCATGATACTAATGCATCTAGATATATTGATTTTTTACAGAAATATCGATGTCGCTTTCTAAAAATTAATTAAAATTGTTAATAATTTTTTAATCTATAAAATAAAAAAATTTCTAATTGTAGCCTTTCTAAAAATAAAAATAATTATTAGTTTCTAATAACAGTTATTTATTAGTTTAAGATAAAACTTTGCTCATATAGAAATGAATTCTTGATATTACAGTGATATAGAAAGAAATATTAACAATGCTAAAATTTTAGTTAAAAAGGCTAATTCTAGCTGAAAAAATTAGATGTTAAGTGAAACTTTTCATTACATAATTTCTATGAGAAAGAAAAATATTTGCTAGCAGCATATGAAATATAAGGTAGAAATTTTTTAACATCAAAATGAATAAATATGTTGTCATTAATATATATTAAAATGTCACTATTAGATATTTTAAAAATTACAAAAACTACCAGATTTGAGATAATGTTTTTAATAAACAAAGGAATAGCATTTACTAATATTCAAAGATGACTTCATGACTTTTTTTTTAATCTCTGAAGTGAAAACTTGCTCATTATTCATATTGAGCTTTTACTTTTATTTAATATTATGAGCGTTTGCAATCATAAAATGTTAATATTTTTTCAAACACTTAACTAAAGGGTTGACATAAAATGGCAAGTTAGAAAAGAGTTCTTACATAAATTGGTGCTTCATATATAAAATGCAAGATTAAAAATCTTTAATAAGTTCAAATCACATATATCTCTACCATAAACATTCATTAATTGGTTTAGAAATTGATATTTAAAGTTTTGTTAATTAAAAGAATATTAAATTGAATGCTGAGATAAATTGGATAACACTATAATATTTGAATTTAAAATATATTTTTAATGAGAACGTATAAGATGAAAATCCATTGATTTCTTCATATTGAATAAATAAATCTATGCCCCAATTAATATTTATTAGCACAAGGTAAATAAAAGATTTAATACCATTTTGAAATTATGCATGAAATACCTTTTCAGCACTGTTTATATAAAAGAAATATAAATAGTTACTTTAATAAAAAAAATTTTCTTTTTAATTGTTCATTTTTAAGGATGGAAAACTACATTGTTCTTTACCAGTGTATGAACTGTATTTTTTATGGAAGACAGATACATAAACTTTTATTATAAAATCCTCGAATCACATAATATATAAATATTTTGATTTATTAACAATATTTTAAATTATCAAAATTAAACACATAGATGAATAAAAATTAGAATTTACTCATCCTTAATTCTTAAAAACTAATTAATAATATATGAGAAATTTAATTGACTCATTAAAATAATTAACCTGACGAATTTACGCCATATTTTTTTAAAAAACGACATAAATTTTTTCTACAATTTTTTAAATTATTATTTAAGCTTAATAAATTATATAAGCAATATTCATTCATTTTAATAATAATTTAGATAAATTGTAGCCCCAATAGTAGAATTTGGCCTAATGAAAACAGAATGAACAAATTTTATATTTAAAAACTCAATTCCTTCTTTTAATGCATTTTTTTCCAGAAATGAAATGCTTATAAGAGAATTATTACACCTTAACTTATAGTTTACATTTATATGAAAAGTAAAATCAACTATCAAAATAACAATGATTGTTAAATTTTTTTAAATTTTAGTTTTCATAAACAAACTTAATTTTTCTGAAAATTAATAATCCTTTATTTCCACTAAAGAAATTTCTTGCAAGTTGAAAAATTAACTAAAATTATCAGAAATTTTGGTTATGATTTAAAAAAAATTATTATGATTCAAAACTTTGGCAGTTTTAATTGAATTTTATTTCTACTAAAATTTCATAACAATCTTATAAATAAAGAAAAAAACAGAAAGACCAAAGAAGTACAAAAAGAGCAATAGGGCAACTATTTATTCAAATAGGGATAAATATCTTTCTAAAGTAGAAAAATATGATCACAGAAAACATGAGAATCTAATTGTAATTTATATGATTTTTAGTAGCTGGAATTAATTCTGTAGAAAGATCATTTGTTTTTAAATATGAATAAATTTGATTCTATGCTTCAAAAATATTTTTTCATATATTATATACATATTTCACCTCATACATATTTTTTTCATGTGTTTAAATATAAATCAGACATTGGTATAAATTACTAGATTATCTGCCGAAATATTGTTTTATGTAAAAGCTGATCAAAGTTATAATAAATTGTAAAGAATGATGAATATTTTATAAATTTAGTTTGGTCTAATAGCATGTGAGTACCATTTAACTTTTTTTGTAGGCTCATTTTTACTACAAATACTGTAAAAACTTCAAAATGAGCAAATGATATAGTGATGTATAATACTAACCAAATATACTTGTACTAAGTTATTTTTAAATAAATTTTGCATTCTAAAAAATTAAAATTACTTGTTGGTATCCATATTCAGATAGAAAAATCTATCATTGCATAACTTTATAATTCTGAAAAATATTAACACAATTTATTCAGGTTCACATTTTGTCATCTGCAATGTTTCTGAGTGACTAGTTTCAATGGAAGTCTTAGTATCTAACCTTAAACCATGCATATGTTGCTTATGTTCTCTCACATAATCCTTCCTGCAAAATAATTTAAAGCATATATCACATTGAAATCGTTTACGATTCGTTAACAAATGTCTTTCCATATGTCTTCGAAGACTGCTCTTGTTGAAAAACTTTTGATTACAAAATATGCAAGAAGGAGGGTCAGCCTGCAGACCACAAGATATTTCTCCAATGGAGAACACTGAAAAGAAACAGTGTATTTATAAGCAAATATTTGACATTTTTTAATTCAAATTTATATAGCTCTATGTATAGCACAAAAAGTCAATAAATACAATTAAAAATAAATAACATTAAGAACAAAATATGGTTAAAAAGAAATATATTTAAAACATACATCCTATATATCAAAGATAAACAGTTATAATATTCAGATTAAATAATGCTAGATTTATTATTATAATATATTAACTAATGAATGTATAAGAAATTAATCAAGTTAAATTTTAAATAATGATAAATTTAGAAAAAAATCTGGCTAATGCAATAGGACTACTCATATTATATATATTCAATTAAAATATAAAGTATCATCATTTAGCTATAATTGCATCAAAACTGCAAAATTGAAAAATAGCACCCATCACCTTAAATAGGAAAGAAAAAGAAAAAGTTTTAGATAAAAATATATCAAATTAAGATCATTCACATGAAAAAAATTAATAAACATAGAAATTTTCACAAAATACACCAAAATATAAAAAAATTTACAGAGCAAATAGTTAAGAGAAAGGGATTTACATCATATATACCAATAAAAATGTAATAACTGAAGATTTGTTGATCATTCTAACTTTTGAAGTTTCTTATAAGCTTACTTTTAACAAATTTCCTTCCAAAAACACTCTTGCTTGCCAAAAATCCTCATGTTAAACTATAAAAAAGTTTCAATTTTAAAACTGCATAAAAAATATGGGATTTTTCACAACCACCACAGAAGCTGCTAAGAGTACAAGTTTTAAAAGCACAAAGTTTAATAAGAATTCATTATATATATAAAAGGATTTTTAAGAAAAACAAATTAGATCTAAAAACGAAAATTATGATTGTTTCCAAATACCAAAAAGTTCAAATCTGGTTACATCTGAAATAGGAAAGACAGGTGAGATTGGCAATGACATTTTTAACAAATTTTTTGGTAATCATTAAATAAACATACAAACAAACATTTTTTTTTGCTGTTATAAAGTGCTTGTGGAGATTAGTTTATTCATCAATTTTTCCAGATATATACTTTAGCCATATTAATATTTTATGGATGGAGTGAGGATATTTATTGCTAGAATGAAGAAAGTTACTTTAATCAGTTGTTAAAGATTTCACAAAAATTAAAATTCTTAGTCTGTTGATTCACACTAAAGAATAAAAAGTATTATAATGTGCTCTTAATATTTTACTAAGATCATATTATAATACAGGGGTGCACAACCTTTTCAGAATGAGGGGCCAAAATATGAAAAAAGATCAAGTCGAGGGCCAAAGCAGCACGTAAATGTTAAAACATGTTATAAACATAAAAACACTGTTTTTTTTTGTGGCATTACGCATGAATTACAATTATTAATTTACTTATTTTACTAATGCAAACATTATACAATGAAGGAATAAAACACAAACATTATAGATATGCTTAAAATACTTTATTTTCAGAAAAAAACTTGAAATTGAATAACGGGAGAAAACTTTTTGGTAATTTTACAAAGAGCACAGTTTAAATTTTGAAAAAAAATTAGTAAAATTTAATGTGATGGCTGTGACTGAATATTTGAAGTTATTGATATTATGTTGGGCTTAAGATTCGTTGTGGCAATACGTAAAACAGAAGAAAGGTTCTCATCTGCTATTCTATTTCTTATTTTTGATTTGTTTAAATTCATTAAAGAAAAAGTTTGCTCACAAATGTAAGTGCTGCCAAAGAAAGTTGCACTTGCAGCTGCATTTTGAACTCCTATACGAACATTCTCGGGTAGCCATGAAAGGAACAAACAGAAAATCCGCGTTATAAAAAAAATGAACATAATGAACAGATGTAAAATATTTATTCTGATGTAGAATCGTTTTCCTATCAGATTTTTTCTTTTGTTTATTTGAAAGAGTCTCATTTCTTTTTAAATAGTCTTATTTTATTAACAACATTCGCGGGCCAACTTTAAAGGCGACGCGGGCCAATTTTCACCCGCGGGCCATAGGTTGTGCATCCCTGTTATAATATGACCGATTTTCATAAAAATATAAACAGGAATCTTTTATGATCATGAAATGTTGTCAAAACCAAAATATAGTTCATTATTTCAAGTCAAAAAATTAATGGTACCTTTCCATTATACCCACATTACAATAATCGCTGTAAAAAGGAAAGAAAAAAATCACAAATTACTGTCAAATATATTCCCTTAGCATTGTGTATTTTTTTTGTTTGTTTGTATTGTTTGTTGTTTAAATTGTGTATTGTTTAAAAAAGTTTACATTTTTAGAAATTACTAAAAAGTAATACAAACATTTTACATTTTATAAACTAAATAATTATCACTTGCTGACAAAACTTATTTAAACACTAATGTTTATTTCTGTTTTTAAATTAAACAAAATTAAATTTTTCTGTATTTTATTAATTATTATTTTGCCTTTGGCGACTTATGACCGTAATATTCATTTAAACCAACAAAATTATCACTATTACATCTTTTGCACCAACTAATTTTAGCTTTTACACTGTTCAGCTTTGTTTATCACTCTTTAATCAATTAAAAAAAAACTGATTGGATGATATTTAATTTAAAATAAAATTTAATCATCTCTCATATCTATGTTGCATTATTTTAACTTCTTCATGCACAAAACATACTGTTTCTTTCAGATTATAAGTAGGATTATTATGGAAGTACCAAATTAATTTACTCCATTCACTGCAATTTTTTTTTCTTTTAAAAATCAGTTCACTAGAGAATTTTCATGCTTTAGCATAGAAAAGGGTAGAATTGATAACATATATAATGGGGCATCAAGGAGTGTGCTATTCTTGAGTAAGTTACAGATATAAATCATTTTATATAGCTAAACTTATTTTCATTATTCTCAAATTCTGTATAAGTTATAATATTTAATACTTTAACAGCTTCTTTTTCCCTAATATAATATCAGAGTATAACCATATTTTTGAAAAACAACTTTAAAATAAAACGATAGTAAAACCTCAAATCAATAGGACTATTACCGTATTGAATTTATAGAACCATGCTAATTTTCATTTTTATCAGAAAAATAAATAAAACACTTTTTCTTTAGTTTGCTTTTTTCAAAAGGAAAAAATTAATGTTAGAATTACAAACATATTTTATTGTATTTTCATTCATTATCTTCTTAAAATTCAGGTTTTATAAGGTAAACCTTACAACAGGAAGACAAGCATAGGTTAATGTCACAAAAGAAACAAAAATATGTTTCTTTTCTCACCCATTTCACAAAATCCTTTCCTTATGACCAATACTAAGAATATTCCCTTATTGATCTACATTTTTTGGTCTGTGGAAGCAGATAAAGTATCTTTTAATCATTCATAACAAATTCAATTAAAGTACTGAGTCATTTTTTTCACTGATTGACAAATCTTAATCAGGGATTTATTTATCACATCTAAATAATATTTTTCTTCATGTTTTTGGTATAAATTAAAAAAAAAAAAATTCCTCATATATTTAGAAGATTGGAAAGTATTCATTTGGTATATTTCTTTCTTATCTTTTATATAAAAGAGTAACTGAAAAGATGATGATCAAATTTATCTACATTTCGCATGGGAATCCATTACTACCTTTGGCTTCCATCTGACTTTATCTTCGTAAGATGGCTTTTCAATTATGACATGGTTACACTTGTGTACCAAATCTTAAAATTGCTCGGCTACTTGAGCTATTTGTAAGAAGTTTTACGTATTAATCAAACAAATAATATGGACAACTTAGTGAATTAAATAGAGAAAATACCATTTGCAATCCCTAATTCAATACATGAACATAAAAAAAAATATTTGGTCAAACTGTAGTGTGGTTAAATAACTTTACTTTTTTATACATTATCAGGAGTTGAAAACTCTAATTCATATAAAATTATATATTTTATAATTTTACTAGTATTAAAGTAATACATATAGAAAAAATTAAAACATTTGATTCATTCATAATATGCTGTACAAAATTAACACAATCATTTATCTGCATAAAATAGTAAAAATATTTAATTTTAATTTTCTACATAAAAGAACGTTTTTAAAATTAAAAATATAATTTTTAAAATAAAATAGTAGAAAAATTTATAGAGCCATTTTGAATCATAAAAATAATAATAATAAAACCATATCAAAATCAAGGATCAAACTTTAACTATCTTTTCTTAAAGTTCTTTACAACAAAATGGTAAAACATGTATTTCTTGATAAAAAATGTTTCCATGGAAATTATATGTGCAGATATAATTCTAAATACTGCATGATTTTTTTAAAAATAACTTAAATAAAATACCTACAGAAAGCAAGATCTAATATTAATCGAAAATTATTTGAAAATATAATTATTCTTGTTTCAATATATTTGTCTGAAAAATATTTATTTTTAATAAAAACTTTTAAAGAAACAAGCCCTATATATAAATACATATTATGAACCTGATAAATATACTAATTAAACATTTTTTCAATACTAATAATAACAAAATCATTTGCCAGCTAAAAGAAAAACAAAAATAATTACATTTGAATGTAAAAATACGCTTTACTAAGTGTGAATAAAAATAAAATTTTGCAAATAGCATTAATATAAGAATATATGAATTCCTATTAAAATTTAAGACAAATATATAGAGAAAACTCTATTAAAATGAATTCAAACTATAGCAAATTAAAACTAAACAATAATAAATTTACTATAGCATATTGAAATATTGTAAAAACCTCTTAATTTTTCAAACTGATTAATTTGAAATAATCATAGAATTCACAAGAAAATAATGTTTGTCAAAACTAAATTTGTTTTATTTCACATTGTCTTTTAAAATTTCAGTAAAATTTTCTCTTTCTGCCTTAAAATGATAAATTCCATCATTACAGCAAAATTCATTAGTCTTTGAGAGCTAAAATTTGCATCTCTATGGAAAATGACCTGCAAGAAATTATAACATCATTCATTATATAGATATCTGTTTTATTTTTTATATAAAAACACATAATATAAATTCACATTTGAAACAATTAAAGTACATTCAATTATTTATGGTATTAATTAAAATAATCATATACTTTTCAATAAAATAAAAAATTAAATTTGTTTAATATTAAATATGTTAAAAATTAAATATGTTTATTTTTATCAAAAGAATTTCTTAAATATGAAAATAAAATATATAATTTTATGATACCTTTATTTGAATAACAAGTTTACGCAAAGCTTTCAGCAGGCTTTAGTCAAGATTATGAAATACAATCCTGTTTCTCAAAAATGCTATATAAAAGATTTTATAAATATAAACTTAATAACTACATAAAGACTAAAAACTTTTTAGTTTTTAAAATATTATCTTGGGAGAGTAAACAAACTTTAATGCTACAATTTTATAAGAACAAATTAATTTTATTTTAATAACTTCAAGCAATTTTTTTTAGTTAGAAATATTCCACTTTCTCAATAAATGAAAAGAAATTTAGTTTTTTAATATATATTTGTGCATTTAATTAAAAAAAATTGAAAGTAATTTTGTTCTAATTTGAGATATGTTTATATGATTTCATGCTCAGAAGATCCTACGTTTACATCTTTATTCAAACAAAGTTTTGAAATTATAAATTTTTCTTTTAAAATATAAATTTTTTATCCTAAGCCAAAAGAGAATTTTTATTATATGTAATTAGGACAAAGAAACCCTAAGTGTAACTTACTTTGATTCACCACTTGATATACGCATATATAAACCACTTCATAATCACGTTTACCAAAAATTAAGCACAAAGACTTATCTTTTTTCAAGTTAATTTACAAAATACAAAAGTGTACTGGACTGTGATGATTAAATATCATACTAAGCATGACTTTTTATATTTTAAATAAAAAAATTCAAGCTAAAAATTTTTTACATACATATTAATCATAATGTTATGCATAGAACTATCATTTTTTATGTATAAGCTGGCATTTACAATTTTTAAAAATCACATAATAAAAATTAAACAGATAATGCCTTCATATTAAATCACATTCACATAAATTCATTGACAAGTATTTTATTTAATAACAAAATAAATTTACAATCATTAAATCATTTTTAAATCCATTCCTAAAAACTCATTTGTAACATATAGACACTAATATTTTTTTCAAATAAAAACCTATTTTATAATCTAAAAATATAAAATTTTAAAGAAATTTAGAAAGCATGAAAAATTTAGTATAATTCTATTATATCCCCTAAAATAATCACTGTAATGGGATAGAAATAAATCACAATTAGTGCTGTGTAAATATATGCATCATGTACTGTTTAAAAATGTTTTATTTTTTTTTTAGAAATAACAAAAATTAATACAAACATTTTATTTATATTTTATAAACTAAGAAATTAGTATTTATTGAAAATATTTATTTAAATGCCAAAATTTATTTGATGGCCATTACTTTGATAATCAATTGTGGGATTCTTAAATGTGGGATAATCAATTGTGGGATTCATTACTTTGATAATCAATTGTGGATAATCAATTGTGGGATTGTGGGATGATAATCAGTTTAAGGATATAGTAACAAAAATTTTCCACAAGAAATTTTATGGTTCATCAACAAATTAAAATAATAAGCAGCTCTTATTACTCAAATATTTTTTGGTAAAAAACTGATTGATCAAGCTGTAAATGCCAAAATTAGAAATTATTTTCAAATACAATTAAATTTAAAAAAAACACAATTAGAACTTTATAAATTAGGATTTCTCATATAAATTTTTATTTAAATTCATTCTTGTAAGATTAGTATCTTATATTTTATACAATATAAAACGTTTAAAACAAAAGGGAACCTATGTGTTTTAATGCACTTACATACAAAACAAAAGAATGTAAGAACACAAATGTGTTGCTCTACTACTGTAGAAAATGAAGAATGCCAGAAATTTATTACTATTAATTACTATTTGCAATATTAATACATCCATCTAAATTGTCATATTTTTATAAATTTGAAACTTTTGAAAAAGTTTTTGGTTAAATCCTATCTGGAACCTCCTATCTCAAGAGTAATAAGTTTGAGAAGAAGGAACCAACTCTATTGACAAGAACAATAATCATGAGAATATTGTAGTAAACCTAATATTTTATTTAGTTTTAAATAACACTGAAGATGACATTACACACATTTTAAAAACAAAACATATTTACTGCATTAATGCTAATGTGAAAGACATGCTTCGCTTTCAAAATAAATATATTTTTTCATACTATTTATGTCTTGCATTATTTTGGAATAACTTATTTAGCACCATTAGGTCACATTTATTGCCAAGTAGTTGGCTTAAATAGTTTTAACAAGTTTTCGCGTAACAAAATAATCTCAAATACTGTTTCACGTCAGTGGTTCTTTTCACGACAAACTTAAAGTATAAAAAAATTGCGCAATTTTTTAGCACAGATACTATATAATCATTTAACGCGATTTTAAATTTAATGATAGGCAAGCGGCTGATTTTCTAACAACTGAAATTTCAGATTTCCTCAGGATTTCATGATTTTAAGAGATCATAAATATTCTACAATTAATTATAAAACATTTTCCTTAATAACTTATAAAATTAAGATAATTTTTATTCAATAAATCATTAAAATATGTAATTAATGTTTTGAAATTCGGGTTCCTAGTTATTCATTCTCACACATCCATTACACATACATACATATAAAACCATGAGACATAACAAAGTTTTTAACTCCGGTATTTTGTTTTATAAAAAAATAACAAATTTTTCATTCAGAAATGTAAAATAAATAACGGCTTGTTAAAACAATAAGGAATACATATATTTTAGTTTAAAATGAAAGTTAAATTTGCTGTTCAGATGATATGTCTAAAGAACAGCACGATAGAATCGCCTATTATTTGTGATCAAAACTAATACAGTAAATAAACTGAAAAGGGAAGTACTTTTAGTTGCCACACCATGAAATATTCTTATAAAATACTTGTTGCCATCTTCACTCTTATCCTCTATCAAAATATTACCAATTGCAGTTTTTTATGATCACAATTTTAAAAAACCATTTTGATGTTTTATTTTATCATCGTGTGTTTTTCATGAATACTAATCCAGATAATGGAATAATATTCACAGCGATATTACCCTTTATTTGCATTCCAAATCTTGTCAGCAAGAATGTTAGTTTGGCGAGATTTGCGTCCCTGAAATAAAATATAGCAGGGCAAGGGAAAGAGAAGGGCTAGCTCAAATGCTCCTCAAAACTGTCACCAGAAATAGCCGTTGATGACGTAGTCAGGCATCGAAGGAGAATAAGCTGTCTGGAGTTTCTAAGCGAAATACTTATTTTTAAGTTCATTTTGTTTTTAATCAGAGTAAAAAAAAAAAAAAAAACTACAAATGCTTCTCAAATATTTAGTAAATTTGTAATTATTATTTAATAAACCCAAAAAAATTATTATTAATATTGAAATAAACTTAAAATTGTATAACCAATATAAAAATATATTTACCTATTAGCTTCAGTTTATCTTGATTTTTTGACTATTCAACCATTTCTTGTTTTTTTTTTTGTTGAGCTTTATTATGAAATACTATCGCTGCATTTCTATTTAAATACCTAATTCGTATAAATGTTCTCAAGGGACAAAAAATTTAATTGCCTTTCGATTTTCAGTAAGAAAGAAGACTTTGTTTCATTTATTAATGTTGCTTTAACATTTTTTCCATTTAGAAAATGTGTCGCCATGAAATTCGTGAAACATTATGCCCATTTGTTTTATAGTTTCTATCCATGCTTTTGTTGGAATAGTAAGCCCCCAGCAGAAATTAAATTAATCCCCTCGGAATGATTGGGCATATCGACTGGATTTCTTGAAATAGTTCCAAGTGAATTATCTTTAATTTTATAAGCAATATAACCTGCCACATAAACCATAGCTTCTTTTTCAAATGGAAATAAACCACAATTTGGATTTGAAGAGGCAATTAAGTTCCTTTTCCCAAGATAAAGGTAAGGTATTAATTAAGAATTCACGATTTAATTCACACACTCAAACATTCACTCACACACTCAATTCTTTCAATAGCTTCAACTAATCTTCTTCTTTTCGGTTGTCTCTGTTCTCTTGGAGTATTTTGAATTATGTTAAAGCTGGTAACTTAAGATTAGGCAGAGCCGTCGGTTTTAACATTTTTCTCTCTGGCAAACCAAGTAGTTGATTTTGCATGTCGTCCATATATTCATTCAAATCAAAATGCTCATTGCACACTCTAGCATTCTTGATGTTGATTTTGTCACTTCTTCGACATCTTTGCACCCATTCCTTTGAAAGCATTTGATTTTCTTTTGGAAATAGATGAAATATTATGTGTTTTTCTTTTTTATTTTGATATGTATTCGAACACGTAGCAACAGCACACGATGTCATGTTTTCCTATTTAAGAAATACTCTTGCTTGAAATGAAAACATTAACATTAAACAAGCCAAAATGAATGAGAAAGCTGCGATCAGACACAAGCTAGCATAGAGAATGGCAGCCAGTCGATGCCCAGTGACGTCACGCTCTTCCCCTTTCAGGTGACAAGGCGACATGCGATACATCAAAGCGATGAGCCAGCTCTTCTGTTTTCCCTAGCCATGAAAATATAGTACCTTTTCTTAATTGAAATCAATTTACTTTATCTTAAATCAAAATTAGATACGTGTGACAGAACAATAATAACACATTAGTTAACAAGAAATTCACTTTCGGCAAATGTCATCAAAATTTATGGGCGTATGGTGCTTCGTTTAGTTTTCTTTAGAAGGGCCTTTTTTTAATTCCCTTTAGAATCGTTTTCCATTAATTCTTTTTAGAAGCGTCTTCCTTTAATACTGTTTAGCTACATCTTCCTTTAGTTCTCTACTTGCTGGCATTGATTTGCCATAATTGACTTTCACTTCATCTGAAAAATGAAAGATCAGTATTTAAATAAGAATACAGAATCCTATATATTATATACATATGAGGGTTCTGTCGATTTTCATGATAAATAAGTTGGAAATTGTCTTGGCTGCTTAGTCTGTTGATTTTAGTAAGGCCTTGTAGAACCTCAGTATGATGGCCTTAAAGAATATTGTAAAATATCACCTGATCTAGAATCTTATTCTACTGATGTATCGGTACTCGGTAGAGCAATGGCATCCATCACTGGCTGCATCTGAAACCAGGGGAGGGTCTCTTTTTTGTGAATGAGATTTGTATTTTTTCTTCTTTCAATTGCTGACATCAACCACTATAAAACGCTTTACACTTTGTGAGTGAACCAAAAAATTTTTCCCACACTATATCAATTATATGACGAGAATGTGCAAATTATAACAATTCTAGCGTTATAGCCATCAGCATATTTTGTTACTTCTGAATGTTATTTATTTTCACTTTGCCTTTAACTGTAACTGCAAAAGTCTAAGCTATAGTTTTGATTTCTAGTCTTCTAGTTGAGAAGTAATCGGAAAATGCTTAGTGAATGGCAGAACAGTTATAAGCTCTTCGAAATGTATTTCGTCAGTGTTATACATATATTATTTAGCTAATTTAATAAATGAACACTTATTTATTAAAATATTTTTAATATACATGTTTTAGTTACCAAACAAATGACTCAATATCAATAACCTTATAATGTTATGTATATGTAGAAAGATTTAAAATAAACATTCATTTTCATCGTGAACTTATTATCATGAATGTAAATGATATTTGCAAAGATTGTTGTAAATTTTTATAGTAATATTAATCTAAAGAAAATAATTTCCTGTAGTAATAATCTTGCATTATTAACTATATTAATTCACCGATAAAAATTTCTTTTAGATTAAAAATTGATAAGAATTTTATTCCGTTATATTTTTGGATGAAATAATAATACCAACCATTAAGGAAAACAATTTAAAAAATGTCTTTCATTTTTGATTTTTATGGAACAGCTACTAGAAATCTTTTAAGCCGAAGAATTTGGTCTAAAAAATTTTTAATTTCGGAAACCCGAAAATTTTTTGCAAAAAATACGAAGTTAACGAATATGCATTTAGAATAAAGCCAATAATTCATTTTTTATGAAAATTAAAGTGAATATTATCAAAATTTATGTATTTTACTAGGCATGAATTTTATAGTTTATACTTAATTGAAAAAATACAAAAAAAAAATAAATAAATAAATAAATAAATAATAATAAAAATAGCTGCTTTGCTTCATGTACATTAAAATGCATTTAGATTAAATTAAAAACAAAAATATTTAGTAAGTGGTTATTTAAAGTTCTATTGAATTATTAGTTATTGAAAAATTAAAAATTTAAACAAATTTAAATAAACTTTTTGAGGAAAATTCTTTTTTAAAATATGAAGCTATTCAAGAATTTTCCTCATCTTATAATTTCCCTCATCCAGATTAAAGGAAACTAAAATTTACTGAAAAATTTGTACTGTTAAAATAAATTTTTGGAAAATGTTGCATAGAAAAGGAATATACTATTATGTATTCTTGTCAAATGTATATTTTACTATGGAGAAACAGTTTTAAAAGTTCTGGGAAGCATTGCCAATTAATATCTCATACAATTGTTATTATTTGATTTTCATTATCAATAATATCATGATTTTTAATCTTTTTTATTATATATTTTCACTTGGCAATATGTCTATTGAATATGAATTCTCAATAAACAAGTGCATAGAAATTTAGCTTTATTTTTGCCAAAAACTGTCCCTTCAGAGAAAGTAATTAATGCAAACATTGGTCTATAGAGAAGATTACCATAGTACAAAGTATATTTAGGTATGTTTGAAATTTATAAATGCTTTGTGAAAACTATTTTGGAAGATCTTGTTGAAACCAAATTAAAAATAAAACAAACTACCATAAACATAATATTTTATAACTTTGAAAAACATTTTATATAATGTTTTGAAGATAAAGTATTAATTTATTACAGAAATCTGTGATGAACTAAATTATGTTTTCTTTAGTTAAATTTACAAGACTTTAAAATTGACTCAATTTATTTAATGTATTTAATTATAATTTTCTTAGAAATATTTATATACTTATAATTTACATGATATTTTTCAATTTCTTGTTAATTTGATTTGTTTATTATTACTTATTTCATTCTGTCGTTTATTATTTGATGAGAATACATCAAAAGTCTTAACAAGTATATTTTGTAAGTACTAAATATAAATAAGAAATGAAAAGAGAAAATTGAAGATTCATGAAGAGAGTGAATGACATTAAATTTCATGAAAGGTGTCATTAGTAAATTTTTAGCTACCTAAAAATCAGAAAAACTGACTTATTACTGTAGAAATATTGTAAAGATTTTTCTTTAATTTATCACTCGAAATATTTTGCATGAATGTTAATTCAATGTTTCAAAACTTATATATATGTTGAAGCTTATACATACATTCATAGCAGTGCAGGTGAACCTGGACTGTCCTTATGGTTATTGGGTTTGGAATGTTTGTCAATCACTAAGTGTTTCATAATTTTGAATCCCCGTCAAGTAACAAGGTCACACTTAAGCTGGCACCCTCCTCTCTACATTTATGCCACACCAGCAGAAGCACTTTGGACATCACAGATTAATGTGGACACATCCCCAACTCATTGTATTGAAGCTTATAGAACTGATAATAAATAAGTATTAAATATTGATATTGAGCTTAAAATTACAAAATATCAAAGGTGAACGATGAAAAAAAAATACATTCATTTATAAATATTTTTGTGATATCTTAGCTTCAGTAAAATAATTAATATTTAAATATTGAATAAATGCAAAAATTCAATAAATGATTTGAAGTTTTGTATGTGTTTGCATGAAAAATGCAATTTTAAAATATGTATTTTATTTGTTTAAGTATGTTATTAATAGATATAAAGTTAATAAACAATCCTGGACAACAGCTCATTTCTCAGTAATAATTTTATTCAATTGATTTATATATATATATATATATATATATATATATATATATATATATATATATATATATATATATATATATATATATATATATATATATATAATGAGAAATACAAAAATATAAATTGAAATATAAAAAAATTAAATTTAAGACAAATTACAAAGAAATGTAGGGAACATGTCTTCTTCAGGGGGATATGATCAACTACTTCAGGGGGGATATGATCAACTATGCAAAAGAAATACAAACACTCTTTTCTGACATGCAATGAGTATAAGATCTAAGAAATTCGTGCAACTCCTCCGAAGAGTGTTGTATTACAAAATTTCAAATATGTAAATTATAAAACTGAAAAAATTTACGTAACAAAATGTAATATCAACTAATTTCAATATATATTTTTGTATTTCTAATTATTTTCCTGACATACCTTTCTTTATGCTGCTTTTGTGCTGGGTAGTTGGTCAGGTAATTAGAATTATTTCTGTATTTTATATTTTTAATTGCTTTTAAATTGACTTATATTATGGTATTTTGTCTCTTGATTTATTACTTAAATATATATATATATATATATATATAACTTTTGTAATGCATAATGCAGTTTCGTTTCATATTATTTTAAAATTTTGACTCAAATGAAAAATAAAACATGCTTTGTTAAAAAAGTAACTAATAAATGAAACAATCGATGTTTTATTATAAATTTACAGTTTTTAAAGTTAAAGAATTTAGTTAAAAAAATTTCATAAATATTTTTTCATTTTTTATTTAAGTAACATAATTATTGGTCTTTATCAAAAGATGTGGTGATGAGAAATCAATTCTACCACAAATTAACAGTTTAAAGAATGTTGCTCACACCTGTCTTTACTTATTAACACAGTTATACAATATTATAATTATTGTATATTTCATACACACAGTTACTATTGTAATATATTGTGAATAAAATAAATTAAAAAGATATTTTTAATCACTGTATATAGTAATTAATAATAAGTAAAATGTTATAAATGTTTAAAATAAATTATTTGCCTTATTATTTTTTCTTAGCATTGATATTGTTTGTTGCTGTGTGAGTGTTTTTTTTATAACTATTACACATTATAAAAAATTATCCTTTTCAAATATCTTATAACAAAAAATTATTAAATTTCTCATTAAAGTAGAATATCTGTTATACTTGATTTAGGAATAATTAATAATAATCTATTATTTCTTTTTCAGGAACCTCAACAAGTTTAAGAACTATCATTGAATTTAAAGTGATGATTTTTTTAAAATGTGCTCTATAATTAATTAAATTATAATATATTTTTTATAATAATTTAAGGGTTTTTCTCATAATTTTCAATTAAAATTTTCATTTTAGTGAGGGGAAAAAATGCTGTATTAAAATTGTTATGATTAAAAATTTCCTTTAAATTTGGAAAATGTTTTTGATATAATGCTTCTCATCTATTCCAACCATTATTCAATAAAAATAAGTTATAGTTGATTTTTTGTCATTTAACTATTGTTATATTATAATAACATAATCTTTAAATTGAACTATTAATTTTTATAGCATGATATGAATATTATTTAGTGCTTCCCTGTAATATATTTCTATATATGTGCAGGGGAGAGGTTGTATGTATTGTGTGAACTATTTCTGGAAAAATTATTTCAAGCAATGTTAATATTGAAAAATATTTTCATTTTTTTTTATTTTGAATGATGAACACTGAGAGTTTTATTTACTAACTGATATATATATTTGTAAGGAAATTTTAACAATATATATTACATATAAATTTATGAAAACTGTAAATTTGTACTTGAATTAAATATTAAGGTAAATTATATGTTAGCTTCCTACATTAAATTTATTTATTGTCATTGTATTTGTTAACCCGGGGGAAGAAGTATTTAAACCATGTACACGAGAACATGCACTGGGTCTAGAGGCCTGATTTGCCTCTTCTGTTAAATAATGCTGTTGAGATTACTCTTATTACAGTGAATGGATCTTCTGTTAAAGTATAGGTAAGATGTTAAAGAATAGCAGTCTTTGCCAAAATTGGAAATTTTGAGTCCAAATATTTTCATTTTTCCTTAAATTGTTATCTTTTTCCATTTTAAATTTATGTTCCCTAGAAATTTCTTCATAATTTGTTTCATCATTAATTAATAAAGGAAGACATTTATCAATTTTTCATTCATTGATAAATTTCTATCATAACTTCAAGGCATTTCATTTCTTCCTTGTATGACTAATATAATTTCATTTTACTATAAAATTCAGAAAATGTTAATTAAAATCTTATTACACTAGCATGCGCACCAGATCTTAGAGATCTTAATGTAAAAAATGTCAATTAAAAGGAAATTCAGAAATCCAGTAACTCTAATGATTAGAAAGAAGTTGACCATGAATATGGGATCTGAAGATCTGGAATGTTTCCCAAAAAAGGAATAGTTTTTATGTTGGGTTTTTAAGGACTGGGTCTCTAAAATCCAGCATGCAAGTATGCTTGTGAGTTAAAACCATTTAATTTTAAAATAAAATTACAAAAGTTTTAACTGGTTTGTTAATTTCCTTTTATAGTTTGTAAACTTTGTTTTATAATAGTCTTATAGTTATTTTATAACAGTTATGTATGTCTTATAGTTATTTATTTTTCAGCCATTTTCTGAAGTACATTGATATGATTTTTGTTATATATTAATATTCTTTTGTATAGTATAACGTCATTATGATTAGTTTTGTTTTTAAATTTTCATATACAATGAGTAACTTATTAGCACTATCCTGTATATATTTTCAAAAAGATGATGTAATATCTTTAAGACATTGAAATGTCTGAAAATACATAATTAATTCTCAGATATATATATATATATATATATATATATATATATATATATATATATATATATGTATATATATATATATATATATATATATATATATATATATATATATATATATATATATATATCAAATAAAATTTGTAATTATTCATGAAATTGAATGGTGATAAGTTTAATGAAAGTGGTCCACTCCTTGTTAAATTATTTTGTTGTATAAATGTTTTACAAAAAGAGGTTTGGGTACAGTTTTTAAATTTTTATAAGTTATAAGCTGTCCATTTGGAAGAATATTTGTTATATTCAAGGAAAATTTTTTATTTTAATATATGTATGTTTACTTGTTTTAATTAGGTTTATTTTTCTGATGATATTGCAATGAAATATTATTTAAGAATTTATATCATAATCTTTAATGTATTTCTGTCTTAAAGTATAATATTTCTGTATTTATGAATATTTTAATTTAAATTTGTTTTCTCATATAATATTTTCTTAGATTTAATTAAGATTATTGATTGTTACTTTAAAATGTGTTTTACATTAATTTTTTTGTAGTTTTATTAAATCGAAACTTTTTAGTTAACAATACCATTAATTTTAAAATTATATAATATTATTTATGTCTTAGATTTATGCTTAGAATTATTAATCTTGTTATATAAAAATATATTTTAAAATAAAATTTTTTAATTTAAATGATAGCCTACTTTATATTACTATATTTATTACTATATATAATAAGAATTTTAGAAAAGTGATCAAATTAATTATTGCATAATTTATGAGGTATATTTCTAGTTCATTTTTTAGAATTCCTTATATTAAATTATAATAAGAATTATCAGTATATCTTATTTGACTATATAATTAAGGTTGATATATTAGATGACTTTCTCACTTTCTCATATTATGTGAATTGCTGTGGATTTTTTATAATATGAAATAGAGGAACTAATAAACCTTTAATATTTTCAGATGTTAATGTTCTCTCAAATTCTCCAAGCAATCGAAAAACCATTAAACCTGGTAATAAAGTACTTGTTCCTTTGTCTTTACCAAATGTTCCACAGTTGTTTCTTATCAATAGTGGGGTTTGGGAACAACCTAGCAGGATTGAAATAGTCAATGAATATTCATTGAATAATTCAGCCTCAGAAATAAAAGTAGAAGAACCAGATGATTATGAAGAAAAGCCTTATTGTTCACCAGGTATATAAATATTTTATTTTAATTTAAGAAAATGTTCCAATTATTTTGACTTTAAATATTAATTCAATAGCAGGATCATTTCTGCGTAGAATATTTTTAATAATAAATTAAGTACTATTTTTAACATTTTTGTTACCACTTTTAAGAATACTCATGAGATGACAAGATAATTTATAGATTACTTTATGTAAAATATTGAATATGAATATTGCTATAATGAATGTGTGTATTTTATGTATTTAATCTTAGTCTAGTAGTAAAAAGAAACTAAATGATACATAACTTTGATAGTTATATTAACTTTTGTACAGTAAAATGAATGATATTTCTCAAAATAAATTAAGTAAATTGAATTTATATGTTATTTTTATTTATAATGACTAATTATTCATTCCATAATTTTTTACTCATTTATGCACTTAAGAAATATTAAAAAAAAAAAAAACTGATCAATGAGAGATAATTATTACTAAATGACTTTGTTGAAGACAATAAATAATGTATCATGCACACGAGATTTTGGAAACCAAATTTTCTCCTTTGGATGAAAAGGGAAAAAATATTTTTATCATGGATATGTTCATGGAAATTTATTATTAAAATAATTGGTTATATATATATTTTTGATTAATGGAGCAAATGTGATCTTGGTGCATGTGTCTGAAGGTAACCATGTCAGATTTGGAAATGAATATTTTACAAAATTTGTCTGCAATTTATTGTGATTTGATGTGAAAAATTAGAGGAAACTTTTCAATAATCAAGAATTCGTGATGACATGCAAGTTATATATATTTGTAATAAAATATGTATCCTAAACTTTATGTTAGCTAATGTTTTCTTCATGATAATAAATTTAATGACAATAATAAATACTTAGTTCCTGCATGTTTAAATTAAAAAATTTTCACATAAGAATAAAATATGAAATAATACTATTCATTCTTACTATTATATGTTAAAAATTTTGTCAAATAATAAAAATACAATTTGTAATGCTCTTCCACTGCAATTTGTAATATAGACTTCCAAAAGTATCTAAAAGTAAAGAATTCATAGTTATTAAATATAAAGTTATATGAAACTAAACTTATATGAAACTCTTAGTTGCAAATTAAATAATACAATTACATAATCAAGAATTATGACATTTTACAAATTAATGTTGAGTTGTTTAGAAAGTAATTTTGTTTTTCCCAGTGGAAAATTTAATTGCATTTTTTCAGAGTCAGCTTCCTACTTTTGCTGCATAACCATTATTAGTTTTTACAGCTGATCTAGCAAGGCTTGCTTGTAGAAAAGTTTGATTTATTCTACTCATTAGTTTTTAGGGTAGCCTTTCAAATATGGAAAATAAAAAGCAGCATTTTTTGGCATACTTTTTTTTATTATTGGAAAAGCAAAAATGTTGCTCAAGCAAGAAAAAAATGTTCAATGTGTACAGGAAGATGTATTGACAGAAAGCCAGCATTGAAACTGGATTACAAAATTTTGATCTGACACTTTTGTTATTGAAGATGCACCACATTTTGAAAGACTGCTTAAAGCTGATGAATACATAATAAAGGCATTAGTTGATGCACACCAGCGAATAACAACTCATGAAATTTTTGAGAAATTAAATTTATTGAATTTGATTGTATGTGAACATTTGAAATTCAAAAGTTTAATCTCATAGCTCAACGTATGAGTTTCCCATGTTTTTTTGGGAAGAAATTGTTTAACTCAGTGGTTTCCAAAGTGTGTGCAATGGCATGCTAGTGTGTTGCAATGTGGCCTCCAGTCTAAATAAGGGAAATATTTGTCAAGCTCACTCACCAATATTCAATTTACATCTCTTCGGTTAAACTTGGACTTGTTCAAAGAATTTCCACCTATTTTATGCTTCTTTGCACCTAGCCTTTCACCTGCAGATGTTTCACATGAGAACAAGAAGGCAATATTTCTTCCTGCCTTTCCTCTGACTGCTCAGATTGTCTGGGTCAGTTATCTTGCTAATGGTCTTAGTGCAGATACTGTTTTATATAGCTGTAAATTTCATAAGAATGGGTAGATTTTTTATGAAAAATTGATAAGAGGAAATTGCTAATAAAAATCATGCATCAACATGTGAAATGTGTAGAAAACAGAGGAAATGCGACAAATATGAAGATAGCCACTTGGATTTTGGTTTCACTTCAATAGAAATCAATAATGAGAAGAGACTGCAGTATGTGATCTGTTTTAAAATTCTCTCATCCAAGAATATGAATCCAAGTAAATTGAGGTGGCACCTTCGAACAATGTATCCCAACATGGTTGATAAACCACTTGAATATTTTGTAGAAAAATGAAAAATTTGCATCAGCAAAAGAATTTTCTATAAATGACCATCAGTGTCAACAAATGCCTTGTTGGTATCATCCAGGATCCAACTTACCATATAGAGTAGTATAGTTACCATATAGAGAATCTTACCATATAGAGTAGCAAAATGTAAAAAAGTCCACACTATTGCTGAGGAATTAATTCTACTGGCTGCTGTGGACATGTTAAACATAATGGTAAGAGAAAAATGTGAGTAAGCTTCTGGTGAATATCCCTTTGTCAAACAATATCATCAGTAGAAGAATACAGTACATGGGTTAGGATTTCAACAATCAATTGATAAAAAAATGAAGGGAAGTGAATTTGGACTGCAACTCATTAGTTATTAGAATTCAGTTAGCAATTAGAATTTGGACTCATTTCTAATTGTTTTCAGTTCATTATATAAATTAGAATTTGAACTCATTTTTAATTGCTTTGAGTTCATTAGCTATTGAATTTGGACTCATAATCTATGTACCTTATGTTGTTATTGAAGACTTTCTGTTTTGTAAAAGCATTACTCGAAATGCAACAGCTGAAAATATGTTCCATATCCTTGACACATTTATAAGAGAAAATGATGTGGATTGGTCTAAGTGCATCATTGTGTGTTTGTGTTAATTAAAGTCTGGTGAATATGGAGGCTTAAAGGTGCTGATTCATTGCCAAGCCCTGGATTGACTGTAGACTGATTGTATTATTTATCAAGAAGTACTTGCATAGAAATCTTTGGGTCTTCCACTGAATCTTGTCCTAGAATGTATAATAAAGATGTTAAACTGCATAATAACTAGGCCTCTAAAAGCCAGATTTTTTTAAAAATCTATGTAAGGATTTGGGTCCTGAGCACATGTCCCTTATATCCTACTACAACTCACATTGGCTTTGACGTTCAAACTTTTGAACTTAGGCAAGAAATTTACAGTTTCATAAAAGAGAAATGATCATGTTGAATGCCAACATTTTGTGGATCCCTACTTCCTGCTTAAACTGACATACTTTTGTTATATATTTGAAAAATTAAACGCTTTGAGTGTTTCTCTTCAGTGCCATAACATTCACATATGGAAACTTGAAATTCAAGAAAAAGCTGCTGATGTGGAAAAGAAAAAAGAATGATAATTATTGCAAAGATTGTTTTCCTGAATTGCAGCAATACATGCATAGATGAGCTTTCAGATGGTATGTTGATATTTTTCTCAAAATGTTTACCACAACTAGCTGACTGGTTTTTTAAGTATTTCCAAGAAGACTAAACCTAGTAGTTTGCATGAATCCAAGATCCATTCCATGTTAAAACATCACAAGAAGAAGAAAATGTAATTGATTTATCTAATGACTAAAACTTGAAGGCTAAATTTGCTTGTTTGGTCTTGGCAGACTTTTAGATATCTATAAAAAAATGAATATGCCATTCTAAGTACAAAAACAATGAGGGTACTTATTCCATTTGCAACTTCATGTTTTTTAAGCTGGATTTTCAGCAGTTGCTTTTATAAAAAACAAATATCATTCAAAAATTAATGTTGAAAGAGAAGTAAGAGTAGCTGTGGCAAGCTTTATTCCATGATTTGAACTACTGTTCAGTAAATAGCAGTCTCACATGTCACACTAAAACAAAACACTAAAATAAGACCATTTGTAAAGTCATTTTATTATTAATTGAATTTTATTAATATGTTTCCCCATTAATTATAATTAAAGTGGTTGCATGATTTTTAAATGTTGTTGTTGTTGCTTATCCCTGACTGGCGTGACAGTATCATCACACCAGCCCAATGAATCCAAAAATAGTCAGTCTCTCAAGCACCACCTCCGGTCTCAACTCCATGTCTCCTCTGTCACACCCAATGCACTGAAAAATATGAGATGGGGAGGCCTGAACCATTCGACATTTGGGACAGAGAGGGTAGACCTTGGTACCAGAGACATGTCTCTGACCAAGCAGGTGGCCACTTCGTAGTCTTGTCAGAGCCGTTTAGCTGCATCTTTTGTGTTTACCCACTAGTGCGGACTCAGGATGTTTGCATGTGTACCATTCGTGGGTAGGAATGGTATCCCTAAAATTAGCATTGATAGCCGTCCTAACTCTAGAGGTCAGTTCTGAGGACGACAGGCAGTCTCCAATGATGATATTCTGTTGGCTTCCATCCTTGGCTAACTGATTCGCAACTTCGTTCCCATACACATTAACATGAGATGGCACCCACTGGAAGACTATGGTACTGGCTTTCAAATTAGTAAAATGTTGTACTATTTTAGTTGTTATTATGTCACCATGCTGCCACCACTGGGCCAGATGTTGTATTGAGCTTCGGCTATCACTGAGGATCCAGATATCAGAGACTATACCCTCAGTAACACAGAAATTTAAAGCCTCTTCAATTGCCAAAAGCTCAGCTCGAAAAACAGAACAGTAATTTGGATTTCTTCTACATATCTTTTTGCCATCTCCCTGTTGAACAAACACTCCACTACCCGACTCAGCACCCTCACCCCTACTGCCATCCGTGTAATTATGTAATTTGTGTAAATATGATTTGTATTAATGATGTTTATGTCCTTACTATTTCTATAATTTCTTTTTCATAGTCGTACAAATATGAAATGTGTATATTGCATGTAATATATACTAGTTAATCTATATTTAATAATAGTTAATAATACTAAGTAAATATTTTATGACTAGAGTATTGTGAGAAAATTTCTAAGTCTCTTAAGAGTGCCACAATTTGAATAAGTTTGAAACCCTTGGTTTAACCATTATTGGGTTTGCAAATAATCTTATTATTATTACCAGAGGTAAATTTGGCGAAACTATCTCTAGTATCATGTTTAATGCCCTCAAACCAGTTGAGACTTGATGTAGTAAATGAAAGTTTCTATGTGAAATCTCAAAAATTATTATAACAACCATCATAAATAAAAAGAATCTTAATTTTAAAAAGATGACTTTTTGTTAAGAATTAATTTGCTCCAAAGAAGTAAAATTAGTATTTTGAAGTGGTACAATAAATACAAAGACGTGGTATTTTTTACATGAACTTAAATTGGAATAAGCATTTCAACTTTAATATCAAAAGAGCCAAAACATCTTTCTGGGCATGTAAAAATGCATTTAGAAGAAGTTGGAGTTTAAATACCAAAGCTGTTTATTGGATTTATTTTATGATCACCTGTCTCATCATTACTTACGGCTCAGTAGTCTGATGATCTAGATTCACAAACTAATGTGCTGAGATAGATTTAAGAGAACTCCAAAAGTTGTTTTGTGTATCCGTCTCTGGATGTATTAAAGGTCTCACTTCTGCACATGAGCTTTTGCTTGGTATGCATCCCCTTTACATGCATGTTGAAGCATGTAAAGTTATAATTTATATGGAAAGGCCTAAAATGCAGGTCAGAGGAAGGATTACTCCATTGTCTTGGGAAAGCCTTAATGATGATGTAGTTAATCATCCTTTTATAAGTATGTCTACTGATTACATGATTGTTAAATATGTTTTTGACAAGTCTTATGCAATCAAATTTTCATTATGAGAAGACTGGAATAGTTTTGTTATCAGTGAAAATTATATTTATTGGTATATTGACAACTCAAAAATAAATTACAACAATAGGACTCGTACTTGCTGTCCAACTGATGGTATAAAGTTACCATTCTTTTTGAAAAACATACAATTGTATTCCAAGCAGAAGTCTTTGCCATTCTCTTGTGAATAGAGTATACTTAGACAAAGGTTATTTTCACAAAAGAATAATTAGTTGTTCTGATAGTCAAGGTGCATTAATAACTTCATAAAAGTCTATTTTAACTTCTGTCTTTGTCTGGGAATGCTACTTTACTCTCTGCAAATTGGTTAACAATAATTTCCTTACTTTAACCGGACACTCTGGTATTCCTGGTAATGATTTAGTTGATAAACTGTCAAGAGCTGGATCAACAACAAATTATTTGGTCCTAAACCTGTGTTAAATATTAAAAAAACTGATCAGAGGTAGTGTATTTGATCTCTTCAGGAAATAATACTTTTTGAACTAGTTTAACACCAATGATTGAAGACAATCAAATCTATTAAGAAGTTTAAGGAGAGCAGTGGGACTTCGTACAGGATATTGCTACATTAAGAGACAATTCAGCATAAAGGGAGTATTGAATGATCACACTTCTAAATATTGTTAGTAAATGGAAAAAATTTCATTATATATTCTATGTAAATGTAAAATTTTTTCCTTAAAAAGATTTGAACACCTGGGTTAGTATTTAATTGAAACTTAGATGTTGCAGGATATGCCTGTTAAATATCTGCTGGATTTTGATTTTGCAACTGCTGTCTTTAAATAAGGGCTTTCTTTTTAGGGTATAGTACAGTAGACCTTTGACCATAGTGCTAGGTTCTTTTGGAATCACCCTGTTCTAAATCTATTTTGGTTTATGGAAAGAAGTTTATGTCCTCTCATTGATATTTGATTTACTTCTCAAACGTCAAGAACATGATCCATTTTTAAAATGCAACATTACTGGGAAGGAGAAATGGTCTATTTACAATAATATTAAAAGTAAGAGGTCACAGATTAAAAAATAGAAGTCTACTCAAAGTACTCAAAAAGCCTATATTCATCGAAAAAGATTGTATATGTGGGTGATGATGGTATCTGTTAGGTGAGATTTCAAAAGAATGATATTTTTGAGAACCAAATAACACAATGATTAATTCTGAAGTGTACTATCACCACCTGGAGAAATTAAATGATTCACTTAGATAGTGAAAGTGGTAAAGAAAGAAAGAGGTAATGTTTCACCAAGATAACGGGAAACCTCATACAATTTAGTTAACTTGCTAAGAGGTTTCATTGCTTGGATGGATGTACTGCCACATCCATTATATTCTCTAAATCTGGCATCTTTTAATTATCATTTTTTTCAATCTTTACAAAATATTTTAGACAGTAAATCCTTTATCTCATATGACAAAGTTAAAAACCATTTGTATCAGTTTTTTTGCCAGCAAAAGTCAAACTCTTTATGAGGACGGAATCATGCTACTGCTACAAAGATGGCAAAAGGTATAGCACTTGGTTGGACAATATATAAATTCAATAAAATATTGACTCACTGTAAAAAAATCGTTTTTTATTTTTATGAAAAAATTAAATTATTTCCAAGCATCCCTATACTTACATGAATTTTATAAAATGAATAAGGGTGGAAGAGATGAATAAAAAGCTGCTAAATATCTTCTTGAAAACTGCTGTGGAAGATAATTGCATATGGTATTCTGAACTATCCAATATAAGATTTTAGTTTTGTATTCAAGATTTATTATTTTCCACCATCATCTTATAGTAGATAGTATCATCTAAAGTATTGGTTTTAGAAAATACGGTACTTACGTATTAACGCCACCGCAGCCAAATTTGGCGGTTTTTAACTGCCCCCAATCTACTCCTAAAATTTTTTTGACAAATCATAAAATAAAACACTTTATTTAAAACAAAGTAGTGAATCGGATTTTGATGGAAAATGGGCCGATATAGAGTTTAACATAGATTCAAAACAGTCTTTATTTTCTTTCATCTGATGCTGTCACCATATGATCTCTGATAAATAAGATTCCAAATGGTGTCTCACTGTCCTCTTATGTCTCTTGTTCCTCCATTTAGCTCTGCCCCATATTCTCTCAACTGTTTGTGTATGAACTCCTGAATCAAAATAAAATTGTATTTATGATTTACTTTAGCATATAGGAATCCTTCTCTTTCTATTCTATTTGTGTGGTAACCTTTCCAACTGTCAGAATAAATTGTGCTACCATTGGAAATGTTTTCAACAATTTTTTCAAGAAGGGTAGAGCCAGTTCTGCTCGAAACAGTGACAACAAACGAATCTTTTGTTTCTCTACATATACCACCAAACACCCACTCTGTTAGGGTAATACTCGACCACAATTATTTTTACGTTTAGTAAGCAAACTTTCATAAATTTCCACAATGGAATCTGGTCCACCTAACTTCTTGTTTGGTGTATTCTCCATGTCCAAGACATATAATTCATGTATGTAATTGTTGCAATCTATAACAGTTTTGTCTGATAAATCAAGTTGCTGTTCACAAAATTTAATTGATGTCAACTCCTGGCACCAGCAGTATATGAATCTCAAAGCTGAACAAAATGGAATCCTGGTTACCTCAAACCAGTTGTCTTTTCTAAGTGCTATTTGCTGATCTTACTTAAATTACTGATCTTAAATTACATTTCCAAAACTTACGATAGCCAAAATAAAATTTCATTTCATGTCATGGGAATTGGTACACATTTTTGTTTTTTGGTGAAATATTTCTCTCCTGGAAAAGGAAACTGCATCTTGTTCTGTTTGAAGCAAATTCCCAATAGGCATTTTCTTAGCACTAAAAAATGACATCAAAAATCAGCAAACAACAAGGCATCCAAAAGATAATTGCGTGTGAGTGTAAAGAAGGCTGATCTTTATTGGCGCATCATGTAGACTGGCGGTAGTTAAAAACCGCCAAATCTGCCTGTGTTGGCGTTAATATGTAAGTACTGAAAATATATATAAATATCTAAGATATTTCTATAAAGTGTACCATAAACAATGGTAAAAATTTCAGGAAGGTAAGGGACATTAAAAGGATATAGTCATAAATGACATGAATGAAACATGATCAACTGCATTTATTATTAATTGTTTTGTGTCTTATTAGGTGTGAGGCTGTTCACAAGTGCATTGGAAATTGAAATATCCAATTTTTTTACAAATCATGCAATAGTCACTTTGAGAAGAGTATATAATCAGAATACTGGCAGATATTAACTTAAATGTATTGTTAGATTAATTGCAATGCAGAAACATCTCAATATATGTATAAAAAATTGTTTTCGCTGGGAAATATTTTGGACTATTGTTTGTTTTTAAATGTATATTCTGACTGGTTAAAGTTGGTCTTTAAGTTTCTGGTTGGCTTAACAGTAGAATTCAATGTGGAAAATCCAGGTTTCAATTTCAATTAGAGATTAATTAGACACAATAAGAGATTGGTTACGGTTTTCTGATTTCTCCCAACTATCTGTTTAAAGGGGTATGTGGAAGTTTTCTGTGTTTCCTACCATCTAGTCACAATACAATGCAGTCTTATGGTTTTATATAAACTTCTATAAAGTGAGAAGGCATGATATCCAGCTTATTGTTTAAATATTTGAACTGGTTTATTTTTTTTGGGGGGGGAAGACCTTACTGTTTGCTACATTTTTGATATTAACAAATTATTACTTTTTTTAGTATTAGATATTACCAGGTTTATTTCCTTTTTTGCTACAAAATGTATGCTATACTACCATATGGTTTTAACAGGATGGGGAGCACTTCCCATTTTGAAAAATATGTTCAAAGACATTTCAGTGTATTGCTTGATCAATGATGTATTTTGCATGATGAACTGATTGCATAGCTCTTATTTTTTCTAGATTTAATTTGCTTTAACTGCTTTCTTAAGAAGAGTAATTTTTTGAGCTTCATGCTGTAGGAAAGTTCTTTCATTAATTACTGATTGTTAATGTGTATTGAACACCTGTCTTGTATTAAGCTAGGGTGGCTACTGATATGAATTAATGCTTTGATATTCACTTCAGCATTGTTTCTGGATTTTATTTCTCCCCTGGTATGGATGCTTATAGTAGTTCAATACATTTTTTTTAAAAGTATTCAGATGATGTATTTTATCATTTTGAACTTTTAAAAAGAAATCTAAACTACTGGATCCATAACCTAAATATCAGTGTGAAATCGTTTCAAAATTTGGAATAAAATTTTGGTAAGTAATCCAGAATACATCCTTAAGCATCACAAAATTTAAAATTAACAAATGAACTATTTTTTTTCTTCACATTATATTAAAACAATTAATATTTTTCAAATACAATTTTATGATGAAATCGATTTCATAAAGTTAAATTTGTAGCCAGAATAATTACAAGTATTAACTTTATACTAATTTGTATTTTTATTAAAAATGTAATCTTTCTTTAAAATTAGTGTTTTCAAGGTGATAAGCAAACTGGGAAAAACACTTTATAAAAATCGATGTTATAATTGCAAGTTAACTGTGTTACTTACACTAATTATCCTTTTAAAATTCAATTCATTATAATAAATTTAAAATGTGAGGTAAACATAGGCCAACATTACAATTAATAAAAAAAAATTTTTGTTTCTTTTCTCACTCATTTTTCATAATTGCATATTTCTAAGTAATACTGCTAACATTGCCTTGTTTATTTTTATTTTTTGCCAGTGGAAGTCATCATTTCTAAAATACATTCTTTTAATCAGCTTTAAGAGGTTAGTCAAAATCCTTGGTCATCTTTTTTTTTCTCTCACTGCCCCTTGTATTTTAATCCCTTATTATATCGAGTCTTAAATTTGAATGTGATTATTTTTCTCCATGTTTCTGCTAATACCTCCTCCTTGTAACACAGCACTTCAATCATCAAAGTATTACTCCATTGCAAAGGATTACATGTTTTGGAATTTCAAATTTACTGGACTATTTGATCCATCTGTTAAAAATGCTACACAAACAAGCTAATAATGTCGGCGAATCAGTAGATTACAATAAGAAAAAATGTCTGAGCATTGCTCGTGCACTTGAGTAAAATTGAAAAATGGTTATCATAAAATTTATAATTTGCTACAAATAAAAGTAAAAAATTAGGTGCAGAATATGAAAGTATTTCTTAATTACTATGGCAGTCATTTAGAAAATGTTTACATAACCTTTAGTCAATTTCCTTTATAGATCCTTTTTATTCATTATTTTATTATTCCTTTTTATTCTTTTTATTCATAGCTTATGTATAACCTATTTACATATATGTATTTACATTTTTTACTGTTAACTTTTTTAAATATATATCATTAATCAAATATTTTTATTTTATAAAATAACAAATAGCATTCATGCATGAAACATGCATTTAATTAATTTACAATGTTTAGATTCTAAAAACAGTTTTAAAATATAATATTCTTTTGGATAATTTGATTAAAGAAATCTTGGAACATCTGTTTAAAATATTATGTAGAAAATGTTCTTTAGTTTGAAATAATTATTTAGTATTTTATTGATTTAAGAGAAATGTCTTTTATGAATGTGCCGTGTTAGTTTTAAATTTGCTCTTTTGTCTAATGATATTTTTCCATTATTATTTAAATATTTGAATAATTACTATATTTCATCTATGCACATGTGACTGGTTTTTTCCACCTATGTTTACTTCCAGTAAAAATGCTATATCTAGTCTCATAAATATGGGTTCACATTTTATAACTTAAAATTATGTAATTGCTTGAAAATTGTACCTTGTTTCAATGGTTATCAATTAAAATTCCAAAATTCCTTTTACAACATCATACATTTATTATAACAGGGGATTCAGTATTTAGTTAAATTTTTTATATATATTTTAAAATGAGACAATTTTAATTCAGCAAATTATGTTTATTCTTAAGAGATTTTATGGGAATTTTTATTACAGCACCAAGATATACATTCATCAATGCAGATACACCCCTTCCAGAATTCAGTGAAATGATACGAGACCATTTGCAAGAAAACAATTTGAGTGCTGTTTGGGGAGCCTTTGTTGATGAATGTGCAAAGTATTATTTTAGTAAATACCCAACAATTCAGAATAGCAGTGAATATCAAGCAATTGGGAGGAAAATGTATGAAACTTATCCAGCAATTGGTTATGAAGGAAAAGAACCATGGGTATGCTATTATTTATCTTTTAGTAAAATTAGTGTTATGTGAAACTTCATGGTTTAATTGCTTATATGATTGGTATTCTATAGTATCACCACAATTGTTACTATTACTTTATAAACTATCTAATGTCATTGAAGTTATTTGCTTAAAATGCACAGCTTACATTCCTGTAATTTTATAAATTATATGAAAAATAAATTAAATTAGAGGTGAAGTAATTTCATTCTTCTTGAAAATGAAACATTTCTTTAAAATGTATTAATGCATTAATGTATATTCTTTTAAAGCTGTTGATCTGTGAAAAAAGTTTAGTTTTTAGAATAAAAATTTTACAAAAATTTATTTTAGGTAACTTATTAATTTATCACAATATTATTTCTTTTTATACTAAAATCAATAATTTTATTTTAAATATTTGAATTTATAAATAATATTTAGGGTAATTTATGTTTTTAAAGTATTATTAAATTTTGTCTTAACTGCTGCCGAATGTCATCATTGAAATTGATATTTCATATTTAAATAATTAAAGTTCATTTATACCTAACTGATATGATTTTATTTACTTCTATAGAGATTATAAAATAGAATATTTAATGTAAATTAAAAATTTGTAATATATTTAGTTTAAAGAAAATTATTTATTATGAAACATATTTCTTCTAGGTACATTTCATATTTTTTTATAAACATAATATTCTGTAAAAAGATTTTTGTAAATTCTTATAAAAATGTAGTATATTAAGGTACCTAAAAAAACTTAAAAAATAATTGATGTTGTTTTAAAAGTTGAAATTGAATGTATCTTATAGCAAGCTGATTTAAAAGTTCTAGTATATCCTGGCAACAGTCATCCAATAAGAGAAGTGCTGTGTGGAGGCACAACCCTCTGTTAAAATCCAAATATCCTTAAAGACAAGTTCAGAGGTCATGTATATAAAATGTAGTCCCTTGTAAATTGTCACAAGTTCAAACCTGAAGACCAAACAGCCCTCAGTATTTCTAAACTTAAGATCAATTGTGTTATTTGGTATCTCGATATGCACTCCACTTCCAGATACATCACCAACACCTCTTCTAACATCAGTGTACATTTTCAATGCCGAGAGAAAGATGCCTTGTATTGTCTCAAGAGCCATCAGTGAATTCAGGAATATCTGACTTTTTACACATCTTCATCAAGATTTCAGTTTGAAAATGCATATGCTCTGGAAAAAGATGTGGAAAGATATAAGCATAACAAAAGATGTGTGACTTAAGGAGTGTGGTTCCACTTCATCCTAAAACAGTCCCATCTCACTAGCCAAGGAAAAAGGACTGTGTTTCTTTAAGCGCTTATTGTCTTGCCAAGAGTGCAGAAAGGCAGAGGTTCTATGCTGATCCCTGAAGCTATAAAGTTTATTGTAATATTTTGTAAGGCAGAAATTTCTTTTCAAAGAAAGTGGCAGCAATTCATTCTCATACAATACAATGTTGTTAGGGCAGCTGTTATGGTGGCCAGTAATTACTCTGGCAGTGGTAAATTGCACATGTTTAAGTTAGTCTCCGATGCACAAAAATAAATTGAAAAGCCATACTCTAGCATTGGTCTGACCAAAGAGATGTAAGTTGTTCTCATGGTATCAGCATTGTGCCCCAATCCCGACCAGAAATATATTTAAGGATGTTAAATCACTTCCTGCATTTTGCCACCAGAGCACTTATGTGTCTATTGCTCGAGATTTCCTAGTCCAAAATGTATGCCAGGTATTTGGAACATTTTTTTATATAAGTCAGTTGATTGCCATTCATGTAAACAGTTGGTTGGTAATTATAGATATATCTCTTTGCGGTAAAGAAGGTAACTAATGACTTTGAGACGTTAAAAGACAATTTATGCAGTTCAGCAAAGTTAAGAATCCTAGCAAAAGTAGAGGCAAGGTAAGACTGTAATTTTCTTGTGTCAAACCCAGAAGACCAAAGAATGACATCATCAGCAAAAAGCCCTTTATCACTGTATTCATTTATTATTCAAGTCCTGTTATGTATTAGGAGAACAGCACCATGCTTAGTACTGATCTCTGAGGAAGCCCATGTTTAAGTCCAAAAGTGTCAGACAGAGTATTTTTGTATTTAACTCGTATAGATCTATTCTGAAGAAAATCTGAGATCCATGGAACGGCCCAGCTCTTGACACTGAAAATGTCATGTAGTTTAGTGATCAGTTTCTGCCTCCACATTCTGTCAAAGGCTCTGGACATGTTTAGAAGAACAGCAATGGTGTGATTAGTTGGCTTTAGGTTTTGGGAGTCTCTAATCCTCTGGAAGAAATACAAGATCTGATCAATAGTTCCACGGCCTTTTTTAAATCCATATTGCTCCCTAGGGAGCAAGCTGTTAGTGGACAAATGAAAGCTTAATTTGGCCAAAACGAGCCATTGACAGCTTTGTCATCAGCTGCTTCCAACAGATCAATACCCCTGCTGTTATTTGTGGAACAGCCCCATGACAAGTGTTTAGCATTAAAATCTTCAAGAAAAATGGTGTTTTTGATTGTCAAATACAAGAAGTGCCCTGGTAGAATTGCTTGGTTTGGAGGTTGATACATGTTGAATATGTTGATTGTTTTCCTCTTCCAAACAATAGATATGCCCTGTAGTTCAAGGTCATTACTCTGATCTAATATGACAATCCTTTTAAAATTTAAATTTCTGATGAGAAAGGTCAGGTCTCCTCCTCCTCCTCTGTTTGATCTATCCATACGATAGACTGTTAAGTCTTTTACTTTAAGAGCAGAATTCTTCTTGAACTTAGTTTCCTGCACGGCTCTGATCTGAGTGCCATACTTATCATCTAGATTTAGCGATTGTTCCCGTTTAACTCTCATGGCCCAGGTAGGGAGACCATACACATTGCACTGAATAATATTCTGAGGACCTCCACTGAAAGAAATAGGAGACTATAATCCACTTGTCAGCTGTGGCCCTCTGCCTAAACATGATTGCAACCCTTATTATCCTGCACAATGCACGATGCAGTGTGTAAGTTCAAATTTAAACCTGGTTTCATGCTAAAGGGAAGGGAGCAGCTTCAATTGGTCCAAAGACCTGAGGCACTAATGGGAGTAGACTGAATTAGCCCAGAATGTCTGCTTACTTTAGCTGGACATAATGGAATGGCCTTCCATTATGTCCAAGGTGACCCTACCAAAGGTAATAACTCCTGACATACATGACCCATTCTTCCTACCACAATGAAGCAGCAAGCAGGACTTGGGAGGGAGAATCTTGTTTAAAATGTGCATGCAATGGCAACATAGTTTGTGCTTTCACTGCAAAGCTAATTCATTCCTCCTAAGCACTTGTCAAGATTACAAAAGCCTCTAATTCACAATGAGACATATTCGCTTTTTCCTTAACCACTTCAGAGTAGGGTTCTTGATGGTTGATTTACAGCAATAGACATCCATTGAGCTGTATCGCTCAAAGAAATCAATGCGTGTTTGTAATTTACTTTGTGAATGTTCTTTCTGGTCAAGAAACTTTTACTAGTATTTGTTGCAGTTTTTTACCACTCTTATGATATTATTTTCTCAATATGAAATTAATTTCAAAATTTTTTAGCATATTGCCTTAAATCTTAGTACAATTCTCAGTAATTTTAACATTCAAATAAATAAAAATAGAAAAAATATGTGATAGAGCAATAATTATTAAAGGTCATATTCTATTGTATTCTGAATCTCCTGATATTTGTAAAATTCATTTAAATTATAACCAAGTATAATTCAAGTGAATTTTATGTTAGGTATATTATATTATATATTAATGTAATGTTCTACTTTTTCTACTTACATTTTATTAATATACAAATGGAAGTAATATACATTTATACTTTAATTGGGAACTGGATAGAATCCAAAAATGTGACTTTGTGGCAAATTTAAAATGAAGAAATAAGTGATACATAAAATTTGAAATAGTCAAAATATTTAATTTTAAAAATAGTTAATTTTTCTTTAAAGCTATATAGGTATAAGTTATAAATTGACTGAAATTGCTTAAGCGTTATAAACAGTGTTCATTCTCAATTTTGCAATGAATCTTTAAAGTAATTATTTTGCATTTTATTACATTAAAAACATTATTAACATTAAATCAGTATTTTATTATTAGAATAATTAATCAATATAATCTCTAAAATTTTAATTAATTTCATAAAATTATTAATTTTTTATAAAAAATTTAAGATATGGTAGTAAAGTAATATTTTAATATATTTGACTGCATTTATGAATTATCAGTAAAAAATAAATATATAATCTTGCTTTTAAAAAATAACTTTCATAATTTAAATTAAATTATCAATTTTTCTTTTTTGTATCATTTTTTTTCAAATAACATTTTAAATTTTTTTTTGTCTCTCTATTATTTAACTGTAAATTTTTTACTGTAAATAAAATCAAAAATATAAATCACTTGGGATATATATTTTGATTATGGATATAATTCCTCTTCATATTCAAATCAGATATGATTCCTGAAAATGAATATCTGTCAAATCAAATATTAATCATGTAATCTGTCTGCCATGCTCAAAAATGAATATCTGTCATGTAATAATCAGCAGTATGGGTTTATTATATCATTTGTTAAGTATTTAAATCATTTAGCTGGTGTGTGTGAGGCAGTAATACTACTGAAAAGTATCAAAGAGACTCACTTAACCTTATTTAGTATGGGTGCCAAACAAGCCTGATGGGTTCCTAAATTTTGTACTAGAATAGATTTTTTCATATGATGAGTTTCAATATGCACATCAGGTATTTGTGATGAATTCTAATATGTAGAACTTGTTTGGAATTTTGGTAATCCTTGAATCTTATAAAATATGTTTATGTTTAAATTTTGTTTAAGTTATTTTAAAGTTTTTTTTGAATAATTTCTATAGAATTCTAGTTGAAATTTTCTTTTAGAAATCTATTTAAACATTTTTCTATAAACATTGTTTTTGTAATTAAACAATAAAATATTCGAAATCGCAATATTAAAAATTCAAAATTATGTTGAATTGAGAAATTTCGGATTTTGAATTATAGTTGGTGAATGTTGTAAAGCGCTAGCTGTGTGATGAAATTAAATATTGTGACAAACATGCACTTTGAGTAGTATTGTATTGACCAAATTCTTTATTTATTGTAGGTAAATATCTTTCCAGTGTCAATATTGATGTTACTTCACCTTTTTTATTCTCTCTTTACTTTTTCATTGTCTGTGTTTTCTAAACCCAACATGCTTTTCTTTATATTGGTCATTTTTTTCACCTAGTGTATGGCTCTGTAGTGATGGCACACTCTTTTTGAAGAGAATAGTGTATAAATTGGATGAGTGTAGAAAAAATTGTGAGGAAATAAATGGTTATAAATATGAACAAATAAAGGAATTTAAAATGTCTTACTTGAATGCAATGTTGTTAAACTTTCTTTAAAAAATAAAAATAATAACTGGTGAAATCAATTGCTTAGATGTGTAAATTAATCAGCTTAAGATAGGAAATGATAGGAATTATTTTAAATATTAAATCAAATAAAAAATATATGTTTGTCTCTTACTCTATACATAGAGTATAATTATTTAGAATTTTATGTTTATTTTTGATAAACATAAAAATTTTAACTAATTATAGCCTATCTTTTGGTTATTAATATTTTTTATTATTCTATAATTATCTGTTTTTCTTAAATAATTTAAAAATAAATTGCTACTATTAATATTATTTTAAATATTCAAGGATACATTTTATAAATAAAAACAATAGACCAAATAGGTTGCATTTAGTCAAATAAACTTATTGGAAAATATATTTATACCTGATTATGAATTAACAGATCAAAAGAAATAAACAGCTCATAAATCAATTATAGAAGTGCACAGTTTAAGATATAGAAGAAAATCTGAATGATTAATGTCTCTAGATGTGTAATAACTGTTAAACTTAAGAAAATAAAATTTTGTAAATAATTTGTATCAATTATATGTAAGATGATAAAAGAAAAATTTTAGTAAAAGAATTGTTTGAAAAATTAAATATTTCACCTATTGATTTAGGTATCCCAAATTGTATTAAAATTTTAGGAAATGCATCATCCTTAGATAAATGTAATATTTATTAGAGTTACCTTTTAGAAAATATTTTGTGAGATTTTTAAATTCTAATTTTTTTAAATGCATAATGTTTATTTCTGCTGAAACTTTATCTTCTTATCACAGTATAGTGATTTTTCTAAAATATTTTTTAATGGAGTTGGGAGCATTTAAAATCTTGTTCTAAATCTGAAATTGCCAAACTGTAATTTGATATTTTCGAAAAAAAATTAAATTTAATGTGAAGTTGTTACTATTGAAAAATATTAGAAGTAAAAATTTGCAAAAAAATATTAATTATTGATATATTTATATATTCAAAGAGTTATAATAAACTTAATGATTAAAGTTATTGAAGCTATAAATGGGTGGTATAATTTTAGATTCTATGGAAAAATCAATGATGATTATTATGATTATTAATCAGTCAAAAAAGAAAATGATGGGTAAAAAGAAGATATTTGACTAATCAGATTTTTATAACTCAGATTCAATTGAATCAAAAATTTAAAATTTTTAAATTTATTTTGACCAGTGTGAAAGGATATTTTATATTGTTTTTATTTTTAAAGTTTATTATTTTTTCCCAATTTTTAGTAGTGTTCGTAATAAAAATTGCAAATTTTTTTTATTATACTGCTTTTAAATATTAAAATGCAATGTTTTTAAAAAAGAAAATGAATCAATTTGAACGTCTTTTGTTCTTTCTTTTATTCTTTGATATGAAATTATAAAATATATTAACATTTCTCAGTGAAATGATAAAATTTGAGGAAGAAATAGTAGTATTTATGGGAATGTCCTGAAACCCCTTGCTCCATACACTACTCATAGGCAGTATAACTAAAATTATGATGCTAACCAATTATATTAATATCAAATTCAAGATAATGACTTAAAAACATTACAAATGATTTTCATCTATTAAGCTTTATGTGGTAAAAAGTTGGTCAAATGAAAAAAACTGAATTATTTTCAAACTAAATATTAACATTTCGGTCTTTTATATAACTAATACTGCATTTGTAATCCATCTTTATACCATCATCCAATCTCATATAATACAGGTTATGATAGGCTGGTATTCAAATGGTCAATGTTTTAGTTTTTAGATTAATGATTTCTGGTTTTTAGACTAGAATTGAGTGTCACATTGTATGGCTTAAATTCAATTCTGCAGAATGCGCCTTATATGCAAATGATAATAGAGTGGCAAACCAACCAATATTAAGACAAAATAGCCTCTATAAATATTTTTATATGTTTTATTAATTAAAAATTACTATCAGAAAAAGAAAATCCATGAATGAAATTATATAAATCAAAAATTAATTTTATAATGCATAATTTAATTGCAGAAAATATTAATCACACATCTTAATCAGTTTAAATATTAAACAAAGTATAATGCTAGTCAAGTATTAAAATATCAGCATCATCCTTAAAAATTTGTTTTAAATTATTCTTTGAAGGAAATTTTGATGATGAGGATGAATAGTTTATCTATTCATCCTCTCTAATTGTTTAAAATTTCATGAATTTATATTGATTTTTATAAATGCTAGTAATTAATTTACATTGAAATATTTTTTTAACTAAATCTATCTGTATTGGAAATTTACAAATTTCACAAATAAAATTAATAATTGATATAATAATCTTGTTTTCTGATGATACTTTTAATAATAATGAAAGTTTTTTTTTTTTGAATGTTGAAAATTTTTAAATTTTCACAAAAACTTTTATTCAATACATTATTATTCTTTAATCATTTTACTTAAATTAATATAATAACTGATATTTTGTTTCACTGATTAAATAATATTTACTATTTTAATTTCAGTCATATTTTTGCAAATCTTTGAGTCAAAAGATCCGACACATGAAATGGAAAATAAAACGTAAAAAGCTTGGATTAACTACCAGACGTTCCAGAAAACCAAAAGAGGCAATGAATAATTTGAAAATTCGTTCAATTAGACCAAAAGTGGATCACAGATATACTCAAAGTAAACTTTATAAAGCGCTTTTACGAGAGTTAGCAGAGGGATGGAATAGTGAAAATATTTCAGAAAGTAGAATTTTTGATATTTTAAAAGCAACTCATAAAGGAAGATGTACTTGGCTCTCATCTCATTCTCATCGGAAAATTTCAGCTCTTGTTTCTGAGTGTCCATGTTTTGCTGTTGGCAGATATGTAAGTTTACCACATTATTAATTTTAAGAAAGTTATTAAAGTTGTGTAAATTTGCAATGAAGCCCTCATCTCAACTAGTTACATTTTTAACTCTAATATTTAAAAAAAAGAGAAAAGTTGTAGAGTACTTAAAGTCTCCATTAAAAATGCAATCGATTAATTAAAACAAATTAAAAATGCAAGCAATAACTGTTAATAACTATGCAATTGAGTAATATTGTTTGTAAAGTGTTTGATGGCCTACTATAAAAAATTTAGTTTTTTCCCCATAAAATTATTATTTATCTGTATTTTCAATAAAAAAAATTTCTGTTGTATTATATTTTTGTATAAATTGTTTAAAGAATTAAACTAAAAATTCTATTGTTATACAAATAAAATTATTTCTAGAAAGCTTTTAATGGTATTTAAATGTATATAGTTGCATGCATTCAGATTTAATTAATTAACTAATCAGGCAATTGTTTAAAAATTAAAATGATATATTAAATTGGATAGTTAGGTTATTTATCTATTAAGAAAGATATGTATCTATCTATCTATCTATCTATCTATATATATATATATATATATATATATATATATATATATATATATATATATATATATATGCATTCAAATTAGATTTAAATGACTAAAAATATGCAGCTTTTTCATTGATAACAAATATATCATTTTTGAGGAGGAATATAAATTGATCAAACTTGTTCAGAAGGCTTTGGTCCATCCTAGGCTGGCGCGCCATGAATGAGGATGATGATATAAATTGATCTGAATTACAATTTTTTCCTTAAAGTTCTGACGATTGAAAGTATGCTTCATTATAAGTCACTTGTAGATTTTTAAAATTTTTCAATTCAGTTGCAACCATAATTTTTTATAGACTAGATTATAGTAATTGATTGATTTAGAAGAATAAAAAATTCTTTGGACTGAATATTTTTTTAATAATATTAGATAACTGCTGTCAAAATTTTTGATTACCAAATTTCTCAATTTTGTTTGTCAGTTATGTTATTATATTAATAAATATCTGGTATGTAGAGTAGATGCTCACATTTTTAGGAACTTCTGTTGGAGCTTTCTTGGTTTCACGAGCTTGTGGCTGGTTCATAGTTCTATAGATGCAAGGATAATTTTAAATCCTATTTGTGAACTAAAATTTCAAAAAATCGTTTTTTAGAGACCTCATTTCATGCATACAGGGGTGTTTGTGCTCCGGGGAAACCCCGGAATTCCGGGAATTTTGAACTTCGATACCCAGAAATTCCGGGGATCGTCGTTCAAAAGGAAGTAGGAAAAATAATGAATCATTTATTTTGATCTGGGTAATTTTGTTTGCTTTAAAAGCAGAAAACGCAATAATTAGGTCATTCAATACTTCATAATTATAATTTTTCATTTCTCCCCTCCCCTTTCTCGAAACTCTAAAATGTCGATAGTAAGTCCGTAATAGTTTCCGGGGATTTTTTGGGGTCCCACAAACACCCCTGTGCATATTTCATTAATATTTTGTTCTTATTTTTTTATCCTTTTGATTTTATGGTTGCGAAACTTGGATCGACTTTTACATGGGACAAATCCTTTGAATTGTGTATTACTAACTATATTGCTGATGTTAAAACCCTGGATTTTTAAAGCAATTTATGTAGAATTTCTCACTTTCAATCTGTCTTACATTCCATGCATCATACCTTCAACTGTAAATATTATAAAATATTTTTGGGAGAAGTACTCATTGCTTGGAATCATCATATGAAATTGACATTCTGTTCACACTACATTTTATGTTAATATATGCTTTGAATGATGCTACAGAAAAAAAAAACATTATTTAGGTTATTTTGACATGCAAGCTTTATTAAAGGAACTATCTTAACTGAGGAATGGCAAAACGATTTGAGGGAAGATGACATCAACAAAGAAACATTGATTCCTGAAATTTCATTTAAGGACTTTTTGTAGGTGGTTCTGATATAATTTGTACATAAGATGTATCAAATGTTTAAATGATTTATAACTCTATGAATGAGAATGAAAAAGAACTTTCTTATATCTAACAAGAAAATGACAAAGTTCTGTACTGTCTGCAAAACAGGTAGATGAATGGCTAATAAGATTTAAGTACTTTTTTGGGAAAAATGACAGTAATGTTTACTATGTAAAAATAATCTTTTTTTGCATAAAAAAATGGAAAAATGTGATTCTTAAAATGTAATTTTGAAAAAGAAAAAGATAAGTGTCTGTGTCTGATTTTCATCAATAAAAAAAATAAAAGAAAGAATGAAAAAAGTAAGAATTGTTTCAATATATATATATATATATATATATATATATATATATATATATATATATATATATATATATATATATATATATATATATATATATATATATATATATATATATGCATATATATATATATATGTGTGCGTGTGTGTGTAATAAATGCAAGTACATAGAAATTATTTTACTATTTATAATTTACTTCATATGCTTATTCTGCATTCTAGGTTGTGAAAGAATTTCTAGAACATATAGGCCAAGAAGATACCTCTGAATTGATGCAACGCTTTGAGTCTTTTTTCTCAGCTGTAGGAGCTATGATGGAACCACCTGTTGTCAATTCTGTAAATATTATTTCTATAATGATTATTATTATCTGGTTTTATAATTTTCTTCATTTATTTTTGCAATGAAAGTAAATTATTTTTTATTTTTATTTTGCTCAAAATCTGGGCATAATCAATATTCTGGCAATATATAATAGTATATGTAAATGGAAATTTTATCAAGACTTGTTTCATTCTTGTTTTAATGTTTTTCAATATTAAATATTTAATTAATAACAATAATGAAAATATTATCAGTATGAAATTTTGTATAAGTCTAGATACAACAGCTAATAAGTAAGGAAAAGTGTGTTTATTCCAATACAAAATGGAGCAATTTTATATTTATGAACTTATTGTTCTGTAAACATATGATGAGATTCCCTTTATATTTTTTCTCAAAAAGATTGAAATATAAATTGTTACTAAATATATCATTTCATTATTTTAAATTCATGTTGATATTTTAGATAAAAAAATATCAGCTGATTCTATAATATCTTACTGATAGAATGTTTATAAAGGAAATTTTTCTTTAATTTTGTTAAAGAAATGCTTGCTGATGTCTTATTTTTCTGAATAATTCCAAACTCTTGGTTACTTTTCAAAATTTCAATTATTTTCTGTTATTTAAAAAAGTTTTGAAAACGAAACGGTTCAAAAATTTTGTAATATAATGAAAACAAGCTTTTAATAAAATTGTTTTACTTTCGTAACTTTTTTATCTTTAAGAAAAATGTGGATTATGCAAAGATATTTTTGTGTGTGTTAAAAGCTAAAAATTTGTGATGCATTTGTATTAAAACCGGTATTTAACCTATGCTGTGAATATATGTATTTAATTTAAATTAACTTAGATTTCGAGAGTCTTATTTAGGAAAACATCCTCATATTTAGATGCAAATCATGAGATAATATTGCTTACAATAATTTTATAATAATTAATACAATTATATAGATATGATTTAATGTGATTTCAGTAATATTAAAATAAATTTTTCATATTTACATTATATTTAGAAATAAATCTCTACCGTTTTTTTCTTTTTTGAAGAAATCTAGAAAAATCTTTAATTTTTTTCTCTAGAAGTTTGACAGGTATAAAAAGGAAATTCAGAATTTTTTATGCAAAAAATTTTTTTTCAATCTATATTTTACATTGTGCACTATGTAATTTTTATAATATTGTGTTATTATATTGGAAAATATGATATTTGTGTATTTTTTTTTTTTTTTTTTTGCAGAGCTTCATGGAAAATTTACAAATATTAAAATTTGTAGAAGAACAGATTGCATTTCATAAAAGTCGAAGCAACTACTTAAAAAGTATAATTGTTCATAAAATAGTATGTAGTGTTTTATAATTTTTATTTACTTTTGTGTCTTTATATAAATGAATAAAATTAAGAATAAAATTGCTTTAATCATTTATGGATGATTGAAATTTTTTATAAGTTTCATTTTCATTTAATTGTAATTCAGAATGCCTTGATCATAGTTTTTTTAGTGCTAATTATATTATTGTTTCTTATATAACAAAATAATTTATTTAAATGTGTGTAAATCTCTGAATCGTGTGTGTAATTTAAAAGATATCTGTTAGAATAAGATATATTTTTAAATTATTCAGTGAATTTTTTCATATTAATATATTTAGAATTATATTTGTTTCCTTATCTTTTAACTAAAGCTCTAGAAAATATTTTAAACATGCAATTTTTCTATATTATATTAAATATTTTCCATTGAAATGTCAGCTAAAATTTTTTCTCTTGCTTTTTTAAAACAGTGATAAGAATCAAATTATTTTTAGAAAATATTTTAAACATGCAATTTTTTAATAGTATAATAAATATTTTCCATTGAAATATCTGTTAAAAATTTTTCTTTTATTTTTTTAAGACAGCAGTAGGAATTAAAACTAGTTTTGTAAATTTATACTAATGCTTACTAATAGTATACTTGTGCAAAATAGTAATAATATTAATAGTTGACATAGGACTACAAATTTTTGGACTGAAATAGTCAATAATTAGTGTCCAAAGAAACATGTATCATTAGGATATATGTTTGTGCATTTTTTGTAAAAAAAATGTAAAAATTTATAAAAAAAATACAATAAATTTATTTAGAATGTTTTATGGGAAGATTAAAAATATATATTATTAAATTATTTTTTATGGAGCTCCAAAATAAAGGTTCTCTCCTGTAAGATAAGTCTATCTTAAAAATTAGCAAAAAGAATTAATAAATCTGAAGTAACAAAATTCATTTATTAGTCATGATTCAATTCCTTTTATTTCAAAAGAAAGAAGAAAGAGAGAAAATAAAGAAAACAAAAAGTTATGATAAATTTCATTAATTAATTAGAAAGTGAATATGCTACCCAATGTTTGTATTGTTATCTTCTCGTCTATGCTGATTTGTTAATGTTGGTTTCCTTAAGTGTTGTGCTTCAGTCTTAATACTGTTCTTGGCTTATTCTTATTTGAAGGATTAAAAATGTTATTGATTGGCATCTCTGCTATTTCTTTGTACTCTTCATTCACTATTTCTTCCTTTGGTATGTCTGGGAGATTTCTGTAAAACTTCTGGTTTACTTGAAAAAAGTAACTGAAAATATTAATAACACACAGATCATGCATGATAGCTGCCTTTCTGAAATACCATGGTAACTTAGAAATTTTCCTGAGAGTTTTGTATTAAATTTTAATAGCGTTGCTAAAAACACCCTTATAAGAAAAACTGGTTGCGCCAATAAAATGAAAATGTTTTTCTTGTAATTAGATTTATATTCATTCTTTTTTCGTAAGTGTTAAAATTTTATTCTTATAGAAAAGAGAAGTATATATATTTAGGTTGTAAATCATTCTTGGATATGTTATTTCTTGTGAAACACTTTTCTATATATATTGTTTTTATATTTCTTTTTTATCTACCTGAGTTATTTTTTTATATATCTGTGAAATATTTTATTACTCATTTGAATACAATTATATAAAGTTCCTCTGAGAAAACACTGAGCTTTAGATGAAGTCCTGAGCTGTAGATTGAAAGTAAAGGCAATTTGTACAAAAAAAACTTCTTTACAGAACTTCTATTATCATTTATAAGTTTAATCATTATTTTCCATTTGCTATTTTTTCAAATTTTATGTAAGGCTCAGATAGGAAACCCATCTCTTTTGTCAGCAAAAATACACAAACCATAAACTTCTATTCTTCTGATGCTTATGCCATATTTGAATGTTCCTTTAATCATGTCAATTCATTGTCTTTTTATTGGTGAAATATGCTTATTTTTGTTGTCACATTTTTAAGCTTGTAAATTCTATGCCAATTTTATTGGTTATTTTTTCTGTGCATTAAGTATTAATTAGTGTGAAATAGATGTTATGTGTAATTAGGTATTTGCAAGTGTTAAATAAGGTATTGCTTAAGATTTGTAAATGTCTAATGAATTGATTGTATTAACATCTTTCTGGATTCAAGAAAAGAGATGTAAAATCAATACTTACAAGAACACCCATATGCAAATGTTGGTTGGGGAGAGATTTCAAGAGTGAAACTGGTAGCTAACACAATTAAATTATTTTATTTGATTTTGAAAATAAAAAAGTATTAAATTACAACCACTGAGGAAGTTAATAAGAAAACAAAAATTGTGATTTCCTGATTCTTGTGTATATTTCATAATGACCTTTCATCACAGAAACAAATATTTTTGGTGAATTAAATATATATATATATATATATATATATATATATATATATATATATATATATATATATATATATATATATATATATATAATACCTTGTAATGGAGTTTTTAGAGTTGGCCGAATTGTGGAAGAAATGAAACGTTTGTTACAATATTAGTATAATCAAGAGGTATATCTTTTTCACTTGCTAAAACAACTAAAAATAAAAGCCTTTTTTCTTTCATTGTACTTCAAAGATAAGTCTTCAATCTTCTGAGATCTGAAAAAGATTGCTCACAGCTGGCTGAAGTCATGGACACTGTTGAGAAAACTTAAACAGTAATCTTATTAGAGGAAATATATTTTGTAAATGTTTTTTTCCTAAAATAATTCAAACTGTTTTTAAAATTGCAAATTTCTGTGTTAACAGATTTATCATGGAGTGAAACAGCCATAGCTTACACAGTAAATATTTTTTTGAAATTTATAGAAATTACGTGTCATTGAAACATTCTGTTCATCTTTGAGTGCATCTTCTGACTCAAACAATATAGAACTAATAACAAAAAAATAAATAAATAAATAAATAAATAAATAAATAAAATAAAAAATATTAAAAAAAAACTGATTAGTTATTTTATTTATATTTTGTTTGAATTTCATTGCATACTGATCATAAAATTTCATTTAGAATTGTAATTCTGTAATATAATTTAGCTACATCATGTGGATTTTTCCACCAATGCTCAGTTTCCTCAGTATTTTATTCTGTCTCTTCATTTTAGCTTAAATACAGAAAACATTTTTCACAAAGTTCAATTACATAACTCTACACTTTATTAAAATTGTAATTGATCAGATGACTGAAGGTACTTTGAAAGACTCTCATATTGTTTAAAAACTTTGCATAAGATCAAATGATACATCATAATGATTAAACGAGCATTGACTTTTCCTCTAAAATTAAGAGCATCCCTTTCAGATATTTCTTCAAGTGTTAAAATTACAACCTCAAAATTATTAAACAATGCCTTTATGATCTCTACTCTGCAGTTCCATTTATTATTACTCAGTGATTTTAAAGTTGATGAGTCTCCATAAAACAAATTTCTGGACAAGCATATTTTTTCAAAAATGGCATGTTTTCTTGATGATGCTTTTATGAAAGAATGTAGTGAGTTAAGCTGCTGAAATGCATTTGTCATTGCGAGAATGGATGTACTTGTACTAACTGAACAAAAATTTAAGTTATATGCAAATAAGCAAGTGTAAATTTCCATTGGATTATCCTGCAAATTTTGTGCAGTTACTACACTCTATGGTCCTCTCAAATTGGCCACACCATCATTGGGTCATAAATCTAAAAGATTTAAACCCAAGTGAAAAAATTATTTCTTTCAGAAAAATCCCCTAGTTATGTAACTGAAAAGTATGGCCAGGCCACTTGCTTCTGATTGGAAATGTCTTGAGTTTCATCAACCATTACAGAAAAATACTTTTATATTGAATATAGTTGCAGGTTTGATTAAAATTAAGAATATCATTATGATGATCTTTTTTACATAAGAATAGTATTTATTTTTAAAAATTAATAATGGGCTGTCTAGTTCTTAAATCCATTAATTCCCAAAAGTTGCATATATTATTAGAATTAATTTTTCATTTTGTCCTCTCAAAGCAATTCCTTGACATGTACAAAAAAAAAAGTTTCACAGACTTTTTTCAAATATTTGCAGTTTCCTTGAATTCCTTTTGAATACAATATAACACGGATGGAACCTGATGATAAACTTTCAATAAAATTTACCAAATAAATTTCTGAGTTTTTATAAGAATCGCAGGATATATGAGATTTAAATTTTTTTTCCATTTCCTTTCGACCATTTTTTTTAACCCATTAATTGTGAATGCAGATTCAGTATATCCTTTATTAGATTCTGGAAATACTCTACACCAAAAACAATTATTTGTTGAAGGATTATATTGTAACCATCTGTATACATTTTACCACTCTTTTTTAAACTTAAGAATTCTTTAAGTTAGAAAATTGGAATTTCTGGTTGATAAGGATGTAAAGTTACATTTTCATTGGGATTTTGAAGACCATTATCTGGTCTTATTCATTCATGAATTACAGGTAAAATTATTGAACTAACTTGAGGATCTTAGGATGGCAGAATTTTAAATCTTTTATTTTTCATCCTCTCTTGAATGAACTTGTGAATTCCTCCAAAGGCAAATAAACATTATCAGTTATATCAATAGTCTCTAGAGAAAATACCAATTGTCAAACGACGTTTTTAGAGCAATGATTGACAAAGTTTAATGAGGAAAAGAAATACTTCCCTGCCAATGAGGGTCAAGAGTCAATGCACGACACCATCAAATTACTTTCTTTACAAATAACTTGATGGCATCATGCATTAAGATGTCACTTCTAATAATGAAAGAAAATATTTCTTTTCGATTCAATTATCAGACGTGTGTATTTCTCTGCTAGCCAAGAAAAGTGCAGTGAGCCAGGAAAAATATTTATTATGACTGAAGAAATGTCAAAATTATTTTTTCATATTTTTCGTTTCAAAATAAATCATTTCTTCATTTTAATCACCCAAAAATTTGATGATGTGATGGAAAACTAGGGAAAATTTAGGTGTGCACCAGATATTGGCAAAACGTGGGGGTGTAACTGCACTACCACAAATATTCCTCCAATATTTGTGTTTTTTATGATAATATATCACATTGTATTCTTTATCATAAAGGGATCAGATTTAACTTACTAAATTTTCACACTTAACTAGTCTTAAATTTTCACAGAATTTACTGTTATAACATGCTCTCAATCTGAAGTAAATATTCTGTGCAATTCTTCTCAAAAAAAGAAATGTATACAATTTACATTTGTATGTTTTCATAAAAATATATATTTTTAAATTTTTTCATTCAATGATTTATTGTATAATTAGCAAAATGTTGTTAATGTAAATTTATTGATATTTTAGGATATTCCTGAGCAGGAAATGTTGCAGCATGTTCAGAGTATTGAGAATTCTTCTCCTTTGTTGTACATATTTAGTGATGGGGAGAATATTCAAAAAGCTTATGTTGCAGGAGACAAAACAATTATTAGAACTGATACTACTGTTTTTTATGAAGCTCTCATTGTTCTCATAGCAACTTATTATACTTTTGCCCTAGAATATCCCAAATCATTCGCCCAAGTATTGGGATTGTTTCAGACTTATATAGTAGGAGAATCATACAATGGCATTCAAAGCAATAGGTGTGCAGCATTTTTAAAAAAATTAACCACAAGGTTTGTCCAAAGTATATAATTCTTGTTAAATATGCATGAAATTTCTTGTTCTGAAAAAAATCAAGCAGAATAAAGAATTATTCAATATCATGATTTCATAAAATTATTCTTAAACACATTTTGTTTAAAGATTTTATTAGAGTTTACATAATAAAATCTATTTTTTACATAAGTTTACATAAATAAATCATTTTAAGTGATGATCGTATAGATTACTTGGTAAAAATATACAATCAAATCTCAGTTAACTATGAGATGTCATGAATTGGATTTAAAAGATTTTTTAATTAAAAATTAGGAATTCAAACCCTTGTGTTGAGCATCAGTGTTAACTTTTTACTATAATTAAATAAATTTAAATGCAAAATAGATTTTAATGTAACTTAAATTTATGCATAGTGCTTTAGAAATTACTTTTATTTTACAATTCTGAATGTATATATAAAATGCCATTTTACTTTATAATCTTTTATACTCTGTTGTGGAAAAAATGAAAATTTTTCTTATTTGCTATCGTTAACACTGTGTATTATTTCTTCATCATACATGGTTTTATTTTAATTAAATGTATACATGCAAATTAGTTTAAAATATTCAATAATTTGTTGTTTTATGTACAGAAAACTTTTTCTGTATTTTATTGAAGAACCAACAAAAAGAAATCTGAATTTTAAATCTTAAATTTTTCTTTAAATGAACAGTATTAATTTATATGTTTTTTCTGATTTTTACTTATTTATTAGCAACTTACACATCGTTGTAATGTAATGAAAGCTTTTTCGTTTATTATAATGAATAACAAATTCTTTATATTTTGGTGCAAATGTAACTTCATTGATAAAAATATTAACAATTTACTTTTTACATAAGAATATCTTTACAAATAAAATATTTTTAATGAAACTACAATGCATTTAAAATTAAATATTTGGTTTAGTTATGGAATAGCAAATAAAATATTCTTAAATATAAAAGATTCATAAACAGAAATTTCATCCTCTGATCGAAATTTTTATAAACACATTTTGGATAATTTCTTTATTAATTAGGTTTCATTTCTTTGAGAATGCTAACTAATAAAGAAATTATCTCATTTGCTGTGAATACTATAAATTTTCAATCTTATATTTCTATGTTCAGACTCTAACTACAGTAAATTCTGTTTGATTTATATAAAGAAATCAAATACAAAATACAAATTGTAGTCAGGAAAAGTGTCGATTGTAACTTTTTTGTTGGACAGATATACTAAGCCTGTGTTTTACTTAGAAAAAGATTAGGAAAAAAGGAGGAGGAAAAACTAACTTTTTGAATAATTTTTATTTTAACAAATACTGTGACATTTCTTTTACTCCACATTTTCTCTAAGTTTCATAAATTTATTCACTTTTATTTTATACAATTCGCACACTCTATTCTTACATCACATATTTATACATCTTATCTTAATTAGTGAAATCTCTTTGCTTTAAGTTTTTCACTCATTTCCTACATAGATATAATAAAGTACACACACACACACACACATATATATATATATATAAGCCATGTATTTTCTTTTGTTATATTGAATAAAGTCATAGATGACAATTTTTAATACACACAAATTAATGTTATTTTTAAAACAATAACTGACATAAATATTAGGAAACCATTTCGAAGAATAGTAATTTATATTTTAATTGTTCAGTTTTGTTTTATATTCTGGTTTATTTGTCTTATTAATGTCTAGAAAAGCTTACAATGAAGAGTAAAACTGTTTTTTAATAAAATATTTAACTTATGATCTTTTAATTTGGAGGTTCAAAATATGCGGCCTTCAATTCATTAATGTCAACTACAATTATATAGGTAGAATTACAAGCAAACGCTTGATTTGATTCAGCAGTTTTAACATCCTAATAATAAGTTATTTAGAAATATATTCAAAAGATTTTTATTTTAATAGTTACATATAATTTAATTCAATTGACTACATTAATGACCATAGAAAATATTGAGAAATTTTTAACTCATTCAATATTGACAGTTAAAATTTTGTAAAAGGTGGTAGCAGCCTTTTTTTAACTACTTTTTATAGATTAGTTGTTGAATATTGATATCTTATTGTAAACTTTATAAGGAAAAGAAAATTGTACTTATTTTAAATATGGTTACAATGAGAAATAAACATAAAACTTAATTTGAACATTTGCATTTTGAAGATATTAGTGCTAAATATTCAAAAACTACACCTGTTTCTTTATAAAAAATATTTTTTATACTTAAAATATTAGATTTCAAGGTGAACTGAAATGTAAATAATTAAAATTTCACCGGAAATATTAAAAAATATATTGAATAAATTCAATCTTTTAATTTTTTACATTATTATAAAACCTATTGTAAAATGAAATTGATAAAATGTATATCCCAGAAAAGTGTTTTGCTTTTCTATATACTGCTTGATTCTATCGACAATATTAATCACATTTTCACATTAATTACTGAAGTATTGTGCATTAATATTAGGCAAATATTGCTGCATGTTGGAGTCTCCACACTCTTGTTTGTAATGCATCATTGCACAATTACTGTTAAAATAATCACTTTATTATTACAAAAGTCCATTTTTGTAATTTTTAAAATTATTGAATATTTTTTATTTATAAACCTGATTACATAAAAGTAAATTATTTATAAATCCAAAATTTTAAAAATAAAGCTAATCATAATAATAATTATTTTTTTTTTGCTTAGTCTATTTTTAACTATGAAAGATGTTTCAAATACATTACAATGGTATAGCCATTAATTTCAGTTTCAAACATACAAATTATAATTAAAAATAATTCAAATTCATTCTAAATTCAGTTTTCAAACATACATATTATTTCAATAAATGTTTTTTAAGAAAATTATATAGCTATTTACAAGCTTGCATATTACTAAACTGTACATAGAAAGTATGATCAACTACATTAACAATATATGTCATTGAGTTTAGTTTAATTCTCTTATTTTAAGTTGGATTGTTTCTACAATTAGTAAAATGTGTACATCCTATTATTCTAGATTGATATTATACTTTTGAAAATATATAATAATAAATATACTTTTTGATGAAAAAGGTAAAATTGAAATCTTTATTTAAAAAAATATGTAGTGAAATAAATTCTCCAAAAATTTATCTTGTATAACATATTAAAAATGATACTTTTAATATATAAAGAAGATTTATAATGTATGTATATGTTGCATAATTATATGATACTTACAAGTACACCTATATGATCATAAATTATCATTCCTATATTATTTTATTCCAGTTTTAATGCTCATTCGTATGTTAGATTATTTGAGTGTGGAAAATCTAGTTTCAAACTTTTCTATGTAAATTTTCAAATCTTATCATTTGTGTATGTATATATAATATATATAAAATGATAAAAGGAAATATTTTCTCTTTTATATTTAAATATTTTGATCTGGGAAAAATTACAATTTGTGTGAAAAGTATGTAATATGAAAAGTGTGTGTACTGGTAATAAAGATGTATAAAACAATTCACATATGTATTACGCGTGTACATATAATATAGGCAAGATTGTATGTTTTTATTTCAAATCTATGTCATGACAAATTCATACAAAACTACCAACATGAGTACTTAGTTTTTTTTTTTTTTTTTTTTTTTTAATTTTTTTATGAACAGCATTATTAAGATGTTAACTTCCACACTAAGGAGCGATATAATATGCATTTCAAAAACTGTTGAACAGATTTACATAAACATTTGAGCATGTGTTTCTTATTATTTTGAAACATAACCACCTAAACATAAGATAATATGAAAAGTTATTTGAGGTCATCATGCAAAGCGATATAATTATCTTGGAAAGAGCTGAAATTATTGATTATGTGCTTTAATTTCAATGTTTCCAATGTTGGCTTAAAGTAGCTTCCCCAAAAATGAGTCCCCATTTATATTTACTCTTTCACCTTGATGTAATTGGTGTAACATGTCCATTTTTGGACTTTGCGCCATAAAACTCAACCAACCACTTTGATGTAAAGCTAAGAAATTGTAATTTATATCATTTTGATAATCAGTAAAGTATTCAGTTTTAAAAATCTGGAATGAAAAGTTTAAACTATGTTATACATCAGAATGGGTTTCATTTCTCTTATTTTTTGCTATAGGTAGATTTAATTCTTTTTTACTCCTAAAATAACATTGGAAAAAAACAACTTGTGTAACAGCAAATAAGGCAATAACTCTGACCATTACTACATTAGGCGACAATAATAAAAATATTTTTTACATGGTAAAAAAAAATGCTTTGAAAAATATGACACAAATATAAATTTTAGTTATTGCCTTAATTATTCATCATGTTTCAAAGTTGTTTAAATACCTAGAGTTCAAGGAGATCCTTTGGCGATTGCCAGTCATGATGTTGTAACTGCAACATAATTTTAAAAATGATGTCTATTTTTAGCTTAGTATTGATTAATCAAACATAAACCTGCAATATATTTCATTATAATTTAGAGATGTAACATAGAATTCTTAAGGAAATAATAAAAAAAACTTTCATACCTCATATAAAGATTTTGCTTAAAAATTGTTTGACATATTTCAATTTGTGAACAACTGTGCATGTATATATTATTATGAAAAACCAAATCTGGAGAACGTTGGCATTCATCATACACCAATGAGGAATGTTCGACTGGAAAACTGCATTTTTTTGTCTCATACTGAGAGGAGTATTAATCACGCGATGTTGTCATTCTGTAGACAAGTTTTCACTGTGGGTTCTTTTTGGAGAATATGACCCGGCAGAAGGCGCACTCTTAACACTGACATTACAGGTCACATGGGGTGACTGGTTCCCCCAATCAGTTTATTTAAAAAATGAGCTATAACTTTAAAATTATTTCATTATAAACAATAACTACACTATTTAATTGGGTCGGCTATAATTATATTAAGAAAGTGATTTATAATTTATGATTTTTTATCTTTTTAAACATTAAAAGTGGAATTATGTGCTTGTAATAATATTCTGAATCAACATATACTTTTAACAAACACAAAAGAATTGTTTTTGCGAATTATATTATCACACTTTGAACTAGAAATTGTCTTGGACATGTAATACTTCAGCTTTTGTCGTGTTTTGCACTTTAATATTTTCTGTTTCACTTGAATTCATTGATTTTTTTGGCAGAGCTCTCTAGAAAGCATTTGCATAGTTCATGTCTTCATATTACCTCTATAAGAGATAATGCTCAAGATTTATGAAATTTTTTTTATTTGTATTCTTTGTTGACATTAGAATAACTGTAATATATATATTTCTTTGACATTCAGTGTGCAATGAAAACAACCGTAGCCCATGTGTTGGTTTTTTGAGCTGTAGAATTTTCATTTACTGTATCTACACCTCCTTTTGTTGCATTATTAAACTGAATAATTTCTGGTTTTTTCTTATCATTTTTATCAATGGTCAGATTTTTTGATTTATTTTTCCAATTACTGATCTATATTTTTGATATTTATTTCAAACTGTTTGATTTTTGTATGCAGATATATTTGCTCCTAATTCAGATTCTTCGTGACTTTTACTGCTCTGCTCAAATTCACTATCACTTACATGAAAATGTGTGTTTCTTCGGCAGGTTCATCCTCCCTAGTTTCATCAATATATTCTGCTGAGGATTCACCTCCGTCTGATGAAAGACACCATATACAATAACGATATATTAATTGTATTAATGGCTCAAAATTTATTTAAAAATTTTTTGGAAATAGGAGAAATAACAACAATGAATGTTTCAATTCGGTACAGAATTTTACAGTCCAAATATTCTCTCCATGAAAAATAAACTACGTGGGGGAGAAAAAAACCAAGTTTTTATCTTTGGAACATTATGTGAGCCTTTAAAATGATAGGTTATCATATTCCACTTTAATTGTTTTTTTAAAAATAAAGAGAGTTTTACAAGAAAGTTTTTTTTACCCTTTTTTATTATTTTCTTTTGTACATAAATGAAGATGGAATTTTTTCCCAGTATTAAAAATATGATAGGATTTATTGTTATTTTATTGACGGTTCAAATTATACTAGCTTCGTAATACATTATGAACAGTCTTTTTATGACGTAACAAACTATATTCCCATAAAAAAAGTTGGCAACAAATATCACATTTATAGTACTGCTTTACTTCAGAATGTTTATACATATGTCTTTCAAGTGAAAACTTGTTTGATAAGTAGTTTTTGCATACATGACACTGCCATTTTGTCTTGAATGGAGATAAAATCACTCCTAAATAAAAAAGAAAACTATATTAAAATATTATAAGAGGTAAACTCATGTAAAAAAATAATATAATTACTTTTACTTATTAATTAAAACAATAAATATTATTTGTATTAAGATCCTTCACACTGCAGAGCAAAACATGATTTTTCAAATTTTGTACATGTTTTATATTTATGACAATAAATGCTACTCATCAGCAACATTATTGATGATAATAACAAACTTATTAACATTAATAAAAACTTGTAAAAATTATACGCACATTTTCTTTGGCATCTTGATTCTTCTATTATATCTATTACATAACAGAAGTAAAATTTTGATCTTACTGATTTTAATCTTCCATGTAAAATTTAGACTTAAAATTAAATTTTGAAAATTGTTTTTAAAAAATACTGTCTTTTTTTCTCTTTTTAATATCTAACATAATGACTACACTTACTTTCAGTAATATTTGAATAAATTTATTATATTGCAACTAACACGGAAAATTTTTCATACTATATTTCACAATTATAATTATCAATGTCAAACTTGTCCTCAAAAAAAAAAAAAAAAAAAAAAAAAATACTTAGTAAAACTAGTAAATATAGAAAAATTATATACAAAAGTTTTAATTCAAAATAATATGTGGAATAAAATAAAATTAATTAGAATTAAGTATTAAACAATATAGGTCATTATAGGAAACGTTACAATAATGTAAAAATATATTTATAATATTGGAGTTAAAATTTTGAATTAAATTTTATATGAAATTGTTTTTCATGGAACAAAATAAATGATTATTTCACATTAACATTGAACATAGAAAAATGCACATTCAGCATCTGATAAAAAAGAATAGAAAGTATATATATATATATATATATATATATATATATATATATATATATATATATATATATATATATATATATATATATATATATATTATAAAGAATTTGTATTAGGGTTCTAGAGATGTGCCACAAGAAAATCATTATCTAATTATCCTTAGAGTACAATATATTTTGGAACAAAACATATTTTTGCTTTTAATTGTTACATTTTTTAAATTAAAATAAAAAAAATAAGCCCACGTGTTAGCAATAATTCACAAGCATAAAAGCATTTGAAGAATAATTCTTTTTACCCATATACAGAACATAGTATTATTCATTTTCAATTTAGTAGTATTTTTTGTTAGTAATTTCATTATTATTAGTATTAATTTTAAAATATTAAGAGTAATGAAATAATTAATCATAAAATTTATTTATTCCCTTCATTATAGCATTAATTTTTATGATTAATGCAACTAATGACTTGTAAACAATATGATGTTAATATTTAGTTGTTACTATTATGTTAATGGAAATATTAATAATGAAAATCTTAACACAAATGTTTTGTTATTGTAAAAATTATTCCTTGTTTAATTATAATTTTTTGGTAAAAAAGACAACGAATGGCAGAATTAATGACAGTCAGCAAACATTAAAACTAAAATAAAGAACAAGCGTAATATGAAATAAGACAACAAAAGTGGAACCACAGTAACTCTATAAATCATTCATCTTGTGTCGAGCTCTCCAATATCTTTCCCGCAAGGGTCCCAAGTTCAGTGCTGAGCAACGACTCAAATGGTTCATGTCTATTTTCTCTTGTATGTTACACAATTGGCAAAGAAGATTTGACAATATTTTTATACGAAATAGATGTTTAAAGAGATAATCGTGGGAAAAAATGGCAACAGATCTGTCCAATGATCAAAGTGGAATATTTATGATTTCATCGACCCATTTCTTGTTTACCTCTTTTATCTTTTTCCAAAAATCTTCTTTAAAAGATTTTTTACTTAACCATTAGGTGGTATAAAAAGAAACTGTTTATATGCATTTTGTAAATATTTGGTTACCTTCTCAAGGTGCACCCTGGATAATGATAAATGAGCTACAGCTTCGACATTATGAACTGTTCTCAAAGAAAAAGAAAATAATGGTAATAAAAAATCAATAGAATAGACTCCATGTTTAAAAATGCTAATGAAAGTTGAAACATAAAATTTGTTTGAAAATCTGATTCTCAATATTTTTGCAAAAAAAGTTATTTTTAGCATTCTAAAATTAATATAAAAAGGCATTGCTACAGAGCAATATAATTTTTTTTATTTAAGAAAAGGAAAGCTTAAAGAATAATTTAATTTCAAGAACATGTTTATTGAATATCAATCACATAACACACATGCATCTCATATTTTTATAGAAAAAAAATTTAAGGATAATTTCGAATTGGGATGAATGAGAGTAGATTTTTAGCAACAGATTTGCTTAAAAATAAGTGAAATAAGGGAGATAAAAATAAAAAATTATTTTTTGCAATCATTTTCAATGATATATTAACAAAAATTATTACATACTGAACAATTTTTACTATCACATGAAAATTACTTTTAATTACTGAATAATTTTTGTTAAAAATATCAATTATAGTTATTCTTTCATAAGATGAAGGAAATACACACAAAAATAATTTCTTATGTTTAAAAAAAATCACTGTGATTTGGTACATAAGAAATCATTTGGAGAATGCAGTTATTAAAATTTAATTCCATTAACTACAAAAGCTGTCAGAGCCATAAATTTAGAATAATATATATGAGATCAACTATGCTTATTATTTCCTGTTTTACTTTTAAAGGACAAATAATAATGTGATATTAAAATAAAAGCATTTTTAAAATGTTGGAGAAAACTTCTAAACACAAAAATGCTACTTTAAATTCAATATATCATTCAGTGAATTAAATTTAGAAAAAGAATTGGTTAGGAAATTAAAAACAGTAATTTTTTATATCAAAATATTTAAATGATTAAAATTAGTCAATGAATTTCTTCCGCTTTAAAACTAACTTAATTGATTCAAAAATTATTTTATTAATAAATTTTAAAACTAAAACTGATACAGAAATTTCATTCAATTTGATGGAGGAAATAGAATGGAATATTGAGCTCTGTAATTCTTTAAAATGAATTTAAAGTCAATAACTGAATTTATTTTTTGATTCTTCCAATTAAAATTTATGTGATATATATTTAATTAATTTTATGAAATAACACTTATGTCTATAAACTTAAGTGAAAATTGTAATAAAAAGAAATAAATAGTGGCATTGAAGGACAAAAAGCAAAGATTTTAATTGATTGTTCTATGCAGAGGTAGTTCCTGGGAAACTGTTTTTGAGATTGACTTTTAAATAACACCAAGTATTTTAAAAAATATTATTATTATATGATTATCACTTTTATACTACACTTCATATGTAACACATTTTGAATACATAATTAAAATGTATAATTTTATAAATTGAAAAAATATTACTTAAGAAAAGACAAAAATTAAATTGAGAAACATGAATCAATTCTACCAAAACTTGCAATCTAGTTATTTTTATAATTTTATTGAATACTCATTTTATGAAATTATCATAAAATATCTCATGCAAATATTTTTTTTTAAGAAATTAGTTGTCCTTCTTAATAACAAACAACATACTTTTGCTGATTCTTAACATCCTTATATTGTTGTCATTACATATTTTAAAACACAATACATCAATTTTACAAATAATCAATAATTGAAGACAAAGGAATTTCCAACCATTCAAATGCTATTACAACCAATACAGATACACATCATATCATTGACTCTTGATAAAAAAAAACATACATGCAACAGAAAATTAAACAGAAAAATGCTACAGGAACAAAATCCCTTATAAATGTTAGATATAAGCAAATTTTATATAGTAAAATCATACATTGATTTGAATGCCTTCTTTTTTCATTTACTCATTTTTTCTGTATTTTCTAAAACCAAAAGTAAATACATTGTTTGCTTTACAGATTGAATTTATGAACTCATTTAATTAAATATTTCTGTCAAATTTCTTCATATTTTAATATAGAAATTTTACATTCTATGCTTTTTAATTTTTGAAAACTAGTGAAGAAGAATAATTATGCAAAAATTGCCCAGATTATTCCCTTGATTTTCTGAATCTCTGGCAGAATTATAGATCTTTCTCGTTTATTTATGTAACCGCTAGTGTCAAAATCATTTATTCTATAGATTACCAAGTAAATGTGTAGATAACGAGAAGAATCATTTTAAACGCCAAAAAATGATTTCATTTTTCAAATTACCTAGATAATCTGCACACTTACATACCAAGCAATAAGTTAAATAAAAACGAGATCTTTGCTGAAATAACAGCAACATCTTTAATGGCTTAAAATTTAGCATAAATCAATTTATTAATCTTCTGACATGTAAAGAAACAGATTGATAAAATGAAACAATTAAAAAATTAGGGGATTGTATCATTCATTAAGCAATTAAGTATAATATGACAAAGGAAATTTTTAAAAATTATTGCAATTCAGGAAATTAACTGGAATTACTTACTTTTTAATATCTAACAAATCAAATTAATACAATCAAACAAGTAACATACTAAATATAACCAATTTTGAACTTTAATGATATGAATACAGTTAGTGTACATATTACAAAGGTAAAACATGGAAAACTTTTGTTTTCACATGTTAATGGAGCATGTAAATTAATCTACCAATTAACTAGATAACATGAATATTTACAGCTTTAGAGTTTCAGTGGTAGAATTATTTGTTGAGAAACAGTCAGTATATTTTATATTGAAAAGTGTTATCTTAATATTTACAGATATTTCGCTTATAATCATGTTTTATGATGCCTACTTTCACAAAAAATTCATTTTCAGAAAATTTATGGTTATATTCATGTGAGAAATATATTAAATTAGTCCTATCAGATGGAATTAAAACTATGTATTATTAAATGACAAACTTTCTATCTTTAACCAATAGATTTACTAAAAAATATTTTTGGTGCAGATATATAAATGTTAAAAAACAACTTCTGACATTTTGCAGATGGGAATTTTTAGAAAAGAGCTTTTTCAATATTGTCTTGTACTATAACTTAATTCTATTTTGTCAGAGCCTAAATAAAATCCTTAATTTACAAGAATTTGGCTCTTTCTTCATTATAATTTTCTGAAAGAAAAGATTTAATAAAATTATTTTACAAAAACAATCACATTTAATTTACTAAATTTAACAGAGACTAATGGTGCAGTTTTTTAAAATTTAAATAAATATGGTTCTATTACTTTCTCATACACACAAATATATAGAAAAGTTTAAATATGACAACATTAGTAAAATTGAAATTTTTGCAATGGATTACTAAAAATAAAAAGCATGCAAACAGAGAAAAATATTTTGCATTTAAATTACTATTATTTTTGTATTCTTAAACTTTTAAATTAATTTAAATTTAAAAATACATAAATAATTGTAATTAAAATGCAAAATTCCATAAAAAAAATTCCTAAATATTTAAAATAGGGGTGGCATAGCTTTTCTAGGTCATGAGTTACTTTTAATTAATTTTTGTCTCCAGATAAACTTCATTGACAGGATAATTGTCTCAAGATAAAAAAGTATATTTTTAGCCATACAGATCATAAAAATAATATGATCGCTAATTCACCCCAAATATCTTGGAGGTTCATTGGTCGATCACAGTCCCCTTATTGCCCACTCTTGATTTAGAACAAAAATTAATTTGTAATCACATTTTTATAGAAATAAGACATACTTATTAATATGTATTATGCGATGCTTCTAAATGCAAATACACCACTCTATAATAATAAATTACTTATTAACTAAAAACACAGCTGAACTTAAAACTCTTTAATAGTCCTTAAAGTCATCAGAAATTTTAAACTTCATTTTTAAGATATCAATATAAAAAAAATTAAGTATTTTCACTTCAGAAGTTTATTAATCACACAAATAAATTATTTTTGAGAATATAATAAATGAGAATAACAAACTAACGAAGGAAAAAAGAAAATTTTTTAGTTTCATAAAGTAATGTAAATCTTTTATTTGCACATAAAATTTTGAATGATTATTTAGCAATACTAAATAATTATATAATTTATGCTTTTGAGGAAGACTTCTCTGAAATCCAAAAGAATTTCAGTGAAATTCCTTAGGAATAAATGCTATATATTACTTTCAGAATTTTAAATGTTCATTAGGGGATTAATAATAATTTCATATAGTACAGAAATATACACTTTACATAAAAAATGAGTAATTTCTATTTTAATATTGTAGAAAATATATTCAAATGTAAATTTTCAATTTAAAGATTTCTTTAATTAAATTTTTTATAATAAACTAATTTCTTTTAAAATTATATGGAAATAATATTAATTGACTGAAACCTAATTTAAGTAAGCGATACTATAAATAACATAGTTGATCGAGTATAACAAAAAAAAATTAATCAACATAAAAATTTGAATTCAGGCTTAGTAATTTATGTTTAATATCAATTACGAACATATTTTAGTTAATATTAGAGATTTTAGGATTATATCTCAGGTATAATATATCACTATGAGAGTAAAAATATTTGGAAAGTTTAAAACTTACTCAGACAATGTCATGCAATTTGTTTTTCAGAAAACTAATGATAAGTGATTTTTTTTATCCATATAGTATAGAAAATAAATAAAATTTCAGAGTAATTCATAAAGAAATGATAAAATAAAATTTAATAATTTTCTATCAAAATAAAGATAAATCCATTTTATATAAGTGCATTAAATCAAGTAATAAATTCAATTACATGTTCTATAATTCAAAATATTCATATTTGAAAGCATTTCAAATTCTACATATAACAAAATTGTAATTGTTACTTATGTTTTTATATTCTTAAGTGTATATTACTTTGCATTTATAATTAAAAGTAAATAAATATAAATAATTATAAAATATAATAAATAATTTTAATTCTATATTTCATTATATTGCAGTATTTTTATATTCTAAAGTTGTATTTTTATAACTTACCATAAAATTACAATTTTTCTTCTTAAAAATTTGTATTTTGAAGGAAAGGATAAATTAAAATGAAAATTTTTACCTGATCACATATACTAAGAAAATTCTGGAGTTGTAATCCTTTCTCTAAAAATATCTTAACAAAATAAACTATTATTCAATTAAAAAAATTGACTATAATTAAAAATGCTTACAAAAGCATAAATAGAAAATTACAATTCTAATGGGAAAAATAATATTCATTTAATTAATAATCATTTTAAAAATTGATGAATAAGATTTAAATATTATAGCAACCTCCAAATGTACTTTTTAATACTGATAAATAATTATTTTAATAATTTTTACATATAATATTAAGGATGTGGAAGTAAAAATATCAGAGTAATTTGACATTTAGGACAAACTAATATTTATAACCAAGCAATAGTTTTTCATAATTATAGAAAAATACTATAAAAAATTGCTGAGACTCAATACTTTAACAACTAAATTAAAACTAATAATAAACACTTGAAACCAAATGAAATCAATATTTTAGTCATGAAAACAATCAATAACCACTGAAAATATATGAAAAATTAACAATTTTAATATTTAAAAAGTATATACTCATAAGTATACATCAGTATTTTGGAAAAGATAATATAATTCGGCAATAAAAAATTCAATAAAGAATTTATAAATTCAAAGATTTCATTCTCCATTACATGGATGAACATTCTTAAATATTTAGAAATAGAGTATATAATAATAACATGATTGATAATACAAGTTTATAAAATCTATAAATTTATATTAAAATGTAAGACTAGAAAATTTTTATAAAGAATTTGTTAAAGCAAAAAGTAATACCTGTTTGGAAATATGTTAAAATATAATTTGAAAATGATTCTTCAATTCATAACAAAAAATAGTTTCCAAAAATTCTTAAAGTCTTTTATAATTATTCACAATTGAATAATAAAATATCCTCTAATATTTAATCACATTTTTTTCATATTAAGCACAGTAACATATATCTTAGTAGTATAAAAACACATAAAAGTACAAGGAACAAAACTTTTTCGTTTACATTCACTGAATAAAAACATTTAATCAAAAAGTGAACATACATTTAAATAATTTTAAATCAATTAAAATTTTAATAAACTTTTATTAATCTCTTAATTCCAGAAAAATTAATGAAAACCTTTAATCATGTAAATTCTCCTAATCCCTTTTATTTTAAATTAATTTTAAGATAGCATTAACAAAATAAATATACAATACTGACTATCATACATTAACTTCTTTAGAATATTAAAATTTGATCCTATATTTTAGAATTTAATCAGTAACACTTCACAAAGAAAGATGAAGATATTGACAACATGCATGAACAGAATATTATAATTACCATTGATATCATGATGAGAACACGCTAAAAAAAGTTAAGAACGAAAATTGTTCTACTACAAAAATATTCCATTAATAAACAAAATATAATAAAAAATGTGATTAATAAATGACCATTCAACATCATATAGATATCATATAATTAATAACTATCATAATAACAAATAGTATCATAGTAACAAATAGCAAATTAAAATGTAACAATTCAAATTAACATAATTTAAGAATATATATTATAGCTTCACAACTGAGTTTTTAGTATAATAGTTTTAAAAGTATTTTGATGTTTTCTTTTTATATGGAAATTTAAGCTTTCTTTCCATGAAAACTGTAATCCACAAAGTTCACATGAATATAATGGTTTTTCTTCAAAATGACGGCGCATATGTCTTGCAAGTGAATATTTTGTTGAAAGGTCTTTGCCGCACACAGAACATTTCCACTGAAGTCCATCCAAGTCTGAAATAAGACAGTTATATATGGCATGAGGGGTGAAATTTTTACTAGGTTTATGTTTTTTCTGCTAAATGTAGTATTTCTCAAAAAGTGATTTGCATTCAATAAATTAAAGCATCCTCTCAAAGAATGTATTAAGTACATTAATCATTAAGGCAATATAATGTCTTTCAAAAGGACCATGATGTTTAGAGTAATATTTTCTTAGGTAATTATAAATTTTGCAAGAAATATTCTTTATAAATATTAAACATTTACTTGCATTTTCTAAATACAAACATATGATTTTTTTATGCTGTAATAGAAGAAAAATAGAATTTTAAATTTTCATTTTAATTGACTGAACTTGAACAAAATCAGTAAATCCCATTATATCTTATGTCTGCTGCTCATTATATTTCCCAGTTCAAAAATTGTAAAATAATTTATGACAACCACTTCAATAATTAACTTAATATAGCAATTGAGATTAGTATAAAAATTATTTCCACGAGAATACACACATGCTTTAAATTGTGAGTCTCATCACATACTCGGAATAAAAAGAAAAACAAAAATATCAATATTTGTTAATTTTTATTTTATAGATATTTAGAAGTTATATCATAAGTATTTGAAAGAAAATCACTCTTTTTAAGTGCAATATGGTAAATCAAAAAATTATCGAGACTTTATTTAATCCTTATCAAATTGTAAGAGTAGGTCAAAGAAGCAGCAAAATTTCTGAATCAAAGATATTAATTGATAAGGGGAAAGTAATAATACATTCAAAAGATACTTATAATACAAAATTTTGACAATTTGTTATACAATAGTACTCACAATATTAACATACAACTTCCTTAATAAATTTTCCAAAGAAAATGATAGTCTTTGGGAAAATTTCCCTAATGATGGAAAAGCAATGCTGCGCAGACAAGACAATTAGCGTTATTAATCTGATGCAAAAGATTGTGGGGAACTATATCAATTTCTGGTATCAACAACAAATATTTTCCCATAATGTAATAGATTTAAAATGCACATTGAAAGAATTAGTAGAAAATTACATATTTAATAATATTTATCAATTAAATAATAAATAATTTAAAACCCATTTACATGGGAAGTTCACAAGCATCCAATTGTTTTAACACATATAGTAAGATGATTGTATTGAAATAACTTTTTTAACTTAGAACCAAATGCTTTTAATTTGGAAAAACCAATTCATGAAAAACAATGATATTTTAAAGAGTTTACTCATTGATTTTTTTCCTGAATTAAACCAATTCAAACTTTAAGAACTAAATACATCAATTATAAAATAATAACATAAAATAATTTATCACTGTTATCCATGGACAAAAGTATGATAGTTTTTCAGTCAGAAACAGCTATCAAAGTTGGATTTATAAATAAAAAACAAGGAATATGAGAATCATACTAATATCTAACTGATTGAAAAAATACTAATTTTTTTTACAACAAAAAAGATCAATTAAACTTAAGAAATTAGAAGTGAACAAAAACCCTATCATATAAATGGAAAAACACTTTTTCATCCAAAAAATATGAAGAATTAATGGAACTAACATTTTTTTTTTTTTTTTTTTTTTTTGATGTTATAGCCAAATGGAAAATTTTGGATGTCAATCGAAAAAAGACTAACCAATATCATTAGAAAAAATATTATCTTGATTTTCGTGCTCTTTACAACTTATAAATGTGATATAGTAAAAATCTTTAAAATAAAGCATACAAATAAATTAGACAAAGACACACAACAAATAAAAAGAAAATAGGAATATGCATTTCGTTGATTAAACAAAACAAAATATATGTAAATAAAATAGTAACTTAATTCAAAAATACTTTGTTTGACAAATTAAAAAATATTCTGCTTGTGAGAAAGCATGGGTTTTGATGGTTGGTATAGGATGATTAATAAAAAGCAGTTTTTATACTATTGTCCCTTATACACATCTCTTATACATTTAAAATTTTAAGGCCACACAAATTTTTTAATATGTTATGCAGACATGCACAAGATCTCCATTTAAAAATATTGCTCAGGAATGAAAACAACCTTGTAACATTTTAACATTAATACTGTAATAAATACAAACATTAAAAAAATGTTTAACTGTTTATATTAAGAAATATTTCAACAAAATGAAACATTAATGTCATGCATACTGATTGATTATGCTTTTAATACTTAAGGATACTTCCACATTTGGAAAAGGATATATTTACTTTTAAATAATCTTTAATAACCAAAATTGATTAATCAATATTCATCATAACTAGAATCAAACTAAATTAAAGTGAAGAAAATGGATTTTAAAATGAAAGATATCAAATTCTTTTCAATAACATAATAAGTTTTCTTCTTTAAAAGAGAGGAAAAAAAGGAAAGAAATATACAGTATGAATCATTCTTGTTTATTCTTTAAAGCTCTTTACATGTAGGTATTTTTATCACTAATTAATCACGCTCAAGAAACCGGAGAAAAAATTACAATTTCAGACCAATATGACAATCTGTACATGTTTATTGCTAAGCAGCAAGACCTTACAATCCATTTAAAAACAGTATACTGTTTGGCAAAACAAGTTGTTACCTATGCTTGTATAAACTACATGTTCATATTTATTCATTCTCTGTAATGGAATACAGATAATTGTGTTTAAATAGTTTATTATTGGGGCTTACTGGGACACAGTGTTAAGGCTATATATATATGTTTCATATATTCTTCAGAACAGAAAGTTCCAAATTCAATCTCATTCACTATTGAACAATGAGAAATGGGTGTAACTTTTCAATGGGCACATCTGGTTCTCTCATGGAAGTATGTGAATAAGGTAAGTTACTTATGAAAATATCTTCCAAAGAAAAATATGCTGATAGAGTTCAAATGTCAACAATAGTTATAAACTTTTAGCTTATTTGCTACAATGTTTCATCCCAATAATTAATTCTCAAATAGTTTTGGAATTTGAAGATAAATAAAAATTTAAAGAATTGAATTAAATTAAATCACTAATTTTGTCAAAAACATTTGTTTCAAATAAATGTTCCAAACTTTCAGAACCAAAATTCTCGTTTTTCAATAATCTCTTTTCCTTATTATTCCACATGCTTTCTTTAATCACAGCAAAACAAATATATTGTGAGCATTAGATCAAAATCATAAAGTCTACTCATTAGTAATACTAATAAGTTATAAATGTAAATTTAGAATTTATACATAAATTTATTATGAAATATGAAATAGAAGAATCAACAAAAGACATTTTTACTTCATTCTGGAAAAAATGTTTCTTGATAAAAATAATTTTTATTATTTTTTCAAAAATAACATACTCCAGCATATAAGTCTATATTTCTGGTTTGTTTTGTATTTAACTAATAGAAATAATTTTATGTAAGGTTTTATAGATAATTTTCAAACATCAATAGAAGTATTTTTTCTATTTAGCAAGAATGAGAATATTTAAGAAATTAAAAATTTTTAGTAGATCCATTGAATAAATTTATAAGCATTTGCTATTAAGTAATATTTAAATTTTATTCAATTAACATCAGATCTTCTTAAGAAATAGAAAAATAACACTGAAAACAAGTTACAAAATTATAATAAAAATAATATTTGGTTGATCATAATTAACACTCAAATCTATCTGGAAACTGTAAAACAAAACACTTTTTCCTTTGATAGGAAAAAAATAATAATAATTGTACTGAAATGTAAATTTAAAAGACATATATTTTATCATTTCAGTAATGTTTTTGAAACATTATAAAAAAGTTTAACAAATGATAAAATATTCATTACTGTTTATATTTAGAAAACAATAAACAATCTGCATAATTTTTATTGCATTAAACTATCCAGATTCAAAGCTCAATAAAAATCTTAAAATTGTTTAAAATATTGGGCTTGTAAAGAAAAAAATTGCCTTGCAAATTTGTAACAGATCACTGTTTGAGAAATGATCACTATTTGAGAAATTGCAATTGCTGTACAATACCACTGATATTAAGAATTATATTTATCAATACTCTATTAAATAAGAAACGTCATGGAAATAAATATTGCTTTATTACATTCTATAGTTACTATATACACATTTACACAGAGAAGTAACTTAAATTATATAAGTGACAACAATAAAGAATCCATGACAATATCACAATTAATATTATGAAATTTTTCATAATTTCATACTATGTTAAAATAAAATACATAATAATTTAATATTAAATACATAAATATTTTACAATAATATTATAAAATAAATAAACACTTTAATAATACTAACATTAGGGAATAATTTATATACAGTTTGCATAATATAAGATGCAAGTTTTCGTTGGTTAATCTTAATAGTACCACTAAATAGCTTATATAAAATATATTGTATAGAGATATATGTAAACACTAATATGTTGTTAAACTAGAAGTAAAAATGCTGTTTGCCATAATAAAAACACTGTAATGTAAATTCTAAATTATGCACAGTTGAAATGAACTTAATAAATAAATCTAAAAAATTCATTCATGATGACATTTTGCATGCTAATTTCAATACAAAACTAGAAGGTTTATGAATCCTTCATAAAATATTTTAGTTCTGAGGTCTTGTTTTACTATAAATTAAAAGAATTAACACAATTAATGCTTAAGTTTCATATGTCTATTCAGACTTTCTTTCCACATAAATTCAGCAGAACATAAGTTGCATGCAAATATATTTCTATAATTCAGATGAGTTTGCATATGTATTTTCAAAGTTTGTCTTCTTGATAAAATTTTACCACAAATGTGACACTGAAGATTCTTTATGTATAATGTTTCAATACTCCAAGAGCCTGAAATTAATATCATTTAATTAATTTTAATTGGAAGAAATGAGATGATTGATATATAAACATTTGATGAATTATGGAAATTAAAAGGAGAGCAATAGACTATTTTAATAATCGTACAGTTTTCTTATAACTGCTTCTTTTTGATTAAATTTTAACTGTTAAATAAAGTGATCACTCCAAATAAAATTGAAATTTTATTTAAAATAGTGCCATAAAAATTATAATTTTATGTATTATTTTTATTTATTATTTAGTTATGGAAAAAAATTGATGAATAACAAATGAAAAAAATTCTATTGATAAATTCTCTTGCTTTTAATTTACTAAATACCATATTTACTGAATAAACTAGACTACAACATTAATTAATTCAATGAAACAGAACAGTACTTTAACTAAGCAAGTAAAACAAGGTACTTTTCTTTATAGCAGTATTTGAATTCTTCAAAATTAATTTGTACAGTTCAAACATAAGAACATGATGTTATAAACATTAAAAGCAACTATGAAATGAAATAATTTATTATAATAGGTTCACTGGAAAATAAAAATATCCATTTATATCAAAAAATTATATCTAAAATTTTAGTTAAGCCTGCTATATAAAAATATCCAAAAATAATTCATATAATAATATACTTATTTCCAATTTTAAAGTAAAGAAGTAAAGTAAAGAATTAAATAAAAATCATTTTTAAAAAAGAATTACCATAAATATCTAGTGGTAGTATTCACACAAAAAAAGGAAAATGCTATCAATAAGAATTTCAAGTATTAGATACAAAAAAAAAGATTATGAAAATGAAATGATTTTTATATAATCACATAAGTAATGTTCCAAATTATTATTAAATGGTTATATGAAGTGTACATAAATTATTATACTGAATAAATTACATGAAAAATACAGGCTTAACAAAATAATTACTTTTAGCAAGCAAAAAGTTTTAAATCATACAAACACCAATAAAAAATGTGAAAAAATATAAACTTTTTTATTAGCCTCAAGTACACAAAGACACCACACCAAATAAAATTTACTTTAAACAGATATTTCTTTTTTATCAGTAAAATATATAAATTTTTACAATGTTTTAATGGAATTATTTAGATTTATAAAGCACTTATCACCACTTACATGAAAGTTTTCTAAATTAATATTTTTTGTATCATTACTAATAAAAAAACATTAAGAAAAAATATATTTATTATTCTCATTAAGATAAATAAAATATAATCTTAATGATTTTAATAATAGCAATATTGTGAGACACAACTTTAACAATTAAGAAAATAATTAATACAGAGGAATATATCAGATTAAAAAATGACAGGAAAAATAATAACTAATTTTAATTTCTAAAAATTTATACAATTAAAAATTGCAAATAAAGCAAAATATAAATATATTAACTAATTTTTTAATAATTTAATTATTAAACAGGTCTGATTGCATTTACATATTGATATTAAAGTCATAGTAAGTACAGAGATAAATGAAAATGTTGAACTTTATAATTCATAAAAAGTACCTAAAAATAAGCTGGAAACAATATAATTTAATGTTATAAAAATACAATATTTTATAATGTTATTATAAAATTAATTTTAGTATTTATATGTCACTTAAAACAAAAGAAAAATAAACTGAGAATATTATTATAAAATTTTTAAAGAAAGCCTAAGAAAGTGCATAGCTTAATTAGTATTATTCTTCATTGCTGTCTTAGCTAGAGAACTTACATTGCAAATATTTATTGTAAAATAGTTTATTAGACAATCTCTCAATTAGTTGGGTTTAACAGAATTCAAAACTGTAAAAAAGAGGCATACATAAACAACATTAGCATACATATTCAAATTTATTAAACATGAAATATCATTTATAAATTTTAAGACATCTAAAAAGGATTTGTTAAAATATTTATCCTAAATCAAAATAAAATATAAATAATCTTTATTGTTTATGCTCATTTAAAAATGAAATACTTAAGCAAAATATAAAAACATATATGGATGTACATTTTAATAATTTGCATTTTATTTAAAATATTTTTTGGAAAGGATTATTTAAAGCAAAACATTTGAGGATAAATTTTTTCATAAACTTTTTCATCTTGAAAATTTTATTTCTTAGTTACAATAATTACTTCAAAATTATTATCTTAAATCACTCATTGACATGCTACAATCAAATCAATGAAATATTTGTTTTAAAAAATATGAATAAACTCAGAAAAGAATTTTATATTTATTATATGAAATTATAAATCAAAAAGTTAAAAAAATAATGCAAGATGCTAATTTAAGATATAATATTTAACTTTTTAATTTTACAGTTAATATATATGGGTAGTGCATGACTCAAAAAATATGGAAAATATTATACTTTTAATTTTGTTCTGCTCTGAAAATAAAAAGTAACAAAAGCATTCTTGCAAGTCTTGTCCATAAAAGGATTGGAGATACTTTCTACATTTCTTAAACTCCAGGGCAGTTATTAAGTTCTAATTCATACAAAATATACTTGTTTTTATGTGTGTCAGATAATCATTATACAAATCAATATTTGACCAAGAAAAAATGGCTATTGAAAAAGTAATCATATATGACAAAAGGAAATACAGATTTTTAAATTTTGGTCTATCTTTTGCTATCATTCCACTTTTGAAATAACATACATTAAGTCTGTTTCAAGCACTTGTGCTGAATTTTTATATATTGCAGTAAAGTAAAAATGAATCTTCATAGGGAAACATTCACAAGCATATGAAAAAAATAGGAAGAAAAATATGAAAATTATTTAATGAGGCTGCAATAAAAAATTTTAAAATAATTTACAAAGTCCCAAACCTGAAATAAATTACAAAAAATATGTTAGAAAATTTCAACTATGAAGTCATTCTTTTAAACTGAAAATATATTTTTAACAAGTCTCATAATCTATTAATATATTTTTAAGAGTTTTGGGAATCTAGACTAAGAGAATGAGAATTATACTAAATTATTCCAATAAGACAAAGTTTTAGTATCCACATATCAGAGTAAATGAAATTACAATATAGCTACTGACTTTTCCGGAGAGAATCTGGAAGACCATGCGATCCCAGAAATGGTGGCTGATATTTTCTGTAAAGTCATTTTTAAGGACATCTGTATTACAAAGGATAATCTGAGAAGTTCTGTTTTAGACAAAGATTGTACATAAAAGGCATTGACAATTTTGCAGATATGGACAATTTATTTTGTAACAATAGAGCATATGGATCTCAATGATTGAGCATTTACTGGATCACAATAATTTAATTCTTGAAAAAATAAGGAATGAGAATAAATGATGTTCATATTACTTTTGGTTACTTTAATGAAACCTCAAAGATTGAATATTCTAAATGGCAAATTTGAAAATTTAAGTGTTTACCAAGCCGTCCAAATGAGAGTGTCAGAAGACAATCTAAGGCAATTTTGATCAATTCAAAGCCAGAAAGTACTGAAAGAACCAGAGTTGATTCTTGAAATCATGCAAATAACCTATGCACAAAGCTTGCAAAAATAATAATCGCCAACAATTTTTTTTTTTTTAGCAACAAGGGTATTAGTGCCAACATATATATTAGGGGATATGTCTTCATCTGATATGCAACACTAAAATGCAACATCCTCTATTGTTTTTACTCAAGTCTTCTTATACTTCCAGAATAAACATTAAATGAATATGTTTCTTTAAATTTGACCACCTTTAATCAAAGATTTTTGACAATCAAAGGACTTTTTCACTTTGCTTCCAAAGACCTAAATTTCTTCGAAATTGGCTCAGTTTATTAACATATCTACAGTACATATTCTGTAAAAAATTATAGATCAAATGCATATTTTTAATGGAGATCAATATAATGAAAATGGTTTTATTAATAACTTATTAGTTATTTACTAATTTAAAATCAATAATTTTAATTTTACTTTCCTTACATTTTAATTTAGATTTCACAATAGGTTTGTAAGGGAAGTAAAAATAATTGTTAAAACGATAATTGGATAAAGAAATTCTGTTATCTACATGAAGCTTTCTTTACTTCTCTATGCACACCCCTTCAACATTAAAATATTTATCATGCTTGATCACAGGCTTTGAAGTATCCATGTTCTTTTACTGCATTCACTTCACTGAGCCAAATGACAACTGCATTTCATGCCAAACATAATGCAATCAAAGTAAATCATTATAATGAAACTAAGAAAACTATGATGAGACATAAAAGACAAGAAACTAAGAATGTTTTCAGGTGGGAAGTTTTAATAATATAGAATGTTTTCAGTTTCTTCATTACAATGCTTTCCTTCACACAGCTACATACAAGAATTATTGAATCAATTTGAACAAGAAAAATATTTGATTATTTACATTACACTATGAACTTAACTAGTAATTTCCAAGAAATTTCTAATAATTCCCACTTTTTTTAAGCTGAAAGAATTTCTGGGTAGTAAAATGCATTGAAATTGATGACGAATTGGAGAACGTAATTCCAAATTGCTTCGATGAACTAGCAGTAAAAGAATATAACATAGGAATTCCAAAGCTTATGATAAGATAAAACAAATGTTCAAATATGAGGTGATTATCTTGTAAAGTGAAGGAAGCTTCCTATATGTAATAAAATATTTTTGAACAATTTTTGTGATTTTCGTTTTGTATAGTCCAACCATTTTTAATTTCATAAGATTCTCATTTGTCAACTTCTTTTCATTAAAATATTAATTTTCAGTAAGTCAAATGATTAACAGTAAATTCATAACAAATATATAAGAAGAAATTTATTGAATATTGTAAAGTTTGCTCTTAATAAATTTATAAGAATAATAAATGTGAAAGAATGCATCATTGAAAAAATGGATCATTTTATCTGACATACTATTTTTCAAAATTCCTTTATTAATATTAAATTGCATTACTTTAAGCAATTTTTGACATAATGTTCTTCATATTCAAATAGACAGCATCATATGTGGTATCAAATATTCTTTGATATTATATTCTCAAAATACAAATTTTCAAAAGCTGGTGCTTTGATATTCTGTTTTACAAGAATGAATGAATGATTATAATTCTGAATTGTGTTAAATCTATGTAATATAAGATGGAAAAGTTTACAATTGTCATGTATGCGAATGTAAAGAATGTAATTAAAATTCATAATTTTTACAACAAAAGAAAATAATTCTTACAATAATTTATTATTACTATTTATGATGACTTTCTAAATATGGAAAGCTTATTTAATATAAGCAAAAAGAATGATTTTTCATATTTAGTTTACTATTGAGGTGCACCATTTTATAAAATTGCCAAGATGGAAAAATTAAAATATTTATTGATCGTTTTATACAATTTTACAATATAATTAATTTGAACTATAAAGTGTTTCTTGAAACCTATTGGAATTTTTGTTGAGAAAATTCAATTTCTTTGCCATATTATTTTTTAACATTCAACTCAAAATTTGTACGTTTTTCTCTTATGTTTTACTGTCCACAAATAATTAACAACAATGTTAAGAATTAGAAATTGTGATTGCAATATTAAAGAAACTATTTGACTGAAAAACGATTTCTTTTCTTTTTTTTCAGGCAAGTAATTTTCTAATTATTTTTCTCTTCCAGGGAAGTTTGGTAATTTTTGAATTAACTAAGATTAAGCTTTTTAAGTTTTGAGTTTCCAAATAAAACTGGATTATACCAACACTTTTTCATATTTGATATCACTCAGTCATTAGCAATAATATCATAATATTGAAAGATGGGATCTTCAATTTAAGGTTTTGTAAATGCAATCATTACAGCTTTCACAAAGAGTTGAAAATTTACATTTTTGAATGCCATCTTAAAATATTTTAAATGAATGAAATTTCCAATTTATATTAACTCTGGTTATTTTATTCACATTGTATAATTTAATATGATCAATTACATTTGCATTTCATGTATTGCAGATTCTCAATTCTTGTTTCAGGCAAAAAACTCAAATAGTAAACTAACAATATATCATTTAATTTCTGAAATCTTTCACACACAGAAGAACTTGTACAAATCTATTTTCAATAGTTCGAATAAATTAAATTTACTTGAAAGCACATAAATTGCTTTGCAGTTTAATAAACAAATGCTCTATCCCAATTATTTCATTAAAAATCTAATACCAAAGTTTTAAAGAACTATGCAATGTTTAATATTAATAATTTTTTCTACAATGTTTTCACATCTACAGATGATTAGGTAAACAGTTGATTACTTTACAAATATTAAGAGAGCAATTTCACTTCTTTTATTCATATATATATATATATATATATATATATATATATATATATATATATATATATAAGGGGTTGATAAATTTTCTTTTTTAAAACCTAACTGGTCAGTAATTAATTTATTTTCATCATCAAAAAATTAAATCTTATTATTATTATATTTCACATCCAGTTTATGTATTGTTACATCAAAATGTCTTGTGTTTAGTAGTTTGATCACATACAAGAAGTTTTAAGATTTCTAATAGTGATGTCACTACTAGTCTCATCAAAGTAGAACTTAGATTGTGTGATGAGGATGTAAAACCTCTCTCTGTAGACAAATCAAATTTTGGATAAAACTAATTTTGAATGTTCTCTTTTGAACTGAATTATTTTAATACATTAATTGAGAGAGAAAAGAAATTTTAGGCTTAGCTAAAATTTTATCTTAAAAAATTTTTGTATTGAAATTTCATGTTTAAAAATTTCCAAAAAATGGAAATCTGTCTCCAAGATAGAAAAGTTGCACCTCTGATTATGGTTTGTTGCTTTATGGTTACTTTTTAGACAAGACAGCTAACTTGAAAGAAACCAGTGATTTAACGTGGATTCTGAACAAGTGCAATTGACATGACCTTATGATCCACATAGAAAGAAAATTAAGAACTATTGAATTAAAGATCAAATTCAGTTGACACCTTGTATATTCTGTGTATAAAGAAACTGTAATAAACTAATGAACTAATTTAATTATTTCAATTTTCTACAGTAAAATTCATAAAAATATTATTTTCAAATAAATATGGATTTGTGTGAACTGTTCAAAGCATTATATTACCAGATGATGAATAGAACATGTGTATGAGCAATAACAATTTACATTTACTATTATTTTGAATTATTTACTAATCAATTGATCTTAAGTGTGTTGGTAGGATTTCATAAATTAAGCCCTTCTGGTGACAAATTTCTCTATATAATTATAAAAATTCAACTAATATGGTAGTATTTCAATAAAGAACAATTTTATGCTTTTATTATTTATTATTAAGTACTAATTATTTTGTATTAATAAATGTACTTAATAAGTTGATTTATGAAAAATTAAAAATTCTAAAAATATATACATATTCAATTTATTTGCAAAGAAACAGTAGACACAAATGATAAATAATCCAATAACATATAAAAATATGCATTATCTGTGATGAAATTTGATTCAGCATCTACAAAATGTAATAAAATAAAATTTATTTTTTACAATAGTATGAAGTAAGGGAATGCATGTTGTGGAAATATTCTATTTACAAAAGGGAAATATTCACTTGATTGATTACATTGCTTTTAAAGAAACATTTTTGTAGATGTTCATATGTACAACACTGGATTATAAGTATACTTTATTTTGTCCAATTTTACTGTTTTGAAAAAATAATAAAGAATTGATACTTAGGAAACAATGACAAATATTTAGTTAATTCTGGCTTACCTAAAAAGTTATATACATTTTTACTAGGTTATATTTGTATTAGGTGTGTCTCTCTTCACAGTCCAGCAACAATCTGCCAGCATAATGACTTCGCTTAGCTTGGTACCTCTTTTCCATGGTAGCAATCTGCTGATGATAACACTCACCATGCTCATCAGAGACAGTCCCAAAATTTTCAGGAAAAAAGTCTAAATAGGAGTCCAAAAAAATCAATTTTTAAGACATGTTACAAACCATTCTTTTGTATGAAGCCAGAAGATCACTCACTATTTTCTTACAGTTTTCTTCTTTATTATAGCCAAAAAATCCAAAACAAATATTTTTGAATAATTTTCCTGCCGCATTTTCTGATGAATTAACCAGCTCCTCAAAATGCTTATCCTGCTATATTATTAATTTTATTAGCAGTCCTATAAATATACCTCTCTTACATTTTTGTATAACTTATTTTAGAAAATTTAGATTTCAGATACATAAAGGCAACAGAACTTTTGTCTATAGCTTTTAGAAAATTTTTAATTAGCCCAAGTTTTATATGTAGGAGAGGTAAAAATATTTTTTCAGAAATCAATAGCGGAATATTTGATACATTTTTATATTCTGGAATAAAAGATTCATATTTAGGCTATTGTTTCCTTATGAATTCCAATCCTGTCTGCTCCATTTAAACAAAAAACAAAATTTTGTGCATTCAAATTGCAAACTTAACAATGAAGCTATTAATTTTAAGGCACATGTATTCCAGTTATATTTAATGTATACTGAATTTTTCCTAACAATTTCAGATTTTCATGTTCATTCAGAATTTTATTCAGATTTTCAGAATTTCATATCATTAGGATGTGCAACAAGTACCATCAATATATTGATGGTAATTCATTTCCAGCAGTAATACATCCTTTAGACTAATTTTTAATGAGTCTATAAACAATCACCATTCATGTGACTAATGTTTATATTCAAGCTAATAGTGATATAGTTTGATAATATTGATATCCTACATAACTGAACAAATATTATAAAAAAAATTACTTTATAGAAGTAGTCGTTAAAATTATTATCTTGATTATGATAAATACGTATCTGTATGTCTCTTTAAGTAGATTCCAAACTCTCTTAAGTAGAGCCTGGAATTTAAAAGCTCCACCAATTGTTTAGACAAATTTAAATCTCTTATAAGGTTATCAAGATCAAGTTAAGATAGAAAATATAGACGAATTACCAGCTTCGAAGGTAAAGTCATCTTTCCCTTTTCCGTCATATTCAGTGTGGGCTAGGTTAGAATTGCAGTATTCACACATGGTCTTGAAACCTAGACACTTTGATAGAAAATTTTCTTCATTATGAGGCATGGGTCTCATTACAGATGCTAAATTTGGATATTTTACGATACATTTTGTTTTGGATGTTATTTCCCTGATGTTTGTTATTCAGAAGGGACAGTCAGTTGAATGATTTTTCTTTCATCCAGTCAGAAGCCTAACACATGATATACAGCATACACTGTGTGAAAAAAGTAGAAAGACTTAAGGTTGTTTTTTTAAATAAGAGAAGAATTTTCAATTTTTACAAAATTATTTTATTACAGCACTTATTAAAACTTATTTACAGTTAGATAACTATATTTGTAACATGAAATAAAAAAACTACTTGCTTATCACAATTTATTATACAATATATAATGCAAAATTCAAAATTAATTTCAACCACATCATTCTGTGTGAAAAATATAGGACAATTCTAAATAAGGAAAATAAAAGTCTTGTAAATAAGGAATTCCTCTACCATTTGCTTTAATTGCTTTAGAGGTATTGAATTGGCATTGAATCATATAAGTCTAGAATTTCAATTTGACAAAAATTGTCCCAAACACAGTTCAAAGCTTTTTAAAGTTCGATCAAAGAGTCATACTGCTTGCCCCCGTGTAAACAAGCAGAGCAATTACTGAGCATATATTTTCAACAATAATGTGGTCTGGAGTTTTAGCAGGCCCTGGCAAAACCTAAACATTATTTTTTAACCAATTTTTTAAGCCAATGGTTGTGTGAATTGATGCTTCATCTTGCTGAAGTATCCAACTTTCTCCACCTAGCTCAGCTCCATAGGGAAAAGCTTTGAATTTAAAATAAGAATGTAATTTTGTTTTATCTTCCATACAGAAACACTAGATTGGTCTTTCCACAATACCCAATAGCTATCCAAGTCATTTAACTCCCCCTTCCCATCTGTCTTGGAAAAATAAGTTTCTTTATGTGTACCCAGACAATGCCAATAATATTGATAACTGTCTAGGCCATCTAAATTTAATTTTTTTCATCAGAAAAAATAACTGAAGTTCAGTCAAAGCTTTAAGACATGCGATCTTTCACCCACTGTAGCCGGTGCTCAATCTGTCTTTTCTTCCATTTAGGGTGGTGCTTTTTTTTCCTGAATATGAACATTTCTATTTTATCATGCAGTTGTAAAGTGTTTTTCTAGTTACATACAATTCTTTCATGCATTTTTTAAAATTCTTTAAGGATTTTTCTTTGATAATGTTGTGCCAATTACTTAGGCCAATCTTTGCTTTTGTCTGACTCTTTTGATTTTTTTGGAAATTTGAAACAGGATTTGGATTTACGTGTAAGTGCCTTGCAATTTCTCTTACACCTTTTCCAGAATCTTTATATGCCACAATTTAGCATTTTTGAAATTAACTAAATGTTTTACCCAAAACATTTTAATAGCACAAAAATTAAGGATTCTTTTCCACAAAATATTTTTTTTTAAAGAAAGACAGTTTAAAATAATGTTTTAAACATATTAAACTGCTACATATTCTAAAATGTGAATATTTTTGCAGGTATCCTTTTACTTTTTTCACAGACCAAAAATTGTTAAGTATTATTTTATAATATTTCATTATTGGTAGATTAAAGTCATTCACTGAAAATAAAAGAAAAAATAGTTTAATAAAATAAAAAAAGAAAATTTATATTAATTGTGTTAAAATATGAAGCACAATTTGCAAAATATGAGTGTCCTTCTACTTTTTTCCTGCAGTATATATCTGAGGACCAATCTTTTAACAAAATTACCAGCTTTACAACTGAAGTAGAGTTAAAATAATTTTTTCACAAATTATGTGCAATTTAGTCTTGAGACTTGAATATATTTTCACATAGAAGTAGCAAAAATCATTTGCTTGGTCTTTTTATTATCATTATTTGCTTGGTCCATTTAATTATTATTATTATTATAGCTAAATATCATTATAAGATTAAAACATTTTATTAAATAAAATACTGATTAACATTAAGGTAATTATTTCAGACATTAATTTAATAATTTAATTTGTTAGGGATAATTTATTTTATTTTTTTTTAATTTATATTATTAAGGATGTTTTAATAAAAAATTATAAATATAATGCTGCACAGTGTATAAAAAAATTATGATGTAGCAAAGATTCCACCTACTTGGCATCATGTATTTCATAACATCAATCATGCTGTCCAGCTATAAACTATCAAGCCAAATGATACTACAGTGAGGTAGTCTGGTACCTATTAACATTTTTCTTTATTATAAACAAAATCAAAAAATATTTCATAAATCAAATAACAAATTTACAAAAAATTGTTTCATATTGCAATAGAAATTTAAATAAAAAAAAATCACAAAATTTTTAAGGTAAATAATTAAATTAATGGAAAAAGTAAAAAAATAATTCATAAAACTTATTCAATTTATACTTAAATTTTTGAAATTTAATTATAAATGTAAGGAAAACCTTATTATGAGTTTATAAAATTATGACCATATAGTAAATCCATTCTCTTTAAATTTTTAGGAAAAATTAATAATCTTTTACATAAAAATTAAAAATGATGAAAAGTAATGCAATTAATAAAAATAATTTTTACTGTTGATCCTGACACTAAGATGTTGTCAAGTAGCTTTAAGTTTTAAAATCAAGAAACAAATAAATTTTAAAATATTAAAAAAAATTAATACAACAAAACATTTTTAATAATTAATTGCATATTTTTGTTTTTCAATTAGTTTAAAAATGTGATGTTTCAGAGATGAATATAAAATTTTATTTCCTTTTTAAAAAAGTTATAGGTTCTCAATATTTTATTTTTTTAGCTTCTTTTACTATTCCAATTTTATTATCTTATCCTGTATGTATTGCATGGAAAAGGAGAAAATCTTGTTTTCAATAAATTTTTCAATGGTCAGTAGTTGTTAGCATATAGTTTAATTAAATAGATTCTTCTAATAAAGATGGAATAAATAATAAATTTTTAACAAATTTCTGCTTCAAAAATATCTTACAATCATGTGTTATCAGACTTTTAGCATCTAATAGCATACTCATCTTTCATTTTAATTTTATAAAAATAAAAAACTAATAAGAAATTATTAGAAAAATTTTCAAATTGAAAATTATTTGGAAAAAAAATTAAGAGTTTTATTTCATTTATTTATTTTACCAATTCTAAAACATAGTGTATTTTTCTACATTATTAAAAATACATATCAACATGTATACACACAAAATAAATAAATAAAATAAAAAATAATCTATGCAATGAATTGAATTATAAATGAAAGTTAACACACATACAACTGTAAGCATTAACATTAATTATTAAAAATCATAAAAATTCTAAGGCAAAATATATTTTATTCATAATATTCAATTTTATTGTGAAAATAAAAAATATTATTTTTAGGAATACAACAAATTTTCCTATATGTTATGCGCATCATTTCACATATAATTAACTACAATGCATATTTTACAACAGAAAAGAGATCTTCAACACATATACAGATGTAAACTGAAATAAAAAAAGTTAACTCTAAAACAGTGTTCACATTATTCTTCAATTAAAATATTTTAAATGAAATTGGAATAATTAGACATTTGATAGCATAAAAAAGTTAATGATATATAAGCTTTTTGAAATTTTATGATTTACATATAATCATGTTAAATAATTTATTTTAATATGGAAGAAAATGTAAATTTATAAAAAAATTTTATAATTTAAGATCAAATCAGAAATTTTTTAAATTCAATAATTTATTTAAAATAGTGCTATAATTAAGTGTAAAATGATCGCAAATAATTTATGTGAAAAAGGAACAAATTTACAAATTATCAAATTTTATTAAATCAATATTTACCAAAATGAAATTCCTTGTAGTTTCTGCAAAATCAAATAAAGAGAAAAATTCTTTTGAAAGAGAAGACAACTAGTTAAAACCTTTAAAAAAATAGAAGAATTTTTCAATTACTAATTAGAATAATGCTATTGATGTTCTTTTGAAATGGTGATGTCTCAAACTTAAATAACTGTTTTTATCTGGTTAAAAATCACTGACATTAAACAAAGAATCAATCAGCAAACATTTTTTGATTCTAACAACAGACAAATATATAAACCTTTACTAATGATGCCTTAAAAATGCATAAAATGAAAAAGTCTTAAAAAAAACCCTACAATTTTATTTGTAATCCTTAAGAACATGACAATATAAATATTTAAAAAAAATATTCAGATTAGCTTTTCAGTAGTTTAAATGTTTGATAATTCTAAATCAGTGATCCTCCACTTTTTTTTCGCAGCACATTTTTAAACATTTTTTAAATTTGGCACACAAAAAGAAAAAAATTCAACATTGTTCATTTACCTAGAATACATTGTGTAAAATAATTTATGTTAATAATTTTGAATGTAAAATAAAATAATATAATATGTACTACAAAAACAGCAGTACACTTATTTCTTTACTCATAATAAAAAAGCATAATTTTTACAATATACATTTCTAAAATTTGACAGTACATTTTGAGAATTTGGCAGCAAAATGTTGTAGCACAGTGGTTGAAAATGGCTGATTTAGAATAAAACAAAAAAATTAAGAATGCACTTTTTATATTTGATCACTCAGTCTTCTAAAGAAAAACTGACAGTATATATTTGTAATATTTTTAACTTACTATAAACTATCATTATCAGTTAAAATGGCTTGATATCTCAGTTCACAAACTTCTAAAGTACTTAATCGTAAAAAAGTTATAAGAGAATCTTTCTATATCATATTAAGAGGATTAGACTTAGAAAAACTTTTGCATTGAAAAATACCTACACTTTCAAATGAAATAACTTTTTTAATACTACAAGTGTTAATCAAAATTTTGCATTTTTAAAACTTTCCAAATTGGAAAACCATTCCTCAAAACAGTGGATCTTATAATTTTGTCCATAAATGGAATAAAAATTGTTGTAAGTATTTTACCTGAATATATGACCATGCAGAAATTCGAAAATATGTGATTTCTCAAACTTCCCTTAAGCAGAAAGAAATTTTTGAATCTATTGGAGCTGAAGTTAAATCTGCAGCTTTTATATTATTCTAAAACATTTTACATAATTTAAAAAAATTATAACTTATTAATACTGGTCAAAAATTGCTCACTGTTTTTATAGAAAATATAAAAGCTTAGTTAAGATTTTGTAAAAACGGCTCTTCCTATTCACATTCTAAAATATATCAATGTAATCATATGATTAGAAATCTGCCCTCTTTAAAATTTTCTATTAAGATGATTGATGATCACATTAGTAAATCCACAAGGGAAGCTCTGTTATTTATCCATAAACAAAAGAACAATATTTTTCTCTTGTTATGCTTATCTGATTGCATTATCTTTGTTAAAGTTGGTTAAAAAAATCATGATAAAATTCTAAATAATGTAAAAATGAAATTATCCTCAAGCACTCTGTGTCAAAATAAAAGCTATCTTATAATTTGATTTTTGCTACTTCTGCTTTTTATTTGAGATGAGAGACATTATGAATTTTAAGATCATATCACTGAATGAGAGACAAGAAATTTTGGCACTGTTTCAATTTCGAAAATGAAAGCAAATTCACTTTTTTTTGGAAAATTCCAGAAAAAAACTAACTTATGATTAAATCTGTCATAATCTAATTTACTCAAGTCATATATGTCACATCCATGTTTATACGGACAGTTTAAAAGGAGTTCATAAATAAAAAGAAAATCAAAATCACATATTTTTACTCATTACATATTTTACATGTCGACACATTCAACAACAGCCAAAAACATTATTTTACAGCAATAAATAGATTTACTTGATGCAAAAATTAATGATGTGCACTTTCTACACATTAATAACTATCTCTGTTGAACAGATCAAAATAAAAATTTGACTACCATCCCTCAGAACTTTTTCACAATCAAGATTACTTCATGATGATAATACTATTTTACAATCTTAATGCAAGTAGTTAATTTGTACATAAGTCATGCATATTCATAAGATAAAGTTAAAATATTAAGAATAAACATACATAACACAAAAATTGAAATCTTCACAAATGATTTATATCCAGAGTTTCAAATAGATTTAATAATGTTATTAGTCTTTCTATGTTTATAAGCAACTAAACTTGTGTTGTCAAATGTGAAGACAGCTTTTCTTATGATGAAAAAAGTTTTCCCAGAAGGAAAATTTTTTACCACATCCACTGCAAACGAAGTCATTGTTCACTTTATTATGAGACAGCAAGTGCATCTTTTTCCTCTGTTTACTGGATAAAATTTTTCCACAGAGATCACATTGATTCTCATTGATAAGAAAAACTGTATAAAATAAAATATGCATCAAAATAGGAACATTTAAAATAAAACTTTTTCAGATAATATCAATTCACAAATTAATATATACAACTAAATCTAATAAATATATTTACTGTGCTCTTAAAATGAACAAGATGACATTGTATTATTTGTGCTTTGAGGAATTTAAAATAAATATAATTACAAAATTTAATAGTAACTGTTGCATTTAATAGAATTTAATAAAAAATGTTTAATTATATTTTATTAAATAAATGAAGGAAATGTTTTTAGTTCTTTAAAAGTTTGCAAGTTAATATTCTTAATGAATAAGAATTAAAAACATTGTTTTTAAAAAACTTATTTTCCTTAGAAAAACTTTTATTATTTCTAATAAAGATATTGGACACAGAGGATTATAAAGTTAAATGTATGATGATAGTATTAAACATTGAAAAATTAGTGCCTAATAAGATTGTTATTTTTTATTAAAAAAATAAAACTATAATAAATAAGAAAATATAAAGAAATAATTTTTTATTCATTTAAATTTATAATAATTAGTCAAAATATATGATTATTGATTGAAATGAGGAAATAGCACCATGATCAAATTTATACACCATTTTTTTAAAATTTTCAATGAATAAATTAATAAAGAAATAAATATTTAGCTTCAAAAAGATTTTAAAACATTCAAACAATTATAACCTCAATAAAATTCAAATCTAAGCAATATTTTTAAATAAAGCCAGTTTAAAAAGAATAACAAATCATTATATTTCTAATAAATAAATGAAAACTAAAATAGTATTTCAATAATAAGAAAAATTGCTGAAAATAAAATTATTAAAACAGAATGATAAAATTAAATTTATGATTCAAAAATAAAATATTTGAGAAAAATAATGACATAAATAACAAATACTAATAGTGAACAAATAAAAAAACACTGAATACCTGTACTTATGTTTTTAAAAATGAATTCTAGATGTTTCTCATTTTTAAAATAAGAATACAAAATTCTAATGATGCACGAATACAAACATCTATTGGATATAACTTAACTGTAAAGGATTCCAAAATGTATTGTAGATATTTTCATAAGAAATATGCATACTTAAGACAAAAATATAAACAGAAAGAATTTATGAGATAGATACAAAAAAGTACTGTAATTTCTAGAAATGATTCAAAATACTTTTTGTATTGAAATAATATAAGCTGAAACATCTTTGCATTTAAATACTATATCAAAATGATTTCAAAAATGTTCGATTGCATAAAGACATAAATAACAATTATTTCATCAAAGCTAAAAGAAATTGTTTTAAGATCTAAAAGTAGCAGCATTTATAAATATATTGATTATATAGAGATCAATAAATTTGTTAAAAATATTTTAAATAAAGAATTACTTAAATCCAGTTTACATTCTTTGAAGAATCACTAACTATTTAAAGACACAACATACTGACAGCTGTTGAATCTCTACAATAAATCAATATAAGTACATATTTTATTATTCTATTAAGATCTTTTTGATAAATATATTAATAATGAATGATTGAGAAGAGAAATCAAAATCCAACTCTATATTCCACAGAAATTTTTTTATATAATACCAAAATATAACAAAATAACTATGGCAATATTTTAAAATAAAAACCAACAAATTATTAAAAACTGCCAATAAAAACATTATCTCAATAATAAAATATTGTATTAAACAACAGAAATTGATTTAGTACATAGTAACATATGACAAATAATGTAGACGGCAAGAAATAGCTAAAGGCTGTAGAAGATTTAGTGTAACCCAGTCTATATTTACTGACTGGGCATGACTATATACACATACACGTACACTGATTCAAATTACTGGACTCTTCTCATACCATTTTATATAAAGACAGTGTTAACATGAATGTTGGGCACCTCTAGGATTGTCCTACTCTCTGGATGTACATGATTCTCATTCATTTACGATGCTCTTTTCTACTGAAGATAATTCATTTTTATAAGACTTCATATGCTCAAAAGAGCCAACCGAGGGACATAACTAAAAAAATAATAATGTATGAAACATTACTTTTTAATAGTTATAATATAAAAAATTTTACAAACATTCTACACTTCAATTTCTCTACCAGATGCCAACTTTAGGTGAAAAAGATTCAATTTAGTTACTTCTTGTTCTGAGCACATTTTATGAGTAAGAACACATTGCAGGCCTTCTCATCATTAAACTATTTCTCATATTTGGATATGAAATATAGAAAGTTCTTTACTTTAGAATCAGTTTCTATAGCCTTTTTTATTAATTTATCTTCATAGTACAACATGCTAAAATTTTAGATTCCAGCTGAACACTAAATTAATAAAACATAATGTACAGATTTCTACATTAAACAGCATTTTCTGAATAGCATATAAATATAAGTTAAGGTGCAATTCACAATATATATAAGCTCAAAAGTATTCACTACATTCTTTCCTTAAACTGATCATAAGATTGACTCCAATCTTGGATGTGTGTATTTGTATTAGTTTAGAACCAACTTTAAACTGTGCGTCCAAGTTGGAATAGAATTTAAATGCAAGGTGAAAATAGAGAAAAAACCTAAATAATCACAATATTTTTCAATAAAATGAAATTAAATAATTCATCTATAATGTTTTTAATATCTTCATTAAGGGTAGAAAAAAATTCTGCATTTTGTTAGGTAAATTTTACACATTAAATCCATAAAGAGCTTAATTAACATTTTGAATATATTCAATAACATACAACATATCTAACAATCTTCCAAACAGTAAATTTAGAAAGTTTTCAATACTTCTAAAAAAATAATCAAATTAAAGAAAATATAGAGAATTTTGAAGGATATGGATGTGTATTCTATAATACCTTTATAATTCAAATTAACTTCAAATAACCTTATTTTTTATTCTTTAAAAAAATCTATATTTATATTCTCCATAATCATCAGAAACTCTTTCTAGAAATTTTAAATATTACTTGTCGAAAGATTTTACAGAACCATGTTTTCTCTTAATTCTTTTTGAATTCATATTGCTATTTCCTCAATGGCTTAATTCAAATAGTTTTTTCAAATTAAAAATTGAATAATAGGAATTAGTTGTAATTAAAATGCAAATACTTATTTTTTATTTTTAAAATATTTTTTCAGCTATTAAACAAGAGAGAAAACATGTCAAACTTCTTTTATTATCAATTATAGTTACAAATAATGAAATCAAACTGATATTTAATATCAATTTTATGATGTAAAAAAATAACATAATTTTTATTTTAAAAAATTTAAATGCTTACAGAAATATTTTTGAAATAAAAAAATTTGCCTCTATTTTTTGAAATTATAATTGTAAGGAAAATACAATTTTTGTGAAGATTAATCATTACTTTAAAAGAGAAATTTTTTTTTCTGTTCAAAATTTCAAAGCATTAGAAGAATGTTAAAAAACTAGAATAATTAAAAAATCAAAATGTTCCTAAAAAAAAAAATCAGAAGTGTTAACAGATAAGCTATTTAACACATTTTTAAAAAAAAATTGTTTAAACAAGGTTCACAAATATTTTTAGTATTTTGATATTTATTAATTAATTCATTATAAAATATTTATAATGAAATTCATAGTGTTTTATCGTCTTATCTGAGTAGAAATATCTTGAAAAAAATTTATATATGTATACCAAACAAAGGAAAGCTTGAGTAATAAATAATAAAAGTAATTTCTCATCATTATTACTTAGTAAAATTTAAAATAATTAATTTTTATGATTTTCAATAACATGTTGAAATAAATAATAATTGTGATGCAATCTTTTACAATTACAGTGTACAACTATGAAATTTTCATATCAAAATCCTCCTGCTCAAGTAAAAATATAAGCTTGTCCCATCCTCTTTTTTTCTTAATTATCATTAACATTACTAAATATTTTAATAAGCAAGTAATCAGAATTTATAAGCACAATTTTCATTGCAAAAGAAATTGATAATTTGAACAATATTCTTACTGCGCACTGAGAAACATGATTTATATTTAATACCATCTACTATATTAATATAATTAGAAAACTACAAGTAATCAGCATAATTTTATTTCATATTTCAATAAACTGAATCCTGTAATTTTACTAAATAGTTTAAGTAAATGGCACACATATATTTATTTCCAAAGTTCATTATTTCATGAATAATAGATAATAGAATACTATTAATATTCCATTAAATAAAAATTGCTCTCAAATAACAAAATATTTAACACATACATTCTCACATGCCATGAAGAAATAATTAAAAAACTTCTTCTTTATGTCTTTTGGAAATTATCTACACAAAATATTAAAATAAACATTAAATGGATCAATTGCCATTTTGTCAATAATAGTAATGAAAAGTTTGATGAATTAACAAAAGCAGTAGCTATATTGGAATTTTTTATTAATTTTAAGAAAAATTCTAATTTTTTGCAAAAGAAACAAATAATTTAACAAACAACTGAATTGTGGAAAAATGACTGATCTACTATAAATAAAAGTAGTGTAACTAAAAATTCTTCCACCTAAACAAGGAAAGTTATAAAGAAATTTGAACTATATATTTAAATTAAGCCAAATTCTTTCTGAACATGATAGAACAAAAGAATACTCAAATTTACACACAACTTTATATCTGTGCTATTGTGATTACAATCAAATACAATGTATCGATCATATCTTGAATTACTGCCCTCATCTGTGTAATTATAGTTCATGTATGATTCTCATACGTAAACTATAACAAATATGTAATTACCAGTGGATTTTCATAACCTTCAGACTTTAAAATTTTGCTTTTAATTGATTACATTGATTTGTTGTTCCACACATACTACTACTTTTTTAAATTTAGAAACATTTCACTAATTTTGAGTTAAAACTTTAAAACTCTGAGATTTAAAAACTTTTAAGACCACAAACTTTGAAATTATGAACTTTTTTAAAAAAAAACTTTATTATTTTATATCGATATTTGAAATTTATATTATTTGTTTTCACATGAACATAGTATACCTGATTTTCATGGAAAATATTGCATAATAAAAATTAATTTAAAAAATAAAACCCAGACAAAAAATATCATTTGTGTTATGTGGTTATTATTTAAGACAAGCCAAGCTCGTTCTGCTGATGGCTATGCAAATTTATTAGTCAGTAGTGTGTGTTCATTTAACCAAAACACCATGCATGTGAAAGTACGACTTTGCTCTAAGTACTCCTCCAATAAATAGCACCACCAGAGGATTCACTCCCTCAATTTTGACATTGATTTGGAAGGGGGGGAGAAATTTTTTCCAAACCAATACACCTATGGTAATTGCTCAGTGACGGACCACAGGATTTTTGATTCCACAGATTTAACAAGTATGTACATAGCATATACATGGTGGGTCTTTGGTGGCATTGGGAATCGAATCTTGCCCTACTGGACAGAATGCCAATGCTCTAACCACTAGGCTACCACGGCCCTAAGATCATTTTTAAATCTAACAAATTTCAATAATTTTTTTCCCAGAATTTTATTGAAAAAATATGGTTAGTAAAATTAACAAAAATTTTTTATGAGCTGCAAGGAAGAAAATTTTTCAGATTTAAAAGTTACACTTCAGAATGATGAAAGGGTGAAATAATATCAAGTCACAGTATCATGTTATTTGCCTTTTTAATAAATGGATTATTTAGCTAGTTTTCAATATTTAACTAATAATTAATGATATTTAACTAGTTCAAACTTTTAATATTTGCCTTTTAAATAAATGAGATATTTCCCTAGTTTTCAATGTTTGTGTCATTTTTTAAAATATAATTATTTTTTAAGGTTACTTAACCTAAATATTAAGTTATTGTAACTTAAACATTCTCTTTTAATTTCCAATAAAACTACTTTTTGCTGAAACAGTAAAACATATGCTGGTAAATTTTAAATTCACAAATGGAAAAACATTATATAAACTAATTGCAGCAAAATGTATTTTATATTTTTATTTTTAATGAACGTAATTCCTATCCATTGCTTTATAAAGTTGTCTGAGATAAATAAAATGTATATTTGAGTGCTATAATTTATTAAATCTATAATTATTGCTCATGCAGGAAGATAATGGCATATGTAGAAGCATTTGTAGCCTCACATTATGACATTTTACTGTAGTTGAAAGTTAACTTTTAGAAATCGGATAAAATGACGTTATTGAATTCTTCAAGTCTTCATTAACTAAGTTCCCATAAAATAATCTTTATTTTCAATAAGTTGTAATATAAGTAATTACTATATTGAAAAAATACAGGAAAAAGTTACTTTTAATAATTAATTGCAATATTTTAACATCATTTACTGCAAACAATTTTTCATAAAATAAACCATGACTTAATTCAATATTTTAAAACTGCTAATTTGATAAGAAATATCTTAGAATAACATAACATTTTACCCAAATGCACATTGGTAAACAAATGAAAATAGATTAGTGTTAATTGCCATGTGTACTGACATTTTGCTAAGAAAGAAAACCCAGAAAACACCCTAGCACTCTCACAGTTAGTTAAATTAGCATGTAGAAATGAGGTACAAAGCATCCATAATCTTGCTAGCAACATTTTTTTCCATATAATTAAAAGAAAGCTATTTATGTAATAATTTATAATATATTATAAAATATGATTAGAAAAAAGTTTTGGTAATTTTGGCAGCAATATAAAGCTTAAAATTTTCTGGCAAAAAAATAATAGTATTAAAATATTAATAATAATGGCAGATATGTAAAAGATAGTAAGAAAATGGTGTTTTATTTATTGAAAAAAATCTTTGATTTGCTTAGGTCCGCTTGTGTTTCAATGGTCATTTTTTACACACAAGGGTTAATTAGATCGGGACCTACAGTTTGAATAAAGGTTCTGAAATGATGAACTATTGAACTAAAGGAGAGAATGCTAATCATTCAGCTGCCAGCTGAAAGCAAGCTTGGATTCTGTGTTGTGAAAAATACAAGCTACATTTAAGTGACATAAATGAAAAGTTTTTTTTTTCACACTTTAAAAGATTATTCAAAATGTATAAAATCTGTTTCCATAAATACCCCTTAAACTTATTTATAATCGATTTAAAAAAAATGTGATAATGTAAAAATAATTCAAGTGTGCTTGAGACCAAATTTTTGACTATCTTTTCATATGCAAAAAATAATGATAGTGAGCAGAATAATAATGTGTAATAAACAAATAAGCTAGCACAACATTAGTTAATTCACAATTAACAATTGCATAAAACTATCATGATTAGACAGACATTTCTAATGATAGATGGAAAAAATTTGTATTTGAATGAAAATGTTGATTTTATCTCATCTTTTTTGCTTAGAAATATTTAATATGATGAAAAATTTTAGACAATTAGTTACTTTTAAATATATCACAAAGTGAAAAAAATGGTTGTAATTAAAATGACTTATTTTAATGTTTTATCTTGTTCTTATTAAAAATGTTCTTCCAATTTCTTAAGAATATTTTCTAAATTTTCACTTATGCTAAAAAATTTTTTAAAAAATTTATTATTTTATTTAATTTTGTTATTGTCTAAATTTTATTTCAACCAATATATATATTAAATCTATCTTTCTTTTTCTTTTTCAAAATCTTGTTTACATTACGAGTTTTGTTTAGATTTGGTAAGAATACCAAAAATAAATGTTTATGTTCTTTAGATTTAATGCACTAAGATTTTCAAAAAGTAAAATGAAAAATGTAACAAAATTAAGGTTTTCAATAATTTTTAAGCAGATACATAGATATTTTTTGAATAACAAATGCTAACACTTAAATTTTACATAACATGTGATAACATTAAACTTTGGAAACCTCACAATTTTCCAATTTCTCATACAATGTGTGAAATATATTTATGGTGAAGGTTTTGTTTAGGAATTAAACAATTCTATTATATTTTGTTATTAACAAATACAAGTATAGTTAACATACAGGCAAAAATATCATTAGTTTTACATGACAGCTATCTTATCACCACAAAAATTAATGCATAAAACAACCATAAAACAAAATTAACAAAAACTGAAGCATAAATTTAAAAATAAATAATCAAAAAAATTTTAATTAACAAAAGAATAATGTTATATATACATATAACAGTACAGAAAAACTAGTAAATGCTTCCCTAGTTCTTTAAATAATTTTATGAGGATTTGATAGAGGTATTCTGAAATAATTTTAACTAACAAAACCTAGTTCATAATGAACACTTTCTCAATGCTCTTTGACAACATTTTCTTACATAAGAGAAAAAATAAAATTTCGCTTAACATCAAAGCTTGCAGCATATCAATTTTTACAATTAATACTGATCAGAGTTTAAATATTCATATTATTTCTAAATAATCATAAATTTATTGCTTTACAAAAAATTTAAAAATTAACCTTTTTCTACAATTATAGTTCACTACAGATAAGAATTTTTCAAAAATTTCCAAAATGAATATAATTTTTATTTGTAAAATGATAATTATAATTAACAAAGGTAAATATCATATAAAATCTTGCATTTTCAATTATACAAATTCTATGTTAATATGAACTATTTTAAAGTGGAAAATTATAACCATGCATCAATTCTGGGTACTTCAATAAATATTTTAAAACACTTTTTAATAAATAATATTTTCAATGAAATCATACTACAGGAATTAAAATAGCTTAAATGTGGATGAATTTACTTACACACTTTAAAAATATGTTTGTCTTAAATAAAATTATCTCTTCAACAGTCTATACAAATAGATTAAATCTAACAGGCAAAAAAGTATCATAAAATATTCAACATTATTTATATAGAAGAACGTGAAGCTTTTCTTCATAAAAAAATAAACCTCATTAAGAGTATTAAACTACTATATTTGATATTAGCACTTTGATGAGAATCATTTGGTTTATTTTCATTACTTTGCTCAAAGATTCTGCCTTCATAAATTAAATTGCATATAAAGTGTTCTGATTTAAGAAACATGTAATAATTTTAGCTCAAAAAAATAATACAATGAAAAAATTGCTTAATTTATATTATATTATTATAGTTTATTTATAATTTATTATAAATAAACTATAATATTTATAGTATATAACATATTTTATTATAGTTTACAATAATAAGCAACATTTGTTTCACATATGAAATTATATATATATATATATATATATATATATATATATATATATATATATATATATATATATATATATATATATATATATATATGATATCTTTTGCACATATCAATAACATGAGATTAATCGCTTTTAATAAAATCATGGGGGTAAAGTGTTTTGGTAATGAGTAGTAGTAATATGCCTCCAAAGGCTATCTTTTCTGCTCAAAGTTCTTGGGCAATAAGGACACTTGTATACTTCTCTGATATCACTGTGAGATTTTGCATGATCCATGAGTCGTTGTTTGGAAGCAAAGCTTTTTCCACATGTATTACATAAAAATTTCTTTCTGGGTTTGCGTAGAAACTCTATGGATAAACACATTGCAAAATTAGGAATTTCAAAAACACAATTCCTACAATAATAAATAATAAATGGTTGACAGAACAGAAGGAGAAACAAATACAATTTTCATTTAAAAGCTTACATACAAATATTTATAAAAGTTGTCTAGTGTGAATAGTGTCCAATGATAATTCTTCAACAAGTAAATTATATAATTTTAATGTGAACTACTTAAGATGGGGCAAAATATAATCTTTAAATTTACTAAATCAATAATAAAAACTAATCTAATTTATAGCAGGAAAATAAATATAAGAGAGAGAGAACATCAAAAATCCTAGTTAAAAGAAAGGTTTTCTATTTAGAGCAAGAAAACTTCTGAAAACATTTAAGTATTCAATAAATAGTAAAATACTCACATATATATAAATAGTAAATATAAAATATCTAACAATCTTTATTAATAGACTTAAAATTAATTTTATAATGAAACATATTTTTAATTTAAAATATAAAAAAGGTAAATATTTAAACAAAATAGGAGAAGTAAACTATATTTGCTACTTCCACCTATTTTTTTAGTTAAGATTTTTAACTCCTACTTTAAAATACAGAAGAGAGTTATGTTATCATAAAATAAATCTCCAGCACTTTTTAGACTCACTTGCTCAGCTAGCTACTCAACAGCAACACTTCTTTCTCAATTTTTTTTTTTTTTATTTTATTTTATTTTTTTTTTGCACACAAATAAATTATGCCTGTATTATTTAACTATATTTCAAGTATATTTCTCAAGAAAAACATTTTTAAGCACAATGCTCTTTCTAACATTTTATTATCAAATCTACATATTTACAGAAAGTAATTATAATTTAGACTAAAGAAAATGATATAAATATAAAAAAGTTGTATCAGAAGAAAGAAATTTTGAAGTTTACTTTCAAAATTTTTTAAGCATGAAAGTATTTGCAAAACTATAAAAGTATGTATGCTTACAACTTTATTAGGATCCATTTTAACAAAACAATCGTTTGTTTAATACAAATCCTTTTAATATGAAAGAAAAATATAAAAGTCATATATATACATATATTTATCTAATCTTGATAGTAATAAAGGAAAAATTAAATACAACTTGAAACAAGTAAAATTTCAAATATATAAGAAAACATTTTTCTCATTTTTTTTATCAGAATGATTTTTAAAAGTTTTTAAAATTATGCAAGATATTTGAAATCATAAACTTATACCAAATCAAAGAGAAAATAGCTTCTGGACATCATTACCACTATGCGCACCTTGAATAAAAATGATTAACGCATAAAAATCCATATAGGACACACATTTGTTGCAATAACAAATCTTATTTCTTTCAAAAACTATTATTAAATTATCTAGCTAATAGCATGACTTTCAGAGCAGACTTAGAATAAAAATTGAAAAGTTGAATTTAAACTGAATCAATGTCTAATTATTAAAATTAACAAATAATTTTAGTTATTATACACTTTTTCCTAATCTTCTCAAGCAACCTGACCATTAAATTAGACTTATATATAACGAACTTATTCATTAATATGCATTGCATAAATCTAATCAATAAATTGCAGCAATTTATGAGCTTGTAATAAAAGTAAGATACAATTATAATTATGTTTAAAAATAAATTAAATATTGTTAGAAAAATAATATTGTTTTACAAATAAATTATTCTAAAATTGGAGGAAATATTAATTTAAAAATAACTAAAATATTTTGCATTTTTTTAATATTTTTTGAAAATATCTACCACAAATAAACTTAATAAATACAATGGGTAGAAATTTCAATGTAAATAAATGAATCATGATTTATAACAAAATTTTACATTTCTTACTTGTTTTTCTTTCAGCTGAATTTTGGTAAAAGTGTCTTGATATGGATTACATAATTTCAATGAATTTTCTTTATTCTTTACCTTATACTTTGTAATATTAATATATTTTTTTAAAATATTATTCCCTTTATAGATAATTTAAGAATTAGGAAGGAATAAGACTAAAATAAATAATAAATATATCAACCAAAATTATTTAAAAACATGTACAAAAATGATTAAATTCCTTATTTAATTTAATTATTATCTATAATTAAATAATAAATTATCCCACACAAAAATTCCTCATTAAAAAAATTAATTCATAATTTAGATTCTCTTTATTTGAGAAATATTTAAAAAAATTAACATCTAAGAGTAAAATAAAATTATAAAGGAAGAATTAGTTTTTGTCAATGTAATCTGCATTTTTCTGGTATTCAAAAACCAAAAAGAATTAAATATTTCTTAAAAACTGCAAAATAAAAGGTACAATTCATAAAAAATATAGATTGTAAGAAAACTATCAATATTGAATTAATTTGTTTGAAATATTTTTAAATGAGATACTTCTTAGGAACATTAAATGATTTAATTTCCTCTAAAGCTTAGTAATTACTAATTTGTAACTTGAGGTAAAAATTTTTGGCAATTCTCAGTAATTGCTGTTACATAATATCAGCATTAGTTTATCTTGAAATTTTACAAACAAGTGAAATGACAAGAGGGGGAATATATTTATATCAGAAACGCTATTGAAAACGATTATTTCAAAATAATGAAATGCTTTCTGAGAAATAGTTATGATAAATCTATAAATTGAGCTCCCTTTTGCTGCTTTTCTAGATACTAAATTATACAATTGTTTTTTTTTTTTCATAATAAGCCTATTTTTGTTTAATTTTATTCCTCTTTTATACAAAAAGTAAAATTCAATAATGAGTTTTACTTTCAGTAAAATTCAATTATGAGTTTTTTTCAATTATGAGTAAATTTCAGTAAAATTCAATTATGAGTTTGATTCCTCATACATTCTATATATACATGGCTTTTTTTCATTTTTAAATATAAAATACTGTTTTAACATTTATTATTTTATATTTTCTAAGTGATATTTTGCAGAAAGTGGCAGTTTAAATGTCGCATAGAACTGAACATTAACAAGTATTGTTTACTTAATAATTAACATCATTTATAAAAATTGGATAAATGGATTGAAGAATATTACATCATATATTATTACATAAAAGTATACTTGAATAAAAAAAATTCAGAACAATTTTTCGAATTAAACATTACTTGACAACATTCTAAATTGGTAGAAATAATTAAGATTCTTCAAAGAAAGAATAAAAATATACAAAAAATTTCCTGAAAATAAAAACTAAAGAATTTAAATGAGAAATTTGCTCCAAGCTGTGCTAAAAGACACATTTGTGAGAGAACTAGCCAACAGAAAAAATCTAATCCAGCAAATGATAGGATCATACTTGAGAATACATTGTAAAATATGCTCTCAACAGTCTCTGTTTAATATAAGATAATCAACAATTAGTTGAAGCAATATAGCTTTTTCTTTCAGAAGTAATGTTACAACAGCATTATTATTGCTACTTAAATGTGTGTGGGACATAGTCCTGAGACAACAATGCAAAGTATCACCTCATAGTTGGATATTTGATTGCTTTTAAACAATTATGCTTTAACAAAAATAAATGCAATGAATATCATTATGTTATACCTACCCTAAAAATTGTTTATTGTACAGCTGTTAATAAAACTAATATAAGAATCAATTGTGCTTTTAAAGAAGCACAAATGGGAAAGGGTAATTTAAATTTAATATTGGATACAGCAATTGAACATTAACAAAAAATTTGGAAACTAGTTTAGAAATATTTACTTGAAGAATTTTGTTTCATTGTTTCTTGCTTCTGTACTCATATTTTATATCTATTCACCAACCACAATAAAAATTATTTTATTAAAATTTGCTTAGATGAAATTTATCTAGAAAATGTATTTTTTTTAAATATTTTTTATAATCAAGATTTTTTATAATATAATTTATTTGCAATTTACACAAATACTCCTGTTATATATTTTGTGTGTACAAATTGCAAACACATGACTTATAAAATAAATATGCAGCTAGTTTTCCATTACATAACTTGATTTTTCTATTCATATCAACAATCATAAACATTGATTATATTTGAATTAAAATAATAAGGATTAAGATTCTTTAAAATGAAACATTTTCACAATGATGATTTAGAACTATACATAAAAGTTTTCTCATATAAATAATTAAATTTTTTATGGCTAAATTCAAAGTTTTAAAATTATTCTTGTAGCATTTCATAATATATTGTAATAAAACTAAAATATTTTTAATCTTTTATAATTTTAATTAATTCTGATAAACAATATATCTAATATAAAGAAATTAAAAATTACATGCAATAAATATTTTCCTTGTTCTATCAAAACCAAATTTGAAATATTCCATTATAATTAAAGTGAAAAGAAAATACAGCTTCGGATAATGTAATATTACTTTGTAACATTTTATGGACAAAGTAGTCTTCAGTAAATAAATTAAAAACATAAAAAAAAGTTTTTACCACTGAATTTTGGAAGACATTGAATGGAATATAAAACACAATAAAATGTAATGGAATATAAAGTCTGAATATTTTCAAACAAAGAAATCTTTAACTTTACAGAAACATTTACAAAACTGACAGATAACTTTAACCGAACACTACATTGAATTCAAGGTTAATTTTGGTAGAAAAATGCCACAATTTATATAATTGAATGTTGTAGTCATAAGCAAAATATTGAACTTTTTTATCCTTTCAGGGATTCCCATGTGACATTCAAATGAGCCCTTTAATTTTGATAAAAGTTTAAGAAGGACCTGTAGTATTTCAAAGTTCAATTAAAAAATAATGCAAAACTTTTGTTTTAAAATTCAATTTGATTTTTTGTGAACATAATTATTAAATAACAATATTTATATACTTAATCAAATTATTCTTAAGTGTTTCATTAATTTATGTATTATTTTATATAACTATATTGCATACAGTATATTATGGTATAAATAATGTAAAAATTCCTATCTTTTTTTGAGGAATTAATGCATTAAAAAATTGGGAACCTTCTTTAAATAATGTCTTAGGAAGTTCAAACTTAGAATTGAAATCACATTTTTAATGTCTCAACTGCTATAGTTCATAGAAGAAATTAATATAGTTGAATAATTTATATTTTAAATTTTAAACATATTAGGAGTTACCTTACATTAACTTACTTCATAAAGATTATAAAGTATATTATTGAACATGTTTATGATTTAATATAACATAAAAAAATTTTATTTTGATAGCAGGAATCAAAAAAATACATTTTGAATCAAAATTTTTATAAAAGTTAAAGATATAAATAAATGTTCCAAAATAATTATGGATATTATTTTATATAGAACATGAAAAATAACACTGAGCATTAAGCTTATCTTACATATCAATTTTTAAAAATTAAAAATAAAAATTTCAAAGCTAAAGACTTTTTGAAAAGAAAAAGATATATATGAAATTATTTCATGCTAGTAAAAAATTATTTTTATGGGATGCTGAAAATTATCAATACAATATAGTAACTAGTTTTTAACATAAGTATTTTTGATTGAAACAAGATTAATTATTTAAATAGAAAATAGCAATTAATATAGAGGAAATATTTAAATTTATGAAACAAATAAATTTTGCAATATTTTATTAAGATTTAATGCTTAAGTGTACATTAAATAACTACAAAATACTGGTTAAATATACAATAATGAAATTTTATGTAAGCATTAAATTTTATAAGACAAAAACTAACTAATACGTAAAATAAATCTCAAAACATCAACTAATGCAAAATTTGAAAAATCATGACATGCATTTACAAATATAAACACAGAAAAATCTTAAACAGAAAATTTTTGAACTGAATAAAAGGTTTGTAATATATTTTAAATATGTAATAATTAGAAATGTGTAAAAGAAAATTTATTTCAAAAAAAGTCTTCTAATTCAATATTACAAAACTGCTAAACAATTTCTTCCATAATCAATAAATGGTTTAAAATTGTTTATTATGATTAAATTAATTGATTATTGTATATTATGATTAAATTAATATTATCCTGAAATAGAAAGTATATAATCATACATTCAGTTGCATCAGGGATATTGAAAGAGATGGTAACTGGAATTCAAAAGCCTCCATAAAGAAATGCAAAAAGATATTTTCTATAACATATATTTCCTAAATAATAAAATATAAATACATTTTTCCTTTATAAATATTTTAGACTGAGAATTTGTTAGCTTAATAGAGCATAGCAAACTTGTCAAGAATCTTGAATATTTCTGGAAAAGATAGTTATGCGCCATTTAGATTATATCCTTCAATTAATAATTTGCCCATTTATTAAAACTGTTTTATGTTATTAAAATTAAACCAACCAAAACTATAACACTGAAAGTGCAGACCGATCCACCCAAAGGTATAAATCTAATTATATTATTCAAACTTTATAAAAGCAGCATTTAATGATAAAAGGGAAACATTCACAGAAAAAAGTACAAATCAAAATAATATACAAAAATTAGCTCTATTTATGAAATTTTTGAAATTAATAGTGAGGGATCACTTAGAAAATAAACATTTTACATGATTTTCTAGTTTTATTCAAATTCAATTGCAACATGACTTACTACTACTATCTATCAAATAGTGTATTGTAAAAATGTTTATCATTGTAATAATAACAAAGGAATACAAACATTAAAAATAAAAAAACTCTTAACGAAAAATTAAGTGGTAATTTTTAATATAGAAATTACTTTAATTACAATTAATAAGTATTTTTGAATGTGAAACTTAAATTTAAAGACTTAAGTATATTATATTATTATTACAATTGATTGATTAATCTTGAGGGGGATAGAGATTAAAAAGTTTATGCTTGATCAGCATTTCTTTTAAAAAAATGCGGTACTATGAAAAGAATTGGGGCTCTAATATATATTCAGTCCGTTAATCATAAGGAAACATTATATATGTAACTAATTACTACATATAAGAAAAGAAATCATAGTTCATCGATGTAATATTCATAAAATTATTTTAGTATAAGGGATTAAACAGAAAAATAACTACAGTAGTTACAAATATAATATATCATAGGAAATTTCATAAAAAAAAATCATCCTTTAAAACCACTAAATTTATAATTTCTTAATAGGTATTTTCACTGAAGTGCGAAATAGTCAAGATTAGAATCGCAAGAATGAACAGTTTTAATATGCCTTTTGAGATTGTCATGTAGAGTGAAATTTCTGCAGCAGTAAGGACAATCATGCAATTGCCTGACATCTTTGTGAGTATCCATGTGACTCAATAATCGTTGCTTGGATGAAAAATGCTTTTTGCAAATTGAACAGTAATTTTTCCGCTGATATATTTGTAATTTTGCTGGAAAAAAGAAAAGAAGTCGTTAAAGATAAGACAATGTATAGCATTTTGTAAAGATATTTTATTTTGAAGCAAATAATGCAGTTTTTATTAATCAATTAATTTCACATAACTAATTTTTACACAATACATATTAATATTAAAATGAATATATATATATAAATTTAATAAGTATTTATAAAAATTATAAAATAACATTTTCAATTAGAACATAACAGATAGAAACAAAAATCAGCTATTCATAAGCAGTTTAAAAAAAAAGAAAACCATTCAATATTAAAAAATTTACTGTTTTCACTTTTTTTTTATATATTTTTTATTTTAAAGCATATGATAAAATAAAATTTATCAACCAAATTTATCTAAAAACTTATTCTCAAACAAATTTTAATTTTTGATGCAGAAAATATAAATATTTTAATTTCAGTACTTATAGATTAGTATCACAGCAGTTTATTATGTGACAAGCCAATATAATGCCATGAAATGCCGATATAATGCAAGGAGAATTGAATTTAGATGTAATAAAAAAAGAAAGCAATACCAAGAAAAGATTTTTACTCACATGTTTTATTTGTTTTAATGATGTTTGAACATCATGTTTTATTTAAAAACATGATGTGACATCATGTTTTATTCATCTTGTTTTATGACATCATGAAACATCATGTTTTATTTAAAAAATGTGGTTGATCATAAAATTAGCTGGGGTGTCGTTAATACATAAGTACATTATTTTCTAATTTAATTTTTTAAAATAAATCATAGAAATGAATATTACCAATATATATAGTAAATAATAAGACATAATATGATATTAAAAGAAAAGAAGTAATAAGAGAATAAATTTATATTAATTTAATACACACTTTACAAGTTCACTAGACATTTTTAATACCCTATGAAGCAACATTTAATATGAAATTAAACATCCCAATTATTTTGATTAGTTAAAAAAATAGAATTTTCAAAATACATAATGTAGTTCTTCAAATTTGAATTCGATGTGAGAAAATTTTATTCAGAACTTTATAAAAAATAAGATAATCTTTCAAAGTTTCTAAAAAGTTGTTAAACAAAAGGTATGCAAAAACTTGCTTTTATGACAAAAGAACTTTTGTAAAATACCATGAAACATCAGTGTCAAAATACTAAATAGAGTAAGTGTAGAAAAATTTCTTTTTTTGTTGTTTATGTTTATGGATCTAGCAAAAGAACAAATCATTAAACATCACCAAAAGTGGCAACAACTGTGGCAGCCAAAAAAAATTTTTAAAAAATATCCATTATAATAATAATTAAAAAATATTAAAAAAACTTTTGAAAAGCATATTTTTGTACACATTTGAGTTAGGGAAATTTTTAATTGAAGAAAAACTTTTGAATTATGTTGATTAATAATTTGTATTACAATATTATAGGAAATAAAATAATATATTAAATACAGAAATAATTTTGAAAACAATATATATGCATAACATTTACTTAATAAATGTTTAATAACATAATTTCTTCATTTAAAAAAGTACTGAACAAATAACTTATTTGCTGTAATCACGATATTCACATTTCAGGTTTATATTAAAAATGTTTTAGTTTACAGTGACGTAATAAACTATCTTTCCACCGAAATTTACTGCCACAAAAATTGCAGTTAAAAGAAATGCGACTGTTTGAGTGGGTTGAAAGATGCATTTTAACTCGCTGACGGCTAGACAAGATTCTTCCACACATTTTACATAAGTAATGTTGATCTGGCAATAATTCCCAAAAGTCTTCCAAGTCTGAAAGAAAACAAAACAACTTGATTTGATTTTTTATTTGAGTATAGACTCATACCTTTTACTGCGTGAAATTCTTATTTTATGAAAACTATGAATCTATAATTGATGTTTAAAAATTATATTTCATATAATGTCAATGTAAAAAACATCTTTAATCATTACAGATTTGTGTGTCAACTATCTAAGTTAATAAATACCTGTGTAGTTATAAAACATTGTTTCAATATTGTAAAAATATATCAAGCAGTAATATGTAATAGTTCAAAATGTACAATAAAGTTTTAAATAATGAGTGAGTTAAGAAATACAACTTTAAAAGGTACCAAGATGCAATTAAAAATATGTTTATATAAATACTTTATGAAAAATATAGTTTAAATGCCAAGTGTCTAAGGATGGCATTAATCAGAAACAAAATGAATATATTACTAAAACTACAAATTCCAATTATTCTTACTATATGTATATAGTAAGAATAATTGAAATATTGGAATATATATATATATATATATATATATATATATATATATATATATATATATATATATATATATATATATATAACACTAAATGATCAGATTATTTTAATGCCACTTGACCTTTTTAAATAAATGAACATTCACACTGCAATGGTATCATTAAAGAGAGATGACAATATAAAAAAAGGTGAATTGTTTATGCAAACAAAAATTTCTTTGTAGGTGGTCATTCATCAAAAAATGATTAATATATACATTCAATCAAATACTTAGAACACAGATGTCTGTTGGTGTTTCAGGCACATGCAACAAACATCAATGGAAAGGCAGCTGTCCTTAAAGTGTTTAAGATTGTACTATCAGTTATAAAACAGATCAAATCATGAGAATTATAGGTGTTAGCAAGTACTGATTACTTAGGGAGAGCAGAGAATTTTAATAGTAATATGCAGAAGCCAAACTGAGTTTAATGTGAAAATTTCTCAAATGATCTCTGAATTCTCAATATCCTTTATAAATCAAATTGCAAATAATTTAGAAATTAAAGGTCAACATGAACTCTTCATTGTCAAAAATTAACAAAATAAAAGTTTACACAAATATTGAATAGTTGAGAAGGGGTGATAAAACAATTGAATATATCCTGTTACAAATAAAATGAAAATAGCAAGAGAAAACATTTACATTATATTCAGTCAGAAAACAAAAAATAAAAACATTATCTTTGCAAACTATCAAATAAAAATAATATGTCATAGTGAAAATTTATAAAACATCAACAAATAAAGTTTTAAAAATGAAAGAAAGATGCTTTTTGGAATCAGTTGTTACATAATAAAAATTATAAAATATAAAAAAATATATATATATATAACTCCACTTGAATGTTTTTTTCAATCTCAAATCCATAAAATACAACTTAAATCTTCCTCAAATAGCACTGTAATTTTTGTGAAATGAAGAATAAATATTTGAAACAAATATAAATCAAGAATAGTTTCTTTTAATGTATAATTATTTGTATTATTTATGAGTACAAGTTAATAAGTTTTTTTCACACTACATATGTTAACACCATTGAAAATTGCAAACAACAAGAATCCCTTAATAAATCAACAATTATTTTAAATAAACTGATATTATACATATCTGCAACAATTTTCCCAATAGAAATATTAATAGATTTCACAATATATTAATAATTTTAAGAGAGATTTGTCAACACAAAATTAAATTTAATGAAATACAAATAATGCAATAAAATTTAGCAAAATTTAATAATACTTTTATAAAAAATTTTTAATTTTATTAATGTTGTGAAATAAAACAATTCATTAATATTTCAACAATTTCATTTAATATTAATTACACTAGAAAAAGTAAAAATAATGCAAGTTACTGTTAATATATGTGAAATATTTTTTGAGTGAATTTTTTAAAAATGTAGACAAGAAAACAATTTAAGGAATTGTTTGGAAAATAATTTTTTTTAACACATAGGCATTAGTAAAATATTTAACCACAATCTGTTGCATTTAAAATTCTATTATTATTTTTCAAATAACATTAAACTTACTCAGAAAAAAAAAGATAGGGAGAATAAAATTCTTATTTTTTAAGACATTTTATTAATTGTCTAAATTGATAGTAACACTTCTAACATTTATTTGCTTTAATACTTATTATTATTAAGATAAGACTGCCACTAGAATAAAATAAAATTGTGTTTTATATAAATTTATTTCTAATGTTTTTTTTTTTTTAATCCTACGCCCGACCTTGGTTTTTCAACCATCAGTCGCTGTCGGGCAGCCCAATACAATCTTGAGGTGAATGAAAAGTCATCTTCCGCAGAATTTCTAACTGCGACGTCCGAAAGTCCAGGGCAAGTGTAAAGGTGGTCACCAGTCATGTCCTCCAGTCCACAAAATGGGCAGATCGGAGAGTCCTTCAACCCCAAACGGTGGAGGTGTTTTTGCAGATAATCATGTCCAGTTTTAAGGCGAAAATTTGCCACTCCCACAGCTCTGTGGAGGTTACACGGAATAGGCTTTGTTAGTAAGGAAGCCCATGCTTTCCCCTTAATGCATATCTTGTAAACATTTCTACGATAGGAGGCTATATTTGACTTAATAAGCCTTTTAACAGTATGGTACTCCAAGGCTGGAGAAGGCTGTTGTAGATCTGAGCCAGCCTTTGCCAATTTGTCAGCTGCGTCATTTCCCGTGATACGATACCACAGTGGCTGGGTATCCATTGCAGCACAATTTGATGTCCTTCTTCCAGTAGAGAACTAATTGCCATTTGACAGTGGTAAACAGACCCAATACTGCTAGGAGCAATTGAAGAGAAAGACCTGATGGTGGCCTGAGAGTCGATAAAAAATACTATGTTGTTCTCATTACCTTTTCTGATCTCTTCAAGTGCTAATTGCACAGCGGCCACTTCACCATTGTAGCTGTTATAGTATTTCCCAACAGCCTGGCAAAGCCTGAAACACTTAGAGTATACTCCTGCACCAGCATTTCTAATGGCATCAACAGCTGAACCATCTGTATAGACATGGAACCAAACAGATGATGGATAATGCTCATCGATAGTAGCTAGGGTAGCCATCCTTAGCTCAGAATAAGTGGAGACCTTCTTACTAACAGGTAGTACCAGGTCTAGACAGCAATCAGCTCTATAAATGTGGTTTTGAAAGATAGGGGGTCTAAATAAAGGCACTCTATCTGCATCCGGGATCTTATACCTATTTGACAATTCCCTGGTCAAAGTCAAAAAGGTTCTCTGTGTTTTCAATCTTGGGAAAACAGGAATATAATTTTTCCAGAAACCATCATCCCTTAGAAGCCTTTCAGAGAGTTTCAGGGCAGCGCTTTGTCTTCAATCTGCCAAAGGTTCCAACCCAGTCTGAATTTGCATTGCCTCAATAGGTGTAGATGAAGCCCCACCGGAGACAAGTCTAAGGACATTATTCTGAACAGTCTCCAATTTTTTCTGGATGTTTTCCAATGCAGTAATCAGGAGCTCAGCTCCATATTCAATTGCAGATCTGATGTAGGACTTATAGGTGGTGCAGAGTAAGTCTCGTGAAGCTCCCCATTTCGCTCCTGCAAGTCTTTTTAAAAGTTTACCTCTGGATTTTCCGATGTCTATAACTTCAACAGCTTGGCTATTCCAACTTAACCTTGTATCCAAAGTGATGCCCAGATATTTGGCTCTAGCTGTTTTACATAGACGATGGGGACCATAATATAAACTAAAGTAATAGGGTTTTGTACTTTAAGTAAACAGCTGGTAAAAGGTTTTATCAATGTTTACTATCATTTGATTCTCATTAGACCAATGAAACAGTTCTTTTAAAGCCCCGTTAAGGGAAAGCTGGATGTGCTGTATATCTCTGCTGGTTGACCAAATGACCAGATCATCTGCAAAAAGAAGGGCCCTAACATCCCCATCAATGTCCATAACCCTCTGGATTAGTTTCTAATGTAAACAAGATATATTTGAGACAATAAAGGGGCAAAACCCATAAACAAAATTTTGTTTTCCTAATTTTAAATTTGGCATTAAAACATATAATAACATACCAACTCAAATTGATAGATAAGACGATGGCACTAATTGAAACAAAATAATTGATTAAAATAACAAAAATCACTTCAGAGTTAAGCTTTCTTATTTTGTTTATACATGATCACATGAAGCAAATTAATTCAGTTTTACAGATCAACACATGGTTTATATATATTGTTAGAGATCAGACTGTCATATTAACAAAAAAATTAGCATTATAAACATCAAAAAAAATATTTACAGAAAACATTAACTATTTGACTAATATTAGTTATTTACAGGCAAAAAGACATTTATAAAGCGTGGAGTCATGCTACTATCAGAGAAACAGAAAAAATGTTCTAAATTATTGATTATGCATTTAAAAGCTGATAAATTTTTACACCAGAAAAAAATCCAAATAACAGCATGGTATACATTGGCAAATATACAATACAGGAAATAAAAAAATGAATATTTTTCCTAAAACTAAAAACATGGATAGAAAGCAGAACACAGAATAACCATTTCAGGCAGAAATAATAGCACTAATCCACATAAGAATTTTAGGAAACAGACTGAATGGCATATACAAATATATTTCTTATGCAGTTCAATGTCATGGTTCATTTACTGCAATAACATATGGTGACAAGAGTTTCTCACCAATCATTGATACATTTTCTATCAATGAGAAATCTAGAGAAACTGGACAAGGTAGTAGCAACTTTCCATATCAAGGAAGGATCACACAATACCAAGAAAATGCAGTTCTGCATTATCCAGATAAATAGTGTTTCCAGGGCTCAAATAAAGAGGAAAGCTAATGGTATCAACACAATCTGTAACACCATTTTTCAAAGTAGCATTAAACAAGAGATGACACAAGCATACATTGAATATCACTCAATACAATCAGCCCAGTAGCAAAATTAGAGACATACTGGTAAGTATTTTATTTTCTAACAAAGAACATCCGAATTTTTCACCAGATAACAATACCTGTATGAGAAACCTGCCTTAAAATGTCATCATTGAAGCATTTAGTAGGTATTATTACTGATATTTTTTTTACATGAATGTCTGAAAAAGACACACGTTTTCATAACAGTAGCATTTTCTTTATGTTAAGTATAAATTTCATGAATTCAGGAAAACGGCCATTTGGTGTAACAATCTTAATGGACACTAGTGTATATTTCAATAAAATAATTATGTATCAGAAAACTGGTATCTCAAAATCAAATTACTTTATAAATTACTAAACAGAAGATGCAAATTGAAAATTTATTACGAGACAGATAAAATTTTATATAACATGAAATAGAGAAAATATCAAACATAGAAAAACAAAAGTGAAAAAACAGTAACCATTATTAATAAAAACATAATTATGAAATGTAATTTAATCTGAAAGGATTTTCAATTTAAATTAAAATTTTGGTTCTTTCATTCTATATATTATAAAATGCTTAAAGCACTATTTTTGCAGCTTATGAGGGCAAGTAATAAAACCATGTTTTTCCAAACAGGAAGTCCCAACTACAATCTTATTCCCTGTTGAAATGCAAAAGATGGATGTTGCATTTCAGCTTTCCACAAGCACATCTATTAGGATAGGTGCAAAGGAGTTGCTTATCTGTACTTGAACAAGGCCTACTACTTGTGTAAAGTTCTCCTAAAAAATTTATTATATTATGAAAATTCCAAAAAATTTATATCTTATTTTCAACTGCTATCTTCATATGATATCAAATAATTGTTTGAGGCATTTTTTGTAAAGAATTTACTTGTAAATTAAAAAATGATAAAATTTCATATCAGTATATTTGAATAAAAATTAGAATTTGAATTTTCATCTTTATCCATAATTTGATTACATCTAATTACCTAAAATAATGGTTAGACATTTTTTACAATTTTAAAAAATTAATTTCATCTATATGAAAGAAATATTAACATGTTTCGATCAACTAAAAACAATAAATAAGATCTTTTGTTTATTCTGTGAATCCTAAAAAACCAAATCATAAAAAGTTTTAAGCATGGTTAACATTCACAATTTAATTCCTTTCAATAGTGTTAGGGAGATAAAACTGTTTTTTATATTGAATATAGTTGAGAGCCACTCAGAAATAATTTTCAGCAGTAGAAACATTGTTAAAACATTCAAATGCAGCAGCAGAATAATGGTATCAGTGAATTTTTATTTACAAAAAAATATAAGATACTGTTTTTTTTATTCCAGATTCATTCCAACTATTCTCATTGTTGCACTTTTTTCAATTGGAATTGCCATTCCTCATAAAGTTTGTTAACAATTTTATAAGACATCAAAAATAAAGTGTTTTCAGATTGTTTTTTCCAAAAATATATTGAAGTAAATCATTTTGCATCCGCATAATTTTTTTTAACATAATTTTTTAAAGTAGTTTAGAAAGTCTGCCTATTCCTTTTATTTATAAATTAATAATGAAATAGCTAATTATATATTATGCACATTTTAAAGAAATATTTTTTATTTGTGTTCCCATGTCACCTTTGGTAGCTTTGTACCACTATTTAGATACAAATTATCTTCATTGTTGTGTTGGGTATTCACTTTAGCAATACCTATAGCGTTTTCTTTATAAATTCCCTTATTGATGACCTTTAAAAACAATAATTAAACAATGACCTTTGAAAATAAACTTATTAAATAATTCTATAAACATAAATTAACTCAAGACATAGGTTTCTATAATGTTAATATAGGGTTGTTCGGAAAGTAATTTCGTTTTTTCCCCGACAGAGGATTTAATTGTATTTTTTGCACCTAACTTCACACTTAAGCCGTATAATTATTATATGCTTTGAGAGCTCATATAGCAAGGCTTGTGTGTGAAATATTCCAATTAATCCTACACAGTAGTTTTTGGTTGGTGCCCTTTTAAATATGGAGAGCGATAAGCAGCATTTTCGACATATCTTACTGTCTTACTACAGAAAGGGTAAAAATGCTGTTCAAGCCAGAAAGAAATTGACCGGTGTGTATGGAAAAGGTGTGTTGACAGTACGCCAGTACCAGAACTGGTTCGCTAAATTTCGATCCGGCAATTTTGATGTCGAAGATGCACCACGTTCGGGAAGGCTGATTGAGCTGATAAAGACATGATAAAGGCATTAGTTGATGCGAACCAGCAAATAACAACAGTTTATGACCACTTGAAACGTCTGGGATTATCCTCAAAGCTCGATGTATGGGTTCCCCAAGTTCTCACAGAGAGAAATCTGTATCGACAAATTGACATCTGCGATTCACTCCTTAAACATCACGAAATTGATCCGTTTTTGAACAATTAATTTGGAAGTCAACTGTCATCTGCTGGGCAAACTGAATGATGCACTTCAACAGAAAAGGCCAGAACTAATCAACAGGAAAGATGTTGTGTTTTACCAAGAGAATGCGAGACCTCCCACAAGTTGGTCACTTGCCAAAAGCTTTTACAGCTTGAATGGGATACAATTCCACACCCACCATATTCTTCAGACCTGGCACCATCAGATTATTATTTGATCTGGTCACTCCAAATTTTTTAGAAGGTAAAACCTTCACCTCAAATGAGGACAAAAAAACCCTCAATTAGTTTTTTGCCAGCAAAGAGCAAAAATTTTATGAGCATGGAATTATGCTACTACCAGAAAGATGGCAAAAGGTGTTGGGCCAGAAAGGCCAATATATAATTTAATAAAGTATTTGTTTATTATACAAAAACAGTCTTTCATTGCCACAAAAAAAATGAAATTACTTTCCGAACAACCCAATAGTTTTACAACAGCGTCACAATATGTTATAAAAATTTAGCAAGAACCAGATAAATATAAATACTCTAACAATGTACTTTAAAGATTATTGAGTTTGAATTTTAAAATAAATAAATCAGCAGACTTTAGTTTGAGCTCCTTTTCAGAATTAAGTGAAATTTCAATATAATATTTATAAATGAATTTTCATCCTATGATAAAAAAATCTAACTTTTAGGAAAAATATTTTTTGTAATTTTATTTATAGTATTTTATAAAAAAGAATTTAAGGCCTTCATAACAGTCAGGAAGATCTATGTAATTAATTCTACATAATTGAGGTAATTTGGCATTAAGTTGTTTAGTTGCCGAAATGAACCGGTACAAATATCACATGATTTTAACTTTTCATGCCAAATACTGCACAGTTATCTCACCAACCTAAATTACATCATCTTATGTAATATATGGTTTTCAAACTCAAACTTTAAACATTGCAATCTTAAGCTATTTAGATTTTCATATATCACAAATTTGATATTTCGTTTAAAATATTTACTACAAAAGTACTACAAAATTAATAATTAGAGATTATTTTCACAAAGATTACATATTATAAAATAAATCTAAACTAAATATCATGCAGTCTAGAAAGGGCAAAAAAGCCAAATCATTAATGTAAATAACATGTAATTTTATGAAAATTTGGGTTTTAATTAACCTGACAATGGTGCCCATCTTAAAAAATATCAGCGTAAACTCATCCCAAGGAAAAACCAGTTAATAAAGCTCAATCAATAATGTAAATAGCATATATTTTATGAAAAAACATGTTTCTAACTATATTATTATTATTAAAAAAATACCAACAAAATGGCTGACAACAATACTAATGTTTGCTGTAAAATAATACTAATCCACAGAAACCACAACAAAAAATCATTCCAAATAAAAACAGTTGCCAAATTTCATGATTATACTGATTATGGAAAATGCATCAGAATTGTTTTGTTCACATTAAATATAAAAAGATATTTATTCTAAAAATTTCACAGCAAACATCAAACCTTAATATTATCTTAGAAAACTATTAATATTAAACAAATAAATACTTTAGATTTTCTAAAAGAAAAGGAAAAACCTTCAGTAAGATTATTCATTTTAATGAAAATTCTGTACTTTATCAACAATGGAAATATCAGTACTGATTATATTACAATTAATTTGTGGATGTGAATATAGTAAGATTCATGTGTGTGTATAAATGACTAAAACATATATTTCAATAAAAGAAACAAACAAATTAAATGAGATGTTGACAAACACTGAGAAATAATGAAGTGCCTAATATGAAAAAGTCATGTCGTAAAATGTGTCTATTATTAATTTAAAAATAATTAAAAGCAATTTCTTTAAATAAACAAAGCTAATAATAAAACAATATATGAGGAGAAAATAGCCTTCTAAGGAAGATTTTAATATATTTAATTATAATTAAAATTCATTCTCAAATTTTCATCACTAGATTATGAATTTATTGCTTGGGATAATATTACTATGAGTGTGTAGGCTGTAGCTAAGGAATAAAATCACCTACATAAAATTCCTATATACTAATAAATATCAAATTATTTCTTCAATTTTTTTATAGCATTTATCTCATAATGAAATTTTAATGACATATAATGAGATGTGATCAAGCTTACATTATTCATGAAATATCCGCCACAGAAATTTACTATCAAGAGAAAATTCATCAATTATTCCTATTTGTGTCTATAGAGCAAATTATTATGCTTATTTAGAGAGGTAATTATTGTATTAAATTTTGAGATTTAATATTAGATATTACTAAATCACTCTACTGATTGACTTCCTTATTTGCCAGAGTCATAAAGTATTCTAAACAAAGAAAATATACCATCAAAGCATGTGCAGAATGAGATCGAAAATTAATAGACAAACATAAAGGATACAATAATAGTTTTTAAGTATGTAAATATGCCATTAATCGAAGAAAGAAACTACCAATATATAGCTCCTGTAAATAATGAGTACTAAATGTCTGAAGCATTATAATCAAAAAAAATTAAGTTTCATGCTTTTCTTTTAATGAAGTTATGTATATTTCAATAATGAAATATGTTTAAATATAACTGATGCTTAGAAATTCCTTTAATTCACCGAATACATAATTTTTGAAAACTAGAAAATTGCTAGATAACATTTAATATATTGATTTCAGTCAAATTATTACACATTAGTCAATTAATACATAAATATGAGAAATTTATATAAAGAGGAATTTTAATATTTTTATCATGTTCTAAGATCTCAAATTGTGTCAACTGATTAAAATATTCTGCATGTAAGCAAAAACAGGAATGATATTTTTCAAATTTTTAATTTCTAAGTTAATTTGAAGTTATTTTATTTTCTAAGTTAATTCTTAAAAGCAACTTTTTAGTTTCACATAAGTATTAATCTATATTTTGTTACATAATTTGGTTCAAAACATTTATCACAGTAAATCCTTATAGGTAATGAAAAAAAATTTTTGATTTTTTTCAATACGAAGAAACATTTTATGTTTGATAATGATCTGAATCCCATTGAATATTTCAAAATTAACAAACTTATTATTTACTTTATATTTTCATCAAAATACTTTCAGTTATGCCTTTTCATATCTGCATTTCTCTTTCAAAATACTTATGAGATTTCACTACTAGCTAAGAAATATCTGAATAAAAAATATGTAAGTTGTTATGTTTTCTATGGAATTGTTAAAACAGTATACAAGGTAAAACACTCAATATATAATTGTAGATTTATTAACATTAAAGACTTTTAAGCATCTTTGAAATTTCCAGGGAATGAATAATTGAATTTTTTAATAAAAAGTAATTTTTGAAATTTTTTTAATATTATCCATTTTAACATAAACAGTAAATACTTATTGATTACTTTAAAAAATAAAATTTTTCTATTTTAGTTGCATTTAACTCAATTATCAGGACTATAAAAGAAACATTAGTTAATAAGTTAAATCTTAAAATAAAGTTGTTAAAACTAAGATGATGTAAGAAACTTATTATTCACAAGGAGTAGTAAATCAAAATCAACAATACATTAAGACAAATTCTTTTAGTACTTACATATTATCCCATCGATTACATATGCGAAAAAATTAATGTCATTTAATGATTCAATTTGGCGCCATATAAATTATAAATAAAGTTTTATCTATTTGTTTAAGAGAAGATGTAAGTAAAATATTCTGCGTTTCCAACAAATCTTGGAAAAAAAAATTATTCAACTCCAACGACATATTTTTATGACAAAAAAGGTAGATGGGATAATAGATAACTACTATTCTTCTTCATTACATTTGCTGATAGATGTCATTTTCAAATATCATTAATTTATTCATTTTACTTCACACTGTTTCTTTAAGTATAATTTTTCTATTATTTTCATTCCCTTTATTTCAATATTTGTATAGTATTTCAGCAGATATATATAACAAATTACTATAATTTTCAATAAAATAAATTCACTGAATTCAACCTGACAACACTATGAAATGAATTGATTATACCAAATGACATTGTCAATGTACACGTTTAGATATAATTGAGAAATAAAATCTTTTATTTTTAATTTGAAAAATTAACACATAATTTTTTAAATAACTCTACTCTTTAGCAATATTTTTTAAAAGATTGATAATTATTAATTTCATTAATAAATAAATTTAAAAAATAACAAAAAAACACCATAATTATAATTGAGAATGTAAGAAGAAATAATGTTGAGTAAAATACCCATTGTATCATGCAAATTTATGGAGAAGAAAGAATTTCCAATTTCACTTCTTAAATATAAAACCCATATTATATTAATATAAAATAAAAGGATTCAAAACCAAAAACTTTAAATTAATTCCTTTAGATTTCATTAAGCTCGCAAATACGATTTCAAAAGTATTGCAAATAGGTTACTAAAATTATACCTATCAATTAAAAAAAATTCTCCATATTATCTTAAATAAAGTAAGCGTACAGTAATAAAACTGAATCCCACTTTTCAAAGCTTTTTGCCATAATGAAACGCTGTTTTAAAGTTTAGTTTTCCCAGTTTAATTTGTCATCAGCAATATTTCTGAATTTTTAAGGCATTTCAATGTTTAGTATTGCAATATCTCTTAATTTTAATCATGTAAATAAATCAGCTATTTTTAATGTCCTTAACAAAAAATTTATGTTTAATGTAGACCTTCAAATAGGCAATGATATTACTTTCGTTTATGTAAGGATTTATATATATATATACATGAATATAATATCAATACATTCGCGTAAAATTTCTTATTCCTACGATAACGCGATTGTTATTTTTATTTATTAATTTTTATCATATTGATAGATTTGTTGATGTTATTAAGAAAAATATAAAAGCCGGTAGCAAACGGAAACGATTTTACCGGTAACACCTCAGCCAAGTAAATACACACCGAATTCACTATGACGAACATATGACGTATTTATGTGATGTCATTTTAATCTCAACCAATTAAACTTTATTTGCATCATATTGAATTTTTGCTTACATTTTGTCTGATGGGTAGTACCAGTTTTGCAAAAAAATATTGCTTAAAAAGAATAACAAATTTGTCACATGTCTTTATTTTGAAAATGGAATGCAAAATAATAAATTGTAAGTATAACTTTTATATTACTTATATGAGAAATAACAATTCAGCTTTAAATGAAAAAAATGTGTGTTTATTGCAATATTTAAAATATAGATTCCTTCTAATTTAGTAATTTAAAAAATGCTTTATTATCATTATGAGCTACATATAATGTAGACAAACTTATAAAGGCAAGATTAGCTCTTTCTTGGCAGCCTAAATTGGATCGATTTCGGTAGTCAAGCTTAGTCCTATCTTGGCAACCCCAATTGGTCCTATATAACGAAATGTAAACCCTCCAGGATTGACCGCCAATAATGGACTTAGGCAAAAGCCATGATTAGATAATATAGGGCCAAGCAATTTTGTTACTTGGAGGAGGTACTTTCCCATTAAACCCCCGTTTATGATCCTAAGCAAATAGCATGTTTCTTATACAGGAACCAAAATATAACGTATATGTTATGTTTTTAATGCAGCTCAAAATTTTATTTTAAATTAAATACATTCCAATCAACTTGTTTTTTTTTTTTTTTTTGTACAAAAAGTGACTGAAGAGTAGAGATATAAAATTCTCGGAAATTTTGAACCATGGGAATTTATTACTCTTGAATTTTGGGAATAAACCAGGAAATTTTGAGAAAATAAACTCAACCAATCCTCTTTCGCTTAATGTATTGTTTGGTCTTATGTAAATGAAGAGAAATGAAATAAACTACGAAAATATGCTTCAAAATAAGATCTGTTCCATTTTCTAGTAAAGAAGTGTATTAGTTTCGTACTGAGAAAAACAAAAAATAATTGTTAAAATAATAAAAATAGTGATTTAAAATTTAATAAAAAAATATCAAAATATATTTTTTAAGACTGTCAGAATAAATATTAACATTTCCTTGTTTCTGTCGTTATAAATATCTAAATTCATACAGTGAAAGAAAGAAAAATAATGTTCTCTCAGCATTAATTTTTGAAGTTATTCTAAATTGGTCATTAACTCAAAGTTATTAAAAAGTCAAACACAGCAAATTAAATTAAACCACTCATATCGTAGAACTGGAAATCAGGGAGTAGGCATTTCTCATTCTTGAATGAAGTTCTATTTGTAACCAGTTCAGTCAGATAAGAAAAGCTCTTATTTCTTATACTGAAACATTATTGTTGATTTTATTCCTTCGTTTTGCTATCTAAAGCTGTTATTTTTATCATTTAAGTTAAAAAAGATGGAAAAAATGTGTGTGGTCATTATCATTGAGTGATTCAATGATATGAGATTTTGTGTAGCATTAGGAAGCACCAACAGATTGTCCAAGAATTAAATTGTATGTTAGAACATTTCACTGTTGAGTAAAATTTATTGTTCTAATAATCTGTTCATATTCCATAATGCAGTTTAATTATTGTTTAATGTATAATAAAATTATCATATTGTTTGAAGAGTATTTACAGTTTAGATATTCACTGAAATTGATTCTGTATGCATGAAATATCAATATTAAGGTATTAATTTATAATATAATATAAGGTATAATTTTTCTCTCAAACGATTAAGATTTATAATATCAGTTAGTATTAAATTCTTAAAGTATTTCGTGTGAGGCTAGAAATTTCACTCGATCTTTCGAAATTCCAATTTATTATTTATTTATTTATTTATATTTTTTATTTATTATTTTATTTATATTTATTATTTTTATTTTCAATTTTTCTCTAGATATTCCAAAAATTTAATTAGTTTCATAATGCGCAATTTTTATTTTTATTTTTTATTTATTTATTTATTTATTTTTTTTTACCATTTACTGAAAGTCAGTTATTTTGCACATGCTCATCTACGTTTCTTTCAAAATCGAGTTATAGTCAAATGGTTATAAAAATAGCTTAAAATATTCTATCAAACAGTTTGAAAACAATTTCAAGAAATAATTTCCATATCCCTTATTTATGAATATACTTACACAAATTATTCATCACTGAAATGATATTTTGATTTATAACTTATTACTCAAAATTTTTTGTTTCTCTCAATTGTAGTTGTGTAAAAAAGTAATGAAAGGTATGTGTATTCATAGTAAGCTGCTGAAATACAGTCAACATATT